>OZ018329.1:14682565-15882565 GCA_963969495.1 Ceratothoa steindachneri | reverse complement strand
CCTCTCGTTCCAATCAGAACACGAATTCCTATCGAAACTCTCATTCCCATCAGAATTCTCATTCCCATCAGAGCACCCTTTCCATCTAAAGTATCATTCCTATCAAAACTGTCGTTCCAATCAGAACACCAATTCCAATCGAAACTATCATTCTCATCAGAACACTCATTCCCATAAGAGCACCCATTCCCATCTAAAGTACCATTCCTCTCAAACCTCTCGTTCCAATCAGAACACCAATTTCCATAGAAACTCTCATTCTCATCACAACTCTATTCCCATCAGAGCACCCATTCCTATCTAAAGTATCATTCCTCTCAAACCTCTCGTTCCAATCAGAACACCAATTCCCATCGAATCTCTTATAAACATCAGACCTTCCATTCCAATCAGAATGCCAATTCCCATCTAAAGTATCATTCCTATCAAACTTTCGTTCCAGTCAGAACACGAATTTCCATCAGCGAGCCAATTCCCATCGCAAATCTCATTCTCATCAGAACTCTCATTCCCATCAGAGCACCCATTTCCATCTAAAGTATCATTCCTCTCAAACCTCTCGTTTCAATCAGAACACTAATTTCCATAGAAACTCTCATTCTCATCAGAACTCTCATTCCCATCAGAGCACCCATTTCTATCTAAAGTATCATTCCTCTCAAACCTCTCGTTCCAATCAGAACACCAATTCCCATCGAAACTCTCCTTAACATCAGACCTCCCATTTCAATCAGAATGCCAATTCCCATCTGAAGTATCATTTTTATCAAGTTTTGTTCCAATCACAACACGAATTCCCATTAGAAAACTAATTCCCATCGCAAATCTCATTCTCATCAGAACTCTCATTCCCATCAGAGCACCCATTTCCATCTAAAGTATCATTCCCCTTAAACCTCTCGTTTTAATCAGAACACCAATTTCCATCGAAACTCTCATTCCCATCAGAGCACCCATTCCTATCTAAAATATCATTCCTCTCAAACCTCTCGTTCCAATCAGAACACCTATTCCCAAAGAAACTCTCCTTCTCATCAGAACTCTCATTCCCATCAGAGCACCCATTCCCATCTAAAGTATCATTCCTCACAAACCTCTCGTTCCAATCAGAACACAATTACCATTGAAACTTTAATTCCCATCAGAACTGTATTCCCATCAGAGCACCAATTGTTATCTTAAGTATCATTCTTCTCAAATCTCTCGTTCCAATCAGAACACGAGTTTTCATCGAAACTCTCATTCTCATCAGAACTCTCATTCCCATCAGAGCACCCATTCCCATCTAAAGTATCATTCCTCTCAAACCTCCCGTTCCAATCAGAACACCATTACTAACAAAACTCTTAATCCAATCAAAACTCTATTCCTATCAGAGCACCCATTCCCATCTAAAGAATCATTCCTCTCAAACCTCTCGTTCCAATCAGAACTCAAATTACCATCGAAACTTACATTCTCATCAGAACTCTTAATCCCATCAGAGCACCCATTCCCATCTAAGGGTATCATTCCTCTCAAACCTCTTAATCCAATCAGAACACCAATTCCCATCGAAACACTCATTCTTATCAGAACTCTCATTACCATCAAAGCACCCATTCCCATCTAAAGAATCATACCTCTCAAACCTCTCATTCCAATCAGAACACGAATTCCCATCGAAAGTCTTATTTCTATCAGATTACCCATTCCCATCTAAAGTATAATTCCTATCAAAACTTTCGTTCCAATAAGAACTCCAATTCCCATCGAAACTCTCATTCCCATCAAAACACTCATTCCCATCAGAGCACCCTTTCCCATCTAAATTATCATTCCTATCAAACCTTTCATTCCAATCACAACACCAATTCCCATCGAAACTCTCATTCTTATCAGAACTCTATTCCCATCACAGCACCCATTCTAATCTAAAGTATCATTCCTCTCAAACCTCTCGTTCTAATCAGAACACACATTGAAATCGAAACTCTCATTCTCATCAGAACTCCCAGTCCCATCAGAGCACCCATTCCCATCTAAAGTATAATTCAACTCAAACCTCTCGTTCCAATCCGAACACCAATTCCCATTGAATCTCTCATTCCCATCACAACTCTATTCCCATCAGAGCACCCATTCCTATCTAAAGTATCATTCCTCTCAAACCTCTCCTTCCAATCAGAACACCAATTCCCATCGAAACTCTTATAAACATCAGACCTCCCATTCCAATCAGAATGCCAATTCCCATCTAAAGTATCATTCCTATCAAACTTTCGTTCCAGTCAGAACAGGAATTTCCATCAGCGAGCCAATTCCCATCGCAAATCTCATTCTCATCAGAACTCTCATTCCCATCAGAGCACCCATTTCCATCTAAAGTATCATTTCTCTCAAACCTCTTGTTTTAATCAAAACACCAATTCCCATCGAAACTCTCATTCCCATCAGAGCAACCATTCCTATCTTAAATATCATTCCCCCTAAACCTCTCGTTCCAATCAGAACACGAATTCCTATCGAAACTCTCATTCCCATCAGAATTCTCATTCCCATCAGAGCACCCTTTCCATCTAAAGTATCATTCCTATCAAAACTGTCGTTCCAATCAGAACACCAATTCCAATCGAAACTATCATTCTCATCAGAACACTCATTCCCATAAGAGCACCCATTCCCATCTAAAGTATCATTCCTCTCAAACCTCTCGTTCCAATCAGAACACCAATTTCCATAGAAACTCTCATTCTCATCAGAACTCTCATTCCCATCAGAGCACCCATTTATATCTAAAGTATCATTCCTCTCAAACCTCTCGTTCCAATCACAACACCAATTCCCATCGAAACTCTCCTTAAAATCAGACCTCCCATTTCAATCAGAATGCCAATTCCCATCTGAAGTATCATTTTTATCAAGTTTTGTTCCAATCACAACACGAATTCCCATTAGAAAACTAATTCCCATCGCAACTCTCATTCTCATCAGAACTCTCATTCCCATCAGAGCACCCATTCCCATCTAAAGTATCATTCCTCTCAAAACTCCCGTTCCAATCAAAACACCATTACTATCAAAACTCATAATCCCATCAAAACTCTATTCCTATCAGAGCACCCATTCCCATCTAAAGAATCATTCCTCTCAAACCTCTCGTTCCAATCAGAACTCAAATTACCATCGAAACTTACATTCTCATCAGAACTCTTAATCCAATCAAAGCACCCATTCCCATCTAAGGTATCATTCCTCTCAAATCTCTTAATCCAATCAGAACCCCAATTCCCATCGAAACACTCATTCTCATCAGAACTCTCATGCCCATCAGCACACCAATTCCCATCTAAAGTATCATTCCTCTCAAACCTCTTGTTCCAAACAGAACAGGAGTTCCCATCGAAACTCTCATTCCCATCGCAACTATCATTCCCATCAGGTCGCCAATTCCCATCTATATTATTATTCCTCTCAAACCTCTCGTTCCAATCAGAAGACCAATTCCCACCGCAACACTTATTCTGTCAGAACTCTCATGCCCAACAGGGCACCCATTCCCATATAAAGTATCATTCCTCTCAAACCTCTCGTTCTAATCAGAACACCAATTCCCATCGAAACTCTCATTCTCATCAGAACTTTCATTCCCATCAGAGCATCCATTCGCATCTAAAGTATCATATGTCTCAAACCTCTCGTTTCAATCAGGCCACCAATTCCCATCGCAACTCTCATTCTCATCAGAACTCTCATTCCCATCAGAATACCCATTCCTATCTAAAGTATCATTTTCATCAAAACTATCGTTCGAATCAGAACACCAATTTCCACCGCAACACTCATTCTCATCAAAAGTCTCATTCCCATCAGAGCAACATATTCCCATATAAAGTATCATATCTCTCAAACCTCTCGTTACAATCAGAACACCAATTCCCATAGAAACACTTATTCTTATCAGAACTTTCATTCCCAACCTAGCACCCATTTCCATCTAAAGTATTATTCCTCTCAAACCTCTCGTTCCAATCAGAATACCATTTCCCATCGAAACTCTCATTCTCATCAGAACTCTCATTCCCATCAGAGCAACCATTCCCATCTAAAGTATCATTTTTCTCAAACCTCTCGTTCCAATCAGAACACCAATTCCCATCAAAACTCTAATTCTCATCAAAACTCTTATTCCCATCACAGCACCTATTCCCATCTAAAGTATCATTACTCTCAACCTCTCGTTCCAATCAGAACACCAATTCCCATCGAAACTCTCATTCTCATCAGAACTCTTATTTCCTTTAGAGCACCCATTCCCATGTAAAGTATCATTTTTCTAAAACCTCTCGTTCAAATCAGAACACCAATTCCATCGAAACTTTCATTCTCATCAGAACTCACATTCCCATCACAGCACCCATTCCCATCTAAAGGTATCATTCTTCTCAAACCTCTCGTTCCAATCAGAACACCAATTCCCATTAAAACTCTCATTCTCATCAGAACTCTCATTCCCATCAGAGCACCGATTTCCATCTAAAGTATCATTCTTCTCAAACCTCTCGTTACAATCTGAACATCAATTCTCATCGAATTTCTCATTCTCATCAGAACTCTATTGCCATAAGAGCACCCATTCCCATCTAAAGTATCATTCCTCTCAAACCTCTGGTTCCAATCAGAACACCAATTCGCATCGAAACTCTTATTAACATCAGACCTCCCATTCCAATCAGAATGCCAATTCCCATCTAAGGTATCATTCCTATCAAACTTTCGTTCCAGTCAGAACACGAATTTCCATCAGCGAACCAATTCTCATCGCAAATCTCATTCTCATCAGAACTCTCATTCCCATCAGAGCACCCATTTCCATCTAAAGTATCATTCCTCTCAAACCTCTTGTTTTAATCAGAACACCAATTCCCATCGAAACTCTCATTCCCATCAGAGCAACCATTCCTATCTTAAATATCATTCCCCCTAAACCTCTCGTTCCAATCAGAACACGAATTCCTATCGAAACTCTCATTCCCATCAGAATTCTCATTCCCATCAGAGCACCATTTCCATCTAAAGTATCATTCCTATCAAAACTGTCGTTTCAATCAGAACACCAATTCCAATCGAAACTATCATTCTCATCAGAACACTCATTCCCATAAGAGCACCCATTCCCATCTAAAGTATCATTCCTCTCAAACCTCTCGTTCCAATCAGAACACCAATTTCCATAGAAACTCTCATTCTCATCAGAACTCTCATTCCCATCAGAGCACCCATTTCTATCTAAAGTATCATTCCTCTCAAACCTCTCGTTCCAATCAGAACACCAATTCCCATCGAAACTCTCCTTAACATCAGACCTCCCATTTCAATCAGAATGCCAATTCCCATCTGAAGTATCATTTTTATCAAACTTTTGTTCCAATCACAGCACGAATTCTCATTAGAAAACTAATTCTTATCGCAACTCTCATTCTCATCAGAACTCTCATTTTCATCAGAGCACCCATTTCCATCTTAAGTATCATTCCCCTTAAACCTCACGTTTTAATCAGAACACCAATTTCCATCGAAACTCTCATTCCCATCAGAGCACCCATTCCTATCTAAAATATCATTCCTCTCAAACCTCTCGTTCCAATCAGAACACCTATTCCCAAAGAAACTCTCCTTCTCATCGGAACTCTCATTCCGATCAGAGCACCCATTCCTATCTAAAGTATCATTCCTCTCAAAACTCTCGTTCCAATCAGAACACAATTACCATTGAAACTTTATTTCCAATCAGAACTGTATTCCCATCAGAGCACCAATTGTTATCTTAAGTATCATTCTTCTCAAATCTCTCGTTCCAATTAGAAGACCAATTCCCACCGCAACACTTATTCTCATCAGAACTGTCATGCCCAACACGGCATCCATTCCCATATAAAGTATCATTCCTCTCAAACCTCTCGTTCTAATCAGAAACCAATTCCCATCGCAAATCTCATTCTCATCACAACTCTCATTTCCATCAGAGCACCGATTTCCATCTAAAGTATCATTCTTCTCAAACCTCTTGTTCCAATCCGAACATCAATTCCCATCGAATTTCTCATTCTCATCAGAACACTATTGCCATTAGAGCACCCATTCCCACCTAAAGTATCATTCCTCTCAAACCTCTGGTTCCACTCAGAACACCATTACCATCGAAACTCTCATTCCCATCAGATCACCCATTCCCATATAAAGTAGCAGTCCTCTCAAACCTCACGTTCCAATCAGAACCCCAATTCCCAACGAAACTCTCATTCTCATCATAACTCTCATTTCCATCAGAGCAACCATTCCCATCTAAAGTATCATTCTTCTCTAACCTCTCGTTCCAATCAGAACAAAAATTCCCATCGAAACTCTCATTCTCATCAGAACTTTTATTTCCATCAGAGCACCCATTCGCATCTAAAGTATCATTCCTCTCAAACCTCTCGTTCCAATCAGAACACCAATTCTCATCAAAAATCTTATTCTTATCAGAACTCTCATTACAATCAGAGCACCCATTCCCATCTAAAGTATCATATCTCTCAAACCTCTCGTTTCAATCAGGCCACCAATTCCCATCGCAACTCTCATTCTCATCAGAACTCTCATTCCCATCAGAATACCCATTCCTATCTAAAGTATCATTCCCATCAAAACTGTCGTTCGAATCAGAACACCAATTTCCACCGCAACACTCATTCTCATCAAAAGTCTCATTTCCATCCGAGCAACATATTCCCATATAAAGTATCATATCTCTCAAACCTCTCGTTACAATCAGAACACCAATTCCCATAGAAACACTTATTCTCATCAGAACTCTCATTCCCATCCGAGCACCCATTTACATCTAAAGTATTATTCCTCTCAAACCTCTCGTTCCAATCAGAACACCATTTTCCATCGAAACTCCCATTCTCATAAGAACTCTCATTCCCATCAGAGCAACCATTCCCATCTAAAGTATCATTCTTCTCAAACCTCTCGCTCCAATCAGAACACCAATTCCCATCGAAACTCTAATTCTCATCAGAACTCTCATTCCCATCACAGCACCCATTCCCATCTTAAGTATCATTACTCTCAAACCTCTCGTTCCATTCAGAACACCAATTCCCATCGAAACTCTCATTCTCATCAGAACTCTCATTCCCTTTAGAGAACCCATTCCCATGTAAAGTATCATTTTTCTTAAACCTCTCGCTCTAATCAGAACACCAATTCCCATCGAAACTTTCATTCTCATCAGAACTCACATTTCCATCACAGCACCCATTCCCATCTAAAGGTATCATTCTTCTCAAACCTCTCGTTCCAATCAGAACACCATTTCCCATCGAAACTCTCATTCTCATCAACACTCTCATTCCCATCACAGCAACCATTCCCATCTAAAGTATAATTCCTCTCAAACCTTTCATCATAATCAGAAACCAATTCCCACGCAACTCTCATTCTCATTAGAACTATCATTCCCATCAGAGCACCGATTTCCATCGAAAGTATCATTCTTCTCAAACCTCTCGTTCCAATCCGAACATCAATTCCCATCGAATCTCTCATTCTCATCAGAACTCTATTGCCATTAGAGCACCCATCCCATCTAAAGTATCATTCCTCTCAAACCTCTGGTTCCAATCAGAACACCATTACCATCGAAACTCTCATTCCCATCAGAGCACCCATTCCTATATAAAGTATCATTCCTCTCGTTCCAATCAGAACACCAATTCCCAACGAAACTCTCATTCTCATCAGAACTCTCATTCCCATCAGAGCACCCATTCCCATCTAAAGTATCATTCTTATCAAACCTCTCGTTCCAATCAGAACACCAATTCCCATAGAAAATCTCATTCTCATCAGAACTCTCATTCCTATCAGAGCACCCATTCCCATCTGAAGTATCATTCCTCTCAAACCTCTCGTTCCAATCACAACACCAATTGCCATCGAATCTCTCTTTCTCATAGGAACTCTCATTCCCATTAGAGCACCCATTCCCGTCTAAAGTATCATTCCTCTCAAACCTCTCGTTCCAATCAGAACACCAATCCCTATCGAAACTTTTATTCTCATCAGAACCCTCATTCCTATTAGAGCCCTAATTCTAATCTAAATTATCATTCCTCTCAAACCTCTCGTTCCAATCAGAACACCAATTCCAATCAAACTCTTATTCTCATCAGAACTCTCATTCCCATCAGAGCACCCATTCTCATCTAAAGTTTCATTCCTCTCAAACCTATCGTTCCAATAAGAACACCAATTCCCATCGAAACTCTTATTCCCATGAGAGCACCCATTCCCATCTAAAGTATTATTGCTCTCAAACCTCTCGTTCCAATCAGAACACCAATTCCCATCAAAACTCTCATTAACATCAGACCTCCCATTCCAATCAGAATGATCATTTTCATCTAAAGTATCATTCCTATCAAACGTTTCGTTCCAATCAGAACACGAATTCCCATCAGAACACCAAATATCATCAAACTCTCATTCTCATCAGAACTCTCATTCCCATCAGAGCACCCATTCTCATCTAAAGTTTCATTCCTCTCAAACCTATCGTTCCAATCAGAACACCATTACCATCGAAACTCTCATTCCCATCAGAGCACCCATTCCTATATAAAGTATCATTCCTCTCGTTCCAATCAGAACACCAATTCCCAACGAAACTTTCATTCTCATCAGAACTCTCATTCCCATCAGAGCACCCATTCCCATCTAAAGTATCATTCTTATCAAACCTCTCGTTCCAATCAGAACACCAATTCCCATAGAAAATCTCATTCTCATCAGAACTCTCATTCCTATCAGAGCACCCATTCCCATCTGAAGTATCATTCCTCTCAAACCTCTCGTTCCAATCACAACACCAATTGCCATCGAATCTCTCTTTCTCATAGGAACTCTCATTCCCATTAGAGCACCCATTCCCGTCTAAAGTATCATTCCTCTCAAACCTCTCGTTCCAATCAGAACACCAATCCCTATCGAAACATTTATTCTCATCAGAACCCTCATTCCTATTAGAGCCCTAATTCTAATCTAAATTATCATTCCTCTCAAACCTCTCGTTCCAATCAGAACACCAATTCCAATCAAACTCTTATTCTCATCAGAACTCTCATTCCCATCAGAGCACCCATTCTCATCTAAAGTTTCATTCCTCTCAAACCTATCGTTCCAATAAGAACACCAATTCCCATCGAAACTCTTATTCCCATGAGAGCACCCATTCCCATCTAAAGTATTATTGCTCTCAAACCTCTCGTTCCAATCAGAACACCAATTCCCATCAAAACTCTCATTAACATCAGACCTCCCATTCCAATCCTAATGATCATTTTCATCTAAAGTATCATTCCTATCAAACGTTTCGTTCCAATCAGAACACGAATTCCCATCAGAACACCAAATATCATCAAACTCTCATTCTCATCAGAACTCTCATTCCCATCAGAGCACCCATTCTCATCTAAAGTTTCATTCCTCTCAAACCTATCGTTCCAATAAGAACACCAATTCCCATCGAAACTCTTATTCCCATGAGAGCACCCATTCCCATCTAAAGTATTATTGCTCTCAAACCTCTCGTTCCAATCAGAACACCAATTCCCATCAAAACTCTCATTAACATCAGACCTCCCATTCCAATCAGAATGCTCATTCCAATCTAAAGTATCATTCCTCTCAAACCTCTGGTTCCAATCAGAACACCAATTCCTATCGAAACTCTCATTCCCATCGGAGCACCCATTCCCATCTAAAGTATCATTCCTCTCAAACCTCTCAATCAAATCAAAACACGAATTCCTATCGAAACTCTCATTACCATCAGAACTCTCATTCCTTTTAGAGCACCCATTCCATCTAAAGTATCATTCTTCTCAAACCTCTCGTTCCAATCAAAACACCAATTCCCATCGAAACTCTAATTAACATCAGACCTCCCATTCCAATCAGAATGCTCATTCCTATCTAAAGTATCATTCCTATCAAACCTTTCGTTACAATCAGAACACGAATTCCCATCAGAACACCAATTATCATCGCAACTCTCATTCTCTTCAGAACTCTCATTCCCATCGGGGCATCCATTCCCATCTAAAGTATCATTCCTCCTAAACCTCTCGTTCCAATCAGAACACCAATTCCCATCAAAACTCTCATTCTCATCAGAACTCTCATTCACATCAGAGCACCCATTCCCATCTAAAGTATCATTCCTCTCAAACCTTTCGTTCCAATAAGAACACCAATTCCCATCAAAACACTCATTCCAATCAGAGCACCCATTCCAATATAAAGTTTCAGTCCTCTCAAACCTCCCGTTCCAATCAGAACACCAATTCCCAACACAACACTCATTCTCAACAGAACTTCTATTCCCATTAGAGCATCCATTCCCATCTAAAGTATCATTCCTCTCAAACCTCTCGTTCCAATCAGAACACCAACTCCCATCGAAATTCTCATTCTCATCAGAACTCTCATTCCTATCAGAGCACCAATTCCCATCTAAAGTATCATTTCTCTCAAACCTCTCGTTCCAATTAGAACACCAATTCCCATCGAAACTCTCATTCTCATCAGAACTCTCATTCCCATCAGAGCACCCATTCCCATCTAAAGTATCATTCCTATCAAACATTTCGTTCCAATCAGAACACCAATTCCCATCAAAACTCTCATTCTCATCAGAGCACCTATTCCTATATAAAGTATCATTCCTCTCAAACCTCTCGTTCCAATCCGAACATCAATTCCCATCGAATCTCTCATTCTCATCAGAACTCTATTGCCATTAGAGCACCTATCCCATCTAAAGTATCATTCCTCTCAAACCTCTGGTTCCAATCAGAACACCATTACCATCAAGACTCTCATTCCCATCAGAGCACCCATTCCCATATAACGTATCACTCCTCTCAAACATCTCGTTCCAATCAGAACACCAATTCCCAACGAAACTCTCATTCTCATCAGAACTCTCATTCCCATCAGAGCACCCATTCCCATCTAAAGTATCATTCTTCTAAAACCTCTCGTTCCAATCAGAACACCAATTCCCATCGAAACTCTCATTCTCATCAGAACTCTCATTCCTATCAGAGCACCCATTCCCATCTGAAGTATCATTCCTCTCAAACCTCTCGTTCCAATCACAACACCAATTGTCATCGAATCTCTCATTCTCATAGGAACTTTCACTCCCATTAGAGCACCCATTTCCGTCTAAAGTATCATTCCTCTCAAACCTCTCGTTCCAATCAGAACACCAATCCCCATCGAAACTCTCATTCTCATCAGAACCCTCATTCCCATCAGAGCCCCAATTCTAATCTAAATTATCATTTCTCTCAAACCTCTCGTTCCAGTCAGAACACCAATTCCCATCAAACTCTCATTCTCATCAGAACTCTCATTCCCATCAGAGCACCCATTCCCTTCTAAAGTTTCATTCCTCTCAAACCTATCGTTCCAATCAGAACACCAATTCCCATCAAAACTCTCATTAACATCAGACCTCCCATTCCAATCAGAATGCTCATTCCCATATAAAGTATCATTCCTATCAAACCTTTCGTTCCAATCAGACCACGAATTCCCATCAGAACACCAATTATCATCACAACTCTCATTCTCATCAGAACTCTCTTTCCCATCGGAGCACCCATTCCCATCTAAAGCATCATTGTTCTCAAACCTCTCGTTCCAATCAGAACACCAATTCCCATCGAAACTCTCATTCCCATCGGAGCACCCATTCCCATCTAAAGTATCATTCCTCTCAAACCTCTCAATCAAATCAAAACACAAATTCCTATCGAAACTCTCATTACCATCAGAACTCTTATTCCTATCAGAGCACCCATTCCATCTAAAGTATCATTCTTCTCAAACCTTTCGTTCCAATCAGAACACCAATTCCCATCGAAACTCTAATTAACATCAGACCTCCCAGTCCAATCAGAATGCTCATTTCCATCTAAAGTATCATTCCTAAAAACATTTCGTTACAATCAGAACACGAATTCCCATCAGAACACCAATTATCATCGCAACTCTCATTCTCTTTAGAACTCTCATTCCCATCGGGGCATCCATTCCCATCTAAAGTATCATTCCTCTCAAACCTCTCGTTCCAATCAGAACACCAATTCCCATCGAAACTCTCATTCTCATCAGAACTCTCATTCCCATCAGAGCACCCATTCCCATCTAAAGTATCATTCTTCTCAAACTTTTCGTCCTAAAAAGAACACCAATTCCCATCGAAACACTCATTCCAATCAGAGCACCCATTCCAATATAAAGTATCAGTCCTCTTAAACCTCCCGTTCCAATCAGAACACTAATTCCCAACACAACACTCATTCTCATCAGAACTTCTATTCCCATTAGAGCATCCATTCCCATCTAAAGTATCATTCCTCTCAAACCTCTCGTTCCAATCAGAACACCAACTCCCATCGAAATTCTCATTCTCATCAGAACTCTCATTGCTATCAGAGCACCAATTCCAATCTAAAGTATCATTCCCCACAAACCTCTCGTTCCAATCAGAACACCAATTCCCAATAAAACTCTCATTCTCATCAGAACTCTCATTTCCATCAGAGCACCCATTCCCATCTAAAGTATCATTCCTATCAAACATTTTGTTCCAATCAGAACACCAATTCCCATCAAAACTCTCATTCCCATCAGAGCACCTATTCCCATCTAAAGTATCATTCCTCTCAAACCTTTTGTTCCAATCAGAACAACAATTCCCATCGAAACTCTTATTCTCATCAGAACTCTCATTCCCATCAGAGCACCTATTCTTATCTAAAGTATCATTCCTATTAAACCTTTTGTTCCAATCACAACACCAATTCCCATCAAAACTTTCATTCCCATCAGACCGCAATTCACATCTAAAGTATCATTCCTCTCAAACCTCTCGTTATAATCAGAACACCAATTCCCATCGAAACTCTCATTCTCATCAGAACTCTTATTCCCATCAGAGCACCAATTCCCATCTAAAGTATCATTCCTCTTAAACCTCTCGTTCCAATCAGAACACCAATTCCCATTGAAACTTTCATTCTCATCAGAACTCTATTTCCCATCAGAGCACCTATTCCTATCTAAAGTATCATTCCTCTCAAACCTCTCGTTCCAATCAGAACACCAATTTCCATCGAAATATTCATTCTCATCAGAACTCTCATTCTCATCAGAGCACCCTTTTCCATCTAAATTACCATTCCTATCAAACCTTTCGTTCCAATCAGAACACGAATTCCCATCAGAACACCAATTATCATCACAACTCTCATTCTCATCAGAACTCTCTTTTCCATCAGAGCACCCATTCCCATCTAAAGCATCATTCCTCTCAAACCTCTCGTTCCAATCAGAACACCAATTCCCATCGAAACTCTCATTCCCATCGGAGCACCCATTCCCATCTAAAGTATCATTCCTCTCAAACCTCTTAATCAAATCAAAACAAGAATTCCTATCGAAACTCTCATTACACAGAACTCTCATTCCTATCAGAGCACCCATTCCATCTAAAGTATCATTCCTCTCAAACCTCTCGTTCCAATCAGAACACCAATTCCCATCGAAACTCTAATTAACATCAGACCTCCCATTCCAATAAGAATGCTCATTCCCATCTAAAGTATCATTCCTATCAAACCTTTCGTTACAATCAGAACACGAATTCCCATAAGAACACCAATTATCATCGCAACTCTCATTCTCTTCAGAACTCTCATTCCCATCGGGGCATCCATTCCCATCTAAAGTATCATTCCTCTCAAACCTCGCGTTCCAATCAGGACACCTATTCCCATCAAAACTCTCATTCTCATCAGAACTCTCATTCCCATCAGAGCACCCATTCCCATCTAAAGTATCATTCCTCTCAAACCTTTCGTTCCAATAAGAACACCAATTCCCATCGAAACACTCATTCCAATCAGAGCACCCATTCCAATATAAAGTATCAGTCCTCTCAAACCTTCCGTACCAATCAGAACACCAATTCCAAACACAACACTCATTCTCATCAGAATTTCTATTCCAATTAGCGCATCCATTCCCATCTAAAGTATCATTCCTCTCAAACCTCTCGTTCCAATCAGAACACCAACTCCCATCGAAATTCTCATTCTCATCAGAACTCTCATTCCTATCAGAGCACCAATTCCCATCTAAAGTATCATTTCTCTCAAACCTTTCGTTCCAATCAGAACACCAATTCCCATCGAAACTCTCATTCTCATCAACACTCTCATTCCCATCACAGCAACCATTCCCATCTAAAGTATCATTCCTATCAAACATTTTGTTCCAATCAGAACACCAATTCCCATCAAAACTCTCATTCCCATCAGAGCACCTATTCCTATATAAAGTATCATTCCTCTCAAACCTCTCGTTCCAATCCGAACATCAATTCCCATCGAATCTCTCATTCTCATCAGAACTCTATTGCCATTAGAGCACCTATCCCATCCAAAATATCATTCCTCTCAAACCTCTGGTTCCAATCAGAACACCATTACCATCGAAACTCTCATTCCCATCAGAGCACCCATTCCCATATAAAGTATCACTCCTCTCAAACCTCTCGTTCCAATCAGAACACCAATTTCCAACGAAACTCTCATTTTTATCAGAACTCTCATTCCCATCAGAGCACCCATTCCCATCTAAAGTATCATTCTTCTCAAACTTCTCGTTCCAATCAGAACACCAATTCCCTTCGAAACTCTCATTCCTATTAGAGCACCCATTCCCATCTGAAGTATCATTCCTCTCAAACCTCTCGTTCCAATCACAACACCAATTGTCATCGAATCTCTCATTCTCATAGGAACTCTCATTCCCATTAGAGCACCCATTCCCGTCTAAAGTATCATTCCTCTCAAACCTCTCGTCCCAATCAGAACGCCAAACCCAATCGAAACTCTCATTCTCATCAGAACCCTCATTCCCATCAGAGCCCCATTTTTAATCTAAATTATCATTCCTCTCAAACCTCTCGTTCCAATCAGAATACCAATTCCCATCAAACTCTCATTCTCATCAGAACTCTCTTTCCCATCAGAGCACCCATTCCCATCTAAAGCATCATCTCTCTCAAACCTCTCGTTCCAATCAGAACACCAATTCCCATCGAAACTCTCATTCCCATTGGAGCACCCATTCCCATCTAAAGTATCATTCCTCTCAAACCGCTCAATCAAATCAAAACACGAATTCCTATTGAAACTCTCATTACCATCAGAACTCTCATTCCTATTAGAGCACCCATTCCATCTAAAGTATAATTCTTCTCAAACCTTTTGTTCCAATCAGAACACCAATTCCCATCGAAACTCTAATTAACATCAGACCTCCCATTCCAATCAGAATGCTCATTCCCATCTAAAGTATCATTCCTATCAAACCTTTTGTTACAATCAGAACACGAATTCCCATCAGAACACCAATTATCATCTCAACTCTCATTCTCTTCAGAACTCTCATTCCCATCGGGGCATCCATTCCCATCTAAAGTATCATTCCTCTCAAACCTCTCGTTCCAATCAGAACACCAATTCCCATCGAAACTCTCATTCTCATCAGAACTCTCATTCCCATCAGAGCACCCATTCCCATCTAAAGTATCATTCTTCTCAAACCTTTCGTCCTAAAAAGAACACCAATTCCCATCGAAACACTCATTCCAATCAGAGCACCCATTCCAAAATAAAGTATCAGTCCTCTTAAACCTCCCGTTTCAATCAGAACACCAATTCCCAACACAACACTCATTCTCATCAGAACTTCTATTCCCATTAGAGCATCCATTCCCATCTAAAGTATCATTCCTCTCAAACCTCTCGTTCCAATCAGAACACCAACTCCCATCGAAATTCTCATTCTCATCAGAACTCTCATTCCTATCAGAGCACCCATTCCCATCTAAAGTATCATTTCTCTCAAACCTCTCGTTCCAATCAGAACACCAATTCCCATCGAAACTCTCATTCTCATCAGAACTCTCATTCCCATCAGAGCACCAATTCCCATCTAAAGTATCATTCCTCTCAAACCTTTTGTTCCAATCAGAACATCAATTCCCATCGAAACTCTTATTCTCATCAGAACTCTCATTCCCATCAGAGCACCTATTCTTATCTAAAGTATCATTCCTATTAAACCTTTTGTTCCAATCACAACACCAATTCCCATCGAAACTCTCATTCCCATCAGACCGCCATTCACATCTAAATATCATTCCTCTTAAACCTCTCGTTATAATCAGAACACCAATTCCCATCGAAACTCTCATTCTCATCAGAACCCTTATTCCCATCAGAGCACCAATTCCCATCTAAAGTATCATTTCTCTTAAACCTCTCGTTCCAATCAGAACACCAATTCCCATTGAAACTTTCATTCTCATCAGAACTCTATTTCCCATCAGAGCACCTATTCCTATCTAAAGTATCATTCCTCTCAAACCTCTCGTTCCAATCAGAACACCAATTCCCACCGCAACACTTATTTTCATCAGAACTCTCATGCCCAACAGAGCACCCATTCCCATCTAAATTATCATTCCTATCAAACCTTTAGTTCCAATCACAACACCAATTCCCATCGAAACTCTCATTCCCATCAGAACTCTATTCCCACCACAGCACCTATTCCCATCTAAAGTATCATTCCTCTCCAACCTCTCATCCCAATCAAAACACCAATTCCTACTGCAACACTCATTCTCATCAGAACTCTCATTCCTATCAGAGCACCTATTCCCATATAAAGTATCATTCCTCTCAACCCTCTCGTTCTAATCAGAACACCAATTCCCACCGCAACACTCATTCTCATCAGAAGTCTCATTCCCATCAGAGCACCCATTCCCATATAAAGTATCATATCTCTCAAACCTCTCGTTCCAATCAGAACACCAATTCCCTTCGGACTCTCATTTTCAGCAGAACACCCATTCACATCTAAAGTATCATTCCTATCAAACCCTTCGTTCTAATCAGAACACGAATTCCCACCGGAGCACCAATTCCCATCGGAACTCTCATTTCCATCCGAACACCCATTCCCCTCAGAACCTCCACCTTTTTTTCTCTCAGTTTTTCTGTTATTTGAACAAGATGAGTTTCCGAAGCAAAATAAAAACTTAGATTTAGTTTAAAATCTTCTTTTTTTTCGGTTGGGGATTTTGTGAGATCATTTATATTTCTGTCATTTTGGATTCTCATGGATCTCATTCGCCAAGTTGTCCACTCCAGTCGAAAGGGAATTTTACCGAATTACCTCAGAAACAAAAAGTCCGCAATTGGGAAGTTCAATTTTATTTTAAGTTCGTACATTAAAAATCGCTGAGTTCCTTCCTTCGTTTTCTGCCAGATCTTTGGGGACTTCCTTACTTACTTACTTATTTATTTACACATTTCAATTTCCTTCTTCTTTATTCATTCTTTCTTACTTGACATATGGGCACTGTGTGCTGTGGGAGCTTGTTCAAGGCCGCTAGGCTTTTCCCACAGGAATGTTGTGTTCATTATCTCAAATAATAATAATAATCCTTTTCTACAATCGAGTGACAGTTCTTGCCCCTTCAGCCTCACTAAACACTTGCTCCCGCTGCTCTACCGTTAGTTCTTTCTTTTCCCTCGTGACGCGGAGTTATAGTTCGCACGTTTAAATTCATTTGTTCGTTGTACGAATTTGTTTTCGTTGATTAGATATTATTGTAGTCCTTTTTTTAGTTTTAATTAATTATTCATGTCCTTTTTACCCGTCTTCTTTTTTGTCATTTTCCTAACGATTTATTATTATGGTTGTCATTTTACGTGCAAATGTGCATAGGCACAGCCGAGAACCATAAAGAGGAGACTATTTAGCGGCCTATAACCCCGACGACCCCCAACTCTCCTGAACGTGCCAATAAAGGCAAATGCCCCCTCCCCTCATCCGTGGGGTAAAAGGGTTCAGATTCTTAGTTTTGAGTACGCGCATTGTTTCCCAAATGTGAGTGATAGAGGGCGTTAAACTCCAGCCAAAATATGCCTCATTTGCTTTACGAAAGAAACTCCAGGATTTACCAACGGGAAAATGCCACCCAACAGAAGGAAATAAATACCACCGGGAAAAACAAAATATAAATGAGGAAAAGCCTAATAATATCCGGGACAATTCCAAGTCTTACTAGTACAAAATATTTATGTCCCAGGGGTCGCTAAGTAAACAGCGCTGGTGCAGAAGGGGCATACAAAGCCTTCACGAACTCATGTCCAATAAGTACAAAGGATAAAAAGTCCGATTTATACCTGGAGTGGCAAAGACAAACAATGGTAAAGTGGTCATTTTGGCTGGAAGCCGATGGGAGAGGTATTGCGCAACACCTTTTTCTTAGGGTGGGAGCCATCGTCTATGACGTCATCCTGTGTACATCCCAGACGAATGTAACTAAATTGTCCTCGAGTGAACGATATTATGTCCCGGAAATTCGTTCGCACTAAACGACACACCTTGCCTTCACCTTTTTCGCTCCTATTATGTGCACAACCCACTTCTCAACCCGTAAGTTTATCTGCGTGTTAGGAATAGGTATTCAATTCTTTATTCTGTAGGATTACAATTAAACAACGCCTACTTAGAAATATAAACGAATGCAAGAAATTTGAATTTTCTATTAAAATACTCTCAATACAAATTACTGAAATCGGGCGAAAACCAAAGAAAAAAGTTTAGTCGGGGGTACATCTTAAGTTAGACTTATAAATTTCTATGAAGTTGCAATGTTCCTGTTTGGAATTTTACGTTTAGTTGCAACCTTACATCCATTTTAAGTTATTGTTTTAAATATTAGCCTTTTTCAGTGATTTCAGTCAATTAATTGATTGTTTCGAAGTGCAAAGAAAGTTCAGATAGACGAGTAGAGAGGTAAGATTGTTTTCGCCTCAAATGCTATGCATTGTTGTTCTTCATTTAATTCATCGAATCGTCACCTCATTTTATTTGTTCCCCTAATAAACGTCACCTTTGTAATCAGAAGAGTTATTATAATTTAATAATCCATAACTATGATTTCGAAACTTATATTTGAATCTGAATACTTTGATTATTTCGGATCTGAGACGAATTCGATTCAAATTCTTAGGAAATACTTATTAGGACCCTCACAAGATTACGTGGAATCAGAAAAAAATCATACAAGTCTGCATTTTCTTTCTTTTTTTTTTACTTGGTCACAAACGATTGTTTTTTTTATTGTATACACGAGTTTAGGTACTTTTTGTCTCCCCAATTAGGGTCTAAGCAGGCGATGAATTGTCTAAACCTTGTCTTAGGCTTCAAGGCACTTGAAGTTGTCATCACATTCCATCTTTATTTATCTACTTGTTTAATTTCTCTTTTTTACTTAAACCTTTGCTTACTACTCTTCAACCACTATTGATAGTCAGATCTATTTTGATAGGCAACTATTTAATAAAAGTTATTTCCCCATAGCTTACCGGATCACTAGAGATTGGAGGTGCCGGCACTTCCCACCCTAACTTATTTATTCGAGGCACTGTGCCAACTAAAAATAGAAATGCTTAGATTTTGAAATCCTGAGACGCCCTTTGGCGTCTGGCGATTTTGGTGCTATGTAAAAGACATGTCAGCGGTAATCGTTTTTAGTCGCGTGCACTCTACTCTAATAAGTTATTATGTCGGTTCGTAGGTTGGCCGGTCGGATGGTAACCATTTTACTTTTCAATGAGTTATTTTTTACAATAACATAGTAACTCTTTGGCTGATTCTAACGAAATTTGAAACCCTAATGTTGTTTTACATTCTCTTTCGATTAATACAATTGACAATGTTCTCCCAAGGTTAGTCCGGGAATTAATTTGTTTTGGCAATAACATCATAACTATTCGGCCGATTCTAACAAAATTTGAAACTCTTATGTTGTTTTGAATTATCTTTCGAATGATACAATTTCCAATGTCCTCCCAAGTTTAGTCCAGGAAATATTGGAAGTTTTGAAGGTCATATGGTCCTAAGGTCCTAAGTCAGAATAATTGAGAGCACGCGATTTAGGTCTGTTGACCTTGTTACATTAAGGCACGTGTTTGGGAAAGGAGGCAATCACATCAGAAGGCAGTCGGCCAAAAAGGCAGAAAAAATCCCTGGATGTGTCAAGGACTGCCAGACCAGAATTGGAAACCTGATTAACTGTGACCCCCAGCAAGGAGAGTCAAAATTGTACTTATTCATGCACTCGATTTTATTATTATTAACTTCGCCCGCATGGGGGCCAGGAAGGAGACCCATACAGTCTACTGACGCTTGCCGTAACAGACGACTAAGTCCAGATAGGGGCCCATGGCTTGTCAAGCCACGAAACCAAAAGTGTTGTTCCTGCGCGTCCAAAACGCACTGACGTTAATGGGCATGTTGTCGCGTACCCAGTCCTCTCAAGCCTGTATCGGAGGTTAATATGCGCCAGGGCACCTTGTAAGAAATCAGTGAGTGATTATTATTATTATTGTGTCTTACACGGGTATGGCCTTAACAGAGGGGTGGGGGGTGGGGATAACCGACCAGAGGAAGTGCTGGCGCGAAATGAACAAGACACTTCCTTGACGGGAGTGAAAAGGGCGCGTCGAGACTCCTGAAGATAGGAAAGTTTCTCAAATTTACTTTCCTGAAATCTTCTGCTTTTAATATTTAGACAACCTCTACAGATTCTCCCGCTAAGGGCCCCTCACGCGGAATATTTAAGTCCCTGCCATTCCTTTATGTACCAGTGGGTACTAGTGACCCCTATTCATTGAGGCCTTAAAGTCCTAAATAGTCTCCCCTGAAAATAAAATTTGCTGTCTTTGACAGCTGTCGCGAACTGCGAGGAGCTTCAGTCTTCCTTAACAACTTAACGCTCCTATTTCTTTTGATGTAATATTTTCCTACATTTCTCTGTCCCTCACCTCATTCTTTCATCATTTAATGGAACTTCTCTTGTTGGATGCAGCAACATCCTTCTTTTTATTTAAAAAAAAATTCTCCTAGGAAATAAAATTAGGCCATTCGTATTAATTAATATATTGGCTTCAGTTTATTAGCAATCCACTCTATTTTGTATTAAAGATAGCTCCGGTAACTATTCAGTCGATTAACTTAATCAAAATTAATGGCAAATTTATTATGCAATTTAGGGTTCGGTGTCTTTATATAGCTTATGCGAGTCCTTATCATTTCAGGTCTTGACGCGAGACGCTGGTTGCAACACGGGTAGAAATGGCCTCCGCCAGAGCGTTTTTTTCGATCGTGGCAGCTACTCTTGCGTTCTGCGAAGTATCCGCAATTCCGGAGCTATCCAACAACCTCTTGCAAGGAGCTAACATCTTCAAGTGCAATTGCAACATAAATGAAGCCATAAACGCAGAAGGAAAATGCGTTCCTGCTGCAAACTCCATCTTAATTCTCGACGAAATTAGGAGGAAGTATTTTATAACGGACATTTCTAACTTTACCTCCGTGACAGTCAATGCCATCAACTGCCACCCCGGTCATTCGAAAATAACGCTCCCTGTGAATCAGTTTGTGGTTTACCAAAACGGGTTTCTAGGTAACCTTTATTTGATCGATGGTCCGCCGACAGATGAGTATTGTGTAGATCACGTCCTAGACTCATCAGGCGTCAGTATGATTGCTGAACTATGCTACCCGAATCCCACAGTACCAATATGTTGTCCTTTAGGGTCTTTCTCTAATTTTGAAGGAGAGTGTCAGCAACATAGCGCCGAAGTACCTCTAAATTTGACCCTTATGGGAGATTTTGCTTGGGATGAATATAACCTAACCGAACAAAATATTCAGTGCTCGGAAGGGAAAGTCATTAAAAGAACAAGAATTGGTCTTCCAAATGAAAAGGGGTCGTCGCTGGTGAGTTATCCACTAGGAAATAAACTTCAATGGAACTCTATTTACAATCCTGGCCCCAGATTCTTTTCTCTCGATGAGTACTGCATCGCCTCAACCCTCCATGATGGCAAATGGGGATACTATGCTCAGTTCTGTGTCCCAGATCGAATACAGCAGCATAAGGAAACTTGCGGGAACTCTTGCTTGAGAAAATGTTGTCCTCCAAGCTTTATCCTGGATACTTTGCACTCGGTATGCATACCAAACTACCAGCAGCACCAAATCAATTACACATTCATCCAACCAGATGGAGAACCTATGAAGGAAGATCCTCAAAATATGAATCTAGTCTTTGGATTTCCCTTCTGCGAACAACTGCATTTCTTGTACAGCGAAGCCGATGATATAAAATCTTTGAAATTCGACCCTGAAGGATCCCTCATTACTATAAGCAGTGGGAATTACTCTTCATTAGATTACTGCGCGGAAACGTTCGTGAATAATTTCGATAATTCGAGCAGTTCCGTACATACGAACGCTATCATTTGTCTGAAGAAATTCAAAGATCCTTGCGAGTGGCGCTGGATTGTTGGGAGCGTGTTACTGGGAATCTCGTGCGTATTTTACCTCCTTACCCTAACTGTTTATTTGACCATTAAGGAACTAAGGAATAGGATGGTCGGAAAGTGTTTAATATCTCAAGTGTCAGCGCTTTTTATTGCTTACTTCACTTTAATTTTCCTTCAAAACGTGAACGATTATAATGGATGGACATGCAATTTTCCAGGTAAGCTATCCCAGATTTAATATATTTAAAATTACACGAAATATGTATATATCCCTAGGGATAGTTGGGAGAATCCTATCATTCGTGCCTCCAGCTTAATGTTAGCAGGTGGCAAAAGTTGGCCACGGACTAGATTAGAATATCCCCGTTCTTTACACCCTCCTGGAACTAAAGGTTTCCATTATTTCCAGGTTAATCCAAATTATAGGTCCATTTTCGAGTTAACCTAAAGAAATTATGTGCGAAGGGACACTTGAATTGGCTATTTTATGGGCCTATAGGTGGAGGCAGGTCGGGAAATGGCTAGCTGTCTAGGGAATACCCTAGATCTGGATGTTGTCTCACTAAAGTCTTCTCCCCAACATTAAGATCAAATCCCACTTAAGATATGGGGGCATGTGATTAGCTGTTCATCATCGTTAGCCATGTTAGCTGTAAGACGATAGGACAGCAATTTTCATTAACAGTATGTGATGCTCATAGTCCTAACAAATTCCTTCAACAAAAATCAAGATTCCAATGCAAGAAACAAGGCCAAATTGTGGTCATATCTTGAAAATTTGGTTTTTATTAGTTTTGATTTGCAGCACGAGTGCGAGATTAAAATTGTAATCCGTAGTATGGTTCTTACACAAGGTGGTGTAAGGAGCTAGGGTGTATCGTAAGTGATGATGGTAATGATGTGGTAGATTACGCCAACAAGGTTTTAAATGATAGAAAATTATCGGCGTCGATCAGAGAGTTAGGAAGCTGAATGTTAATGCCAACGTCGGTGGATGGGAGAGACTACGGTATGATAGAAGTAAGTAAAGAGAGGGAGTGAGAGCAGTGCAAATGAAAAATTTGGAAGAATTAAGATTTAACAATGATGCGATGGATTAGAAAAAATTAAAATTTGACTTTTATGCGATAGGTTCGAAAGAATTAAAATTGGACAATTTTCCGTTAAGTTCGAAAGAATTAAATTTTACAATTATGCCATGAGTTCGAAAGAATTGAATTTTAAAATTGTGCAATGGTTCGAAAAAATGGTTCAAATTAAGAGGGGCGAATCCATGTTTCCGTAGGTAGGACCAAAATTCTGATCGTGCGTTTGAATGATTTAAACCTTTAAAAGGTTGATTAAAAGAAATTAAAATTTGACAATTATGCGTTGGGTTCAAAAGAATTAAAATTGGAGAATTTTCCGTTAAGTTAGAAAAAATTAAACTTGACAATTATGCCATGAGTTCGAAAGAATTGAATTTGAAAATTGTGTGATTGGTTCGAAAGAATTGAAATTTGACAATTATGTGATGGGTTCGAGAAATTCAAATTTGACAATTATGCATTGGGTTCGAAAGAATTAAAATTTGACGATTATGCGATGGGTTCGAGAAATTAAAATTTGACAATTATGCGATGGGTTCGAAGGAATTAAAATTTAATAATTATGCGATGGGTTCGAGAAATTAAAATTTGATAATTATGCGATGGGTTCGAAGGAATTAAAATTTAATAATTATGCGATGGGTTCGAGAAATTAAAATTTGACAATTATGCGATGGGTTCGAAGGAATTAAAATTTAATAATTATGCGATGGGTTCGAGAAATTAAAATTTGATAATTATGCGATGGGTTCGAAGGAATTAAAATTTAATAATTATGCGATGGGTTCGAGAAATTAAAATTTGACAATTATGCGATGGGTTCGAAGGAATTAAAATTTAATAATTATGCGATGGGTTCGAGAAATTAAAATTTGACAATTATACGATGGGTTCGAAGGAATTAAAATTTAATAATTATGCGATGGGTTCGAAAAATTAAAATTTGACAATTATGCGATGGGTTCGAAGGAATTAAAATTTAATAATTATGCGATGGGTTCGAGAAATTAAAATTTGACAATTTGGGGGCAATTTTCAATAATGCGCATAGAATTTTACATTTAAGGGCGTGTGATATATTAATTTAAAGCAACGTTAATTAATTAATTCTGAAAGACATTATGAAGACAAGTCAAACGATCGTAGCCATCAAATGACTAGATTTAAGAGAAGAGGACCCCATCCTTCTTCGTAGTGCCCCAAGTATTCTCCTCTTCTGGTTCCTCGTTTTCCATCCCAATGAACCATACCCCTTACGAATCTCCTCTCAAAACTTTTTAAGTGATGTCCTCATTTGTTTTTTTTATTTTTATTTTGCCTAAAACAATCAAGAAATTTTCAGTCGCGTGCATGCGACTCTATAAGTTACTATGTCGGTCCATAGGCCGTCGGTCGGATGGTAACCGTTTTACTTTTCAGTCAGTTTGGGGGGAATGACATCATAACTATTCGGCCGATTCTAACGAAATTTGAAACCCTTATGTTGTTTTGCATTCCCTTTCGAATGATATAATTGCTAAGGTCCTCCCAAGGTTAGAGCTGGAATTATTAAAAGAAAAGTAACTAGCAGTTGGATTGCCCCACTTGTTGAATGTTTTGAAGGTCATAGGGTGATAGGTCAGAATATTTGAGAACACGCGACTTAGTTCTTGTTTACTATCTTTTTCCAGGTACGGTTGAACACGTCTCCATTCTGGCTGCCTTCTTTTGGCTCAATGTCCTCTGCTACGACATGTGGTGTCACATCAGGTAATTACGTCGCTTTCACCATGATATTTCTTGCCTCATTCCAACAATCCACTACACGACATCAAAGGGTCAAATTAAGAGGGGCGAATCCAAGTTTCCGTAGGAAGGACCAAAAAGTGCGTTTGAATGATTTAAACCCCTAAAAGGTTGATCGCGGATGCCAAGAACTGGTATCATTAACATCAAATGCTGGGGAAGGGGAGGCAACCCCTTCCAAACATCTACGCAAGTACCCCCCTTCCCCCTGGTCTGGTTCGTACATGCGAATACGCGTTCGTACGAGTTCGTTTCTTGGCGATTTTTCTAAATCCTCGGGAGCGGATGGCATCCCTGTTCCTCCGACCCCTTGGGAGATTCGATAGGTTCGATCCTACACCCTATGTTGTAGCACCTCCCCCTTTACCACAATTAAGTGGGGCCCTACCTGAGGGTGTCCTTTGGAACTAGGTTAACACCCCCTCTTGTCGTTCATGCAACAGTCATGAAGTGTGAGGTTCGATCGCATCTTAAACCCCCACAGGGATTGCATCTAGTGAGGGGGTCATGTCATACCCACTTGGAAATGACCTGACCCCCTCTGCAGCTCTTTTTCTGATGCCCCACAGGGTGGCTCCAATTTAGGAAAAATAGTTTACCTGCTGGGCGGTTTCCTGGGTGATGATTTATCGTTCTTCTTCTGTCTGTATTCCATCCATTCCTACCCTAGATTGAGTAAAGGGGGGGGGGGGAGATTCACTCCCATACGTAGTTAACATTCATGAAATTATCATTTTTATTCACTATTCCCATGCTCCCTTTATTTGTTTTCTTTACTGCCTACCCTATCGCTTTCCTCACTAGAGGTTAATTCATAGTTCTGATATTTTGTTCTATGTACGAATTTGTTCCTGGGGTCTACAATGCGTCCCCCCCTTTAACGCACACGTTAGTTAGTTAATTGCGCGTCCACGACCGGGTAATGAAATTCACATAAAAATCAGAATAATAAATGTTAGCAAGCCCGGAGGCGGCAAGGGCCAGTTTTGTTTGTAGAGAGGGGGAGAGAACCCTTCATGGCTCAACCATCCCCTTTATATCAGGGAAGCGTGGATGTAGAAACCCATTCAACGGTTGCGTAATTGGAAGAGTGATGCGTTTTATGCGGTGTAGAGAGACAGCGGTGTTGCAATTTGCTATTTGCTTGCTCTCATTGGGAATCGAACTCTGTCTCCATAGGCGTGGAAATCTAACGCCTTATCCACTAGACAAACGAGAGCTCTAAGGGACCCATAGGCAACCTTGGGCCCGCGCCCACATTTTGGATGGCCCGCCATCAATCCAGCCAAATAGCTTTAAAATCTTTAAAACAATTCACTATTTTTTGTCTTAAAATAAATCAATAATAATATTGAATATTATATTAAATATAATATTGAATATAATATTGAATATAAATTTAAATATAATATTGAATATAATTTGAATATAATATTGGATATAATATTGAATATAAAATTGAATCAAATATTAAATATGATATTTATTATAAGACTGAATATAATATTAAATATAATATTTATTATAAGACTGAATATAATATTGAATATAAGATTAAATATAATATTGAATATAAAGATGAATATAAGATTGAATATAAGGTGGAATATAGTAGTGAATATAAGATTAAGTATAAGATTGAATATAATAGTGAATATAAGATTGAATATAATATTAAATATAAGATTGAGCAGTTCAACTTTTTTTTCTTTGTTCCCCTTTTACAAAAGCCCCACGAGAACTCCCCCTTGAATTACGTTACGTAATGGAGCGGATGTAATGTGCGTACTTGAGGACGTAGCCAGGATTGGTGCTTTCGATGGCAGCGCGTAGTTGGCCCCGGGAAACTGACACGAGCCAGAAAAGGTCGCTTAGGACCGACGCTGCCCAAGCCAAGATTGGAATAAGCTGCGTTAATGTAACGAAAACCAACGAGGGCATTTCAACGCTGAATCTTTTAGGGAAAAAAAAGAGTCTCAAAAAGTGGTGAGGTTAAGGAAATTGAAAATGTACGGAAGAAACCTAACTGGAGGCTTCAAAGAGGAAACTACTTGAGTGCTAGGGGCAGGATAATAATGTTCGAATTAATTGAAGTAACACCCCTCCTTACCTATGTAAGTGATGAAAGTTAATTTTACTTATTAATACAGGAAATTTGTGTAACCAACGAAGGCATTTTTGCTTGATGAAGGGGAAGAACAGACATAATGAAGTTTAGGGGTGACAGACTCCCACGCCAACCTCTCCACCCATAAAAGTTGGGTCCGAGGGGCACGTGACTTTTGGTAATGCACACAGAACAAACGAGTGATTGGTCGCCTCGCGTCACTCAATCCTGGTTCAAATTTCAGGAAAATGAAAGTTGTTCGAGGTCAACCTCAAGGAGCTTCCAGGAAGTTTCTCCTCTACTGTCTCTACGCCTGGGGCACTCCGCTTTTCATCGGTTCCTTGAGAGTCATTCTCGATCTTTTACCCTCGAGTTATTCCTCCATGTGGCTCATCAGGTCAAACCTGGGGAAGACTCATTGTTTTTTCTCCGGTCACTGTGAGTATTATCCAATCTTATATATTTTATAGTTTTTAAAAATTATTCTGAATTTTAAAATATTTTTTAAAGGATTCCTTCAAAGTTCAGAATTTTAAAAATCTTTTTTAAGGATTCCTTAAAATTTCAGAAATTTCCTCAAATTGAATTATATTCTAAGCTTGTTTCCATTCATCCTAGTCAATTCAATGCAGGTTTAAATCTAATGATTAAAAGATAATTTGTCTCTATTTTCCCGTTTTCAAATTACTTAAAAACCTTTTTAAATTTGGCCTAAGATTTGTCTATACCGTTTAAAAACGTTCCTAACCGATTCTAAATCCAATTTCACTTTATTTTAAATTCAATTATAAATTGATTTCGAATCAAAATTCAGACTTATTTCAAACTCAATCGAAATTATATTTCATTTCTAAAGGTAAAAAACCTATTCCCAAATCTATCTTATTCCACGTTTTTTATCATTCTATTTCAAATCTGTTCCAATATAATCCCAGTCTATTTATTCTAAGTTTATTTCAAGCATATTCTTAACTGTATGTTTCTTCCCTCCTTTTATGAATATATTCTAAACACATCTCTAATCTCCTACTGTACACCAAATACGTTCAAAATGACTTCAAGGTTAAATTCATTGGTCTGTTGCGTGTACTATTTATACACCGCGATGAATCAAGAGAAAAAAAAACGGACTACGAGAACACATATTTATTTTAGTGCAGGACTAGTTTTAAGACTTCTCGCTTCATCTTTCAGCTGTACTTTGAGGACTGTGAATTACCTAGGCTGCTTTTTATATAAAACTAATGCAAATGGAAAAGAACGATAATAATATTAAAACGAAGAACAGGGAGGAAAATATACATAAATTCTTTAATTCTTTTGGACAAGAGAGCTTGTGTATGAGGATATCAATCTGCTTAGAGAAGGGCTAAGTTTAAAGAATTTCACGAGACAAGTTAAAAGAAGTTGAGGAGTCGATTTAAAAGAATTTCACAAGTCGATTTTTAAAATGTCAAGAATTAGGTTAAAACAATTTCACGAGTTGATTTAAAAGAATTTCCCGAATCGAGTTAAAAGAAGTTCAAGCGTCAATAATATTTCACGAGTCGAGTTAAAAGAAGGTCAAGAATCAGATTCAAAAATTTCACGAGGCAAGTTAAACGAATTTCGCGAGTCCAGTTACAAGAATGTTATGACTTGAGTTAAAAGAATTTCTTGAGTTGAGTTAATTTCACTGCAAAAATGAGTACAAACACTCTCACAAACAGAAGCATATACAAGCAATCGCTCTAAATACATCACGACATTCCCTCACAATATACTGGTGAATTGTTATCCCAAGCTGTATAGGGTCTGTAATATTCTCCTCCTCCGTCCTTGGCACACCATATCAAACCTACATTCGAAACATCCAGAGACATCAAAATGCTCTCACCCAAATCTTCAGCCAATTTTGCGCAATTCTTTTCCAAACGTCTGGGAATCTAGTCACAAAAATACCTCGCCATAACACCCTGTTTTGGTATTCTACACCCTTTAAAAATCATTTAATGTCTAGCATTCAACCAAACTCGCATATCCCACTAGACACTCAACACGAATTCCACTCACTGCATTCAACAATCTCACTACTCACCAACATCACTCAGTTAGTAAGAGAAATTTAGACAAACCCTGACAACTACACAAAACTGCTATGGGATTACTACAGAAAAGTAAAGGCTTCGAAACTGTACCCAGGCACATACTAATCAACTTAACATTAGAAGCCAACTACTTCACGTCAACACACCACATTCAGCGTAGTCTCGCAGGGATCCGTATTCTCACTCAATTTCAACCTCTTTCTAACCGATATGCCTTCACCTGTCCATTTCATTATAGCGTACAGCTACGTAGATTATATCGCTATACTCATTCAACAGCACCCAAACTTCACACGCAGTTCGTGCTCTACTACAACATTACATCACTCTAGCAGAACTTGTTGACTGGTCCCTTTCAAAATGTATCATCTACGCCTTCCACCAAGTAGCACAGCCGTCAACCAATCCTTACATTATCGATCACTCCACTCCTCCTCTTAAATAGAACACCAACAGTATGCGGTGCCATACTTCACAGAGGACTATAATCACACAATACAACAAACTTAACATAAACAAACGCGAAACGAACAAACTCCGTGGACTCGAAGGCACCTCATTCGGATAATTCAAGGAATCCTGCCCTTATACCTACAAACATAACATCCGACACATTCGCCTACGCTAGTATCGCTTGGGTATCTGATATTGCACCCATACACCTTAATATATTACAAAAGGCGTAATTAAACTTCTCAATGATGCAAGTGCACTACCCCCAATAAATATCCTACACTCGAGAACGAAGGTAGGTCCCATAAAAAACACCTCAACCTCCACAGAGTGTAGTTTCTCAACACCACACGAAACTCTAGACCCGCGAAACGTGCCATGATTCCCACGCCGAGGTGCTCCAGGACTCCCATCACCTCAAAAAGAATCACCGCTCCAGCACCCATAAATCAGGCCCTCCATTACATGCAAAAGAATCATCTCAACAGGCCATCCCAACCCTCTGAATTCACCTTAATACCTCAAAGCCATTTCCACCAGACAATGAGCTACCTGAAACACTGTAGTCATCATTCCCAACTAAACACCTACACACACTGCATCGGTTTGAATACATATCTTCATACACAACCACCTCCAGCCAGGTATGGTTCACCCCATAGTCTCAGCATCGACGGCAATGGTAATAATAATAGGGCATTTTCGAGTGGAGCTCTTCAAGGGCTAGGATCCTGCCAGACCTCCCTATTTTCCATCTAAAATAAGGGTTTAAAGAAGAGGTAGGGTTTCATGGCACGCTTGAAAGCGCCAAGGGGGTGGATATATAACAACAGGCAGATCATTCCACATTCTAGGAACAAATGCAGAGAAAGTACGATCACCCCTGTGGCACATAAGACTATGAGAAACAAGGAGTCTGGGGGTCATAGTTTGAACCTAGGATTATCAGGGATTGAGGGAGGGGCATTAGGGAGGAAGCGAAGAAAGGAGTTTTGGCATTTAAGGTCATATGTAAAAAGGAGGACTTTAAAGGTGATTCTCATCTTCCAGGGCCTCTCACCTTCTCAGTGCCTCCCATCTCCACCAGTGCCTCTCGCCTCCCTAGTGCCTCCTCAACTTGGGGCAGTGCCATTTGTCCCTCTTATAGTAGTAATTCTTCATTTCTGTTTCATGTCTTTCCTATAAATGAGCGAAACAACATCGGTAAGTGCATATATATATATATATATATATATATATATATATATATATATATATATATATATATATATATATATATATATATATATATATATATATCCATATATATATATATATATATATATATATATATATATATATATCCATATATATATATATATATATATATATATATATATATATATATATATATATATATCATGAGCGCAAGAGAATGATGAAATAAATCCAACTTCCCCGCAAGAAAAGAGAAAACGGAATAATTTTTCTTCGGAAATAGTTATTTCTTACTTCGAAAAAATCCGAGCTGGGGTGGGATTCGAACCGTGCACATTGAGGCAGCGAGCGACCACTTTGATCTCAATTAAACCGCCCTTTAGCCGAGTGGTCTAAAGGGCGGTTTAATTGAGATCCCACCCCAGCTCGGATTTTTTCGAAGTAAGAAATAACTATTTCCGAAGAAAAATTATTCCGTTTTCTCTTTCCTGCGGGGAAGTTGGATTTATTTCATCATTCTCTTGCGCTCATGATATATATATATATATGGATATATATATATATATATATATATATATATATATATATATATATATATATATATATATATATATATAATATATATTATATATATATATATATATATATATATATATATATATATATATATATATATATATATATATATATATATATATATATATATATATATTCAAAGTCTCTCTTCCATTACGCTCTCTACGGCAACGGGTTACAACTTTAGTCCGTTTGTTCAAAGCAAATCCACAATCAATATTTCAAAAGTAATTAGCAAATCCCTAATTAATTTATTAAAAAGTAGAGCAAATCTACAATTAATTAACTAAAACGTAGTATAAGAAAAGCCACAAATAATTTTTAAAAAGTAGTGCAAACGATGATAACCAAAGATCGTGTTTGCAATTACAAGGAAGGAGGGCGTTTGTAAAGGTTTATATTTTGTGTAATTATTACTTATTTTCGTTCATGCACTACTATTCTTGATTGAAAAGATTAGGAACTTTTGAGTTGAACACTTTATTCACTGTGCGTCTCTTATTTTGTAGTTTCATATCAATATGTTGAAATTTCCTTCTTTTTTTTATTTTAGTTATCTCAATTCAAACCAATGTTGTTCATACATTTTTTTAACAAGCCTGTAGATTTATATAAAAAAAAACATGTTTAACAAGAAAATATCTTTTACAGTGCAAAAAATATCAAATACTTTAGTATTTACATTCATTTTAAGTTCGGTTGCCTTTTTTTGGCGGGGGGAGGGGGGTCTATTGTGGATATAAATAGCAAATAAATGAATCAATTTAGTTACATAGTTACAGGGAGGTAGCAAGGACTACTTAGTCCACTCAAAGGCCACTCAATGTTAAAGACGTCCTCTCTCTCCAGTTTCAGACTCTATAGCTAAGTGGGTCTACCTCTATCTGCCCATCCTGGCGCTGCTCTTAGCCAATTTGGGATTCTTTGTTCACGTCGCCATTGTGATCCGGCGGACGGAGAAGGAGTCCGAGCAGATAATGAGCTCATCCGAGAGTGGCACCACCGGCAAGAACATCAGAGCCAAAAAGGAAAAGTAATTTGAAGACAATGACTCACTTTTGGGAAGAATTTACCTCTTTGAGGGAGGGGTAAAAATTCAGAGATTAACCAACGAGAGCATTTCGTCCAGTGGTCCCAAAGAGGGGGGTAGAAAATACACGTGTGGATGAATAGAAAGAAAAAGAATAGTGGAAAATGAGTCTGTTGCACGAGAATCCCCTCGCCGCGCGTTCGTAGTAAGAGGCCATGTACTCATATGTACGAACTTGGACCCTTTTACGGGGTCTCTTTATAAAGGATCTTTTTTTTCTTAATGAATAGAATGGAGAAATCGAGGTTGTAATCCAACGTAGTTCTTCGTCACAGCGGAGAAATGCGGAGAAAGGACAAAAAGACAAATGTCGTCATCCCTAAACACCGGGGGGGGGGGGATAGCGGATAATCAACCTGCAGGAACAACGTCGTACGAAAAATAAGAGGAAAAAAAACAATTAAAAAAGTACGAACTTTATCCCCCTGGCAGTAACCACCGGGGGCGAGGGGGGGGGGGACGTACGAGATGAAGGGACTGGGATCGCGAATGAGGTAGGTAGAAGCGCGTTCCAAAAGGACCGGTTGATTGTAATTCAACCCAAATGACCTGGCAAAAGGATCCACTTTCCAGGTACTCATAAATGGACCGACTTTCCCAGAAATTCGATCCTTCGTCCACTCGGTCCTTTCCATTAGGGGTGACCCGTTTTAAAATGGACCCTGTCAGGCGGTGCACTTTAAAGTCCATTCGTTCGTACGAACTTCTTCGTCGTTCTGATCCTATCATTATTGGTTGAAGCTCTGTACTATCATAGTCTTTTTTCTCTATTTTGTTCCCCCATTCATCCTTCTCCTGTCTTCCCCTCATCATTTTAACCCCCCTTCCCCTTTGCAGAGCTCGTCTGTACCTCAAGTTGTTCCTGGTCATGGGGATCACCTGGTTGCTCGAGATCATCATGTGGGTGGCCGTCCCAGAAAATGACTGCTACTTCTGGTAAATATAAAAAAAACAACGAAGGCATCAAAGCCCAAATATTGAATATATGTTCTTCGAAGATTTTTTTTAAAGAAGGTTTAACGCCCTCTTTCACCCGTTGCTGGGTCTAAGCAGGCGCGAAAAAGTGTGAGATTTAAAAGAGGTGCAAAAGATGACCCGAGAGAGAGCACCCCATTCTCTTGGGGTCGGGTGGCGTACCGCCCCTCCAGGTTTCAGTTATAGCAGGGGTATTGACCATCCTACCCCATCCCCATCCCCTTAAGGGATTCTCAAAGAATTGGTGATGTTGGAGGAAGTGAAGCTGTGTGGGAGGGGCATAGCCCGCGTAGCCACAGGGGCCACAGGAACGCTAGACCGGGAGAGTGCGCAACTCTCCTGAACCTGGCAAGGTTCAGGAAGGACGCACAGATCAAGGAAAAAAAGGATAAATATAAAGAAACGGAAAAGTGAAAAGGATTAGGAATAACAAAGACTAAAATACCAAAGATTTTGAATAACAAAGACTAAAACACCAAATATTATGAATAACAAAGACTAAAATACCAAAGATTTTGAATAACAAAGACTAAAACGCCAAATATTATGAATAACAATGACTAAAATATCAAAGATTTTGAATAACAAAGACTAAAACACCAAATATTATGAATAACAAAGACTAAAATACCAAAGATTTTGAATAACAAAGACTAAAACGCCAAATATTATGAATAACAAAGACTAAAATACCAAAGATTTTGAATAACAAAGACTAAAACGCCAAATATTATGAATAACAATGACTAAAATATCAAAGATTTTGAATAACAAAGACTAAAAGACCAAATATTATGAATAACAATGACTAAAATATCAAAGATTTTGAATAACAAAGACTAAAACACCAAATATTATGAATAACAATGACTAAAATACCAAAGATTTTGAATAACAAAGACTAAAACACCAAATATTATGAATAACAATGACTAAAATATCAAAGATTTTGAATAACAAAGACTAAAACACCAAATATTATGAATAACAAAGACTAAAATACCAAAGATTTTGAATAACAAAGAATAAAATGCCAAATATTATGAATAACAAAGACTGCCAAAGCAAATGCCGCCAAACCTTTATACTGGAGTTGAGTGGGTGTAGCATAAAACTGCATGAACAAGTTTGTACAAAGAGACGCGTTAATGAAAAGTACGGCCCCCCATCCTATGAAAAATGGGGAGGGCTTAATCAAGTACCGAGAGACGTGTTTAAGGCTAAGAAACTCGAGAGATCGGTGTAGCTCTCGGGCCGGTGGGGCCCCTGGTTCTACCCAGGACGCCACCCTGGAGGGTACCACCTTCGACTATTTGTCACGCCTCTGCTCCCAAAGCTTCTACAGCCCCGAGAGTATTGCGTTCGGTCTTTTTGGAGCACACCTCGTGTCACGCTGGAACCGTGCCTGTGTATACGGATGGCTCCAAGTCCCAAGAGGGGGTCGGCTTCCACGCCGTATTCCCTCTGTTTGTAGTCAGCGGGGCTCTATCAGGCGCTGCGCTGCGTCTGTCTTCACGGCCAAGCTGGTGGCAATACACCACTCGGTACGGGAGATTACGCGACGTGCCCGGTTCGGAGACCGGATTGTGATCTATAGCGACTCACAAAGCGCCCTGAGTGCTCTCGGGGCATTGGAATCTCCGCATCCCCTGGTTCGCGATATCCGTGACGCCACGGTTTGGGGTCCACTCGCGCTTGTACGGCGAGTGTTGAGGGGGAGGGGAATATTCACCAATCCCCAAAAGCCCTTTCATGTTAGATCAGGATGTTCACAGTTACTAAACATATTATTATTATTATTATTTGATCATTATTATTATCATCACTATTATTAACATTATTATTATTATCATCACTTATTATTATCATTATTATTATTAGATTTGTTCACTTTGGAATAATTGTTTTTGAAGTTATTAGTAGTATTTTTTACTTTAGTAGTTTCTTCAGTTTGGAATAATAATTATTGATATTATTGACCACAGCAGTTCACTGTAACATGCTGTTGTCGAAGTAAACTAGATGAACCACAGAAACTAGTAAAGTTCGTCTGGTTTATCGGTTCCCTTTGCTCAAATTTAATCATTGAACTTCTATTTCAGGGGACTTGACATCGTGAATATGTTTCAGGGAGTTTTCATTTTTGCCATATTTGTGTGCAAGAAGAAGACGTTGAAACTGGTAAGTTGAACTTAATAAGGTTGGATCCATCTGAACTGTGATTTATAAACCAATGTTCGGGAAACTAAGGCCCACTACCATAATCTGGTCCAAAAGCATAGATCATACAGCGCCCTAATCCCATGAAATACCATATTATTCCGAAAATTAACAAACTTACCAGTAGTCTTCATTTTTTTGGACTCCTACTATTTACTCATCACACAATTTCATTTCCCCCTAACTTTGCCAGTTAACGAATATTCTTATTTCATATTTTTCTAAAGATATATACCCTGAGTGTTTATTTGTTTTTTGCCTGTTTAAAACTTGGGGGTGCATATGCCTTAGAAAGGGCCATAAGTCGGTTGTCCCATTAGCGGTACTAGCATGTTCTTATTTTATAATATAGTTTACCTTGGAAATTAATTATTTATACAAAAATTGAATAAAACTTAATATAACTATGGACTAGAGATTAGTAATGATAAATTGGCAGAAACTCAAGTTACGTGAATTTAAAAATGGCTAGATACAAAAAAAAACTCCTTTCTCTTTAAAGGGGTAAATGAAAGTAAATAATTTCGAAATTTTCAGGTCAAAGAGCGTTTTGGTTTTGCAAGTCGTTCTCCCCCTCTCATCAAAGAAGAAATTCGCCTCACAGAAGGAAAAAATATAACGAAAAATGAGACCAAAGATGTCACGAGTAATTCTACAAATGTTTGTTAAAAAGCAAAGGGGCCCACACCCTTGTGTAATCAGTGCGAATTTTTGAGACACCATCACCTAAACTCTTCGTGTAAATCTTCACCAAGAGACAAACTCATTTTTTTTATATAGATCTGTTCGATATAATCCTGATCTTCGAGATCAGAGATCGCTATGAATATTTCCACTATTTTCACCCCAAAATATGTCGCTTCGATGCAGCCTTTTCAAAACTATTTATGATACTGAAATTTTGAAGAGACATGAATGATAACAGAGCGTTCGAAGAGCCTAAACTGAAGCAATGTTAGAATTAATAAAAAGCGTAAATAATTGTTATAATTGTCATTGGTTCCAAATTTTGCAGACACTTTGTAAATATAATGGATAATTTAATAGTGCTGCTGTTACGTCGTAAATAGTGCTTAGTTTTTTTTGTAGATTCTTGCGATTTAATGAGATCTTTGATATTTTAGATTAAATAATCATTATTATTGATTTTTTTTGCTCTCGGAGATGTTTTCGTTCTAGTAGAGATATTTATTATTTTTATATTCCCTGTCCAGTGGTCGCAGGCAATTTGATTCCAACCACCCCAAACTAACCTAATCACCTTCTAAAGAGATTCTGGTCAATTTTAAGAGGCAGTTTTGTTTTTTTTAATCGTTGCAAATTTTAAGAGAATTTAATTTGAAATATAATATAAAAGAAATCGATGATGTATCCGAATCTTACTAACATATTTTTTAATGCATTTACTTTTATTCTTATTTATTGTCTGTAAATTATTATCTACTGTTATCTTAGCTATCTACCATATCTAGTCACTTGTGGATGCTCAGAGGTGTATTATGTCCAAATGTATTTTTTTTTTTGCTATTTTTATTGTTAATAATTAAGTATATATTTTTATTATTAAAACAATGATTATTATATTTTTAATTTTATTAATTTATTTGTTTTATATAACTTTTGATTATTTGAATTTGAAGCTATATGTAACACATCATATTTATGTAACAAGTGTTGTTATGATCGTAAGTACAGCTAATTTTATTTTTATTATTAAAACTAATGATTATCCTTTTAATTTTATTAATTTATCTATTCTATTCTTCTCCTATTCTTCTATAATCTATTCTATAATACTATATTTTAATTGGGAACATTTTCGGGATATTCCTTAAGAGTCTTTTTTAAAGTTTGAAAATTACCATTTTTGTTAACTTAATTATTCATTTTTTTAAAAAAAATGAATAGGATTATGGAATTTTTGTAAAAGAAAAGGGATGGTAAAGGAGGACATTAAAAATATATTTCCCCATTTATTAACATTAAGGTATGGCTGTTTTGTTTTTGTTTTTTCGTATATTCGAAGGTTTTTTCGAAGTTCTTTCAAAAATAGATTTTCCATTTTAATCTTTCGCTCGAGGAAATCTGGCCCTTAAAACCTGGTAAACGAAAAGTTGTTTTTTTCGGTTTTCAAAAGAATTCCGATAAAAAAAAATCTTGCCGTTAGGTCTAGAAAATAAGCAGGAATATGAAAAAAAAACTAAACCAAGAGTAAATTATTAGGAGTTGTGTACTGGAAACCTTTAAAAAAAATTTAGCCCAAAAGCACGTTACAAGAGCCGGATAGGTTGTAGGCTACAGCCTGAAGGTCCGCTTCTGAAGCGCAAGCTCCTTCTGTAAGGGGTAATACCGCACGTTCGGCTTATTTGTTTTATTTATTTTTATTTAAATAGGCACCTATATATAACACAACATCATGTTTATGTAAGTTACGAGTGTTACGTATTCGTACATAATTATATTTTTAATCTTATTAAAACAATAATTTTTAGATTTTTAATTTTATTAATTTATTTATTTGTATTATATATTTTTTTATTATTTAATTTTGCGGCTATATGTACACGACATTTATGTAAGTTAGGAGTGCTGTGTGTTCGTAAGTAGAGCTAATTAATTAGAGTTATCAGGTAGGAGCGAGTATCAATTGGACCATTTACTTGTCCCATTTTTTATGGTAGCTAGAACTAAACAAGAGTTAGTGAACCGAAAGAGGGGGAGGGGTTGTAGATGCAAGGAAAAATGTAGATAAGTTTATTTTTAATCGAAAACCAATGGGGGCAACGCCCTCCCTCCCAAAACATTTTAGGTTTGCACACAAATAGAGAAACTTAGGACAAGTAAAAAAAATTAAAAGAGGAGACTACTAGAAGTAATAGAGACTAGGAGAGTTAGGTGATACTAATGATACAAAATGTACGAGACTATTGAGGAGTTGGGGAAATAGATCTATTTTTATAAACAACAGGATTTCAATAGATTCCTAGAGATTGTCATCGCCTCCCCCGTGGGAACCCATTTTCTGGACCACGTCGTCAATCGCGTTTTGAGAGAATTAAAATATGCATTACCTTTGCCTCAGACCCACATCTGCGTCCGTACTGTCTTTGAATTAAGACCTATTCTCATAAGCCTGGCACTAGGATTAAGTCAGTTCCTTCCTGCAAGCTCAGTCATTAGATTGTTCCCCAAAACACGTTATAGAATAGAATATGACTATATGTTAACTAAAAATAATCCCTCTTAACTACATATGTAGGTAATAAATTCCATGTTTTCATCATAAAGAAATGCAAACAAGTAAACAAGTCCAATTTTGCTCTAAACAATAATGATCTTTCCAATGATCATTAATGATCTCACCCGAAAGAAACTGATTCCGGTGTGCATTTTAAACCTGGTCTTAACCACCCATCTTCGCGTGTATGATACGTATATCAGTGGTAACCTTCCTATAATGTGTGGATCAACTTCAGTGGACATGATCGACCTTGTTGAATTTAGAACGTGAGTCAGATTCCTTGTTGTTGTTTGTAAACCACTACGATAAACACCATTGAATATCAATATTAAAACTTTCCCTTCATATTTTTGTATTAAAATGTGCTTAGTGAAATGATTGTAATTATTCTCCTCTTTAATTTATCGTGAAACTGTTAAAAAAACTCATTTAATATCTAGGTATAATTGATCCTTAATTTAATCTTCCTTAAAGCCAAATAGCTTTGCAGTCCAAAGTACCACGATATTAAGCAGAAGCAGGAAAGTGGAATTGTGAATAACGAGTACCATTACTCGTATAAGAGTATCGAGTACAACGTGGACTCTATTGAGAGTGAGTATGAGTATTATAGAGCGACTGCAATGCAGACACTTAACTCAGTAAGATTATAACCTTGGAAATAACTCACTTAGCATTAATGGAAGCGAGGTTATTACATTTTGTATGAAGCGAAAATGAGATGAAGTGGAATAGTTAGACAAATAATAGAATATAATGACTCACCAGCTTATTAAGAATGTTCCCCGTAAGGGGCGCGGCGATTTGCCATCCTGGCCGCCGTGCTGACGGGATCCAGCGCTCCGTCCGGCCTCAACTTAGCCTCTCTTCCTTCCTTCAGATAGCCTGTATTTCTCTCCTACTTCCCCTACAACCTCTCCCACAACTTTCTCTGGTCACCCTCTAATTTCATAGGGTAGATGCTAACCTTCTCAGCCAACCGTCCCGGATCGGGGCTGAGGGGGGAGGGGACAATGTTCCCTAACCCCTGAGCTCCGGGCTGGGGTGGTTGGTTTTTAACAACCTGCTTCATCCCAACCCATACCTTCCAAGGTGGAGCCGCCATGCTGAGGGACTGCCAGGCCACCAGGCGGGAGGGGTGGTCCTGAATGGCGGCACCTAGCTCTGCCAGGCCTGTACGCACCCCTTGCAGCCGCCCTCGGACAGCTCCAAAGAAAAAATGGAGGTCCTCCCCCTTGTGCTTGCGCAGGGGACCCTCCAAACTTCTCTAACCAGAGAGGAGGCTTACTCCTCTCCTACGCCTACGGGTGTAGGGGATTTTCCCTCCCTCCCTTCTCTGGAGGTGCTTTCGGGCACCTCCTTGTTTCCAGCAGCAGTCCCTCCTTTTCTTTCCAAGGAGACTGCCAAGAAAGCCAGCAGACAGCCCATAGCCGACCGCTCCCCATTGAAGCGGCTCAGTAGGGCAAACCCCCTTAAGGGGGAGAAGGCAGCTAGGCCCCTTCGGTCGCTTCTCTCAAAAGACCTGCCTGCAAGAATATTGAACCTTGCTGGGGTCAAGGCCTGTGCCTTCCTACACCTGACTAGTGACAATTATGCCAACGGGACCTGCGATGTCCTGGGGGGGAAGGATGGCCAACTGGAGGCCGCCCCTGAGATAGGCATGGTCCTTGAGGCAACTCAGCCTCAGACGGTAGGGCCTTTCATGGGGGGGAATCCGGGCTCGGCGCCAAGCACCGAACCCGAATCCACCCCTATGCAAGGTCTTCCTGAAACGGTTAGGGTTTCCGAGGCAGTACAAGGATGGGAAGGATCTCCTCCGATCGGTGCCCCTAAGACTGCTAGGACCTTCTCCATTTCGGAGAAGGACCTGACTGAGGCCGGTTCATCTGGCCTGGGGGCTCCTGCCGGAGGAGGGGATAAGCGGGTTTATTCCCCGCCCTCCTTTCCTAAAAAGAAAAAAAAACTAAGAAGACTTGGGGCTCCTCCATCCGCGGGGGCTGCGGGGACGGATGGGTTTGCTGCCACTTTGGTAAGTGACCAAGCCAAGATCGGCACATCCGGCTCCTCTGCCCTCCCGGGTGAGGAGCCCCGGACTATGACTAAGACCAAAAGTGCACAGGGCGGAGACTCGATAACATCTGGGCCCCTCATTCAGAGGTTACCTGGCGTTTTCGAGCCCGCTGGCTTTAAACGCTTCCTCGTTATTTGCTCCACTGATGGCGGCATGTTGGCTAAGGGCAACATGATCCATCAGAGGAGAACATTAGCTAGTGTAATTAATAGAGAGCCGAAGGTGACCCGTTTCTCGGACGGGAGACTTCTGGTGAATCCCTCCAAGTCGGCCAAGATAAGTGCTCTTCGGACACTTCATGGCACCCCGGTGAGTATGACGCCGCACTCTACCAGGAACTTTATGAAAGGAGTAGTTTATGCGAGGGAACTCGTTGACTACTCCATAGATGACATCACCTTAGAGCTGGCCGACCATGGGGCGGTCAAGGTCGAACGTGTGATGAGGAAACAGGGAGGGGCCACGAGACCCACCAGTACACTCTTCGTCACGTTCGACTGTGACAAGCTCCCTGAGTCGGTGCGTGCCGGTTGGTACCGCTACCGCGTGAAGACATCCGTGCCACTGCCGCGGCGGTGCTATTACTGTCACCGTTTCGGCCATACGAATCGTTCATGTAGACGTGCAAAGTCGGGGTCACCCGAAGTATGTGTAAATTGCTCCAAGGCCGCACACGATAAGTCCAAATCGTGTGTGGCCAAGTGTGTCAATTGCAGAGAGCCGCACCACGCTTCTTCGAAGCCATGTGGTATATATCTCATTGAGAAAGAAATCCTGGCCGTTCAAGCCCAGGATCGACTCTCATTCTGCGAGGCTAAGGACTTGGTCCTGGCGCGCCCGGCTTTGCCTGGGACGTCTTACGCCTCAATGGGTAGAAAGACACCCTCTATTCCAGGCCCATCCAGGCAAACGAGCAAAGTTGTTTTCGCGCCCATTCGGAGCCCTTCTGCGGATTCTACTCGACCCGGGCAGGCCCCTGGTAAAGCTGGCGGCACAAAAAATTCACACCTAGCCCCGGCTAAAACCAGGGCTTTTCCCCTTTCCCCAGCTTGACCGTTTCCCGTAATGCGAAACGGCCACGCCCCTCAACCAAGTTATTAGACACACAGGAGGCAACACTCCTTAAGTTGGTCGCCAGGCCATTTCCGGGGTTCCTAAAGCTGGCCCCCAAAAAGAGGACAGCAACAAAGGAGCTTCGGCTCCTTCGCCCACGCCTAGTGGTGGGCTGAGTGGCTCGGAGACGGTGGTTCCTCAAAAAGAGGCCTCCCCCGCCTCCGAAGCCGCAACGCCCGCCTAAGGTTTCGAGGCGGAGGGAGCAAAAGACACGCATGGCGAGCCCAACCTCCCCCAATAAGTCTTCGAAGGCGACAGCGCCTTCAGCGCTTTGTCTGGCCAACAGCGCCCGGTGTTCTTCCTCCGGAAAGCGTACGGCCATTCCCGTGAGGGTCTTCTCTTCGAAGAGGGCCCCCGCGTCTCCTCCGAGCTAGGGCTGGAAGGCATATTACTTCAATGGAATTGCCGTGGACTTCGGGCCAACAGGGAGGGGCTGCGGAGGCTCGTCTCGTCACGTTCTCCGTTAGCTATTTTTCTGCAGAACATGATAGGCGCGTAGCGCGTGCCACCCTCCCAGAGTATAAGGGTCTTGCGACCCCACCACCACTAGATGGCCGGGCAGGAATATGCGCGGTTTACACCCAGCATGATGTCTCCGTTCTTCCTTTCACTTTAGATACATCCTTTCAGGCAGTGGTTGTGCAGCTTCACCTGGATAGGAGGTATACTATCATTTCTGCGTACATTCCACCGTCAGCTGACTTGGACGCGGGGTACTTCTGCCGCGTCGTGGCACGGTTGCTGAGGCCCTTTCTCTTGCTTGGAGATCTGAACGACAGGCATCCTCTCTGAGAAGATTACTCAATAAATCCCAAGGGACAAGTCCTTGCCGACTTGATCGATGAGTTTCCGCATCACTGCCCGAGAACCGCTTCATTTTCTTGCCTTGATCTATCATACTGCTCTTTGGATCCACAGCCTGATTTTGATTGAGGGGTGGTCGATGACCTTCATGGAAGTGATCACTTTCCCATTCAAATATCATTTTAAGGGCAACTGCCGCCTGAGAGCCCGCCTCGGTGGTGCTTGGCGCGGGCGCGGTGGCCTGCATTTCAGGAAATGACTTAATTCTCTATCTCAGTCGAGAATTTTAGGTCGGTAGATGAGGCCGTTGAGTTCACCTCGGGTAACCTTATCGCCACGGGACTGACTACTATTCTCAAAACATCTGGCCGTTTTGTACGCCGACCACTCCCGTGGTGGTCGGCCGAGTGTGAGACGGCCCTCAAACAGAAGCGTTATGCCTACATGAGCTATAAGCGCCGCCCGAACGATTTCGCTGTCGCTGAATTTCGTCGGGCTAGGGCTAGGTTCCGGTATATTTCGAAGCACGACGCCGCTCTTCTTGGCGGGCATACGTCTCTTTACTCAACGGGAAGACCCCTCTGGCAGAGTTGCGGAGGCGAGTCAAAAGGATTCGGGGCAAGTTCTCGCAGGACCTCCCCTTCCCTTCTCCAGGAGAATAGGACCGCAATCTCGGACCCCGCGTCCGTGGTGGAATCCTTCGCGGCCGCCTTCTCCGCATTCTCTAGCCGGGATGCTGCTCCGCCAGCATTCAATGCACGTCGTGATGTCGAAGAAGGCCTCCGGCTGGACTTTACCTTCAGCGGCGGAGAACCCTTCAACGACAGGTTTACTGTGAGTGAGTTGCGTTCCGCTCTTGCTTCGTGCGCGGACACCGCCTATAGTCCGGACGATGTCCAGATAGCGCCCTGAGTGCTCTTGAAGCATTGGAATCTCCGCATCCTCTGGTTCGCGATATCGGTGACGGCACCGTTTTGGCGACCGAGCGGATGTCAAGATTATCTTCTGCTGGGTTCCTGACAATGTAGGAATTGCGGCAAATGAGCGCGCCGATGAGGGCGCCAAAGAGTCCGCGAGGACTCTGCGACCGGACCAGTGTTTCGCTCTTCATCACACCGACTACATGGCAGGAATACGGGCAGCTCTTAGCGCTGCTTGGCAAAGAAAATGAAAGACGGTCCAGGGAAACTTAAAGTTGCGTGCCATTGCGCCGCGACTGTTCCCATGGACCTATCCCCCAATGCCGCAACGGCTTCAGGTCGCTTTCTGTCGTCTCCGAATTAAGCACACTCTGTGACGCATTTCCATTTGATGGAGCGCTCGCCTTCGCCCTATTGTGACGACTGCATCGTATCCCAGACTGTTCGGCACATTCTTGTCGAATGTCCCAGTCTGGGTGATCTTCGCGCACGTTACCTTTCCTGGTACCGGGATGGGTGGGGTCACTACCGCCTGTCCCTTATACTCGGGATGAGTGCGTGCACCCTGACTGGTGGACTTGTAGACTTTTTGGGGGGAGGCCGGCCTTCTCCCTTTTATTTAACCAGTTTTTTTTGTTGTTTTTTTCCCCTTATGGGTTGCACGTTCCTGCGTCGGGGGGAGCTCCCCCCGACACAGGAGCTTGCTTCCTGCACGTTGGCATTTCCTTTTTTTTTAATTCTTGGTGTTGGGTTTTGGGTTTTTTTTTGTGTGTGTTTTTTGTTTGAATTCGTTTTTAAAGTAGCCTAGTATTAGGCAAGTTTTTAATACGGTGACTAATGTCCAAGTAGGCAGTCGCCAGATGAGCTCTTAAAAAAAATATTAAGAATGTTCTGTTCCAACTTGTCAAAAGGATTCGGGTCAAGTTCTACCAGGACTCCCCTCCTTTGTTATAAAAAAGGGACTGTAATTTCGTACCCCGCGTCCGTGGCGGAGTCTTTCGCGACCGCTTTCTCATCATTCTCTAGCCGGAATGTTGCTCTGCCAGCATTGAATACACGTCGTGATGTCTCTGAACGCCACCAACAGGACTTTACCTCCAGAGGCAAAGAACCCTTCAACAACATGTTTACATTGAGTGAGTTGCGTCTCGCCCTCGCTTTATGCGCGGACACCGTCCCTGGTCCGGATTATGTCCCGGATGCCATGCTTTGACATCTATGTGAGCGAGACATGGCCTATCTGTTTTTATTTATTTAACAGGATCTGGACATAGGGTATCCTCCAGGACTCCTGCCGAATGCCTACTGTGCTTGCATTTCACAAAATTGAGTAGATCACTGAGTCCAGTTTTCGCCCAATCTCTCTGATCTCTTATGTGTGCAAATTGATGGAGAAATTGGTAAATGTTAAATTATCCATTTTCCTGAACAACAGAGACCATGGTCTTCTGGTCAGTCATACTTCCACAAGTTCCACTCCACGTGGGATGCTCTGCTCTGGCTGGAAATATTATCTGCGAGGATTTCGTTCGTAGACAGCCATTCGCCACGGTTTTTTTCGATCTGGAGAAGGCCTATGATACCACATGGGTATACGGTATCATGGAGGCCCTCCACACGATGGGACGAGGGGAAACCTATTTTTTTATATGTGAATTCCTACGAGATCGTTGATTCTGGGTACGGGTAGGAAGTGAGAAAGAGGTGTATGCCGCCTAATAGAGCAGGAAGAGGGTTTCCTGCAGGGAAGTGGATTTAGAGGAACACGCTATGCCCTGAGCATCAAAGGTATCACCTCGATGCTGATGGAAGATGTTCTTGCTACGTTCTACATAGACGACCTTTTGATATTTTTGGTGGCGCTCATATGCCAACTTTGGAGAGTCAAATATAACAGGCATTGAACCGCATATATCGTTATGCCGAAGCGCACAAGTTTTGGTTATCCTTCACCAGGATTAGGGCAGTGCAATCCTGCCATCATACACTCCCACCACCCTCCTTCTCCTCCTCCCCGCCCCAGAATTGTTAGTAAACAGGGCTTGCCTGAAATTGGTGGATTCACACCGCTTCCTTGGACTTGTTTTCGACCGAGGCCTCACTTGAGAGCCCATATTTTTCAGTCTTAGGGCCTCGTGTAGCAGTCATCCTTCGGAGGCTAAAGTAGCCTCCGAAGGATGATTGTCAAAAACACTAATCCCTGTGACTCCTTTTTTCTACGACGCTGAGGAATTAGGTCGCACCGTGGCACGGTTGCTGAGGCCTTTTCTCTTGCTCAGAGATTTAAACGGTAGACACCCCCTCTGGGGATACTACTCGATCAATTCCAGGTGTCAGGTCCTTGCCGACCAGATAAACTAGCTAGAGATGGGTGTCCTAAATGTGAGGTCGTTTACAGAAAACACTATCCGCGAACCACTTCATTTATTTGTGTTGATCTATACCTGTGCCCCCCGGATGCACAGTCTGATTTGGGGTGGGTGGTAGTCATTGACCTCCATGGTACTGATCACTTTTCCATTCAAATATTATTTTCTGGGCCGCTGCCGCCCGGGAGCCCGCCCCGGTGGTGCTTTACGCGGGCGCGAGCGCGGTGGTCCGCATTTCAGGAAATGACTGATTTCACTGTCCCAGTCGATGAGTTTAAGTCGGTGGATGAGGTCGTTGAATTCTTCTCCCGTCCGCTCATTCACTCTCCTCCCTCTCTTTATCTACCCTCTTTCTGTCCATTCTCTTTCTCCGATCCATATCACCCCCCCCCCTCTATCTCCTGCTCTTTCTAGCCTCAACTCCCTATCTCCTCCTCTTCCTTTCCCTCTCAACCTCACAACCTCTCTCCTACTCTACCTTTTTTCCATATTCCTACATCTCTCTCTTTATTTGTCTCTTCTCTTTCTATGTCTCCTCTCCTTTTCTCTCTCTCTCTCTCTCTCTCTCTCTCTCTCTCTCTCTCTTCATCTCTCTCCTAATAGATATCGTGGCGATCGTAGAAACGTGGATCATATTGACAATCAAGATTTCGTGGGTGAGTTTACGATCCTCGGTTATACATTGTTTCACTGTGACCGACCTTGTTGAGAGGGCGGCGGAGTTATGGTATACGTCTTGAACTGTTTTCCCATAGTCGAATGTAAGGTGAGATATGGTCACGAGATTTTAGGGCTTGACATAGATCTTACAAGCTCCTTTTATCGAGTAGTGGTGGTGTACAAGCCGCAAAGACAGTCAGAAGAATCACACTCGAGCCTGTACACGAAGCTCACCGACCTGATAAATTGTCATGGTTACTTTAACTGCCGTTGGTCTGACTGGAGGAACTTGTCAGGTGATGGTGATGGGAAGAGACTAATTAAGTTCGCTCAGGATAATTTCCTGACACAATGGGTCGAGGAGCCAACGAGGGGTGAGAACATGTTAGACTTGGTGTTTACCACTGATAACGACATGGTGTCCCGGCTCAGCGTGAGAGAGTGTTTGGGCGGGAGCGATCACCCCACAATCCCGTTTTTCGTCCACATTCCATGTGACAGAAGCTCTCACGTCGCTACCTTCAACCCGACTTCTGACCCACGAACTTCATAGTTCTTCGGGATGCGATAGCTCGGCTTGAATCTGCAACAGGAGACGGAGCCCCACAAAATAGTTGGCATTTAAATAAAACTTTATGGCCCAACAGTCTACGTTTGTCCCCAGCAGGAGAATGAGCGACAAGCCTCTCCAACCGAAGTGGTGCAATCGTGGCCTCGCGGCAGCGATAAGAAACAGGAAAACTGCCTACAACAACTGGAAAGCCAACCGTAATGAAGAAAGGCTTTTTCAATACATGAAAAAGTATATGCAAGTTAAAGCACTGGTGCGCAGAGCTAAGCGCAGCGAGGAAATTGGGGTGGTCTCCCTGTGTAAAGAGACCCCGAAAGAAACCTTCCAGCGTGTCAATAGCCGCAAACCGATTCGTCATAGCTGAAGGACCGCTGAGAGATGACAATGGCGTATTACAGAAGTCAAAACCAGACATCGGCAACGTGTTGAACGACTACTTCGCCTCCATATTTACAAAAGAAGCGGACGGTCCAGCTCCGAGGCCGGGGGTTGATCTCGAAGAGGGAGAAAACCTATGCGAAATAGTCTTAAACATAAATTAAATAGCAGCCAGATTAGGAAAACTTAACGCGTATAAGTCTCCAGGTCCGGGTGGCTTTCTTTCTAGAGTCCTCCGAGAAGTTAGCGAAGAGGTTGCTCCACACCTCACCACAATTTTCTTCAACAAGTCTTTGGAAAATAGAAGGGTGCCGAAAAACTGGAGAATAACAGACGTAACCTCCATCTACAAAAAGGGGACTGCGAATGCGCGGGTAATTATCTGCCTATCAGTATGACATCCATCGTAGGCAAATGCTCGAGGGAATAATCGCAGACCGTATATTGCAGCACTTAAGAGTCGCACAACCTAATCTTGGATTCCCAGCACGGATTTCTCAGGAACTGTTAATGTCTCACTAATCTACTAGAATTTGTCCACAAAATTTTAAGTGAGTATGACCGTAGTCGAGCTGTGGATATCTTATACCTGTACTTTCAAAAAGCCTTCGATAAGGTGCCACACCTCAGGTTGATGAATAAGGTTTGCAACCTTGGGATTACAGGCAAGGTGGCTGAATGGATCGAAATATGCCTCTCGGGACGGAGGTAACGGGTGAAGATCAACGGGGTAGCCTTGCAATGGGCGCCAGTCAGCAGCGAGGTGCCCCAGGGCTCAGTGCCCTGGTCTTTATTGCTGATCGTCTACATTAATGACATAGACGAGGAATTACTATGCTCGATAGCCAAGTTCGCCGACGATAGCAAGTTAGAAGATAGTGTAAGCTCGCGAGAAGGAGTGATAGGCAGGCCTTCTCAGGATAGGTGAGGGACCCAAAGGTGGCAGATGCCATTTAACCTTGACAAGTGCAAGGTAAAATACATCGGCCATGCTAACCCTCGAGAAAACTACTCCTTGCTAGGCAAACAACTAGATACCACTAACCTTGATAAAGATTTAGGCGTGCTAATTAGCAGTGATCTAAAGTTTTCCAATCAGTATCTCTAGGTACAAAAGAGGGCCCGTAAAATGCTGGAGGGCATAAAGAGACATTTTCGCTTCACAAATAAGGAGATTGTTGTCGCCTTGTAAATCTCTCTAGTCCGGCCACACCTTGAATAGGCCATGCAATTCTGGTCCCCATCCTTGCAATGACATTGAATAGCTAGAAAGGGTACAGGCGAGAGCCACTAAATTGATCCCTTCTCTTAGACATAAAAGTTATCAGCATCGGCTACAATAATTGGGAATGTTGTCCCTGAAGACTCACCGGTTAAGAGGCCAACTGATTAAAACTTTTAAGAAAATACGTGGTGTTAAAAACGTAGATCACATAGGGGTATTCGCGTTGATCGCAAATGCTACACATAACCACAGTTACCAACTGGAATTACCGCAATTCCATACTAAATTTGCAGCAAAGTCTTCTCGTACAAAATCTGCGGAACGTGGAACCGTCTACCACCAGTCGAACAGTTCTTTTTTTGTGGACCCTTACCGCGCCTTTTATGGTAGAAACGATCTCTGCCAAAGGGATAGAGTGCATCTTTCCTTTAAAGGAAAGGATGTACTCTGTAACATGATACAGGATCTCGTAGACCGACCCAAAGGAGTGTCCGGCCCAGAGTGAGGGCGGACGTACGCCAATACGTCCGTCACTCCTGGAACGACCTTTTTAGAGGTCGCAAAGAGGGGTGCCCCCTTGCAAACAAATAAGCCGGGAAACGGAAGAGCGTACGGAGTCCTACATTCGGGGACTCCAACTCGCGGAAATCACGAGTTGGAGAGTCTCCATGAAGGAAACGGGCAATCTTCTTCTCCGAGTCAAATTCCTGATAAAAGGCAGGAACCTGAAACAAAAAAAAAAGAAGAAGAAGAAGAGTAAGAAGAAAAAAAGAAAATATCATAGTTGGGGAAAAGGTAGAAGAAACAAAAAAACGAGGAGAAGGACCCTGAGACAGAACTGGAGCCAGCTGCTACGGGACTGGCTCAACGAGCCAAAAAGAAAAAAAGAAAGAGAAAGAAGGGAAAGAAGAAAGAAGAGAAGTAAAAATAGAAGGGAAGCCAAAGGAAGGTAGGAAAAAAGGAAGAAAAAGAAATATAAGAGAAATATGGAGAAGAAAGACGAAATGGAAGACTCTGTCCTCTGCAGCCAAATATGCGAGGGTAAACCTTATTGATGATTCTTAAGCACGAGATCTGCAGCTCCTGCTAGTGGCCCGCCTTCGCAATAGTGTGAAGATAAGCTGCTTGACAGGACAAGGAAACCACAAAATTAGAGTAGAGACAGAGAAATCTCAGATTCCTGAGACCTCAGTCGTTGCCCTGATGGTAAGGTAGGGTAGGCCATACAGGTAAGATTCTCCACACGGTCATGGAAGCTGTGGACGACTGGGGGTTGAAAACTCACAGTCCAACCCAGACCGTTCACTCGAGGAACCTTTCTTTGATCCGACACCTGGTAGATTAGTGGTAGGAACGATCTCTACCAAAGGGATGGAGTACATCTTTCCTTTAAATGAAAGGTTGTACTTTGTAACGTGATCCAGGATGTCGTGGAGCGGACCTAAACGAGTGTCCGGCCCAGAGTGAAAGCGGACGTGTGCCAGTACGCCCGTGTTACTCCTGAAACGACCTACTTGGAGGTCGCTACAAAGGGTACCACCACGCCACCAACAGAAAATAGAGAGACGAATAAGACGAGAAACGGAAGAGCGTAAGGATTCCTACATTCGGGGACTCCATGAAAGTTCTTTTGTTTAATGCGAGGTCAATCAGGAATAACTTTCTTGAAATTCGTGGCCTTGTAGCAAAGAAAGAACCTGAGATGGTGGTCATAACAGAGTCGTGGGTTAAAACCTCAAACCGAGATTTTGAGGGTGAATTCACGATTCCCGGTTACCAACTCTTCCTAAAAGATAGTCCAGACAGAGATGGTGGCGGTGCGATGTTGTATGTTAAGGATACATTCAAAACCACGACTGCAACATTGTATCCAACCATGAGCTACTAGGTGTAGACCTAGAGATAGGTCCTGCCATATACAGGACCCTGCTGCTTTATAGACCCCCTGCCCAACTCTTGAGAACGACAGGGGTTCTGTATCGGCTGCTGGGTGAACTTGTTGAAGAAAGTGTGTATCATCATGGAATACTTCAACACCTAAGATGACTGGGAAACCAGAGAACTCCGTGTCGAAAACGGGCTGCTCCCGGAGTTCGCGAACAAGTTCCTGACTCAATGGGTGAGAGAGCCGACGAGAAATAATAATATTCTCGACTTAGTTTACACCACTGATGATGACATCGTTGAGGGGCTCTCTGTAGGTGATGAGTTCTGTGGCAGTGACCACTGACTAGTTAGATTTGTAGTCAAGGTCCCCAAGGTAGTGCCTGCGACTCGTGAATCGAGGAAACTTGATTTGAGAAAAGCAGACTTTGCAGGTCTTCGTGCTAAATTGGATGATGTGAGGCTGGAGTGGTGTGAGAATGTTGAAGATTTGTGGAATGGTTTAAAAATTACGTTCATAAGTCTTCAATCTCGATTTAGCCGTGAAAAGCTTGCGTCGGTCTTCTGTTTAACCAAAGTGGTTTAATCGAGAAATTGGTCAACTGTTGAGGAAGAATAGAACTGTGTACTGGAAGTCAAAGATTTCTGGTGACTTAGATGAGTACCGTAGGCTAGCTAGGAGGGTGAACTCTAGCATAAGAGCGGCAAAGCATGCCGAGGAGCTCCGAGTAGCGAGACTCTGCAAGGAGAATCCCAAGGAGTTCTTTGGTTATGTAAACAGCGGTAAACCAATCCATCGCACGATTGGCCCTTTAGTGAATGGGGAGGGGGCATTAAAGCACTCAGATGCAGAAAATGCTAACCTCCTGAACAATACTTTTCTTCAGTGTTTACTGAAGAGTGTGGTCCCATCCCCCAGCCCACGGATTCTTACTTGGGGGAAAAACTGGAGGAAATGGACTTCACCGAAGGAGAAATAAAGAAAAAGATCACTGATCTAAAGACGAATGAGTACCCTGGCCCCGACGGGTTTCTACCTAAATCGTTGAAAGAAGTGCGCGATGAAGTGTCACAACATCTGAGCACAATCTTCAACATGTCAATCCGGACCGGATGCGTTTCTAGAGATTAGCGTGAAGCGGAGGTGACTCCTATCTTCAAGAAAGGAGACCCTAGCCAGCCGTCGAACTACCGACTTATTAGCTTAATCTCAATAGTCGGTAAACTCATGGAAAGTATCATGGTGGACAAAATGATGTCATAGTTAGGGTCCAACTTGCGATTGAGGAGTTCCCAGCACAGGTTCTGAAGGCAACGGTCATGCCTAACGAATCTTGTGGAATTCTTCCACTTCGTTTTCAGTGAGCACGACCGGGACAAGGCGGTGGATGTTATCTACTTAGCTTTCAGAAAGCCTTTGATAAGGTTCCACACCTCCGCCTTCTCCAGAAATTGCGTGCGCTGGGCATAGACGGAAATGTAGCAAGTTGAATAGAGAACTGGCTAAGCGGCAGACGGCAGTGGGTGGTGTTGATCGGACAGGCTTCTGAGTGGGTGCCCGTTACTAGCGGTGTTCCTCAAGGTTCTGTCTTGGGACCACTACTCTTTATCATCTATGTTAACGACATGGATGGTGACATGATTGCGAAGATTTCTAAATTTTCCGATGATACCAAGCTTGGTATGAACCTTGCAAAGGAAGGAAAAACTGCCCACCTACAAGAAGATCTTCGGAAGATTGGGGAGTAGTTGGACACGTGGCAAATGCATTTTAACGTGACAAATGCAAAGTGATGCATATCGGCCACCGAACTCCCCAATCACTGTATATACTTAAAGGCACTGCTCTTTAATGCACTGATATTGAGAAGGATTTAGGTGTAACTATCTCGAAGCAGTGTATTAAGGCGGAGAAGAATGCCCAGATGATGCTGGGTTACATAAAGCGACAGTTTTGATATCGGAACAAGAAGATAGTACTAGGAGTATGCCGTACAATTTTGGACTCCTTTGTTTCGAAAGGATATCGCGAGATTGGAACGTGTGCAAGCCAGGGCAACCAAACAGATTCCCTCTCTCAGACACAAGAGTTACGAAGATAGGTTACGGGAGTTAGATTTATTCTCTTTGGAGACCTGGAGACTGCGTAATCAGCTTATCGAAGTGTTTAAAATACTTCGAGGCTTTGACAATGTAGAGTACAGTGATATTTTCCAGCTTAGCGAGGACAGAACCAGAAATCACCGCTACAAACTTGAACTGAAGCGTTGCCAGCGTGATCTGTGTGGGGACTTTTTTACATACAGCATCTGCAGTACTTGGAACGCACTTCCAATTGAAGTTGTCAACAGGGATTCTGTTGAGCAGTTCAAGTCTAGACTAGACAAAGTCTTGAAAAATCGCCTTTTGGGCACTTAAACTGTTGTGTGAGTGTTCTTTGAGGGCGTCAATTAACACTTTCGAGGACTGCGCTGCTCAACTGCCACGCCAAAGGTACCCTCTTTGAATGGATCGTAAGGTCAGAGTTACTTCCTTTCCTTGTAACTCCTTGTAACACACACACACACACACTCTCTCTCTCTCTCTCTCTCTCTCTCTCTCTCTCTCTCTCTCTCTCTCTCTCTCTCTCTCTCTCTCTCTTTCTCTCTCTCTATCAGTAATTACAGACCCATTAGCTTAACCTCAATAGTTGGAAAGTTGCTCGAAACGATCATTAGAGACAAGCTAGTAGAGTTCCTCGAAAACAATAACCTCATACGAGATAACCAGCATGGTTTTAGGTCTAAGAGATCGTGCTTAACAAACCTAATTGACTTTTACCATAACCTTTTCAACCTATATAACGATACTAAATCATTAGATATAATTTACCTAGATTTCAAAAAGGCATTTGACAAAATTCCCCATCAGAAACTCATGAACAAAGTGCGTACCCTAGGAATTAACGGTAATATATACGGATGTATTAGTAGCTGGTTAAAAAACAGAAAGCAGAGAGTGATAATAAATGGCGTGGAATCGGACTGGGTATCTGTTACCAGCGGTGTTCCCCAGGGATCAGTCCTTGGGCCTATTTTATTTACTATATACATCAATGACATAGACGTTGGAATAAATAATATCATATCTAAATTTGCAGATGACACGAAAATAGGTAACTCAGTATTATGCGAAGAGGACAGGGCTAGCCTGCAAGCTGATATAAATAAAATTACCGAATGGTCTGAGAAATGGCAAATGCCATTTAATATCGACAAATGCCAAATCCTTCAGTGCGGAACAAAAAACAAAAAATACAACTATACAATGCAAGGTGGCTTAATAAACACAACCACGCAAGTTAAAGATTTAGGAGTAATAATTACAGAAAACTTAAAAACATCAAACCAATGCGCAGTTGCTGCAAACAAAGCTAACACAGCACTAGGATTTATAAAATAAACTTTACTAATAAAAGCGAGGAGATAATTATGCCACTATATAAGAGTATTGTCAGGCCCCATCTCGAATACGCCGTACAGTTCTGGGCCCCTTACTGAAATAAAAGACATAGATAAATTAGAAGCTGTACAACACAGAGCGACAAAACTTATCCCGTCAGTACGTAACAAACCTTACCACGAGAGGCTAAAAAACTCAATCTATTTTCCGTCAGAAAACGAAGACTAAGGGGGTAGCTTATAGAGTGCTTCAAAATACTTAAAAGATTTAACAACGTTAATGCCAATAACTTGTTCACACTGACAGGGTAGTGTCCCACCCGTGGACATGATTCAAAGCTTCAGGGTAAAAGAGCCACTATGGATGTAATAAAAAACTTCTTCACTTACTCGATTATTAATGATTGGAATAATTTGCCAAACGAGGTAGTGGACAGCAGAACTATAGACTCATTTAAAATGAGATTAGACAAACACTTAACAAATATTGGAATTGTTTAGCATAAGCTACAAAAAAAATAATATTACAAAAATATAACTCTTTCAGGTGTATGTAAGTGGTTTTCATATTTATTTCATTTAATTACTATTCAATGCAAATTTCCTTCAGGTACTGTCTTCTTACACCTGCAAGGTACTTTTCCCAAATTATTTCATGTACGGCTTTTGCCGGAGGGAGTGGAGGGTGGGGAGAGCCTAAAACTTTTATATCCTTTACTTCTACTATTCTATGTGTAAGTGGCAGTAGATTTAAGGCCAGATCACCTTAGTCTGGGCCGTAAGGCCCGTGTGATCTGTGTATCTATGTAACTATGTAACTCTCTCTCTCTCTCTCTCTCTCTCTCTCTCTCTCTCTCTCTCTCTCTCTCGTTAGCCTTTGTCCAGTTGCTCGTTAGCCTTTGTCTTGTTCGCAGGTGTTCAGTGTTGCGCGCTCGAATATAATTCTTAAAATTCTTTTTTGACATAATTTACTTATATTTAAAGCGATTTTTTCTTTTTTAAAATAGATTTGTTTCATTGTAACTACAATTAAATATTTGTGTGTGTGTGTGTGTGCGTGTATATAAATAAATACATAATCGACACTATCCGGCTGGGTTTTTTTTTTTTTTTTTTTTTGCCGTCATCTCCTAAGCTCATCTTCAATAGCCTCCCAACTCTAAGTAATTTCTGAGTGTTAATAAATTATTTTATTTATCAATATTGTCTTCGAGTTATCCCTTTTTTCGTTTAATTCTGTTCTTTCCTGTTGCTAACCGTCCTGTTACAGGCCGTTGACCAATCACAACAGAGCCTTTTTAATCCCTTAATCCGCCTCGTGTTTCTGCCAGCGCCATTTTGCTTCATCTTTCTCTCTAAGCGAGTAATTTCCTAAAAATATTTCGTTCTAAAATCATAATTTATTTAGTATATATTCCCTATTTGTTAGTGATTTTTCAGGAATAAAGATAAGTTTTAGATACTCATTTTTCTATAATACAAGATATATCTCTTCGATTTAGTGAATTATAGATTTCCTTTCGGTTGATATTTAACGGTTGATAGGCATTGGTTTTTAGCACGTCCTTTTTAAAATCGACCAGTCTGTAATAATAAATCTATTTTGCAATTAAAATTTGTAAGTAAGTGTACATATCATATTGTTTAGAAATTTTTTTAATATAAAGTGAAGTTCTAAATACCAATTTTATCTACCGTAGGATCAAGTGTTTAATTAACGTGTATTGAATCAAGCTTTAAACGGTGTGGTCAAGTATAAGTGTACATAAGTGAAAGTGAAGTAAAGTGAGGTTATTATAAAAAAGAAGGATGCCCGGAGCCCTCAAATTAAAGCATTGTTGCTTTAAATGCAAGAATACACGTTGGATCATCGATTTTCAAGAACAATGCTTTGAGAATATCACGTCGAGAAGTGTATGCGAATTCTGCAAAATAGAAGAAAAATTTGATATCGAAAAGGCAAAATGGATGTCTGTAATAAGCTCTATGGAAAACCGCATCAATGCCCTCGAATTAAAGAACTGTGCTTGTCAAACAGAAGATGAAACCAGAATAGCTCGAGTAGATACTAAAATCGTGAAACTGGAACAAGAAGTCGCAATTCTCACTAACAAAATTGATACATCAAACATAAAAGACGAGGACAATTTCATCCAAGTCAGAAATAAGCGCCCATTCAAACCAATCATTCAGAAAAAAGCAACAATCTCAACCAAAAATAGATATGATATATTGTCCTACGAAGAAGAGGAAGAAACGTATTTAGCTGGTGACTCAATAATTCGGAATCAAATCGATCACTTTGGAAGTTGGAACATCAAAAAGCGCAAATTCCGATGCTATCCAGGAATAAAGATTGAGCAATTAACAGAACAATTAAACAACTTTGAGATGAAAAGCAAAGAGAGTCAAATCATAGCGAATGTTGGAAGCAACGATGTGTTCAACGGAAAAAACTATCAAGGTTCGGAAAGCATAATGAATGACTACAAGAAAATGATAAAAACAATCAAGACCAAAACGGATAATGCAATTGTTGTTGGGGTGCTACCAAGAATTTACGAGAGATACGAAAATCTAAGTCGAGCAATTGGGATAAATCATCGTCTAGAAGATCTTTGCAAGAAGGAGAATGTTAAATTTATTGACCCCTGGCTACTTTTCATCCACAACAAAGACTTATTTTCTCAGGATGGCATCCATCTCTCCACAAAAGGTAAAATGAAATATGGAGAATTGCTACAAACTAACCTACGAAATTTAATGAAAAATAATGCACCAAGTCAAGAACCACAGGGAAACGATCGAAGCCCCAATTCAGAAGAAATCAGTTAAACACATTAAAAACTCTATTCTTTAACGCAAGATCAATTAGAAACAAATTTACGGAGTTCAGAGCGCTGGTATTGACCAAAAAGTACGACATCATAGGAATAACTGAGACATGGATACATACAGAGTCACGTGATATTATTTCAGAATTCCAGTTAAAAGGATACAAGTTATTTCATAAAGATAGATTACAGAGAGAAGGTGGAGGTGTTCTTTTATATGTACGCGAAGATTTGCACCCTGTAGAATGTAACACTGACTCTGTTTTTGAAATGGTAACGGTTAAAATAAACCAAAAAAAGAACCTATTTGTTATTTTAGTTTATAGGAGTCCACATCAGCTCCGGGAGACAGATGACCAATTTTATGAATACTTAACGAACATTTGTAAAGACAAGTTATCAGTGATCATTGGAGATTTTAATTGTGCTAAAATAAACTGGCCTAACAAAACTGCAGACTCAGAAGGACATAGATTGATTAATTTTATTGAGGATAATTTCCTGACTCAGTGGGTGAAAGAACCAACAAGAGATGAAAACATATTGGATTTAGTGTTAACATCAGACGATGAATTGATTTCAAATTTAAATGTTGGAGACAGAATAGGAAATAGTGATCATAACGCAGTAGATTTTGAAATTAATATACCACGTGTCCTACAAAATGACACCACCGCTAAACTTAATTTCAAAAGGGCAAATTATGCTGAACTAAGAAAGAGTTTGAGCACTTTTAGGATAAATAATGAAGAAATAAACGTAGCATGGCATGAATTTAAAAACAATCTTCTCAACAAACAGTTTCAATTCATACCACTGGCTGTTATTAAAGATAAAAATGTTAATAAACCGAAATGGCTATCTCAAGAAATTATGAAACTCATTAGAAACAGAGATAAAACATATAAAAGGCTAAAATACAACCATAACATAGAAAACAGGAATCATTATCTGGAATTGAGAAGAAAAGTTAAAGCCGAGATTACAAGAGCAAAACGAAATGAAGAAATAAGAGCAGCTCAAAATTGCAAAAATAATCCTAAAGAGTTCTTTGCCTTAGTAAACAGCAGAAAACCCATAAAGAACAATATTGGCCCAATAAGAGATAAGTACAATAATTTGCAGTTCGATGATATTGGAATAGCAAACACTCTCAACGAATATTTTGTATCTGTTTTCACAAAAGAGTGTAACTCGTATGACTATACAGAAACACGTGAAATGGCTAATATTATACCACTCGAATCGGTTCGATGCAGTGTCGACAACACAAAGAAACTAATAGAGAAGATGAATAAATTTAAATCCCCGGGACCGGATAAAATATACCCAAGAGTTTTAAAAGAAGTCATAAATCAAGTAGCAGAACATCTTACGCAAATTTTCAATTTATCCCTAGAGAGTGGAATTGTTCCTCAAGACTGGAAGATGGCAAATGTAACGCCAATATTTAAGAATGGATGTAAAGAGACTGCCAGCAATTTTCGCCCTATAAGTTTAACTTCCGTAGTTGGGAAACTCCTTGAAACTCACATTTCCAATACAATTGTAGAGCATTTAGAAAAGAATAAACTCCTAAATGATTCTCAGCATGGCTTCAGGAGAAAGAGATCTTGCCTCACAAATTTACTAGAGTTTTTTCACTATATAAATACCTTGTACGACAATAATAGATCGGTTGACATTTTGTATCTAGACTTCCGAAAGGCATTTGATAAAGTTCCGCATAAGAAGTTGATGTGTAAAGTAAGAGCCTTTGGAATAAAAGGCGAAATTGCAAAATGGATAGAAAATTGGCTTACGGATAGAAAACAGCGAGTAGTTATAAACGGACAAGCGTCAGAATGGGTTTCCGTTTGTAGTGGCGTCCCGCAAGGCTCTGTCCTTGGCCCGTTACTATTCATTATGTACGTTAATGATATAGATGATGGCCTACTATCGAAAATTTCTAAGTTTGCTGATGATTGTAAATTAGGAAAAGGGATAATTACTGAACAGGACGTTCAAGAATTTCAAAATGATATTGATAAAATAGTAAGATGGACGGAAAAATGGGAATTGCCCTTAAATCTTGAAAAGTGCAAAATAATGCATATTGGTTATAATAATCCAAGGAGAGAATACAAACTGTTCGACAATGAGATCAAAGAAACTGAAAATGAAAAAGACCTAGGTGTCTACATTACAAACGATCTAAAGTTTTCACGGCAGTGCATCGAAGTCGAAAAGAAAGCGCAAAGGATTCTTGGATATATAAAACGCCAAATCACTTTCAAAAATAAGATTACAATTCTGAATATGTACAATGCACTAGTAAGGCCACAATTAGAATATTGTTCCCAAGCCTGGTCTCCTTACTTAAGAAAAGATATTGAGAAGTTAGAAAAAGTACAAGCCAGAGCCACGAAATTGATTCCAGAACTAAGGAATTATAATTATGAAACAAGATTAGAAAGATTAAATTTATTCAGCCTTGAAACAAGAAGATTGAGAGGTCAATTAATAGAAATGTTTAAAATACTAAAAGGAATAGAAAATGTCGACTCTAATATTTGGTTTCAGTTTAGCACATCTACTACGCGATCAAACGGAATGAAAATAAAACCCAAGAATTTTCGCACAAATATATGTGGGAACTCATTTGCGTATAAAATTGTGAACAAGTGGAATCAATTACCAGAGGATGTAGTGAAATGTAATACAGTAGAAAATTTTAAAAAGAAATTAGACAAAATTTTAAGAAATCTAACATAATATGTGACGTGACTAATAAGTTAAAATAAAATTTATATGCTAATTTTAAGATTTACAAAATATTAATTGTATTTATTATAAAATATATTTATTGTATGCAATCATAATAAAATGCTTTTTGACATGAATATGTTGTAAATATTCCTTATAGCTCAGAATCCTTAACCAAAGACAAAGAACGAGTTTATGTTCTAATATTGGACGAGAAACCCTAATCTAAGTTAAATGTATATATATATATATATATATATTAGCATGTAAAATATTATATAGAATAAGTAAGTTATGAGAGAACAGCAAATTGACAAAAAAGAGTTAACTCTTGCATTTGTAGCACAAGTAGCATAATAAAAAGTTTGGATGTAGCAAATAAATACAAAAAAATAAGTACCTCCATTGAAATGGAACGAATGTTCTTTTGAGGTACTTACTATCCTTGTAACTCCTTGTAACTCTCTATCTCTCTCTCTCCAGCCAGTTGAAGAAAATGAAAATGAGATAGAGACACTTCTACTCCAGAGCAGGATACGAATTTATCCTGGAGACTGTCATTCTCAACCAAGGAACCTTGAAGGAAATAAGGAAATGAAGTTCTGAAAATTGAGAAACTTAACTGAAGCCGATAAACGATCCACCCGTCAGTCCACTAAGGTATACTAAGAACTTCAACCTAAATAAACAATGGAATCTATAAGGGGAATAAAGTTCAGTATACTGCAAGCAAATACACAATGATGGTTCGACAAAACGATAACACTCGGAAAACTACTCAGGGACCCAGAAAGAAGACCGCTGAAATTGTTCAATTGCACTATCACTAATGCTAACTCTTCAGGTGAGTATCATGACGCCGTGGCCATAGCAATCAGAAGAGGCCTAAAATACACATGAGACAACATGTTACCTGGATGAGGTATTTCTGGCTGTTAAAAATAAAGCAGAAATGATGCCAGTAATAGTTGCTACAGACTATCAAGCGCCTAGAAACTACTACCTCCCTCTGCACAACCTAATGACAATCTTTGGCACATGTCCCCTTACAATATTGATGGGGGACCTCATTATCAAGTGCAGAAGAAACGTCTACTCCTAAAGAGACAACAGAAGAGAAAATTTAAAATGATCTTACGTCTTGAAAAAGATAGAAAATTTTAAAGTGAATAGTCGTAGTATAGTGGATAGGATAGTTAGGATATAGTGGTGAAGAGGAATGAGTAAGAGTTAGAGTTAGTTGCTGGGTGACCAGCCATCTCTTTGATTCTTAATCTTTATTTTTTCCTGTTATTTTTCAGTTCTTTTGGGGGGCTCTCGCGCCTCTGTTGTTCGTCGCTGTTCTTCATTTTTTGTTTCATTTTTTCATGCGGATTTCCTTTAGGGCTATTTTTCCTTGATTCTGCAATCTTACCTTGCAGTGTACCTTGGGGGCGGTTCCTGCCTCGAGTCGGGTCTACCGCTTCTGAAATTGCCTCGGTTGTTCTCTCTGTGGTTTTGTGGGATTTCTATGGCTCTTTTCTCATCGTCGTACATTATGTGATCTAGTTTGTCCCACACCTTCACTGTTCTTCTGTGTAGGGACATATTTGTACATGGGAGCTCAATTTCATTGTGAGGATCTCTTATTCTTCTGAGTTGACGCCTTCTCGTTTTAGTAATAATATACACCGCTGAGTTTTGTACCTGTTGTAGCTTGACTGCACTTGATTTTGAGAGGCGGTTCAGTGGTATAGCTGGGTAGAGTAGTGTCGCTTTGCAGATGGCATTGTATATTTTCTTCAGGTTTTTACTGCTTAGATTCCTCAGTTGGAATAGCTTTGCTACTTGTACCTTAGCCTGGTTTATCCTGTTCGCAATGTGTTTGCAGTAGCCACTACGGGTGATTTTGAGCCCGAGCACTGTTCCTTCTTTCACATATTGATATCTTTTTCCTTTTATCTCTACCCTCGAAGTCAGGCGTCTCCCTACTGGAATGATAGAGAATTTTCCCGGGTTTGTTCGGATCTTCCATTTGCGCTCGAATTCATTGATGTTGGCAATTTCTGCAGCTATAATTCTGGCCATGGTTGGGGGGTGTCTGTAAGTGTTGTTTGTTACTATTGTTATGTCATGGGCGAATTGTATATAGGTCATCGTTTCGTGGACTGGTCTTGGCAGATCCATATTATATATACTATAGAGAGTTGGGCTTATACAGCCCCCTTGGGGGACACCTTGTAGCACTTCGAATTCCGGGCCCTCGTAGCCTGCTACTGAGATGAACGCTTTTATATCGGTGACGTAGTCGCAAAGGCATTTTGTTAGGGCGGAGGTTAGCTCTAGTCCTTTGATTTTGTACTTCAGACCAGCTTTCCATACCTTATCAAACGCCTTTTGGACGTCTCTGAGTACGATTTCAGTATAATTTTTCTCGTACTTTGCCTTGGCAAGTGCTTCCACCAGAATGGCTAGGGCAATCTCGGTGTTCCTATTTTTCCTGAACCCGTGTTGGTGGTTTGGAATCAGCGCCCTCTCTTCCAAGTGTTTGACGAGCCTGTCGTTAATCGCCCTCTCCATTAGTTTTGCCACTGTTTCGAGGAGCGTTATTGGCCTGAAGTTTCCGGGGTTGTTTGGTGGCTTGCCAGGTTTTGGCAGAAAAATAATTTTTCCCTTCTTTAGCGCGTCCGGAAAGTATCCTGCGCTAAGGGAGGCGTTAAACACTGCCGCTATCCGTGAAAAAAAGTTGACTGGTGCGCGTATCAGATTTTCTTTAGCTATATCTGATGCCCCAGGTGCCTTCTGCTTGGTGTTCATGAGCGTTATTTGGATTTCTTGTAGCGTTATTGGCTCTATTCCTTGCTCTACCAATAGCGTTGGTGAAGCAGCTACGTTTGGTACTATTTCTAGGCGGTTTAGCTCCAGTTCTTCAACCACTCTTGTTTCGTGGTCGCCATCAAAATCTTCGTTCTCATTGAAGGAGATATCAAATATCCTCCTCTAATGTTCCCGGAACGCCTCTTCTACTTCTTGGGGTTCCTTTTCCCCTCCATCCTCGTTCTGGAGTTTGATTTTGGGCCTCTGTTTTCTTTTTCCTCTGGTTATGTTGATTTTTTCCCATATCTTAGTAGGGTTCAAATCCTCGTCCATGGCTTCTACGAAAAGGTCCCATCTTCTGTTCCTTTTTTACTTTTATTTCATTTAACAGCTCTTCCTTTATTCATCGTAGCTTTGCACGGTCGCCTCTTTGTAGGCCGTTTTGCTCGATTGAGTTCCTCGTATTTAAATACTCTTTCTCGAGATTTATTATCTGGGCTGATCTTATTGGATGCGGCAATGTTCTGTATTCTGTTGTAGGAACGTATTTCTTGTCAGCTCTGACAAGGGTCTTCATGATGTCACCGATCTCTTCGTCAATTTCCTCCAATGTGGCCTCGGTCAGGTCTCTTTGTTCGTAATTAGCGAGTTCTTCTTTGTAATTGGTCCAATCGGCTTTTCTATACGACTTTCTCGGCGGGCACTTGACTTGGATGGGATCCATGGACAAAGTCATGACCACCATCTCGTGGTCGCTAGTTGAAGGAGGACCTCTCTCGATAATATAATTGAACTGGAGGTTCGGGGTAGCCAAGACTATATCCGGTTTTGTAGCGGTGTTTTGGCCCCAAAATGTTGGAAATTCGGGTCCCAGGCGCTCTGCTATCCCTCTTTCCAGTAGTTGGTCAAGGTTTCTCCCGGCTCTATTGTGGTGACTCGTGTAACCTGAGGCTCTGCTACTGGCATTTAAATTGCCCATGAATACCGTTTGGTCTCTGTGGCCAAATATTTCAGTAAAATTGTGCATGGGTAAAAAATCTATCCTTGGGGGTTGATAGACTGTCGCTACTATAAGGTTGCCTGTCGCTGTTTTTATGCTTATTGCCAGATATGATTCGTCCAGGTCCTTTAGCTTCTTGTAGACTATATCGTTGCGGATTGCCATAGCGACGCCGTCGTAATTGATATCGTTAGTGGTCTTGCTAATTATGGTGTAATTGAAGATGTTAATTTTGCTTCTTGCCGGGTCGATATTTATTTCGTTTAGCAATATTATGTCTGGATCTTCTTTTATGTACGTATTGCTTAGAGAGAATCTTTTATCGTTCCAACCTGCCACGTTGTGACATATTATCTTGAATTTTCTTCCGTGGGCCATTATTTATGTTTCCTTTCCTCCCTGCTTCCTCTTCTCTCTGCCTTGTGCGCTTCGCACTCGGTGGGCGATTTTGTCCTTCCACTTCTCTTCTTCTTAAATTCCTCCTTCTTCAACGTACTGCGCATTTCCTGCGGGATTTCTAGTTTGCCTGTTGTCAACATTGTGAATACTTCCCGTTCCGAGTATGGGCCTTCGTATTCGTATTTGTATGCTCCCTTCTTAATGCCTTGTGTCAATTCTTCGTTGTCGTCGGGAAAGGGTCTTTCCTCGGAGGCGTAGATTTTCAGGTTAAATTTATGTTGTTCTTCATCCTCTTCTCTTGCAGGTTTTTATTTTTTTTTGGGGGGGGGGAATGGTTTGGTCCTTCTCGGGTCTGGCTTGCTGCTTTTCCCTCTTTGTTATTTTGGTTGCCTGTGGCTACCTCTATTTCCATTGCGTTCTCTTGTTCCTTCTGCGTATTCCTCCTTATCCGAGTCTCTACTCGCTGCCCTGTTGGCTTCCGTGGTTTTCTCTTGGCCAGTGGTCTTTTGCTGTGTTTGGGTCTGGTTGGGTTTCGTAGGCTTGTACTGAATGCTAAGGATATCTGCTGATGGTGGGTTCTCCGGGAACCTCATCTCTTCTAAGCCGTTATTTTTGAGCATCAGATTCAGTTCTTTGGAGTAGGAGCCTGGGTTAGCCACGTTTAATACATGTGCATGAAGTATGCAAGCTAGTATGTTTAGTGACTCACCCTGCTTAACTTCAATTACATTCTTCACCGGCTGGATTTTTTCAGCTGTAGCTTTAGCTACCTTGGCGAATGTAAGGTTCTGTTTTCCTCCTCTGCTCTAGCCTTCTCTCTTCTTTTATTCTCGATCTGATCCCTTTTTAGCGGACATGCCATTGCCAGGGTGCGGTGATTCCCACTACAGTTTAGGCATTTCTTTTGCTGTGACCTGCATTCTCGCCACGTATGGTTTTTATCGCTGCATTCTGAACACCATTTAATGTCTTTGACCGGGCAGTCCCTCGTATTGTGCTTCTCGATCGCGTAACAATTGAAGCAAGTTAGGACGCTAATGAACTCGTTAGTTTTAACTTGTTCAGGTGTAATTTTTAAGTTAAATGCAAGGATACCCGTCTCTCTTGCCTTTGCAGCCATGCTGGTTTCTCGGAAAATAACTTTGAATACGTGAGAGTATTCTGTGCAGGTCGCTTGGTTGGTAAACTTGATTATTTGTTTTCCCCTCGCCCACTCTTGTGCTCTTTCGATTTCTTCCTTTATCTCTTCCGCGTTGTGTTCTCCTATCCAGGGGTCAATTTGACGGCACTAGACTGTCTTCTGGCCTTCTATTTGGGGGGGCACTTTTGCTTCCAGCCCAATCCTTGCAAACTCCTCACTCGCTTTTTCTCAAAGGACCTTGTCGACATCTCTGTCTTTCTGGCAGATTGCTATGTACGAGTTGGTGTAGTCTAGTAATCTAACTAGCACTACACCGAGTTCCCCGTAGATTACTCTGAAGACACTGATTCTATCGGATTTTTGCGCGCCCTTCAAGACGCGCAAAGGGACCCATTTAGTGGTGTCCATCTTCTAATTCTCAGAGTTCTTTTCTTTTTCCATTGGCTAAGAGGAAGAAAAAGAATAGGTAGATATAGTTGCTGCTATATCCGTTTATGACACCGGCTTATTCAGCTGACGAGTCGGTATTCCCTACCTACCTACCTAAACCCTAGCCCTAACAGTTTTTGCTCCACCAACTTGTGACCGCCGCTCACACGGGATCTAACCCCTCCCGGGCTAAGCTTCGGCCTGCGCCGAGTTAGCCGCCCGGTTCAGATATGGCTCCTGCACAAGAAGGTATCTAAGGAGACTTCGAGCTTCCCTATCCGACTAACCCTAAAGAGGGTGGATAGGAAAGAGAGAGTTCGTCTTTTTGTAAGAGTCCAGTATTCGTTTCGTCTGACAGTTGTGGTCTCTTCTGATTCTTTAATCTTGAATTGGCGATGCAAAAAACGATCAAAATCGTATTCCAAAGTTGAAGGTATAGATTGCGTGACTTTCTTCTTGAGTAAGAAAAATTTTTCCGCTATCCGGAAAGGAATATTTTCAAAGGAATAGGACCAGACTTTTCAGTATAAGTTACAGGTAATGCTGTGACGAAGCTTCATGTAACTTTGAGCAGCTACATGTCATTTAACATACCTATGCAATTCGATCATCATAGTATGTAGTAACTAAGTTGAATTCTTACTGTTCATGTTTCAATATATAAAACAGGTGCTATAGCTAGAAAGGAAAGACACTCACAATGGCAAACTAGGAAGGTTACAAAGAAAAACTCCGTAAGTTCATCCCAAATGATTTCTCAGACGCAAACATGGAAGAAATCGATGAGGGAAAACTCAAGATTAATAAAAAATATCAGCGTGACGGACGAAAAAAATATCCCGAGGACGGTACTATTCCCCTTCCTCAGTAGATGGAAGTAATGGAGAGAAAAAAATCGACAGCTAAGCGGAATATACGATCGAATCAAACTCCTCGGACCAACAAGAGAAAGATTTAATGCCCTCAGGAGGTCGAAAGAACTAAGTATCTCATAGCAGAGCAACAAGGTCATATATGGGAAAACCTAATAGGAAAAATCAATTTAGAAAAAAGACCTACAGAAAGGCGGACTCAAAAGTGGACAACGAGCAATAAAATAACAAATAAAAACGATCAAAGAGAAAATTTGAAGAAGATACATAGAACCACAGAAAAACTACTTCGCGCTTGCTGGAAGTCTGTGTTAACTATAACACCGGACGAGAATGAAGACCATTCCAAAGATAGACGAAATGGTCCACACTTACCTTGGAGAAAAACATCGACAAGATATCTCCAGCACTAACAGTAGTGCAAGAGAGTGAATAAATATGGGGTACAGGGTCAATATAACGGAAGAAATGAAAGGCTTAAGCAATTCATTCAAACACAAAGGCGCCAGGCCCCACAAGAATAACCAGAATAAGTTGCCAAGGCACCGAACAACATCATAGAAACATTCAAGAACATTATAATGCGTGCTGAAACACTGATTGCTCCCCAAATGGCTATAATAAACTGCCCCCCCTCAAAATTCGTACCGAAACAAGGCAAACTACCTAGTCACGTCAGCAGTTACAGGCCCATATTGCTATTGAATTTCCTGGTCGAAGTTTTCAGAGAATCCTCAAGGGAAGAAGAGAAAGAAAGATCAAAATTGCATTTGGAGTAAGAGAAAACAAAATAGCCAAGGTAAAAGTAGAAAATAACTACATCTATCTGATTCTGAGAGATGTAGAGAAATTATATGCCAAAGTCTTGGTCTCAGAGGAATACAATATAAGATTTTAAATCTCCAGATGAACAACAACAGTCTGGGAAAAATTTTCTGCGATTAAATAACAGGCCGGAAAACAAACTTGGCGATTAATGATTATCAAGAACCAGCATTCGAATTGGAAGCTGGACTCCTACAGGTGTGTATGTGGGGGTGGGGGGCGGTCAAACCCACGCTGTATTCACTCTATACAGCGGACCTGCCACCACCATTAATATCAGATTGTTTCAACATATAGTTCACGAACAACATAAGACAGCTCGTTACACTGTACAGGAACGAATGATTTCGGGCTAGAACTACAAAAGCATTAGAAATCAGGTATCCTTTCTCTTGGCCGGTTACTCGAGTGAGTAGCCTGCGACATTTTTAGTTTTATGATATCCTTTGGTTTGTTGAGCAGCTCCTCAGATAGATGGCTGAATAGCTGGTTACTCGAGTGAATAACCTGTGATATTTTTAGTTTTTCGATATCCTTTGGTTTATTTAGAAATATAAGCATTGTTTTCACCCTTAAAAAATGACAACGTATTAACTTGTTAGGGAGGTGCAAAATATAAGGTAAATATGTAGATTAGCGGCTCGGACAAAAAAGTGGATTTTTGTGTGTTTATATTTCGTTCTTCCCTGCCTGAATATTCATGCGCGTTTGAATCCTATTCGAAATATAGCCGACGCCATTTTGGGGGGTAAAAAAAATGCCCGAAACTAAACAAACGAAAACCGCTGTTTACTTACGCCATTTTTTTTACAAAAATGCCCGAAAATAACCAAACGAAAAACGCTGTTTACTTACTTTATTGCGGTAGGTAGACTTCTGAAATAGAGATGAGGAAAGCCTATTTTGTTCACAATAGTGAATAGAGACCTCTCTGCAGAAACTAAACCAATCAACTAAAGTTTTTGGTGTAACCTTGACTTCATGGGACAGAACTTCTAATGTCAATTGGTTGACTAGAAACCAGTAAATAATTTGCAGAATAGTTTCTACAGAGATCCGAGCGTTTGAGAAAAACGTGCCATCCAATGCTGATTATTTTTAAAAATGGCGCTCACTTAAGTCACGTTTAGTTTTAGAACATCCAAATTAAAAATGAGGGGTAATATTTAATGCCCGGCCACAAACCTCGCAATCGATTTTAATGGGGAAAAATATATTGACAAATAAAAATGACTACAAATGAGGATAATAAAAGATATTAAGTGAAAAACAAAATAAAAATTCAAATCAGTCATTTCTGACGTCAGACCCCCCCCCCGCCCCCCACCCCCATTATAATTCACAAAACGATTAAAGGCGCTGACATGATTTGGTTAAATCATTCACTTTTGTAAACGTTAGGACATTATTCTATAAACAATTATGATTATACACTGGGGGGCTGTGCCTCCCATCTCCCCCCATTTATTAAAACTCAGGATCATCGTTGTGGTCCTCCCATTGTATTTACCCCCACACGAGCCGTCCCCTTAAATGTAGTCCAAAAACGTGAAACATTTTAGAACACGTTCGAAATAGTACGTCCTATCGTTCGAGCCGCCAATATAAATATTTACCAAATATAAAAAAAGCAGTGAAGTATTTGCAAGAAAGAGGTGATGTGCATCAGCAGAGAATTTGCAAAAATGGACACAGCATGAAATTTTCGCTGTCCCATTAACCACCTGTTTGGTGCTGTCACAAACAGGGGCGTAAAAGCAGATCCGGACTGGGAAGCGATACCAGGTTAGAAGGGTCAAAAATACCTATGGAAACTATCATCTTTTTCGTTCATGCATGGTGCAACAATTTAACAACTACTATTTTTTGTAAAGAACAACTAAAAATGTCATGCAATGCTATTACGGACTGGAAGAACCATATCCGTGAAGTGTGCGCAAATTCGTTAATCCAAAATCCTATAAAGATCGGTAGAAATAGATGAATCCTTGTTCTCACCAAGACTGAACAATGTCGGGAGGGTTTTACCAGTGCAGTGGGTTCTCAGAGGATTTGCGGGGAAACGCGGGAGTGTTCCATGTATGTAGTTCCTGATAGATCGGCAGAAACATTATCTATAATTAGAGAATGTGTATTGCCTGGCTAGACTATTATTTCTGATAAGTGGCGTACATAGAATGGAATTGATTCCTTGCCAGAGATGCCTTTATAAACATTTGACTGTTAACCACTTGAAGAACTTTAAAGATCCAGAAACAAGTGCCTAGACAAACCACAAAGAGTCGCTCTGGGCCAAGGCGAAAATGAGGAATAAAATAGAATGTGGAATCGCTCCTTCTCTGATCGACTCCTATATGTGAGGATTTTTATGGAGGCAACGAAATAAAGGAAAAAACTTCGTTACTCAAATTTATAAAAACATTGTAAAGTTTTATAAATTAAATAATGGTTAGCTTTTACTTTTTTACTTTGCTTAACTTTTCTTTGGCTAAATAATGTTTAGCTTTTACTTCTTTTTTTTTTTACTTTCCTCCTTTTTGTCTCACCAAACCACCCACATAAATATAACATAATAATAATCCCATCCTTCGATTCCCGCGCATGAGAAAGGCAGTTTAGATATCTATCTAAGGAGCTACTCGCTCCAATAACCTGCCGTTCAGCCATCTGGCTGAAGAGACGAAATTGCGCCATAAAAAGATAAAAGATCCGAAATCAGTATCAATAATTTCGAAGGGGACTACAAGATAAGAACTAATAGGAGGAAATTTACCCTTGTCGCAATCTCCAGGATCAAGGTAGCAGATATTGAAGTTGAAGACCAGAACTAGAGATATCATACAGAGGATAAAGTATTGGTATTAAAAAAGGTATCGAGGCTATAAACAATATATAGAAGGAGAAAAAAAAGAAGGCGACTTAAGGGGTTTAAGCATAAAGAACAAAAAGAAAATATATGTGGCACTAGGAAGGAAGGTTCTCTTGTACCCTCCCATCCAACTCAACAGTGAGTCAAAGACGAACAAAAAGTGGAACTCTAGAACTTTCAAACAAAGCTCTTTACTTAATTACGAACAGGCGGAGAAAAGAGCAGAGAAGTCAGCGGAGTCTGCATCAAGAGGCAGGAATAGAAGCGTTCAATATCAACATCAAGAACAGTGCGAAGAAAATATAGAAGAAAAGAGAAGCACTTTCACCAATGTTTGCAGAGCAAGTCGCCATCAGCGCAGAAAAGCCCTTTAATACCCGATTTCCCGGCGGAAGATATCAGCTGAGAATTGAGGAAGAATCCCTTTTTCACTTGAGTGAAGTCATTAACCAAAAATGGAAATTAAACAACCGAGAAGAACATATATATCGACCAATAACAAAATAACTAATAAAAATAACCAAACAAGAATACCGCAAAGATAGCCCAAGAAGTCTACCAGAAATCAACAAAACAACCGATAAGTGAGAACAATGATAAATAGAACGATGATAAACTAAAATATAAAACGACTCGAAGCAAAGTGGAGAGTGAAAAATAATTAAGTGATATAATCAGTTAAGTGAAATTAAGTTTAAGTGAAAAAAAAGTGAAATACCAAAATACAAAAAGAGCAAGTAGCAAGTGAAAAAAAATGAAGTGATATTATTAAAGTAAAGTCAAGTTAAGTGTAAGCGAAAAAGTGAAATACTAAACTAAAAAGTGAAATCAGTTTAATGAAAAGTAAAAAGATAAATAATAAATAAAACACCGCAACATATACAACATAAACAAAATGAACAAAATACATAAATTCATACAGCTTGACAAAAATATAGCGGCATGAAAGAGAAACTGCAAAAGTTGAGAGCTTAAGCGGTTCTCCCGTTATCTGTAGAAAGTTGTGAATGTAAAAATGGAATAAAAGAGCTAAAAGTGATGGAAAGAATTGAGCAATGGAGGGATGCGTGATTCGGAATCCACGATAAAATCATTAGGTCCACAAAAATGTAGTTGCTCCATTCTATCAAATCTATCTATTCCCTTCTCTCACTTCCAATTTATTACTCCTTCTCCTCTCTACCTCCATCGGCTCCCCCCGACCCTTTCACAGCTGAGTCCACTTGGACTCTTTTGGAGAAGAGAGGGAGTTAGATGTAAGGTCGACCTGGGGCCACTCTCCACCTTTAAATTCAGAATTTAAAAGGAGGGTCATTAAATTGCTGAAATGTGTCTATCTTCAAAAGAATTATCGTATCATTTTTTTAAACAATAAAAGAAGTTTTTATTTTTTCTCTCCCAAAGATGAATTTCCCCGTGAGTTGAGCTGTTGTGTTGTCTACCAATTCACTTGTCCCCGATGTCTCAGTGGCACCACTATTCGTTCAGTCCGGGTGAGGCTTTGATCTCATATGGGAATCAGTCATCGGACACGAAATGCCTTTAGTACAAAAGAGAATTCGGTTACGCGTTCCCATGCTACTAAATACAAGACCTATATCTCACTCGACCATTTTAAAATAATCGATTCTCATTAAAACGAAAGTTCCTTCAGAATCTTGGAATCAATCCACATAAAAAATAAGCACCACACTCGCTGGAAACCCGTAGACTGCGTCGTCAGCTCATCGAAGTTTTCAAAATACTTCGAGGGTTCGACAATGGTGACTACCGGGATATTTTCACACTGAGTGAGAACAGAACGCGCAATCACGGATTCAAACTTGAACTGAAGCGTTACAACCGCAATCTGTGTGGAAATTATTTCACCTACAGTATCTGCAGTAAGTGGAACGCACTTCCAGGGGAAGTTGTCAACAGTGAATCTGTTGACCAGTTCAAGTCAAGACTAGACAAAGTCTTGAAAAGTGCCCGTTTAGGAACGCAAAACAATTGAGCAGCCTTGTGCCCGCTCGGTTGCTAGTCCAAAGGTACCCTCTTTGAATGGACCGTAAGGTCTCCTAGGGTACTTTCTTTCCTTGTAACTCCACTTCAGTTCCCCTTCAGATTCTATCACTCACCCACAATCAAAGTAAGAGTATTTCATAGTGATTTGTTTTACCTTCTATTTGATAGTGTTTATTATATGAACTTTTAATCAGCATCCATATAGTCTCTAATTTAAAATTTCGTCACATTTCATTATTCTTATTATTATATTTTTTTGTGCGTGTGTTGGGTCATGCTTTACTTTTTCGTTTAATTTGGTTACTTTATTTATCCTTTATGACATTTGAAATCATATTTTTTTTAACTAGCTTTAATCAATTTTAGACCTTTTTTTAATTTATAGTAGGTCGGTATCTGAAGATGAACGGGGAAGCTCGAAACGTAGTAAAGGACAATGAATCGGATCTTCCTTATCCTCACCTTTCTCGTTAAATTACAGATTTAACTAAAAGACCAAACTAGGATGAAATATTAAGAAAGAAGGGAGAAAGATATAAAAAAACGAGTAACGTAGACTGCAGTTTATTCGTTAGAGCAATAGCCTGAAAAGCGAAGAGCGCTTGGTCGCATAGGTTCTACCTCCCCCCCTCCCCGTTTTGCACTTTCAATAACGGGCAACAAGAGCTTATATTATTTTAGCCCGCTTGCTATCTCGGTGCACTGTTAGTCGTAAATGTTTGTTATATACAAACCGCACCATTTTTTCTTGATTAGTAAGAACTTCATTAACTTCCTTTCTTAGAGATATATCCAGTCAGGCAACATTTTCATTCATGCTTTATATAGTTAGCATAAAAATACTAATAAAATAGAAATTAAAGAAGCCCCTCCCCCTCCCTTCCATGAAAGTTAGCTTACTGGTGTGTGAAGAGATTTTCTCGGCTCAGCCTCATATTATTTGACCTCACATTCAAAAAAATTACAACCTATGACACACTGCATCAGCATCGCGATTGAATTTTTCAAAATAATCGCAGTTTTGATGATAAAATTTTAAACGTTTACTTAGGACAACTTGTGACTCGTGATGGTACTTTCGAAAATAAAATTATCTGGTAAACAACATTATGTAAGAGGTCAGTAGACAACTTAGAAACTGAGCATAAGTTAGAGAAACGTAGAGTGCACATAGGCGAAATAAAATATAGAACCCCTAAAAGAGGTACTTCAATCGGAAGACAAAAACAGGTGAGTGATATATCAAAAGCGTAAAAATTCAAATTAAGATCAGCTCGAGACATTTCATTTATTAACGATGGGAGATGGCCAAAAATTCCTAAATTGGCCAACCATTGCCTACAGAAGGTTTTATCGCATCAGATGGGACTATTAAATATAATCAAATGCATGAGTAGCAAGGCAGGGACGAGTGATGAATCATGGTCCGGTGAAATATCTCGAGGATGATGTTTCCAGATGGATAAGAAGGTGATGCTGACGAGAAGGAGAACTATGTGTAGTCGATCCTAGACACGTAGATTCCATAGGGAAGAAAAGTTAGAATTGATAAATAAGCACTATGGCAGGTTCATGAATGTATTGAAGGCATTGGTAAATGGTTAGATGAACTGGTTTTATGTTGAAAAGCATCCATTCGGGTGATGGCCGAAATCAGTGGTTTGGTATAGGCTCTGATGTGAGGTAAGGGTGGACGATGTCACCATGGCTGTTTAATATTGTTAGGATGAAATGCTGAAGGAAGTACGAATGAGACTGAGAGATGAGGTTGTGGGATTAAAGAAGAATGGTGAAGCATAAGTACTGTGTATGGTAGTGTAAATTAATTACATGGAGTTAGTGGCTGGAGTGGGGGGGGGGAAGATTGGGAAATATTAATGGAAGTGTTTAATAGGGTATGTGTGAAGAGGAAGCAGGAAGAAAATAAAGCAGAAAACGAGGTCATGGTGTTTGGAGGTAAGGATGGGGTGAGGTATAATATTAAGGTCCGTGGTGTAGTCCTTGAAAAAGTGAGAAGTTTTAAGGTATTTAGTGTATGCCGTGAAAGAAAATAGTACAGGTGAGGCGGTTTGTGGTGGCGAGGTGCTGAATGGTAAGAAAGTCCCAGGGTTGATCAGAGCGTTATTGAGTGTGGAATAAACAAAGAAGTTGCATGAGAGTATAATGGTACCACAGGTGCTACATCCGGGTAAGACTATGTAAAGTAAAATTCGAAGGTGAGGACATTTGAAATAGGCAACCACAAAAGGATATTGAGGATGAGTAGAGTAGATAGAATTTGGAATGATGGAGACAGTAAGATATATGGTGTGTGAAAAATGTGAATGTAGTTGTGATTAAAACTATTTTATGGTGACATGGGCACATAAACGAATAGAGGAGAATGAAATTGTGAAGAGAACACTTGAAAGCCTGTTCTGGCGTGCATTGGATTGGAATGCGGTGCGAAAGATGGATTGATTAATTGTTGTTTAGAAAGGACTGGCAAGGTGAAAAGTGGATGATGGTACGAATGTAAAGAATGCATGGAGGGAAGCTAAGAGAGGGCGTGCCTGAGGCTCTAGCTAAAAAATAACATTTTAACCAATCAAATGGAAAGAGAAGGAAATGAGTCTAGGATAATAATAATGCTAATAATATTTCCGAGATGATATCTAAGCAATATGTACATAAGACCTCCACGAGGATCAAGTACGTACATAAAAACACAGGGTTAAAAATATATGAGCACTCCCCTCCCGCCTAGCCATCCCAACACGTGTGGTTGCCTACGGAAGATCGGAATTTGCTTCAAACCTAAGAAAGTTACTCAATTTGTGCATCCTGTTGGGTAATGAATAGACTTCCTCGAGATTACAGAGACAACAAAGATATTAATTCTCCACTTTCAATGATACACACGTGCACATAGGCACGTAAGAACTTATATACGTGATACACGAATATCATACACAGGGGTTAGGGGAGGGAGGGTCCACCTCTACCGTAATGGCGACTGCGACCGGAAGTATTTCGAAGGCTCATAAATCGGGCGTTGGCTGTTCCGCTGCAGTGGTGCTGTCAATCATGAACGAGGACGGGACCCAGAAGCGCCCTTAGACGAGGGGTGGCTCTTTGTTCCTGTCCTCTTCTTATCTTTTGGAGGGGGGGAGCTTTGATCGCACCCTCCCGGCCCCAGCATCTAGGGCTGATTTCTAGTGTAGCAATCCTTTTCATCTCAGCAGCTTTGGCTTTCCGTTCTTTGTTGTTTACCCTCCTTATTTTTACTCAGGCCTTCATAGACAACCCTTGCTAAGATAGGGGCCGTTAAACCCCTTAGGGAAGGATTGGCGCGATTTTTAAGGGAAGGTATCGGGGGTGTTTTTTATCAACCATTCACGGGATGAAATTCTGATAACCTGTTGAATGAGTGTGTGTTTATGTGAAAGTGACTGCATCTATAGGTGTAAATGCAAATATTGCATGCTCTGAAAAGCAGTATGAAAGATACGAGTCTTAGAATGAATAAAAGTACCCCTCGCCGCACACTTTAAATAAGGAAAGGCATCGTATCCCGCAGCCTTGGAGCAATACCGATGAAAGTGAGCCTCGCATAAACACCTAAGGGGAATCTTGCTCCGAACAGTATGAGGTGAATGGGTTTTTATCCATCCCGACGCTAAGACAGGATAAAAATAAGTGAAGAAAGAACGGTAAAAGTGAAATCGATCTGGTCGGATCGATTTTCCTCCCTATCATCATCATCATCACTAACTTGATAATTTAAAAAGGGGATTTTTTGAGTATTTGAATAATAATTTCATCTTAGTTTGGTTATGACTTATGTTTTTTTATTAAAGTTCAGAAATAAATATAAGTATCGAAATTTTGTGAATATTTTAAAACCCAAAGAATTACAAATGATGAGTTCAGAAAATTTACTTTTCTATATCTTCTTCTATAACAATATTTTAGCAACGTGATATTTTGAAAGGGGGGGAAATTTAATTTAGAGTTCCCTTTTAAAATTCTTATAATTGACGGAGTTCAGAAATTTAACCATGGCTGCTTTTTCAGATTTATATTTTAATCTTAGCAGCGAAGCGCAAGCTCCCCCCGTAGGGGGGGGGGAGTGACGAAGCCATTGCCTGGTAAACTTATTATTACTAGTAGTAGTATCATTCACAATCCGACTAAATAGTAAGGAACTAATTGAAGGCCTATGTCTCGGGCCTAATTCAAGGGTCTTCAAACTATCAGCATCAATATTTACGGCCAGAAATACCCTAAAACGTTGCCTGTAAGCATGCCTGTGAGTGTAAACAGAGGGGGGGTGTCACTTAATCCCCCCTTATCAACCCCCCCTCCCCCGGCACACTTCCACGCTCTTTTTAAGAACTATTTCGAGAACTTTCCCTTTGACAGGAAATTCTTAAACTTCTTAGTAATTTCTTCATAATATTTCCTAACTTCCTCGAATAAACAAAGGCTTTTGAGGGAAAGACCAATTTTTTTTTACCTAGTCTCATTTTCTTGTGAAAGAAAGTTATAGAATTGATTTTATTTGCAAACTTGTTTTGTTAATCTAATATTTTGTATGTTTTTTCGTGCGTTTTTTTCAGATTGTTTTTTATATGGGGATCTTTTTCTTATTGTTAATTTGGTTATCATTGTTTTTTCGTAATATTAATTCTTTTCCAATTAATCCCTTTCTGTTTCGAAAGGGAACATATATGGAGAATCCCACCCCCACTGCCCCCCACCCCCCATTCCTTAACACACAATACATTTCCATCTCGGAGCCCGCAGGAGAGAGTACCATATCCACACTCCCTTGGTGCGAAATGGTTCTCGTGGTCGCTGAATAATGGCAAAATAATGCTACCATTACCCCCCCCCCCTCCCTACGCAACCAGAATCGACTGCCCGATGCTTTCTAGATGTCAGTTATTTGTCATTTTGATCTTTATTAGAATTTTATTGGGGAAGGAGCTTGTCCACGATTGAAAAGCAACGGGTGCTACAATTCACTACCTAACGAAATGTGGTCGCGAAAGTAAAAATCTAAGAGAATTGTTTTAGAAATAAAATCATGAAACTTAAGCAAGAGCGATTTTAATAATAAAAAAGGTACAAAAATCAACTAACAAAACTTTAACAAAGTTGAGTCTGTCAAAGAATATGCAAATTCATTTATATAGAAAACCAGGAAATGGCTTCGCCACTCCTTCCTACGGGGGGAGCTTGCGCTTCGCTACTAAGATTAAAATTTAAAATCTAAAAAAAAGCAGCTATGGTTAAATTTTTATCAATTTTATGAACTTCACCAATTATAAGAATTTTAAAAATGAACTCTAAACTAAATTTCCTCCCTTTCAAAATGTAAAGTGCTAAAATATAGTTATAGATAAAAATAAATTTTCTGAACTCATCATTTGTAATTCTTTGGGTTTTAAAAAATTCACAAAATTTCGATACTTATATTAATTTCTGAACTTTACCATTTTGTTTTTTGATATTATAAAAGAATTATTAGAAATAACTTTGATAGAAAGAACATAAGTCAAAATCCAACTAAGATGAAATTATTATTCAAATACTCAAAAAAATCCCCTTCTTAAATTATAGAGTTAGTAAAAAAAAAGTAAATACGAATGTCCTACAAAGTAAAAAAAAAAATTTAGTCCCGAAAGATACTCTCAAGTCAACAAGGTATTTGAACCAACAATTTCTGAAAAGGACGAAACTCATTGAAACTTTTAGGAACGAAAAAAAGCCTTCCGTTTGGTCGAAGCCCGCGGTTGGTTTAGTATTTTTATTTAGTTCAGCTTTGTCTATAGCTCAACTTTTTCGTTGGGTGAGGTTAAATTAAGATAATAATTATTAGTGCTAAAGTGTTTTACCAAGAACCCTCCTTATAAAAAGGTGTATTTATCTTACGTGTCCAATAATCAAAATATAAGCCAACAACTATAAAAGTTGCCCGAATAAATGTAGGCGCAATGCCTGAACAGTTAACAATTCGGGTATATTCACAGAATAATTTGTCCTCGCTGGACATTAAAAGTGAAATTATAAAATAAACTGACCCCGTAAACAACTGATTTCAAGTTAGATTATTTAGTCTTTTCATACGAGCAGTTGATAGAGAGGAAATATTAGCACAAGCTCGAGAGAAATATTTGAGGAATAGAGAACTCAAAAATATTATAAACAATTCAACGGATGACAAAAGCCACAAGGGCCTATCAGAGGTCATCCGTTTCAAGCAAAGAGCCTCTGCAAGAAGCACCCATCATGTCCATAAACTGCATCCAGAAACTGCACCAAACAAGGCTTGTCAAAAACTAAAGAATGCAGCTAAAATATATACATCCATATTACAATATTTACATATGGCTCCAACAAAATTCCCATACTCTCTCTCCATACACTTATCTGAATTGCTCTTTCACATGTTTAAATTTGGACTACCCATAACCATCTCCGGTAATTTATACCAGAAATCTACCACTATAATAGGTAAAAAATAATTGACCAAATCCCCCCCCACCCCCCATTTTAAAAAAATATTAAGTGATGATCCCCTAGCCTGCTGTCCCATACAAAATATATTTATCCAAATTTTCAAAACAGCGATATAACGATAATAATAAACGTATTTAGTGTGGGGAATTTATTCTTGAATAATAAGGTAAATACGATAGCGTAATCCAACCGAGGAAAAAGAGTAACGTGATCGAAGATAACAAGAACTGTTATACGAATCCGCTTCCGCCGGGATTGGTGGGGCTATAATCGTATTTCTAAACCTCAAAATGTTCGTCGAGAGAACACAGACACTGAAAAGTACGACCCCCCACCCCCTTCTCGTTCAGGGCCCATAAAGTAAAGTTGCTGGTTCTGAACAATAACATGGCGAAAAATGACATGAGCGTTCGTACTTTAGTTAATTCTCGGCGCCTTAACGTACGTATTTGCCCTTAAACTGCACCCCTCCCCCCTAACCTGGTGATTAATTTACTGATTACGGCTCTCCAGCGATAAACAGCAATTGGGGGCGGGGGAGGGACACTCGAAGGTAAATGTAATCTCTCGATCACAAGACAAAGACTTGGGTCTTCATTGTCCCGTAGAATAAAGACCTATAAGGGGCAATGACCCATAATTTTTTAAATACCCAAAGAAAAATAACGACTCAGGCAGGAATAAAGACCCCAACGAGGAATAAAGTCTCAGAAAGGAACAAAAAGTCAGGGAAGAATAATGACAGTAATAAAAGCCGAGGGGTGAGTAAAGAAAAAGGGAGAAAGGAAATCACAGGAAAGAATAGACTGAGAGGATTAAAGAGTCAGGGAAAAATAATGACGGATATGAATAAAAGCCGAATGAAGAATAAAGATGAAGAGGGAAAAGAAATGCAATGGAGGAATAGGGTGTGTCAATTTTTTAACCTTTAAAATAACTGAGGGGGGGGGGGCTAAAAAGTAGCAGCACGATTTATGAATTCTAAAGATATTTTTGTTAATTTATATTATTTAGTTCTGCTTAGTAATTAGCTACTTGAAAGTTATGACTTTTTTGACTGTTTAGGGGAATTAAATGACATTATATCTAATTCAGTGGTGTTTAATTTTCTTATTTCACAGATTGAAGCATATTCATCAGTGTACTGAAGATTACTTAGCCTTCAGCGCTATCATCCTAACCAGTTGTAATTGACCTTCAATGACTTTTAAAATTAGGGCAAGACTGGGGACATTTACGCATATGAGCAACTTAAGTGTGTAACATTCTGAAATATGTACTATTGCTCAGAGAATAAAGTAGTCAGGATATGAGGTACTACCCAGCAGCCAGTCTTGCAACGGACATTTATCCTAAAGTGCTTGGAAAGTGGGAACGAGCGAACAGGGGGGTTTTTTGTAGCTCCCGTTGTAAATTCACGAAGCACAATCTTAAACAAGATTCCCCAAAACTGGGAGCAGGTCAAAAAACATCTATTTGGAGAATTAAGGACCAAGCTTTTATTACAAAACTTGACAAGCCTCTTGACATCCTCAGTTGCAAGTGTAAAAATGTTCTTTGATGTTAATTTGGTCTCAAAAACGAAACTCACATTAATTGTCCGTACCATAGCGAGATGAGGAACCCTATGAAGGAACCTGCTTTCATTAAAAGTCAGAGGCAAAAGTTTGGTTCTATTGGACCATATCCGATTGGCCTACCAGATCAGAAACCTGAGCAAAACAGACAAGTCAAAGAGCAGAAAAGGCTATTTAAGCTACCATAAAGGCTGCAGTGGATGTTGTTTTGCCAACCATCGAGCAGTCAGCATGGTATTCATTTAGCTAAATGATAATCCAGATACTCTTGTGTTCAGATAAATTGAGGAGAAGAGAGCTGCTGTCCAAATGATTGTTGACATGAAGGGTGGAGATGATCACACACTTGGAGATCTTTTTGTACGCTCCAGGGAGACACCTTCCATCAACTCCAATGCTTCTTCCCTGTTGGAGCTCACAAATTGGTTTGACGTGGTATTCGAACCTCCTTTGACATGTAAACTAACTACAGCGGAAGTAAAGAAGTTCTTTGATAAGCCTATGCAAGTTCCACAGTGGTCCTATCATATTCAGTCAATAGAGAGGTGTGTGAATCAAATTACAGTCACAAGTACAGTAGACAGCCGGTATACATATGGGAAACGTAAGGGCGATATCAAAGACCAAGAAGCAGGTCGGCGGCTGATGTCAAAGAACGAAGCTAAGCAAGACATGAAACTTGTGTAATTAATTTTTTTTCTTTTATTGATGTCATTACCTGCTATTTTGAAAAACTAAATTGAATAACTGTTGTTTTCCTAGACAATTTATGAGTTGTTTTTTTTCAAACGTAGACTTTCCAAGCTAAATAAATGTTGAGCAATCGCAAAAATAAGAGCAGATTTGAATTTTATGAATACTAGGATATGTTTTATTACTACTGGGATATGTTTAATGCAGAGAAAACTGAAGGTCTATAGCATTACCTGCCATTTTGAGAAGCTAAAATTAATATTTTCTCAGAGCAATTTATGAGTCTTTTTCAAACGTAGATGTACAATGCTAAATGTTGAGCAATCCTAAAAATAATAGCAGATTTGAATTCCTCACATCCAAACGCATATTTTTAGAAACCATCAGTGAAGGAATTGGCAAAAAATTAATTTTCTCACGAATTGACACAGCCTAATGGAAGAATAAGGACATAAGGAGGATTAAAGGCTGATGGAAAAATAAAGAACAGAGAATATTACCATGTTTTGAAAAAGTTCTGTTACCATTGAGAGGTTTACGTGGGTGATAGAAAAAGTTCCGTGAAACAAACTCAAAGTTCTACTTTTTTAGCGTGCGTCATTAAAACGTCTTTCTCATTGTGTGGGTGTGTCGAGAGGAAGTGAAAAGAATAAAGATTTATGCTCTCTTGCGCCCGGGCGGCAACAAGTCCGATATCGCCAAGCGGCTCAACGCCAGTCAGATGACCGTCCATAGATTCGCGGAGAGGCTCAAGAAAGGGAAAAACCTACAAGATTGACCTCGTTCAGGCAGACCTCAAGTTGTCAGCCGTTTGGCTGCGAGAAAAGCCTTTGAAAGTTCTATGAAGATAAAAATGAAAGCGCTTGCGAAGAAGATCTTGGTGGCTACGAGGTCCAGGGCCGTCAAGGAGGAGAGCGGCAAGAGCTGGAGGTGCGTAGAAAGGTCTCTGCTCACCGACCGTGTGCGAGAACAACGTCGGGACTGCTATCGTCGCCTTCTCAACGACTTGAAGAGTCGTGGTAATCGAATTTTCATTTTATTCTGATAAAAAAAAACCTTCACGGTCAATCCGGTCACCCGCAAACAGAACGACCACCTGGTCAACTTTAGCCAGAACTTCTCCGATGTCCCCTACTTGTCCACCACGAGCAAACACCTGGCCTCAGTGATGATGCTCGGCGTCGTGGCTTCGAATGGCGAGAAGATGACGGCGATGTGGTTCGGGCCGGTTACAGGAAGATCTTGACCACGAAAGTCCTGCACTGGGTGAGAAAGATCACGAAGAATGTGGACTACTTGTTTCAGCAGGACGGTGACCCGGCCCACACGGCCAAAACCGTACAAAAGTAGTTGGGGTCGAACATGAACATTTGGTTGTTGCAGTTGCCTGACCTCAATCTCCTCGACTGCAGCGTGTGGGCGCATGTCGAGAGAAGGCCTGCAAGGTAGGCCACAGCAGCTTCGACTAATACCTTAGATAGAGCATTAAGAGCTTCGTTATTTGGGACATTAGTGAACAGGTTGTCTACATCAAAGCTTACTAAGCGGCTCCCTTTATGTTGTTTTTCCTAAATTTTTCAATGAAATCAGATGAATGGATTATGTGTAAAGGAGAGGTCAATCCAACAGCATCAGCAAGAAGGGAGGCTAACGACTTCGAGAGTTTGTATGCATGAGAGTCAATGCACGATATAATAGGTCGGAGTGGCCTTCCTCTTTGGGTTTTTTTTTTTGGCAGACCATACACGACCTATTATATCGTGTATTGACTCTCATGCATACAAACTCTCGGAAGTGGTTAGCTTTCCTTCTTGATGACGCTGTTGGATTGTCCTCTCCTTCACACCTAATCCATTCATCTGATTTCATTGAAAAATTTAGGAAAATCAATATAAAAGGAAACCGCTTAGTAAGCTTTGATGTAGACAGCCTATTCACTAATGTCAACGAAGCTCTTAATGTTCTATCTAAGGTATTAGATAGTCAAAAATTAAAACTTCCTCTAGGAAAAAATAAAATTATAAATCTTGTTAAGCTTTGTGTTCCTGGCAATTTATTTATCAGCGATATGGGTTTTTTTCGTCAGAAATATGGTCTTAGCATGGGTAATCCTTTATCGCCCATATTATGTAACATTTTATGGAACATTCGAAGTATCATTACTCCCTTCTGTGATTCCCCATCATAATTTTGTATGGTATGGGTATGTAGATGATGTCATATCGATTTGGCATATAAATAGTTTAAACTTATTTGACAATTTCCTTAAAAATCTTAACGGCCTCCATCCCACTATAAAATTTAAAGTAGAGTGGGAAAAAGATAATTGTATAGCCTTTCTTGATGTAGAAATTGTTAGGTCATTAACAAAATTAGCTTCACCGTGTACCGAAAACCAAACCAACCCATTCTAACTCGTATATCCATTTCATTTCTCATCATGATATTAACATTAAGTGAGCCGTTGCATCAGGTATGTTTTTGAGAGCACTTAGGATATGTGACCCTTGCTTTCTAGAAGACGAGATAAGATATATAACCTGCAGCTTCATTGAATTAAAATTTCCCCTCTACTTGATCAATGAAAGTTTATTTAAAGCAAAACCTACTCATTACCGTCCCTAGGATAAAAACTAATTTAGTAATACGAAGTGTCTATCCCTCCCTTTTTCTCCCCTCCTCAAAGGAGTGAACAAAGTTATTTCTCCAATCCTAACCACATTTAAATGCCCTTTTTCTATCCTTAAATCTTTCCCTTCGACCAAGCCCGTGGATCAGCCAAATGAAGCAGGTGTATATTTAATCCCGTGTGGCTCTACAAACTGTCCCTCTTTCTACATAGGAGAGACCGGAAGAACCTTAACAAAACGAATTAACGAACATAAAGGTGATATCAGACGAGGCAGTACCACATCAGGTATTTTTAATCATATTAGCAATTTCCACCACCAAATTGACTATTCAAAGGCACAAATCATATATAATTGTAAAGATTCCCGTAAAAGAAAAATATTAGAATCTATATTAATAGGAGAAATTCCCAATTTTAATTTGTCAGATGGGCAATTGAAATGCAGCCTCCATTCCCGTAACCTCATCGTAAACAGCTTAGTCAACAATCTTAGACTCACACCCCCCTGATTAATGACCTTTTTTTTCCCCCGTCTTGTATTTCTTTGTGTTTTTTCACTTTGTTTCTGATATGTACGCTATTTATAGACTTTTGTAACAATCACATTCTCAGTATACGACTGAAGAGGATATGATAAACTACATACCGAAACTAATCTCGTAAATTAAACTTTTGGCTCCTATACAGTGGTTTCACTATCATATATATATATATATATATATATATATATATATATATATATATATATATATATATACTGTACAACTGCAGTTTATTAGAGAAGAGTATCTCTAAAAATACTGCTTTGCAAATATAAATAAATACAAATTCATTTATACAATCTTCATTTCAACTTAAAAAAAAACATAAAAACAAATATTCGTATCAAAGCTGCTTGGGATAAAAATAAACAAATAAATAATCCCGTAAATCTAAACAATTTGGCCCAAATTAGGAGGAAAATTAAATGTTTGGCGATTTTTTCGTGACGTCATCGAGTCTGGTATGTCAAAGCTTATAGCGAACATAATAATAACTTGCGGCAGTTACATACCCCCTTTTCACGCATTATTCCATGTGTTTAACTCAAATCAAGTCACCTTGTTGTGTGTGGAATTAAACGTAAGTTATTTTATTAGTGAATTGCAGTAATCGAAATAATTTACTTTTGCTCTTTCGAAATCACGTAGAATAAATACTTGAAAAGTTTATTTTACTGCCAATAGTGATCCCAATATTCTCACTATTCCTCTGTTAATCCATTGAGGTTTTCCTCTCCTGTCCTTTCGTTCATTCTTCCCTGAGTGAACATCTGCTTTTGTTCCTTTCTCAATGTTTAAAATAAATCCCCAAGAGACCTACAAATGTGTGTATCTCGGTGTCTACATGTGGGTTGTCTCCTTACACAGACCAGCTATCGTTCCCTCTCTCGGGTATTGTTATCTCGCTTCTTAAGCCTTTATTCAACATCTGCAATGAGAGAAGAAAATAGGCCTTATTTACTCAGTCCCAAATTCGGAGTTTTTCAGGTTATTCAGAGGCCTACGGGCAAAGGTGACTTATTTCCGCTCCTACAGGGCCTCTTTGTTGTTTGGGGCCTACCTTTTTATTTACCAACAAAGATCGCATTCCTCTTTGGTTACAAGGACTAACCAAATGGCTATACCCCTACCCGGAGAGCGAAATTAAGGCCAAACGTGTGTCGTTGATCGCCGGATGGAGCGGCGATTCGAGTCGTCAGTGAAATGGCTGCCATATGCTTTTGGGATACGTAGTTCGGATCACAATTAAACTAGTTTTCCAGACAAAAAGCCATAAAAACGAATGAAAATCGGTGATAAACCCGTACCGAAACAAACAAATTCTTTGTTTTTAATGAAGTAGGAAAAGGAATATCGGAAAATCCCAAGATCTCCCCCCCCCCCCGCAAGGCCTCTTTGATCAACGCATGGCTAACACTCACTGCACGAGAATGAAGAGGTGCTTCTGCCGTAACACGGATTTAGGCATTTCTCCAAAGAATTTTAAAAATAGTTAGAAATATTAATATAAAATCGAAAATGAAAAATAAATATTTTTTAAAGTTTGTAATATATAATTCTTTCCTATACGTGTGGTTTGGTAGTTATTTGACAAAAAAAAACCCAGCTTGATAACCACAGAAATTTATGAAATAATGCCTATTAGGGGGGTAGGGGGTAGGGGGTAGAGGATAGTAAGAAACAGACGTAAACAAGAGAAAAGAAGAAAATAGCTTGGCACTAGGACCCTTTTTTTTTTTCTCGGGATCCTGACTGGGTTTGTATTTGTAATTTCTAGGAAATTCAGATAGTCATTGCCTTATCTCTTTTGAGTGTGGTTGTCTCATTTGTGCTGGTAGAATCGGTGTTAGATGCAATTGAACAGTGAATTAAACGATCAAGGAATAATTTTACTTAATTTAGTTAGAAGGATACATCATACGTTTGCCTTTTGTCTGATTTGTAAATATATGTTTATTACTTAGTAGAATATTTTGGCTCATTTATATTAACGTATTTTGAAATTCTACTAAACTCAAAGTTTGGCTCGGATTAAAATATTTGGATTTAACAATATTTTTTTAGGCCGAGCTAATTAATGCTGAACGTTTAATGATTTATTTCGATTCTTATATATGTCACACTCCCTTTACACACACACACACACACACACACACACATATATATATATATATATATATATATATATATATATATATATATATATATATATATATATATATATATATATATATTGAAGTGAAAAGTGAACGCATCGTTTTTCTTTGTACGACCGAAAGCTATCGGCCAGTTGTGGTTGGAGTTTGGCGTGCAAACTAGCAAGCATCTACCACGTTCAGGCTTACGTTGCTTGATAAAGGAAGTTGGTACAAAGGCTACACAAATCAAGAGAAGAGAACAGAGATCTTACATAAACAATCCTGAAAAGGCCTATTTAGCTCAATGGTAGAGTACTAGGTTAGATAACCAGAGGTCTGAGGTTCAAATCCTTACCGTGGCTGTTTTTTTTTTCTTTTTCTCGTGACCTTTTTGGGGCCATCTCCTGTAAGATTTCCCTTCTCCTGATCTGTGTAACCTTTGCATATATATATATATATATATATATATATATATATATATATATATATATATATATATATATATATATATATATATATATATATATATATATATATATGATGAAAATTAATGCAATATCGCAAGAAAAGATGAGGAATTAAACCACATTCTCCAAAGACAATTTAATTCAGAACAGTATCGGTGTATCTCACACCCTTTTTCAACTGACTCTGGATAGAAAATATAAGAAAAGTGCTTACAAACATAACACAGGGTCAGGTCGTGAAAGATCCCCTCTTTTTTTCCAATCCCCTACTTGTAGCCTAAACATATTTTCTATCCAATGTCAGTTGAAAAAGGGTGTGAGATACACCGATACTGTTCTGAATTAAATTGTCTTCGGAGAATGTGGTAAATTCCTCATATATATATATATATATATATATATATATATATATATATATATATATATATATATTTAGTAAGAAGGACAAAGCGAAGAAGGCGGATCCCATCTTTATTCTCTCCGTTTCGGGTAATTTCTAAACCCATCTTCAGGAGCTATAAAACAAATTTGAAATCTAAAGTTAAATCTATTCTACGGCACAATTAAAATATAATTAAAAATTGACGCAAACGGCGGTAAAATACTAAAATGAACATCATGTTAATGAAAACCAGACGAACAAAAAAAATAGTGAGGTATTAACAGTAAAAAATATTTGAAACAAAATTATATTAATCAAATGCAAACAAAATAAACGTAACGGGAAAAAACTTAAGAATAAAATGGGGGGTAGGAGAATCAGAGTTGAAAACAAATATATACAGTAGTGTGCAAATTAGTTCGGACAGTGGTGAAATAATACAATTATTTGATAATTGTTGTTTATATTTGAAAAGAATACGTCAATGATAAGATAAATGGTACATTTAATATAAAATATGACTGCCCTTTGCCTTTAGAACCTGCTTCACTCGCTCTGGCATAGATTCAACCAAATTTGAACACATTTCTGCCATTTCTTCGTTATGGTACCAGACATTGATAACAGCACAAATCATCTTCTGCATCGTCGAGCAGTCTGTTTTCTCGATTCTACGTTTAATTATAGCCCATAGATTCTTGATATGGTTTAGGTCAGGAGAATTCCCAGGCCAATCTATAACCGTAAGTCCACTTTTTTCGAAGAATGCGCGCATTATTGGGGAAATATGGCACGGAGCCAGATCCTGCTAGAAAATGCCGCATCCATCAGGAAAGTCTTTCTACATCGCGGGAAGCAAGTGAGTCTGCAGGATTGCCTTGTATTTAAGGCTGTTCATCATTCCCTCAATAGTAACAAGCCGCCGTAGGCCTTTAGGGCTAAAGCAACCCCAAAACATCTTCTTAGGTGGGTATTTTGGCGCCCTTTGAATGTGTCCTGGCTGAAGGGATTCATCTTTGCTTCCTCTTATTACCACTGACCTATGTATGCCCATGTACTTCAAAATGTGATTCATCTGAAAAAATAACTTTCTTCCAGTCAGCTGCCTTTCATCCAGCATACTTGCGTGCCCAGCGAAGACGTTTTGTCTTCATAGCAGAAGTCAACAACTGTTTACATACCGGTTTTCTAGCGAATCTGCCAACTTCAATTAGCCTTCATCAGATGGTTGAAGAAGAAACATTTACACCAGCTAAAGAAAAATCTCTCTGGAGGTCTTTACTGGTTTTCTTGGGATCCTTCACACTATTTCTGATGAGAGCCTTGTCATTGTGAAGTGTTGTCTTTCGTTTTCTTCCACATTTTCCTTATCGAAGTGTTGAATGTTCACCAGTGTCTTCAGCTTTTTTGACAATGTCGCCAACAGTTGACTTTGCTACCTTCATTTCCGAGAGCTATAATACTTGTACACTTCTTGGGTGTCATATCCATAATAAATTTATTGTCTAATAAGGATTAGAAGGTGAATATTCTGGCAGAACCAAGCACACCACGGAGCACGCTCCCAGCAATAATGATCCACGACAAGCTCTGGTGTAGCACTGTCGGGCTTACTGTAGTTAGGGCACAACAAAACAGTTGCCAGATGTTACTAGTACACTATTCTGCACGGAAAAAAATAAAAACTTCATTTGTGTTGCCCAAAATTAAGACATATTATCAAATAGTCCAAAAATTTGGTACTGTCCGAACTAATTTGCACACTACTGTACAATATAGTAAAACTAAATAAAGAAACAAAACATGGTCGAATAACAATGAGTAGTGAAAACGGGCAGGAAATTTAAGATTAAATACAGTTTGGCTCGTTGTTAAGTTATAAATAACGGAAAGGATGACGCGTCATTATTTAAATTTGGGTGGTTGTATTTAATACTCAGAGATTCTTTAATGCGGAGAGTGGATGTACAGTTATCAAATTTTAATAGTGAAAAATCATTTAACGATACTTGTCTTACAATCTATTGCATGTTTTCTGATGGGGAAATACTCTTTACTGGTCAATGTTTTACCAGTTTTATAACTTAAACCCATGTGAGAACAGAATCTTGCCTGAAGAGGACCCCTTCCCCCTCCCTGCTTACAGCTGGGGAAGTAAATTTATATACTATGCACGAACTCCACGGCGTGGAATACTATCCTTTACTCTAAAAAAATTGCTAATATTTTTGTTTTTGACGAATATAAGTTTAAAATTTATTAGACGGTAAAATTTTAATGTTCCCAAGGAAATTCGGTTCTTCATGTTGCCAGACGTCACCCCTTTTAATGACCTGCTCCGGAAACGTTTATCTACCATTTTAAAGAAATTTTATTATCAAATAAATTTTAAACTTATTTTCATCACCAACCAAAGTAATGTCAATTTTTTTAGAGTAAAGGGTGGTATTCAGACGCCGTGTGGTTCGTGCATAGTATATGAATATACTTGCCCCAGCTGTAAGCAGGGGACCTATATAGGAAGCACGGTGCTAATGGAACCTTAAATATAGACTTAGTGAGGGGTTTTTACTCATGCAATGGTTACAGAACCATGTGCCACCAAGAAAAGGACAGGTACGCATTACTTTCCCAGTGGCAATGGAACACTTGGCTTCAATCAAACGAGAACCAAAAATTCCCCCCCTCCCGAATTAATGACCCATTGAGCTATTATTTGTCGCCAGTTGGACCTCATAATCGGAGAACATTGGACAGAAGAATTTAGATGAACCAACGCTTTGGCCGAAGTGAAAGCATTTATAGAGCTGGGATCACGGTCGAACCCCATGCAAGTGGTATTCGAGGGGACTGAGATGGTGAAGAAAGCCCTGGCAAAGTTCATTTTAGCCTATTCCCTCCAAATAAAAGCAACCCAAGTTGACAAGGAAGAATTTATCCCGATAATGATAAGCAGAAGATTCTACCAACTGGAATAAACATAGTACCAAAGAATGCCCGGCTACCATACCACGGTGCTCAGAGTGCGGTTCTAACGAGCACACCAGCCACGAGTAACGAAACAGCCTAGAGGAATGCCCTAGTAATGGGATGCCCGCCTGAAAAATTAATAATGAAACAAAAGAGAACCAATATCGAGGAAGAGAAAATAAAAAGAGAACACCAAACATACACAGAGGCTTTAGCAAGACAAATGAAGATGAAAACACCACCACAAACTGAAGATAAAATAAAGGGGGTCTAAAAGCGTGGAAATAGTTGTTATGCCGATGTATCTTCGCGCAGCAAACCCAGGTTGTTTCGTCAAAAAGTTTAATATCCATTTGAGAAGTAACAGAACAACCAGAGAGTTCTGGTTTACAGAGAACCCTCACCCCCAAGGAGATCCTCATAAAAAGTCTGAGGTTCACACGAAGAATCACCGGTGATAAAAGAAATCGAACAAAAACCTAAAGATACGGAAGAAGCATCCGAAGAGGAAGAAGAAGACCAGGAAACAAATGACACAACACAAAAGACAGATGATGTAGACCAGGGAATAAACGACATACTACGACTGACACGGAAGATGGTCGAAAGTGCGCATGAATGGACCAGATTCCTAAAGAAAGACGAAAAAAGAACAAAGCAGATAAATTATGGGAACCGAGAGTCGAAGGAATCGAGATTAAAATTTACACTACCAGACAATAAATTGAAATACCTATTTTCAAAAAATACCACTCAAAACACGACTTCAACACAATTAAGATTGCGCTTTACGGGAGACAGCTAATATGCTAAAAAGCCGAAATAGCGTAATAAGAACTAGGAGACGGACCATGCACAACTCAATACCAACGGTGAAAGAAGAAAATATAACTAGAAAACTATGAAAAACAAGACCAAAAAACACAGACAAAGGATAGAAACGAAACAGTAAACAAAAAGAAGTTATTTAGCCCAAGAAGAAAGATGCAAGAAAAAATAAGGGATATAGTATAAAGAATAACGAATGGCTATAAAATTGGATGTTTGTTCAAATCCAAAGAACCAATTCCACATGCTGAGCCCCCACACTCCCCCTAATCTTATTTATCAATTATGTTGTGTAGCGTGTGATGCATCATATGTTGGGTCCACTACCATGAACCTTCCCTAGCAGGGTCGATTAGCATTTAGGGAAGAGCAACCGTACAGGTCAGGCGGGCATCAATATGTCTAGACTACTCTGCCATTCGAGATGACTCCGATTCTTGTAAAACCTGGTAGGTTGAGATAGCATGCGACATGGCTGCTGAACTCCGATATTTGTAATCCCTTTATATTGATAAACTAAATCCCTCCTTTAATGATCATTCAAACTTGAGTCCACTGAATATTATGCACATTACAATTGGATGTATAAATATATTTTTCTTAGAATTTTGTAAAATTTGTGATATGATGATCGTGTTTCCTTTCTGTTGAACAGTTATCCTGATGATGAGGATATACCTCGATTATATATATATATATATATATATATATATATATATATATATATATATATATATATATATATATATATATATATATATATATATATATATATATATATATGCAACAAAGCCCACAGGGAAAATTAATGATTCCAAGTACTTTCGAACTTTATTTCGAGTTCTTTATCAAGAAATAACATAAATATTGAAATTTGTAATAATTATAAGGATGATACCGAGGAGAGGGAACGCCCACAAAAAAGCAAAAAACCAATCAACAAAATGAATTAATATAAAATGTAAACCTTAAGAGGAGCAGAGATAAAGTAAAACTAAGATCATATATATATATATATATATATATATATATATATATATATATATATATATATATATATATATATATATATTGTCCTCATACATGTATTCTCACATGCTCATACTCGCTGATGAGGAGGATGGACCTTTATGAGCATGTGAGAATACATGTATGAGGGCAATATAAGAAAGTGAGTGTGATGGTATACGAATGGGGTGAAATACCGCGTAAAAAAAAAGATTGTTTATATGAGCCTCTGTTTGAGAGCAAAGGGGAGCGGTAGAGGAAGAAGCGAGTGCTATTGTACATGATTGTTGTATATTGAGTGGCTTTGCGAAGTGACCTGCTTGAGACCGTTATGGAATGAGCCCCAATTGTAAGAGATGCCACGGCACATAATGTCTCTCACTACGAAGGCCCACTGGGGGGCTAAAAAAGGGGTGACTTTGTGCTTATTAAAGGATGGGGATGGCTGACACTGTAGGATTGAAGCACGTGACTCGAGAAGTTAGACTTAAACCAATTTCAGATAACTATTTGTGGTCTGGGGATTAATTAACGGACGAATAATCTTGAATTAAGGATCGCAAGATGGGCGCTATAAAGGAAAAAAAAATGTTGGATTAAAGAAGGCAACCGATATCTCCTTTTTGGCGCCACATTCTTTGTTCCAGACTTTTCTTGCTTTCGTGGGCTAATCCTTTGGTGACATATCGCCTGGAATGGTCTATGGGCGCAAATCCAGATAACCAGACAAATCCCTCACGTCAAGGACGAGTCACTCTCTCCCCTGACCTCGTCTCTGACATTTCCAGATCGCAGACGCTATCCTTGCCTGACGGGGTTTTTTTTCACCCTTCGGAGGAGGAAAAATTTCTCTTACCTACACTTAAAGATCGATCTCTCGTTTTTACACCTGACCTTGTAAATTCTCGCCTTGCCAATCATGAGCAGTCGTTAAATTTTAGTTTTACTCCGTCTTTTAGTCTCTCTCATACCGAATACCTTGAAGTAGAAGACACTAGCGGGTTCTGCGATTTCAATTGCATAGTAGTTGTGGAGTCGTGCGGCACATGGTATTCACTTTGCCCGTTGCGTTTCATAGAAGAGAAAGAGTGTGAACATCTATTACATTTATTACTTTCTTTCTAGCATAGGGTGAATTTCACTTATTTCACCATTTCTCAAATTTGGTTAGGCCTATGGAGGCTTGGGAAAGAATGAAGTGGTGGACGGAAGAACAAATGAACACCAGAGGAAGACGAAGAGATAAGAAAACTAAGATAATATGAGAGGGAAAGAGAGAGAGAGAGAGATAACTGACAGACTGAGGGGGAGAAAGAGGGAGTCTGAAAGAGAGAGAGAGAGTTGTTTGTCTTTGTCTTTTGATATCTATGTTAACCCGTTTTTACTTCTTGCCGCTTCTAATCTACCGACTTTATCTACTACTCTGCCTTATCTTCGTGCAATCTTCACTCCTTCCTAGCTTTCTCACTTGGCTACTTGGCTATATCTTAGAGGTTACATTAGAGAAGCTCTCTGACGGATTTGATATTCATCATAAGTTTCAAGTGATAGTTTGATTTGGCTGTGTAGTATTGTCTATTTGTGTGAATAATAAATTTGTGTTCAGTAATTGTTCTTTGTTGAGAATATAAAGGTGTTTTCTGTTGTCTGGTTGAGATACTGTGCAGTTTGATTTTTGGATCAGCCTTGCTAGATACTTGTTAAATCATTTAGCGAGTTAGTTTTCTGTAAAGTGTGATTTATTGTGTTGCGCTTCCACTTTCGTGATTGTATTTATTCCTTTTTTTTATATAACTCGACTTTTTTAATATTAGGTAAAAATGGCTGAGTGCAGTGAATTGAGAGAGAGGTGGATGACTTAGGCTGAGCGTCAGCGTGAGTCTTGTGATGTTTGTGTTGGATGTGGAATGGTAGAAGTGAGGACTGCTTGTTTTGTGTATGGGCTGCAGCACTGTGTGGTGGAGTTAGAGGAGGGAAGAGCGCGGGATTTGAAAAGAAAAGCTAAGGAGTTAGTAACTGAGCCTAGGAGGGATCTCAGCACTAGGAGTTCTGGGGATCGTAAGGTTAGCCCTTTTACATTAGCTAGGAGTAGGGCTAGTGGAGATAGTAGCAAGTGGAGGGTAGTAAAGAGAGGGAGGAATCAGGTAAGTAGCTAGTGAGACATCTCGTGTTCCGGATGTAATTAGGGATGCCGGTGTTAAGGTGGTGGGGATAGTAGACCTAGGTAGAGAGTGTAGGTCTGCGCCTATTACTTGTAGTGATAGGTTCGGCATCTTAGGAGAAAGAGGCGGTATAGCTGTATGTCAAGCAAATGAAGTGCATGAAGTGCTTGTGGTAGGTGATTCACATGCTAAGTATTTAGACAGGACCTTTTGTGAACCTGAGCGCAATAGAAGGATAAGGATTTGTTTGGCAGGTGCAAGTGTAGAAGATGTGAGTGAGAGAATTGAAAGCATAGTGGATGGAGCTGAAAGGGATGCGTTGTTGTTTTACATGTGAGAGTGAATGACATAGGGAAAACTAGATCGGAGAAGCTAGTGTCTAGATAGTATAGGGAATTGTTAGGAAAGTTTTATGATAGTAGTAGGAAGTGTGTAGTGTCAGGAATTTTACCTACACTTAGAGTAGGCAGTGAGTGGATCTCGCGCGCAATTGGGAAAGTGAGAGAGTGAAAGTATTGTGTGATATTATTGGACTAGTTTTTTTTTGGGGGGGGGATACATGGCGTGAGTTTTTTGGAAGGGAGGATTTGTATGCAATGGGTGGTTGCACTTGAGTCGCAAGGGTGTGAAAGTGTTTTGTGAATGTTTCGAGGGTAGTATAGGTATAGGCTGTCATGGTAAGTATGGTGAGGTAGAAAAAGGTGAGGGCATTCAGGTGCATTTAGAGACCAACAGGCAGATAAATGAGTAGAGGACTAGGAAGATGGAGTGTTGTAATGATAAGGCCATAAAGAAGGACACATTGGAAATATACTACACAAATAGTAGGAACATAAGAGATAAGATGGATTTGTTAAGAGGGCTAGTGAGTGTAGAGAATTTTGATGTTATTGCAAAAACAGTCTTGGCTTGATTTGGCAGGAAAGAACTTTAGACCTGAAGCACACCAGTTTGATGGTTATGATATCTTTCATACAGATGGGAATAGGAGGAGAAGTGCGATTATGTATAGAAATAATCTCCAATGTAGTGAAAACACTACAATTAAAACAAACAATAACACAGTTATTATGGCTAGATGTTAAGCAAGGAAATGATACTCTTGGAATAGTATTATTATATAGACCACCAAACTTTAGTAAGGAAGCTTCGTGTCCTCTATGGCAGGAGATAGAATGTGCATGTAGATGTAATCCTAAATGTATGATGGGTGATTTTAATTACATAAATATAGACAAGGGAGCTCTTGTACGTGATCAGGAGGCTGATAATTTTTTGCTATGGTGGAGGATAATTTTCTTAAATTTATTATAAACCAAATCACTCGGGAGTGATAATATATTGGATTTAGTTATAACAAATATGGAAGAGGGTATTAGCGATACAAAGATTGAGTGAAATTTAGAAAATAGCGACCATTAGGAAATAGATTTAAGATAAAATGGAACAAGGTTCTAAGTACGATAAATAAGTAAAAATTCTAGACTTTGGAAAATAGATTATAATAGACTGAGGAGGTACATGGAGACGGTTGTTTTGGGACTAGAGAGTGAGGTCAAGTCAAGAAATGTGATGTGAATGAGAGCGATCGAGGAAGAAGATAACCCTCAGGTAGAGATGAATAGTGTAGATCAAGAATATGAAGCAATGATTAAACAGTTAATTGCTCGGCAGAATATGAACATTCAATATAGCGAGATTAAAGCCAAGGCTTTCGACCATAAATGTATGTCAGATAGAATTAAGCATTATATTGACATTAAAAGGGCCATTTTTAGGAAAATAAAAAATGGTAAGGGTCATTTAAGGCAGAGATATAATGAGCTAACGCGGGACATTAAAAAGTTAATTAGGGGTGCAAAGAGATATTATGAAATAAAAGTGACAAATAAAGCAAATGATAATTCCAAATGTTTCTTTCAATTATACAGAACTAAGATAAAAGATAAAATAGGCCCACTTAAAACTACAAATGGACAGTTATTTGAGTGATAGTGATGCAATGGCTAGGATGTTAAATAAATATTTCCTTTGTATTTACATTCGAGGATATTCTAATTGTACCTGAGGGGATATTTTAATTACAAAGGAGATAGTGTCAAAAGAAATAAAATTAAATTTAGTAAATCACCGGGCCCTGATGGTTTTTCCTAGGATTTTGAAGGAATGTAAAGGTGTGTTAAGTCAGCCCCTATTACTCGTATGTCTATTTAGAAAATCGTTAGAGACTAGCATTCTTCAAAGTTATGGAAGAAATCTAATGTGATACCTATATTTAAGAATTGGGATATAAAACAATTAGGTCCAATTACCGGCCAATGAATTTGACATCAGTGGTGGGAAAAATTATGGAATTTGTAATAGCGAAGTCAATTAGGGATCACTTAGATAAATATACTCGTACGTTGATCAAGGAATCTCAACATGGCTTCATTAGGGACAAATCATGTTTGACTAATTTACTGTCCTTTTCTAGAAAGGTGTATGATGCTGCCGATAGAGATGAGAATTACGATATTGTTTACTTGGACTTTAGTAAGGTTTTCGGTGCCACACTTATGACTTTTGAATAAAGTTGAAACGCATGAGATCGATAGAAGTTTTTTTAGGTACATTCAATCGTGACTTAGTGACAGACAGCAAAGAGTTGGTATAGATGGGATTAAATCCGACTGGGGGAATGTTACCAGTGGGGTTCCTCAGGGGTCAGTGTTGGGGCCGTTGTCATTCTTGATTTATATTAATGTTCTTGACTTGGTATAAGTAGCGCTCTGAGTAAATTTGCCGATGATACTAAGTTAAGCAGAGAAATGACAATTGGAATTTAACATAAACAAGTGTAGTGTACTTATTAGTATAGGTAGGTGTAATCCACTGAATGATTATAAAATGAATGGGCTAGTTTTAGGAAGGTCAGAATGTGAAAGAGTGTTAGGTGTCCTGGTAAGTTCTGATCTCCGGCCTAGAAAGCAGTGATAAATGCTAGGAATAGAGCTAATAGGGTATTGGGGTTTATTGGGAGGAGTGTAAGTAATCGAAGTGGTGATGTCATTCTGAAGCTGTACCTGCCATTAGTTAGGCCTCATCTTGTCTATGCAGTGCAATTTTGGTCACCATATTATTGGATAGATATTGCTTTGCTTGAATTTGTGCAAAGAAGGATGACTAAGGTGATTCAAGGGTTGAGGAGATTACTTTATGGTGAAAGGTTTAAGAGACTAAATCTACATCCATTAGAAAGGAGAAGAGTTCGAGGGGACTTGATTGAAGTCTTCCGGTGGGTAAAAGGTTATAATAGGGGAGACAGGTAAGGTTCTTATTTTCAGGGAACACAGGATAGAGCACGTAGTAATGGGTTTAAGGTGGACAAGATTAGGTTTAGGAAGAAATTGGTTTGCAAATCGAGTGGTAGATTTATAGAATAGGCTCATTAGTCACGTGATAGAGGCGGAATTTTAAGAATAGACTGAATAGATTGGATAGATTTATTGATGAGGATGTTAGGTGAGATTGAACTGGGTGATGGAAATAGGAGCTACCTTCGTATAGGCTATTGAGTAGCCTTTTGCAGACGCATTTTCTTATGTTCTTATGATATGAAGGCCTTTTGTGAAGCAATGCACTGCCTTGCCACCTGCCCTCGTCAAAACCAACGTTTCCTCCGTTGTTGCGCTCGTTTCCATCCGACCATGCCGACGATGGTCGCACCAACACTCATCTTTTGACCACTTTTCTCTTCCGTCTCAAAGAGTTCCCATAAGACAAATTCTCTCGTTTCATCTTGTTTAGTGAGCAAGTTCTTATACGAGCTTAACAGAACTTAACCTCTTTATAAGTGCACATTTGGACATAACCTCGTATATGTCTACATCATAACATTGTTGCGTCTATTTATTTTTCGTCTCTGCCTACAGTCGAATTTTGGTTAACCCATTTCCAAAAAAAGATCACAGTTAATTCGTATGTAATTTTACTTGCTTTTGCACCTTTATCATCATCATTATTATCATCATCATCATCATCATCATCACTTCACTAACACTATAATTTAAGAAGGGGATTTTTTTGGTAGTATTTGAATTTTAATTTCATCTTAGTTTGGTTGTGACTTATGTTTTTTATCAAAGTTATTTCTAATAATTCTTTTATAATATAAAAACAAAATAGTGAAGTTCAGAAATAAATATAAGTATCGAAATTTTGTGAATTTTTTAAAACCCAAAGAATTACAAATGGTGAAGTTCCTAAAATTTATTTTTATATATCTTCTTCTATAACTCTATTATTTAGCAACGTGATATTTTGAAAGGGGGGAAATTTAGTTTAGAGTTCTTTTTTAAAATTATTATAATTGGCGAAGTTCAAGAAATTTAGAAAAATTTAACCATGGCTGCTTTTTTTTAGATTTTAAATTTTAATCTTAGTAACGAAGCGCAAGCTCCCCCCCGTAGGGGAAAGTGGCGAAGCCATTGCTTTTTTATATATAGAATTACCCGGGGGGGTTTGTGTTATATTAAACGGTAAAAGTAGAGATTATCAACGCTTTTGGATAGGGAGAAGAGATTCAGTCTATGGTGAATTTCCAGTCCATACAGGTTTGAGATTGTATGGTTTTCTAATATTTGAGTCTCTTTGGTGACTTGTAAGTACTTCGTTTGTCAGTCTATTTTCATATTTGCAGTCAGGAGGTGATCATCTGGGGGAAGGATGACAAAATTTCAAGTGGTGCATTTTGGTTGATAGGAAATATTAAACAAACCTTTTTTTTCTAATTTTCCTGACCTTATTTCCAGACCTTGAAAGGTGAATGTGAATATGTAATAAAAAAACTTTTTCCCTGTTAAAAACGTTAAATATGAGATACTTAAGTTTATTAAATGCACTGCTCCTCTGGGCTTGTCAAGTAGGTTGCCTCTTTGGTCAAGATATCAAGAAACCTCTTCCAGTGATAAAGAAATGCCATTGCGCTGGAGATGAAGTTAGAAGTAGGTCTGGGTGTCAAAAACGAGATAAACTTCAATTAATTATCTGGGACAGTGAAACTAAGTCAACAAAAGTCGTAGACGTATCTACTTTGAGTTCAAATTCTACCATCATCCAGCCATTGACATGTCCGGACGGTATGATTTTAGACGTTTACAATGATCTCCCGTTCATATCGACGGAAGGTAAACTGGTGATACATCCTCACCCAGAGACGGACCTGTATTGCCTCGAATACGTCCTGAGCGATTCAAATGACGTCTTCCATCGAACTGAGCGTTGCATAGAGAAGCTCTCCGTTCGCTTGTGTTGCCAAACCGACGAGTATCTAGATGCGCTGGACCGTTGCACCAAGATCCCGAGTCATGAAAAGAGACAGTTAGTCCTTAACTGGCTTCAGAACTTCAACTACGCAATCAACAGAAGCATTTGTGACGAGGAAGATAATGGTCATAAGATGATCCCTCAAATGCAGCAAAGTTCTCTTTCTCACATGAAGGAGTATCTCCTCAGCGTCGCCCAGAAAACGCTAAACAACTTCTGCTTGGGAATGTACGGGGATGAGAATGAGATGTATTTTGGGGTGAGCTACTGTCTTTCAGCAATAACCGGGGACAAGCACCACCCACCAACTATTCCTTACTGTTGTGAAGTCGATCAAGCGTTCGATATAAATCGCTTCCGGTGCGTCCCACAGTCGCAACACTTCATCTTCCCGATGGAGAGCATCTTATGGCCTGCAGGGGGGATTGGCGAGCGGCTTTCATTACCCAACTGCAGCGCTGTAGGGGTGTTAAACCTGAATGAATCGGGGCTTCTTTCCTTCGCTCCCAACGGCTCCCTTCTTACTGAAAGTGGCCATGCCACCCCCGCTTCCAGATACTGCCTCGGCTCCCTCCTCCTCAACAACCAAACCCTCCATTCAGGATTGACTTGCCTCGTGGGAAATGACCCCATTCATTGTTCTTGGAGGTGGGACATTAATGTGGCCTGTTTCATCATTTCGTCCCTTTTCTTAGTGGCTACTCTGGTTGTATACATCGGTGTACCGGAATTGAGGCGCCGCATTGGAGGAGTGTGTCTCATCTCCGAGTTACTGGCACTCCTCGTCTCCCAAATAACGATCATCGTCCTTCACATGAACGCCAGGAACTTCTCTCCTTCGGGTTGCCTCGCTGCAGGTGGGTTCAATGCTTTTTTACTACCAACCATCTCCAGGAGGGTTGCATAAGAACTCCACCATCCAGATTCCAAGATGATCTTGGGCCATTATCTTGAATATTGAAGTTTCGGTGCTCATGTTCCAACATATCTTCCTGGGTTGTTTTATTCAAGTAATAAAGGAAGTCCACCACCATACGAAGTGCTGATATATATATATATATATATATATATATATATATATATATATATATATATCCAAAGAATTACAGTAGTATACATGCAAATGTAGGAAAAAACAACTATTTTTGACCAATTTATTGCGAAACCAGATTTCGACGGAGACATCCGTTATCTTCAGTCTCTGGCAAACTAATGAATACAGAAAGATGCTTAATCTAAGAACACACAAATTTACAAGTCATAATTTAACCAGGGAGCTGTGCGGGAGACATTTTTGATCAAAGGTCGGATGAGTCTTGTGCTTATCAAAGGATAAGTGTTGAACTGCCGATAGAATGAATTGAAGTTAGGGATTTCGACGGATGTCTCCGTCAAAACCTGGCTTTGTAATAAATTGGTCTAAAATACTGTGGTTTCTTTCATGTACATGTACATGCACACACACACACATATATATATATATATATATATATATATATATATATATATATATATATCACACCAAACCCTTAAATAATACACCCGTCCACTCTACAATGGCCTATGGCATCCCACAAAGGCCCATTCTCGCCACTACTATTCAACCTATTTACTAATTACATCCCACAAGCACTAACTCCATTAATCAACGCCTACACCTATGTAGATAACATATCATTTACAGCACAACACCTCTCAATCACAACAGCAATCAGGACACACTAGAATACGCTCAACGATACTGCATGACAACCTCAGTCAGCAAATCAACAGTATCGCTTTTCACATTTAACACGAATCGATCTTGGTCCTTAGTTGTAAGGTATATTCCATCAACATCGATTACTAAAACTCAAAAGGACCTTAGAATCCCATTCCGTTCTCAAATTCACAAAGGATTTGAGTGTAAATGGCCGTATTCCCTTCCTGGATGTAGACGTAAAACAAAACAGCGATGGAAAATATACCACCACCGTCTATCGAAAAGGAACAGACTGCAGTCGATGCCTTAACCCCCAAAGTGAGTGTACCGATAAATATAAAAAATCGGTAATGAGCTCATACATTAGAAGAGCTATCCAGAACTGGTCAACGTGGAACGCACTCGATGAAGAATTTCGACGATCCAAACAAATCATAATGAATAACAGCTACTCCAATGGAGAATTTGACAAAGTACAGAATAAAACTCTCAACTCAAAGTTTGAGGTAGAGGAAGAAAGAGAAGAAAATAATACCACCCTACTACAAGAACCAAATGACGGATGCCTACAAAACAGACGAACGATACTAAGAAACATCATAAAAAGTAACACTATCCAAGAAAACGACAATAAGTTTTCTCTACGAATATATTATATAATCAAAAAAGTCAGCAACCTACTAATGAAAAACAACCTCCGTGAAAAAGAATTCATCCTAAAGGCTATAAATGTGGTATACAAATTTGAATGCACCAATGAGGACTGCAAGCCTCATCCAAACAACCTATATATAGGTATGGCCACCACCACCCTAAGCCGACGCCTAACAATTTACTTGCAACAAGGAGGAATCAAAGCACAGTACAATAAACAACACACTGAACAAATTACAAGAAAGATCCTTGTTGCAAACACTACCATCCTCAAAAAAAACTCTAATCTACCTTAAGAAAATTGTTCAACGTAACGTTACACCGATCGACTCGCAAACAAAACTGAACCTCATCATCTACTACAAGACCTAACGTACATCCAATTTGCTCATTAACAGCTGTCTTCCTACCGCCCAACGACTCCAAGAAGTCAATCTTGTGTAGTAGTAGTATATCTCCATCGGCGGTGACTGTGAACACCGCAACTCTAGATATATCGGCCATCACCATATCCACTCTCTTCAGACGTCTTACAGCAAACTTATAAGACGATGCAATAAAACACCACACGCTGCACAACCACTCCACTCCCTTCTCAAGAGACATGCTTAACGTCAATACCACGATCCTTCATCGCGAACTTGACTTTCAATACTAAGAATGACCGAAGTCGTCGAAATCAGAGTAACAAAATCCGAAATAAACATTCAACTAAACGAAGGCATAGCCCTATCCAGCAGCAGGACACTCGTCGCTGTCTCCTTATCAGCCCATTGCCTCATTTTCCATGATATAACAACCTCTACGAAACAGCCCCGTTCCCATTCTCAAGATATGCAACGGTGATATACAGGCAGATAGATTTATTGATATAGCAGAATAAAGCGGAGGAGATAAAGAGAGAGATGGAGGAGAGGCACTCGTGGGCAATGGTAACGGAAGTAGTGAAGTTGGGAAGACAACAATTTCATGAAAATCCCCTTCATCTATGCGGAGACTGCAAATAAGGCCTCGTAACCAGGTCTCCTGGCTTTCAATCTGCGATTTACGCCCTCACATATAGACGCGGAGGACCACAACGCGTGGGGATGTAGAAAGGAGAGAAGGTGCTCGGAATGGAGTGAGGTGTGGTATGAATTTAGAGAGTGTAAGAGTGAGGTAAAGATGTGACTAAATTGCCGCCAAAGACCACACGGAGCAATGTATATGAGCTGCCCTGCGAAGACAAAAAACAACCAGAAATAAAAGAAAGCGAAGTCACTGGCGGAGAATAGGAGAAGGGAGAATCTATCCTAAGCAGAGGCAGCGAAATTGGCCCCTCAAGCAGTACCATCCGAGACTAATTTGCCTTACTTAATGGTAGAGAAGCAGAGTATGGAGATTATGGGAATGATCATGTATGCTCACATGACCAATATAGTAAACCCGGTTTGCTTCTCGGAGTTAAATGCCTTAGTCGAGAAGAACCACATGAAAAGGACGCTATGGTTCCCGGAAAATCTCCCTTCGAGGGACACTGCAGATTAAAATAATAGAAAAAGAAAAGGTAACGAAGGAGGCTGATAAGGATGAAGAGAAGGCGGACAGGGATAAAACTAAATAGAAGAGTAAGAAGAAGAACGCTGTCAAAGATTCGCACAGGGAGGATTCCTCTTCGGAATCTGTGAGTGAGGAAAGTCAAGGAGAAGATAGCCCCAGTGAGGAGAACAACGGAAAAAAATCAGCGAAATAAAGAAATTATTTAAGAAAAGGTAAGAAAATAGTGAGGCAGGGATAGTTACAGAAGAAACCTTAAAGGGCGAGAAGGTAAATTTACACATCTACACCACACTTGGACACGAGTTTCCCAAGGACCTCGATGTGGTAAGAATCATCGATGGGAAATACAAATGCTCCCATCAATCGGAATTCCCGTCGAGAGTGGTGCAAGGAAGGGGAAGATACAAAATCACACCAACTTGATAGAACGGAGAACTTTAGGAACTTAAGGAATGATCAGCCGAAGAAGTTTAGAGTTTAAAATCTAAGATGGGGACTGAAGTGAAAAAAGCTAAAAGTAGTGGAGGAAATTAAACGTACTACAGGACAAGAAATCCCATTTTGGAACGTGCTAGTCAGAAAGGATCCTGATGTTAAGTGGTTTGCGAACACGGGTTGAGGAGAGGGAAGTATGATTTGAAGCTGCAGAATTATTATACATACACGAAGAGTCAATTCGACGATATAATTAATTGCTGTTAAGAAAGGTATAGAGCATAAAGAGTTGGAAGAGTTAGATGAAGATTATATAGTCATAGAGTTGAATACTCAGGCAGTCCCAGTGGTAGGGATGGGGTGAATGGGGTACCAACTTCCAAGAAGAAATTATTCTTCCCTCTATAACTTCTTCACGGTATTCGGAACGAACACCCCGGTGATTTTCATTGGTGATTTTGCGCGTTATCGGCATTCAGGATATACCTCAGAGAATAGGATAAGTAAAAATCTCGATTTGTTGATCCAAAGGGGAATAGTGGTACGAGCTTGACTGGACATAACTGAAGGAGCAGCAACCAAATCAGACATAGTAATGACCAGTAGTGGTTTCCACTGGAAAATGTATGTTCAACCGAGCCCAGTGTTCCCGATTGACCACAGTTCTAGAACTGTCTTGCTGGCACTTAGCCCAATCCAATTACTCAGCTCTGATAGGAAACAGTACTCTAATGATGATTGGTACGTATTTCGGAACGAACTAGGGGACTACCGACCGCCAATGTTGGAAGGGAAAGGACTATGCGATATTGACCGGAAGATTTAGGAAGGGGAAGAGAAATGTATCCCCAGAGTATCGTTGAAAACACCCCTGGCTGCAAGATAGTCATCCAAAATAAGAATAGTATAAGAGAAATAGGGCTCATTTATTAGATAACGAGAGGAATAGTTCCTACATCTGAGTTGAACATAAGGAAAATATAACTTAAAAGGGAAGTAGGAGAAGTACTGAGGAATGTGGGAGGAATTGGTTGACAGACTAGAAAGGGAGAGAAAACTCAGCCTTTTTTGGTAATCAATCAATAAACTTCAAGAAGCCCCACCATTAAAGAAAATGAGAATAAGGAATAGAAATGAGTATGACAAGAGTAAAGAGTTAATTGAAGAGCTATTTATGAACCATTGAGGCCAAGTATTTTACATCACAAGGGTGGATAATGCCAACTCTATGAAGCATGAAACCAAGATAATGGCGATTTTGAACCATTAATTAACTGGCAAATAACATATCTGCTAGGAAGGATGTGGATATATAGCGATGACGTTGAAGTTAACGAAGGCGGTGGGAAAATAAGAATAAAAGAACTTAGAACGGTAATCCAAGCCTTCAAACAGAAAGCTCCAGGGTCATCATGATTGACGAGAGTTACTCTGATCAAGCTTTAGAATAACGTATTGGAGGGGGTGTTACAGATATTCAACGCATGTTGGAACATCAGCTACTTCCCAGATTCACTCATGGTACCCAAGAAGTTTTTTTTGTCCAAACCGGGCAAGTTACGAACGACTATTAACGGTTATAGACAATCTCGCTGCTCAATTTTATCGCCAAGGTATTGGAAAACAATGTATGCAGATTTGTGGCGTTTGATAAGCTGTGTAGGGATGGGATCAAGTATAAAATGGTGAGGATGGAGCTTGGGAAGAGGATGACCAGGCTGTTGTGCAGCTTCTTAAGTGTCAGAAAAACCTATATGACGATTGGATGTTATGAAGGACCATACCTTCAAGACCAAGGAGGGTCTCCCTCAGGGAGACTGTCTCTCTTCAGTTCACTATGTCCTTTATTCTAATGAATTGCTATTCCCGCTAAATCAAGAAACAGCCTATTTATGTGTAGTTTGCTGATGATATCACCCAAATTATCGCGACCTCAACGAGAACAGCAAGAAAGGCGGCGAAAAACACACCGATTAAATTCGGAACCTAAATAGGTACGAAAGGAAATGGAAGATAAAGACGAATAGACATAAGTTCGTAGTGATACCCATCAACAGAAAAAAAATACAAATCATTAACATTGAGGGCAAGAGATGAGAGTATGCAAATGAAACGAAAGTGTTGAGCCAAAAATATCGAAAACCGAATATAAAATACATGAAGCGGAAAGGATAAGAACAGCAAAGGTGAAGTTGGAACATTTAGAGAGCTTCACAGGACTGTCACCCAGACTAAAAGAAAACTTTAGCTGGCGATATTTTGAGCTACCATATTGTACCTGACTGTTCCACTTCATGATACCCCAAAGAGTGCCATAACCAAATTCCAGAGGATGCAAAATCAAGGTATCTAATAGATTGCAAGAACTAGGAGAAGACATATGAGGAGGCAGAAATAACTACATAGTGAAGTGAAAATAAAACCAGTCAATATCGCTCTACATAAAATGGCGAAGAGAATAGGGAAGAAGAACGAGGGAGAATTGAGGAATGGGTGGGAAGATAGACTGAGACTAAGAGAAGGAATTGTAATGAAAAGTCAATTTACAAACAGTAGGAGGAAGATTGCTTCGAGGGTCTGGTAGCAACAGATCTACTGATTCTCACTAGGCTTCCAGGAGGATTATAGATCAAAAAAGCTCTATGAAACGGCAAAGTAAAAGCGAGACAGGAAAAAATTGATAAAGTAGATTGCAACTTTATTAATTACTATTTTTCATCACTCTTTTTTTACCTACTGTAAAACAAGTCTAGGTTAGGGTTTGCCATCATCCATTTATCAAATTTGTCTTTAAATGAAACTATACTAGCTGCGTTAACCATAGCATCTGGTAGATTATTCCGGTTTTTTATGGTTCTGTTGAAGAAGAAGAATTTCGTTTCGTCTGCCCGAAAGTGACTTCCCCTAAGCTTAAGGTTATGACCACGCGTTGATTCATTTCATATAAATATTAGAAATTTTGATTTGTTTACATTTTCAAAACACGGAACGATTTTAAATAACTCTAGAAATGCAGGTCCACTTTATGTCTAAACCTAAGCTATGAAGTACAAGGCTACAAGTGAATTAAGGGAAGAATGAGGCAGTAAATAAAACATCGAGGGTCTAGATAGAGCAGTAATTTCCAAACTCTTTATGAAGGGGGCACCTTAATTGCTCTCTAGAAGCTGCCGTGACACTCCAATATAAAATAATTTACGTAAAAATGCTTAATTACGTAGAAAACGCTTCCAAATTAACCACAATTGGCATTTAAGTTAATTTAATCAAAACAGGACATAATAATTTAAAAATAAATAAATCTTATCTTTATAAGTTTAATGGGAAATTGGAGCTTGATGATTATCACATAATTCTTTAATATTGGGACGTTTAGTTGACGAGGCAACTCTCAATTCTTCACTCACTGTCTGCAATCTTTCCTGTTTCGTTGTTTTTATGTTGCCCAATACAAAGAAACTCGTTTCAAAATACTTTAAGGGGAGTTAGATTTTTTTAGAAATGTTTGAATTCCATTTTTGGGGGCAATTTATGCATTTTAAAGAATATTTTTTGGTCGCTTCCGCCCCCCCCCCGTCCCGTCCATCCGGTTGAAAACCAATGAGATAGAGGCTACAGATCAAAGAATGTATGACGTAGACGGATAGAATGGTACGGCATCAATGAGGGAAAAGATAATCCAATCTTCTGGAAACTTTGCACATCCACTACTTTCCAAGACACCTTTCTACACATATTCCAAATTTCAAGAACCATTCTATATCACCTACTATTAATTTCTACCTTAAGAACCTTAAGGAAGGGTGGAGAACTCATCACTTGTTCCCAAGCTTAGCGACGCTAGAGGAACAGGAAAGAGATTTCTTTTCAGCGCTCCTCTGGCGACTGCTTACAAGGGCATAGGCGCCCTAATCATTATACAGACTAATGCCAGGCTAGATTAAAAACCAAACGTGCAAAAGACACGAAAAGTCCCCCCTTCCCCCAAAACAACAAATAAAAACAACAAACAAAAATCAAAACAGCAAGAAGAATGAAGCACTCACCGGCGTCGGGGCGGGAACCGCTTCCTCCGGCGCAAGATTATGCGACCAACACCAAAGAAAGTCCAATTAAATGGAGGAGGCCAGCCTCCTCCAAAAAGTCAGTGAGGATTATTGAAAGGATCCCACACCTAGCTGCGGCGTGGTTCAAAGCTCAAGAGAGATTGATGGCTTGGGGGAGGTGTATTGTCATGATTTATGTCTTACCCTAAAAATATTACCCTTTTCTCTTTCACCTTTTCTCTTTCTCTTTTCTCTTTCACTTTTTCCCCTTTTATACCAAGTGTATCTATCATCATATTCACTATTTCAGGTGTGATTGAGATCATCTTCCTCCTAGCCTCATTCTTTTGGCTGAATATTATGTGCTACGATGTCTGGTCGACTTTCAGGTAAGCGGTGATTTCCACCCATTACTTCTCTATCTACCATTCCACCCGCGTCTCTACCAAAAGAGATGTCTGTTATGGTTGTCATTGTTCACAACCTCACTCAGTTATGGGGACCTAACACGGGTAGAACAGGTCTGCCATCTATTGGGCAGACGTTGGACTTTTTGCGACCATGATTGATAGGTAGCAAATGTGGTAAAGCTTTTAGATACGAAAAAATGGGATAATCCTGAATAATGAAAAACGGAAACCAATATTTAATTATTATAAAAGCAATAACTAACAAGGGAATCTTTGCCTCTAAGAAAAGTTCGTGAAGTTAAAAAAAAGCGAAATATGTCCGAGGTACGTGGCCGAAGTAAAGGGTCTTTCAACAAGGACGCTCGAGCTTTGTCAGCCGATAGTTTCCATGTTGTTAAAGCGACTTCTGGCAACCTTACTGTGAACTGTTCAGTAGTACTTGGCAAGTCACGATGGAAGGTTATAGCGTTAAACAGCGTGTACAAATTATTCAAATGTTATTATTAAAATCAGTGCTCCGTTCGACAAACGTTCCGCGCATTACGTGATTTTTATCCTCGCCACCGCGACGAGGCCCATTTGTGGATTAATGGATTTGTGAACAAGCAAAATTGTCGGATTTGGGACGAAAATAATCCACATGAGATACACCAGCACCAATTGCATCCCAACAAAGTCACTGTTTGGTGCGGATTTTCGTCTAACGGAATCATCGGTCCGTATTTTTTTGAGAACGAAGATCGGATTGTCATAACCGTCAACGGCGAGACCTACAGATCGATGATAAGCAACTTCTTGTGGCCTCGACTGGATTATATGGATACTGACGACATGTGGTTCCAACAGGACGGCGCTACGTGCCACACTGCGAACGCCACGATAGACATTTTTCACCAGCGATTTCTGGGCAGGGTCATCTCGCGCGGCGGCGACGTCAACTAGCCACCGAGCTCATGCGATTTAACGCCATTAGACTACTTTCTTTGCGGCTACCTTAAATCGCAGGTCTATGGGAATAATCCGCAAACAGTTGATGTCCTCAAAGTCAACATAACGAACACCATCCAGCAAATTCAGCCAGATTTATGCGACAAAGTCATCGAAAATTGGGCCTCCCGAATACGTTCCACCAAGCGAAGCCGCGGTGGACATTTGAACGACGTCATATTCCACACGTAATGCCATCAAATTTAAAATAAATTGAGTGCATATATCACACATAACTTGTTTTATATACATTTAAAAATCGAGCGACCTTATTGAAAGACCCTATAGTTAGTGACAAGACTACCAGGAGGGCTGGGCACTAGGGTACACGCAATTTTCCTGTCCTCCTCCCTTCAGGGTTGGGTGAAAACCTAAATTTACCTCGTACCGTCAAAAATGAACCATCCGCGACAAAGGAAATGGCTTAGAATGGTGGTGACACAGTTTTTTATGTGCCCAACATAATGAGATGGGGAAGAGATACTCAAATCAAGCTCAGAGTCTATGAAAATGGAAAAAAAAGAAGAAGAAATGGAAAAAGTATTAATGGACTGGACTCCTCAGGTGATGGCAAAGCTTCCTCTTAAAGAGAGGCGGGTTACAAGATCCTGGTAAAAGAGCAGAGGGCCAAAGAGTTACATAATCTAGCCTTGGAGGGAATGGACGAATTATCAAGTTGGTTTATCCTGGAATTTATTATCTTTACGCAATAATCATATGGATAGCAAGACTAGCAGCCATTGCATGGATGGGATAGTGGAGGTGGCATACACACATATAATTCACTACAGCAATCTCCAAACATAGTATCTGTCAAATAGGGAGAATGTAGCAACCTTACGGCGGAATTTGAGTCCAATTTTGAAGTGAGAAGAGGATTATTGAGGAGACGGTAGCCTTTAATTCAACCCTATCAAGGAGAGAAGTGAAAGATGAGCCATCCTAGACATGGGAACAATATTCCATACAAGGAGGAGTAAGTTCTACGGATCCAGAGAAGCTACTCAAAGACGAAGTACCTGTGACATCTGAACAATATACCCAACTTTTTACAGGCAGACCTAGCCAGGCTTGAAATATGTTCCCTCCAACACTTCTAATACTAATTTCTAAGCCAAAAAGATATTAACATAATTAGGCAGTTGAATTTCATTGAAATTAAACATTACTGGAAGGCAATGAGAAATATTAGAGAGAGAGGAAGGAATTTTGTCTTAGAGGCATTGCAACGAACCAAGTTCTGTCGGCCACAGTCAGAGATACGATCAAGTTCCACATTGACACCACTAGCCAAGCTTTGGGGAGAATAAAAGCGTGCAAAATAGTTAGGCTGGGAATGAAGATAAGATGTTTTATGAAGAGTAGAATTATCAGCATATACATAGGTGGAACAGGAATGAGTATGAAGTTCATTTCCGAAGAGACGGAAATGGGTAGGAGACAGAACAGAACCTTGAAGAACACCACTAGAAATAAGGTTATTTAGCACCATCAAATACGACAGAGATTGAACGGTCAGACTAGAAGCTAGAGATCAGGCCACATAGAGAGGGATTAAATTCCAAAACAGGAAGTTTATCAAAATGACCAGACTCTGGCAAAGGCCTTTGAAATTTCAAGTCCCACGACATAGGATTCCTCAAAGTCTTTGAGAGAGGAAGACCAAATGCGAGTGAGATATGCTAGGAGATCACCAGCTGAGTGATCCTCACGGAACCTCTACTGATGATCGGATATATGAACATAAGATTATAAGTGTTTAAGGATGTAAACATAATTAAAGTCTAGAAAACATTATGGATAGTAAAAGTTGAGGGAGTTAGACTAGTCAGTCTTCTTGGGGACAGGCTATTCAAGGGTATACTCCTAAGAGGGAAGAAATATACCAGTGCTTAGGATGAAGTGATAAAGGCGACCAAGCAAAGGTGCCAATTCATTAGCTAACTTTAGGAACTAAGGAGGAATGCCATCAAAGCCGCATGCCCTGCCTTCAGAGATCTAAGTACTCAATGGTCCTTGCGTACCGATATTATTAGGGAAGATCATAGGATTTGAGAGAGGCCGAGGGATGAGAGCAGCGACAATGGAATCATCTAAGTAACAGTTAGAAGTAAACACGGAACTAAAAAGAGAGGCTTTATCAGAGGGAGAGAGCTACAGACCATCAGGTTTGAACAAGGGAGGGGAAACTAGATTCGCAAAAGGTATTAAATATTGATTTAGCTAGAGAATAGAGGCCACTTTCGTATGAGATAAAGTCAGGCTGTTGCACTTCCTCGTGGTGAATGAGTGCTTAGCCTCACGAAGTTAAGCATCGCATCGATTTCTAGAAACTTTGAAAGCAGCGAGGGTGACAGCAGAGGAAGATTGCAAATAGGTTAGGTTAATACCATCACGATCCCGACCGGCACGGGAGCAACCATGGTCAAACTAGGGCTTGTAGGAGGAAAGGGACATACACTTCCATGCCCTCAACCAGCATGCCAGTAACACATTTTCGTGGCAAGGTTTGGGTCTCAGGTACGAAAGCAGTAATCTCTCGAAGGAAAATCAATGATAAAAGAGCGCAGATCGCTAAAGATGACGAATGGTAGAGGAAATTGGTGGTCTGAGGGGTGGAGGATGGATGCGAAAGAGGTGGTAATGGCAAGGGTGTAGTCCGAATCTATCATAACATCAAACCTCTTCAACCCATCTGTGCCCGCAAAGGGACCTCCACATTCGAATGCCCTAACCCTCAGATTCGCCCATACGAACATACCTCCCCCCTCACTTCGATGTAGAACAGAGGGATCTCTTACTCCTAATCCGCGGTCATTTTTGTAGGATTCCCATCCTTTTCTTTAGTTAATTCCACTCCATCAACTCCTCCTCTGAACCCCACATTTGTCCTAACTCCCTACTTGACTCTCCTTTCTTCTTATACCCCCATTTGACCCCTTTTACCCTCCATATCATAATTTACCCCTTATTTCCCATCAAACCTCCGTTTGAGTCTGCCATTTCCCCCGAATGTCCCCTTTCCTCTGACCCCTCCCCTTCCCCTCCTTTTCAGGGTGTTCCGACCTTACAGTGAGAAGGTCCTCCAGTGGCGTCTCTTCGTCAAGTACTCCTTGTACGGTTGGGGGGTCCCGCTCCTCGTGGGGGTCGTGGCCGTCGTCGTAGAGAAGGTGGGGCTCCGACTCCGCCCCGGTTTTTCGCCAGATACAGGGTGCTTCTTCTCGGACGAAGGTGCGATTTCGCCGGGCACAGGGGTATCGGAGGAGGGAGGCGGCATCCGCACCGACTAGGAGGGTCTAACCGGGCCCTGGGGAAGGGAGGATGATAGACAAATCGGCAAATACTAATTATTTAATGCGAAAAGAAAGAAAAGTTTAACCAACGAGGGAATTTGGGATTTCTGAAGCTGGGGTGGGTCGGGCAAATGAAGGAAAAAGGTGAAATAAATAGAAAAGACGGATAATGAGAGGGGTCAAGAGTAACAAAGATCAATTATTTATAGATACTGTAGGTCATATTATAAACCTCCACAATTAAGTTCGTACGAAGAGACCATGCCTTTGAAAGCACGAACTTACGACCTGCTTGAGAGAAGAAGAAAAGCAAACTGTGAGATTAAACGTCGGCAGATGCTGTGTGTATTACGTGGGTCTAAGTTCGCACTTGAGTTAAACGTGTGTTCAAGTTTTGTTTCTGATGCTTTTTATCTTGTTATTCTTCCCCTTTTCCTCCTCTTCCCTGTCCTTTGTTTTTCATATTTATTTCCCACTTTTCTTTCAATCTATTTCCAGTTCACCAAGAAGACCCCTTTTCTGTTCTTTCCTGTGTATTTAAGTGAACGCACATAGCTTCCAGTTCCATTATGTTCCTTCATTAATCCTAGGTGCACACGTCGATTAATGTACATCCGTAAAAGAAATAAAAGAAAACGTCTCTTCCTTACTACACATGCACATAAGTGCCATCAGTTCTCGACCTAATTGGACTTTATATATAAAATATAATAACCCTTAAATCAATATATATATATATATATATATATATATATATATATATATATATATATATATATATATATATATATATATATATATATATATATATATATATATATATATAAGTATATAAAAAGAGTCAAATTTGTTTGAAATTGTGGTTAAAGGCAACTAATTCGGGCTATTTTAAATGCCCATTGACTCTCCTCGGTCTTGCACCGACCACAGGGTCTTAGGTCAATAGTACTCTTATCCTTCTTCGGAGCCTCATTCCTTATTTACATTTCAGACCTCGCCCTCCAGTGGTTGTACCTGTACGCATGGATCCTCCTCCTGTTGCTCGTAAATCTGGTTATGTTCGTACATGTGGCTTTCACCCTGTACTCCAATTACGCGGAGCAGAAGAAGCATTTCAATAAATCGGAAGGAAGCAAGAAGTCCGGCCACGCGTCCTCGTCGTCGCCCGATGTCGAGAAGTAAGGCAAACGCGTCCCCAGTCAGGGGCTCCTCCTCGTACTTGTGACTGGGTCTCTTTGTACGAACCGGTTCCCTTGATGGTAAGGGGACCATAATGTACCCCAACCTCAGCTCATTCATTTGGGTTATTGAGCTTTAGGTTTGGGGTCTTTTCCCTCAGTCTCTCCCCTCTTTTCCCAGTGAGGATTAAATACCCCCGCTGGTTCCCTCAATTTTCATTTAGGGTGAGGGGGGGCTAAAGTACGCTACGTGAAACCATCCCAAGTAAATTGAGTTGAGGGAGCAAGTGTTGTCCTATTACATTAATGCTACTTTTCATATTCCTGGACATAGTTTTTTCCTCTGTAGCTTCGTTTCCCTCCGTGTGTATTTGACCTCGTTGGATTATTTCCCCTCTACGTGGCTATGCTATCTGTACAAATTCGTTCTGGGTGCGTTCATTGCCCCTTTCTAAGTGTAACCTAGCAACCAACCTAACCTAATTAATCCCCTTTTGTAGTTTCCTAGCTTTCCGATTGAATTACGTTCCATCGTTGGTCACAACTCTGGGTTTTCCTGAATTAACTCAATGGAAAGGAGGCAAACCATTGCTATGTCAACCACCTGATATCACTTTATAACACATCGAGAATCACCGCAAATCATTGCTATGGCAACCACCTGATATCACTTTATAACACATCGAGAATCACCGCAAATCATTGCTATGGCAACCACCTGATATCACTTTATAACACATCAATAATCACCGCAAACCATTGCTATGGCAACCACTTGATATCACTTTATAACACATCGAGAATCACCGCAAACCATTGCTATGACAACCACCTCATATCACTTTATAACACATCGAGAATCACCGCAAACCATTGCTATGGCAACCACCTGATATCACTTTATAACACATTGAGAATCACCGCAAACCATTGCTATGACAACCACCTGATATCACTTTATAACACATCGAGAATCACCGCAAACCATTGCTATGGCAACCACCTGATATCATTTTATAACACATCGAGAATCACCGCAAACCATTGCTATGGCAACCACCTGATATCACTTTATAACACATTGAGAATCACCGCAAACCATTGCTATGGCAACCACCTGATATCACTTTATAACACATTGAGAATCACCGCAAACCATTGCTATGGCAACCACCTGATATCACTTTATAACACATTGAGAATCACCGCAAACCATTGCTATGGCAACCACCTGATATCACTTTATAACACATCGAGAATCACCGCAAAACACAAATTTTAATTCCCAAATAAAATAGAGGATTCCCCCCCTCCCCTCCGTAGTCCTGTCGAACGCCCCTGTATTTAGGGTCGGAGCTCTCGCTATGAGCTGCAACGAGTTAAGCGGTACGTCTAGTCTCATGCCTGCAAGCAAGACCACTCACATACGGAGCCAATCACATCACCGCTTTATCTTCCCCTCTCCTCTCTTCGCACACAACACATTACTCTTCCATTCCGAAACCATGTTGATACATTTTCCACATCGAATTTGAAGCGCAATAGCAACGAGGACTTATCACAGAAGGTTTGTAAGGAGAGATCTATGAATAAAGAAAGGTGTCTAATGTATTATATTTTTTTTATCTTACTCTGATTCATCACTTCTGGTCTAATTTTATAATTCTTATTTTTCTATTCAGATTTTTTAAATTAGCCAAAATATTTTTTTAAAATTTGACTCCATAGTATGAATTTGTTGCATTATTCGTTTGTTTTAACTTTGCAATAATAAATTTTTGTATCTTACCACGAAAACCAACATGTTGATTTCATGTTGGCAGTTATGTAGTGTATGTGCGCCAAAAATAATTTTGCAATGCGATCAATGTCAGTCATAAAATTTGTCGCCAAAGAAAATTACTCACCTCCGAAAAATAAAGCTATTGTTGTTATGCCGAGGCTGGAAAATGAAGATAAACTATAATTTCTTCATAAAATCCTCCCCAAGGGGTGCGTTTCAGAGAATTTCTGAGAGTCAAAGTTCCATTCCTGGCCTTCACGTGAGGCTTAGCTTCTTAACTCGACGGAACTGGTTTTATTCTGACAAGGTAAAAAGGGCGTAAGCGAGTCTACTGCCGCCTTAAAACCAGTTGCGACGGGGTGAACGAAGATCGTCAGTTCCATTCCGTCTAGGGAAATGGAAACCCTGATTTCAGAACTTTTGCTCTTATCCAAACATGGAAAAAGCTATAGAATTAATTCTAGGATAAAATCCGGAGTGGAATCCTTCAAAGGCGTTAGGTTGTATACATTAACCTCTTTCCGGCAAGTCATGCAGCCAAGCCGGCTACAAACGTAATGCTCTGCATTTCCTTAGATCTCAAATTGTGCAGTTAGTGTAAAGCAATAAGTGACACAGGATTCTTCTTAGAGCACCCCGGGGGACACCCATGTCACCACCAGGAAAGATCAAGTTTCAGTCACCTGCTTCTAGCGGATCCCTCCCCCAAAAATCCATTTGAAACAGAAACGGTATCACTTATTGCTTTACACTAACCGCACCATATTGTTGTTTATGGCTCCTTGGGAGCAGATGGCATATCTGCTCCCTCCGATCGCTTGAGAAATTAAGGGAGAGAGCTTTGATCTTACCCCCTGTGCTGTAGTCTCCGCCAACTTTTCCACAGTTAAATGGGGATACACTTTACGCGAGGCTGTCCTGAGGGACCAGGTTAGATTGAAGGGAGGCTGTTGCATGCTGTGGGAATTTTATAGCATCCACCTATGCTAGCGGTCTAGGCAACAGCTAGGAAGTAGAATTTCTATTGCTTCACGGGGAATACATCCAAGTTGGGTTGGCCCGGTCCAGGATCGGATCCAGGTGAGGTGGTTGCGTCATATCCCCTTGTGAATGACTGACCACGCTTCAACCCTTTTCCCCCTGCCCTCCAGGGTGGCTAGAGTTTAAAAAACACAGCCTTGATTGTTAGGCTTTCCATACATATTCGCCTAGCCCTGCCTCCTGGAGAGGTCACTCCAGTAATCTTACCATCGGGTGAGAGTACAACAAGGCAGACACCAGTTCCGAGTTATAAGTCTGCTCGACTGGCATAGAGTCGGATGCCACTTGTCATCTTCGCCGATGGGAGGGATCTTCGCATCCTATTGGTTGACTATCGCCAGTCTCAAACCGGGAAGCCACAGGACAACAAGGTGTCGAGCCGACACGATCTGCTTGATTCAGGGGGTGCTTGGAGATTGGAGGGGTGTTTTCCGCTTAACAAGCAGATCGGTAAACATTGCAGCAGGCAAACAACAAAAGAAAATACTGAAGACTCCAACTATTTGCATTGCAAGCTGCAATGTGCATACAATGCGTATTGGACTGGACGATAGCCTATAAGAAATAGACAATGGCTGCAAGACTGGTTATTATAAGCTGCACAGACTTCATTGTCAAAGCAACCCTGCAAGAAACGACTTTCAAACTCAGGATCTTTGAAGGAGGAAATTATATGTGCTTTCTCCTGGCAAGGGAGATTCGCAGATAAAACTAGGGAATACGACGTCTGTTTTGATGTCAAGAACACCCTGTTCCGAATGATTAAACCTCCAATGGGTGGCACAGAGAGAATCTAACATCTGCGCCTTGACGTCGGAAGGCAGTGTAAACCTTGCGTGTATCTACGCGCCAACACTACAATCCACTTCCAAGGTCAAGTTCAATTAACAATTGAACCAAGTCATCTACATCATCCCAGCATCTTAAAATATATACATTCTCAGAGACTTTAACGCTAGGTAGGTTTACACCGAGAGCCATGACCAAACGTGTTAGATCACTATGGAATAGGAAAAATGAATAATAATGCCCAGGGGCTCATAGATTTCTGATTTTATCATAATCTCTGGGCAACGAACACCTTCCAGAACAAGCCATGTCACAATGCATCCTGGAGACATCCAAGGTCAAATCATTGGCAAAGTCTGGACTTAGTCATCACCAAACGTAACTTCGAAAAACAACGTCTGCAACACCAATGCTTACCGCAGTGCCGACTCTGATAAGGCCCACACCCCAATTGCTTCAAGACGAAGATAAAATCAAAGAAACTACGCCAATACAAGAGGAAATGTCAGTCGCGAATCGATACCAGCAAAAATCAGGACTTTATTGACTGGATTGAAGAACTTGACCAGCGACCAAATACTGTGCGGAAGAGAGGTAAGTAAAATTCTTTTCAGAACAGCATCTACAGCGCCGCAGTAATGACTTTAGGGAATAAGGAATGCTAAAATACAGACTAACATTGAAACTAACATTTCTGTGTTATAGCAATTCATTAACGCTAAGCGTAGTGCACTAGTTAGCTAGAAGCGTGACCCAAGTCATCAAAATCTGCAGACACTGAAAGCTGCTGCCAGCAAGGCATCAGTCAAGCAACAGGCAAAGCAACACAGAAGCTCTGCGTCCATAAAATCCAAGACAATGAAATTATTACAGAGAGAGAGAGAGAGAGTAGTAAATGGGACGATAGGTCGAACACTACCTGGACCTCTACTCTAGAGAAAATTCGCCACCTAAGAAAGGACCGACGATATCGAGGAACTGCCTGTTCTGGAAAAGGTGGACTCTAAACCAACTGTGGAGGAGACCAGTAAAGTTATTTTTGCCCTAGCACGTGGAAAAGAACCAAGTGAGCACTGCATACTGGTTCAGATCTTAAAATGCGGAAACTCAGCTCTGCTGAAACCACTTTACTAGTTCTTGTGTCTCTGCTGGGGAGAAAGAAGAGTACCTCAGTATATAAGCAAAGTCAAGATAGTCACTGTCTATAAACAAATGCGAACGCAGTAATTGTAACGACTACCAGGCTATCTTCCTACTGAGCATCGTGGCAAAGTCTTCGTCCGAGTGGTCTTAGCTCGACTCCAAGTGCTTTACGATAGCATCTACCTATTATGGGATCCAGGGCCTAGAAATGCACAGTTGAAATGGTTTTCTATGTACGCCAGTTACAGGAGTAATGTCGGGAGCAGGAGAGACCATATACATCGTCTTCATCGATCTCACAAAGGCGTTCGATCTCGAGAGCAGGTGTGGTCTGCTTCAGCTGCTGAAAAAGATTAGTTGTCTTCCTCAGCTAGTCACCGTTACCATCTCTTTACATTAGGATATGCAGAACATGGTCAACTACGATGGAGGAACATAAGAGACCTTCACAATTCAAGGCGATGCAAAACATGGTTGTGTCCTTGCACCAATGATGTTTGGCTCTTCTTTTCTCTGCTGCTTAATTTTAAGGTCAAACTCTCTAAAGGGGATACACCACCTGACCCGTCCCCCCTCCCCCCGAAGTAAAGAAAAGCTCTTCATTCTTTAACCTGGTTAGCCTGAGTGCCAAAGCCAAGGTTCGCAGTCCTCATCAGAAAAATGTTGTTCACTTATGACGCAGCTTCCACCTCGCACACTTAGGGGAGCTTCAACACTGGCCAACCACTATTCCCGTGCTTGCACGGATTTTAAGAATACTATCAGCATAAAAAACACTTTCTTTAGTTAGGACGCTCGTTCATCACTATCAATTGACATCGACAAGATGATTGAAGTCACTGATGCTACACTTATCTATGCTTTACCATCAGCAGCGACTTGTCACTTGACAGGGAAATCGGCAAACGCATCGCTAGGGACGCTGGCGTAAAGGCCAAATTGGGCAGGAGAGTGTTGGACAACAACCAGCTGACTCTCAACATCAAACTCACTTTATACCATTCGTGTGTCATTAATATCCTGCGGTACGGGAGTGAATCTTGGACAGCTTTCGCCAGGAAGAAGAACCACTTAGAAAGCTTTTGCATCGTTATCTACTACGTATGGTTATCGTATGGTGAGACAAAGGCCTAAAGCTGCCGTGCTGTATTGAGGTGGCTTCCTGAGTAACTACTCCCTACTCTGTCAACGAGGTCTGAGATGGCAGGACCTATACACCTAATGAAAGACGGCCACATACCAAAGGATGTGGTGTACGACGAACTGGCTACAGGACGCCGACCAGCAGGTCGCCCAGAGTTGCACTTCAAGCCAAGAAAAGCGCAAGGACAAAATAGAACACATGGACCAGATACAGGAAACTCAGACCTTCGATCAACGCTAGTAGCAGTGGTGGTGCCTACTCACATTATATACGTTTTATCGCAAGTACGTACATACATATTTTATGTGCATGGTCACTCACACTACGTACGCAGAAGAAATTTTAGCACCTGACCCGAAGAATTAAGGAAATAGCGATAAGCCTAATTCTTTTTGACTCCTTTTCTTTAACATTGACCCCGCACGAGGGTTTGTTGTTCCACATTGTTTCGTCCTATTTTTATTTGTTTCATCATTCATTCTCTTCAGATTCCATTTATTTTTCGTTAGTCACATTACATCAGGAAAACTCTTCTTTCCATCCGCGTTCACATTCACTCCTTCCATCTTACCAAACGTCAAGTGCACAATAAAGTTATTTTATTAAAGTTTTTTCAAATCCAAATACGATTATATTTGGTGAACACCCTCAGAAACGAACTCGATTCTGGATTCATACGCCAAAGAAGATTTATTTGTTCGTAAGGAACTGGTGACCACGCCCTAATCGAAGAAAACCACCTTCTCCCACCACAAGTTGATTCTCTCACCACAAGGTACCTTCCCTCACCACAAGGGGTGACACCCGAAGTGTATCTCATCACCTTCCGAAGACATCGCATCAAATTTCTGGGGTTACCCTCGAATTTCCTAAACGTTATTGCAAACATGGATCAAGCTATCGCAACAACCACGGATCGCATCGCGATCATCAAGAAGAAGATTACATTCATCTTACTGAGGCAACACCTCAACTTCAAGGGATCATCAACCTCCTGGTCGCGCAACTCTCCCAATCTCAATCACATTACTCTTCAGTAAATAACATAATGTCAACAATTTTCAACTTACGGCCGCAGATATGGTCGCAAAACTCCTCTCTAACCGATTTACTAGATCGGTTAATTTTATGGGTGCTTCAAAGGCAAAATTCTCATCAATTCATCAGCATTCACACAGTGTTACGGCAACACTGGGGTCGGGGGCTGCCACCGCTCCAGGTTGTTGTAGTGGCAATACCCCTGCTACACATATACCCCCTAGCGAGGTAGGTGGTTGCAAAACAATACTAACGCTCTTTCTGTCACTATGACCTAGGGCTTGCCAGCGATTGTCATTCTGATTTTAATGTGAATTTTATTATCCGGTTGAGTGAATTTGTCCACGAATGGAAAGGGACGGGGACGAGGGGCTATTTAATTAACAGTGTAAATTATTACATTATTTGGTATCATTATCCCTTTTTACTGTCGTCATCTGGACCGGCCTCTTGTGGGCTCACCAGCGATCGTCATACTAACCTTTATGTCTATTTCATTATCCGTTCTTACTTCCCCTCGCATCTCTGTAGCCCACATTTGTTTTGCTTTTTTCGAGGTGATGTCAAATTTACCATCCTATGGCTGAACGGCCAATTCTTCTCATCTGCAGTTCACATTTTCTTCCAACGCACTTTCTTAATACCACCTACCCCTGATGTTTAGAATGTGGTTGTGTCAATCAGCTGCACAAGGAACCTTGTAAAAACGTAGACAAGCCTCAATTTCTTTAGAATTATCAATATTTTTTATTAATATTTAAATAAATGTCTAGCAGCCTAAAACCTAGCTGCTAGTGCATTTCTTTTATTTAAATTTTGATATATAATTTTTTTTTTACAAAATCATGGCTTAAATTTTACATGCATATTATCATGTGCCGAGGACGCACTTGCGCGTCTATTTCATCCATGAAACCAAACGCTCACATTTAAATTAACAATGGTTAGAACCACGATCATTCCCGATAGCAATACTAGGAATGAACCGTGTATTCCTATTCTAGGAATGGACTTTATTTAGGTACAGATTCCTATACAGTGACATCTTGGAATTGCTAGAATTTGTAGGCGCGTGCACGCGACTCTTTAAGTTGCCATGTCGGACCGGAGATTGGTCGGATGGTAACCATTTTACTTTTCAATGAGTTTTTTGAAAGTTTTGAAGTTCGTAAGTCAGAACAATTGAGAACACGCGACTTAGCTGTGTTGACATTGTTTTCTTTTGTATTTTTCAGTTTAAAACTTCATGGCAAATTATTTATAATCATGGGGGTCCCGTGGTTGTTGGAGGTCTTCACGTCTCTTGCGCCGGCGCAGGCACTTTGCTATATCTGGTAAGTTGGCCAAATAACCCTAATACCAGAGATACGCGCACTCCCCGAGTTACAAACGAATTACGTTTTTAAATCGATCAGTTGAATTTGTAAGTTGAACAGCTACGTACGGTTTGTATCTAGTGTAGGTATAAGATTTTAAGGCAGGAAAAATACCCATACCCTCTTCCGTCGTTTGTCGTAATGCAATTAAACCCTGATATGGGCCGCTGACTTTCGAAGTCACTTACCCGAAAGTTTTGTTCCTGTGATCGCGATACGCATTGAACGACGTTGATGCGCGTCAACTTGACTTTGTGGGAAAGCGGTTGGAGATGATAATAATAATGTTTGGTGGGAAGGGATATCCATGAATAATTATGTTTAAGATGATATTAATTGGATATGGGGAGCTTGATATGATTAACGACGTACTGGAGAGTCATGGTCCTATTCTGTTGCTGGATTTATATTGTGGAAGTTCACATCATGTCAGATTCGACCAGAGCTTTCTTTTTTTCTTATCCAATGTCTTTGTAGTCGTCGAAGTCGTCGGTAAACTATGGGGAATCTCTCTGTATCAACATCGCGTTTCCCGACCCTTTGCCATCCGGGCTTCAATGAAACGAAAGACTTCGCCGAATTCTTGGCTATTTGCGATTTAAGGTCGCGGCTTTTCCCCCTCCAAATGCTATTTATTATTTGCGACTTCAGCTTCATAAAGGCCTCATTGGTCATTCGTTCTTCATGATGTCTAACTGCAGTTTCTACCAGTATCTACCACAGCTTGCAAGAGTTTGATGCTTTTGTTTATGCCTTGGGTTTAGTGGCCTATTTGCCCTCTTTCTTAGAGTTTCTCGGTAGAGACTTAGAGTTTAACGTGGGATCCAAACCGCGTTGCGAAATGTTGACTCGGTTGCTACTGTGAACCATAACAGGTAATTAGAATGTCGAATACAATAAGATTTCCGACGGTTGTTTTGTAATTGAGATGTATATCAGCCGACCGACTCTTGTAACTAGAGAAATGTCTGTGCTATGCTATCCATAATAATTCACTAATATATTCAGTAGATCGTGCCAGGAAGAACTATTCAATCTTAACATTTCTTCACTTGTGATTTTGCACTCGTTTTTGTTTATTATCTCTGTGCACCCACCCCATTTATGTCCTTGCCCTACACATGTGGAGTAAAAGACACTGGTCGAATATCATATATTTAATAACCTTAAATTCTTCAGGTTCCTGGATTTGGTGAATGTACTTCGAGGCGTACTCATATTCATCATTTTCGTGTGCAAGAGCTCAGTGAGGGACCTGGTGAGTAAGGAAGCTTCGCAAAAGAGGTTGAGGGAAGGGGGGAAGGCACAATAGCGATAATGACGCGCCGTCTGGTGTATGGGATGAGCAGTAATGCCGGGTTGTGAGTCTCTGTGTTCTGAGAGTAGCTTATAGACTTAGTTGGAACCGTTTTTTAGGCTCAAGGATAGTTGAGTGGATTAAGAAACAAGTAGCGATGCTGAGTCAGTAGTTCGAATCTCGTCACTATTCCAATGTGTTTTATTTTATTTTCCGATTGGTCTTTTTCATTCTTACACCTTTCTTCCTTACGTCCGGAATGCGATCAAGGATCACCTTGACCTCCTAGCCCTAACATGCCTGAGGGAGGCTCAGTAGTATCTTCTTAGTGTGTCATAGGAACATAAGAAAAAGCGTATGCAAGAGGCTAATCAATAACTTATACGAGGCAGCTCCTGTTCCCATCACTGAGTTTAGTCCCACTTAGCATCCTCCTCCATAAATCTATCCAGTCTACTCTTAAAACTCCAGAGGGAGGACGCTTCTACCACATGACTAGTAAGCTTCTTCCATTCATATACCACTCTATTTGTAAACCAATTTCTACCAATTTCTTTGCTAAACCTAAACTTGTTCTGCTTAAACCCATTGCCACGTGTCCTATGCTGTTCACTAATAATAGGAACCTTACCTATTTCTCCCCTATTATAACCTACGCACTTTAAGACTTCAATCTAGCCTCTTTGGACTTTTCTCCTTTCTGACGTGTCGATTTAGTCTCCTAGGGTAAAATTTATAGGGGAAAGTTTATGATAGTATAATTTTCCAAATTGGTGATCAATTTGGATGTATTTATCCACAATTCGCGCTCTCCACTTGGAGAGGAATGAAGTTAATTTTAACACCAATTCTCAGAATGCAGTTGAATCTGAGAAGCCTGTATGGCCTAACCAACGAGGACAACCTTTATTGGTCTTCCTTAATTGAAATGAGTAAGTACACTGGCGTTTTGGTGGTTTATTTTTCAGAAAATAGTACATACGCGAATGAATTGAGAGAAAATAATTACCCAGAATTTCAAGAACAATCGAGATAAATTCATTTCAAAATTACGGTTTAGTAGCGGTCCTAAAATCCACTCGAGGCCATTCGAAAAGAGGAAAAGAATGGGAGTAGAGAAGATCAGAGTGAACGGAAAAGGATAAGGAGATATACATAGAGTATCATTAATACTCAGGATTCCGTTTTAACACTAATTTTATATCTATAATTCTATACTTAAAAAATATTGGCTGAAGGGCTTTCGACGACTTGCGAAACTAAGTTATTCAATATATGAGTAATTTTATATAAGAAAAAAAAAATGCTACAAAGATAAGATTAGTTCGGAGCAAACTCTCTTGCTGGCGAGTTGCCTTATTGAGAGGTTCGAATTTGACCGAATGGGGCGAGACGTGGAAGACAATCTATCTCCAATTTGACTGAATAGGGCGAGACATGGAAGTCACAATTTATCTCTAATTTGACTGAATGGGGATATACGTACAGGACACAATTCGTCGCCAATTTGACTGAATTGGCTGAATGGAACGGGACGTGGAAGACACCTCATCGTTAATTTGGCTGAATGAGGCGAGACGTAGAAGACACAAGTCATCGCTAATTTGACTAAATGGGGCGAGACTTGGAAGACACAAGTTATCTCTAATTTGACCTAATGGGGAGAGGCGTAGAAGACAATTTTTCTTTAATTTGACTGAATGGGTCTAAACGTGGAAAAAGCACCAAGAAGAGCCGCCTTCAAGTCGAAACGTTGCTTAATGTAGCTGTCAGACGACAGACGAAATGGCAGTGAGCTTTGTCAGAGGAAATGTTGTCAGGAAGATAGACCGTTACGTCGGCAAACGACAGACAGCAAAAAAAGGCGATTTGAGACAGCAAACAACGGAAGACAAGAGGTAAATTAATCGGACTTCGTTATGAAAAGGGTCGATCACCGGAGACAAGTTTCAAGATGAGTTGCAAATCTGTCGCCTCCACTTGTCTCTTGGTCTTTTTTTTTGAAGTGGAGTATGGACATTGGCTCTACATGGCGACGTAGGTACCCTTTTCTCACTTATATAGTACCGTCCAAAACTAAGGAACAAAATACCAAAATCTACATTTCCTTGAAAACACTTTTTTTAATTTCCATGAAAATCGACAAAATATTCTTTGAAATTTGCCTCTGATATTCTCAAAGTTTAAGTTCATAGAACAAAGACTAAAAAAAAAAAAAAATGAGGAAATTAATATTTTTTTAAAGAAATGATGCGTCCAAAATTAGAGATTTGTTAACAGCGCTATCTGGCGACTGCTTTCAAGGAAATAAAATAAGTCGTCTCACTTCAAATTTCAACCCTGTACTAGGCTACTTTAAATTCCCCAAACCAAACCAAATAAAAAATAAATAACAAATAATAAGAAAGAATAAAGGCAAGAAGAAGGAAGCACTCTCCGGGGTCACGGAAAGGCCGCCTACCCTCAGACCAGGGTCCAAAACTAGAGAACGAGTATAATTGCAGCCATAACCGAAAAACAACATAATTATCTCATAGACGATTGGGTAAGCTATTAAGTAATTATAAATGATTAATTATAAATCACTTGAACACATCTTAGGTCGCAGGAGTTAATCCATTTGCTGCATTCGTTGAGCCTGATTTTATTCCATGCTTCCAATCTTTGCCAGAGATCTTCAACATTAGTCGGTTTCCGAACCATAAGTACCCTCCCAGCATCCGAAAACTGCTTTACAGTCTTTGCAATGTGACAGGGATCATTATGTTGCATGGAAATGGTCTCTCAATAGTCCCGATTTTCAGAGAGAAGGGGTCACATTGGCTGAAGCGGATTCTTATATACCGCAGGGTTTCTTTGCTGCGTACAAGAACGAACGGACAGACTCCAGCACTTGTAAACATGCCCCACACCCTCACGTTGCCACCTCTAAATTTAACCCTCTTTTTCGTGCATGAGAGATTCAATCTTTCACTTGTATAACGCCTTACATGCTGCTTCACATCCGTTCCAAACAAATTAAATTTATTAGGTCACTATAAAATATTTGGCCACTTTTCAGTATTCCACAGGACATGCTCATTAGCGAAGGTCAACCTAGCCACTAATTTTTTTTATTAAGGTTTGTTAGCAGGGGGAGTGTGCTATGAGTCACATATCATCAAACGACGTGAGACAGTCTGGTGAAGGCCATTCATATTCATGTTCTCGGCAAAATACAGGGTGCTGTCTTAAAAATGTTTTTTAATTGACATACGTTTTATCGTGTGGTCTTCATTGGGATTGGCTTTTTAAGGGCGACCAATTTAAATTTATGAACTCACACGCCTCGGTATCCTCACTAAGCTTTGTTGTACGTAAACCACACTTTTTAACCGATTACAATGCCTCGGAATGTCACATGGTAGCATACTTTCAACCATATACTCAACAAGGGGCATTGGAGGAATGGTTGACCTTAACTCATCTCGCCATCTTGATAAATGAGAAATACTACCAGTAGTAATCTACAATAGACGTTTGATACTGTTTTCATACATACGTTACGAATATTTGCACGTAAATTGCAGGTTAAACGTTATCGTTCTCTAGTTTTGAACCCAAACGTTTCTTCAAGTACACTTTTTTTCGTCATAAATTTTTTTATTTGTTGTTTTATGAAATGAAAATTGCACACTATCATAGGAAAATTTCAAAGAATATTTTGAAAAAAATTAATCGAATTAAAAGAGTATTTTGATGACAATCTAAATTTTGGTGTTTTGCTCTCTATTTTGGGGCCGGTACTGTAGAACGGAGTCTGTTGTAAAGGAACCCGAGGGGGGTTTATATAGGAAAAACAATAAAATGAGGGAAAACAAATCTTATCACGCAAAGTGATGACGTTCTCCATGTTTGGGGATGACATGTGGGGGAAGAGGGTCTCTGGAAATATCACTAACCTCCATTTTTTCGGTTGGTTGGCGCCCTGCAGGTTTCACCACAGGGCCAAGGCGGGACGTGGACTAATCCATTCCGTTGCTATGGAATCGAGACACTCACTATAAGCTGATTGAGGATGAGGAAGCAAGTTTTAAATTTAAGAGGCGCTAGGTAGATAAGTTTGAAAGGACCATTGAGCGAAAGTGTATAATGTCGTTTGGTAGTCACGTGGACGCGTCTCTCTAAGTTACTATGTCGGTCTGTCGGAGGGCAACCATTTTACTTCTCGATAAGTTTTTGAAAGTTTTCGAGGTGCATGGTTAGATGATATGTTTGTTAATTGATAATACGTTTGTTAATGATTTTTTAAAAATTATTGAAATAATTGAGAGCACGAGACTTAGGTCTGTTGACCTTGTTATGAATTTAATTAAGAACAAAAAAAGATTTTTGGAAAATGTTGCATCCTGTGTACTGAGAAAAAAAAAGCAAAGTGGTTCGGATGGGTAAAAAGATGAACTGTGTGAAAGAATACGAGGTAACAAGCGAATAAAATGAGGGTAGAGGCAGCCAAATGAAGGACAAGGGTATCTAAATAGAAGAGTGGTGCAAAAGGTTCTGGTTGACCAAATCTTTCTCACATTTCTCACCATCCACCTGGTTGATAGCGACTGTCAGGCGGCGAAGTCTTAAGGAATGTCTCCATTCCATACGATCATCAAATTTTCTTTCTTCCTCCACCTCCTACAGGGATGTTCGTCTCCGTGTCAGTGCCTGTTGTACTCCTTCGATCCATCTTATTCTTGGTCTTCCAGGTGTTTTTTTACCTTGGGGGATTAATAGCAGTGCTCTTTAGGGGTGCCTTTCTTCGTTCATTCTCATTATGTGTCCATACCACTGCCATCTTCTTTTTTCATTGGAGTTTAATAAGGGTTCTTTTACCTTAAGCTCTGTTCTTTTTGCTGTATTTCTTATTCTATCTCCTCTCGGGAGCCCCTTGAACGTTCTTACAACACGCATTTCAACAGTCTTTATTTTTCACTCCGTTTTGGTGGTAAAGGTCCAACATTCACTTCCATACATAATTATTGACTTCAAGATGGCGTTATAGATTATTAGTTTGCTTTCCCTGTTGATATTTCTCTCTTTTAACAGAGACTACATTATTCTTACATTGTTGTTGTATTTCGCAAAAAGTTATCAACTTCTGTTTCTTGTGTGTTCTTTGCATCCACTTTTACTCCGAGGTTTGTATATTCCGCGATTTGATCTCGTTTATCCGTTCCCGTGTACATATCGAACTCTTCACTGGTTCGACTAACAGCCATAAACTCAGTTTTTTCTTTATTGGTGTTCATTTTCATTTTCATTTGTGACATACCTTCGTGCCACTCATTTATGACTTCTTGTAAATTAGTGATCGAATTTTCCATTAACACCACGTCGTCCGCATATGCTGGTGTTTCTTCCTGGTTATCCTCCTCCTATGTTCCTCATACATTTGTCTATAAATATTATAAAAAGCAACGGCGAGATAACGGCCCCCTACTTAACCCCTGTTACAATGTCAAACCATTCGCTCCTCTCTGTTCCCGGTCGTCGTACTTTGCTGGTACTCCGTAAATACATGTACTTAATAACTCTCTCTAGTTGTGGTGGTATGGAATAGTACTCATCTGATATTGGTTCCCGCAGCATTTGTCTGTCAACCGTTTGAGCTCTCCATGCGTTTCATGAGCATAGTGCTACCACAGTGGGCTGGTAGGCCTATCATGTGGGTCCGTATTTCTCTCAGGGTACGACTCCCTTAGCCTTTGGTTTAAAAGGAACCTTAACAACCACAAGGCATTGGTGGTATAGAGGCCTGTTTGAAGTCGACCTCCGCTCGCCTTATCTTAGTACCGTCGATGGACATTGCAGGTTTTATAAAAGGTACAGGTTACCAACCTGTACCTCCCTGCGTCCTGTTACCACTGCTGCTGCATGGTTCGCGGCTGCTTATTCGATGAATGGTTGCTCACTTATATCGCAGCTACCCAGCATATCTGGTAGCCGTTCCACCATCCGCCACCTGTGGACGCGCTGGGTAGGCCACACGCAAGTAGGCTTCCGAGACTGCAACAACAAAGCTTGAAATCTAAATACTGGGTCTGAGAGGACCAAAACTATACCCTCGAGGAGCAAGGGATATGCACTTCATGCCTCTTACAGTAGTTACTATTACTGTTATTATTATTATTATAATATTATTATTATTATTAGTTATTATTATTATATTATTATTATTTTTTAATCCGCTCCTATCTGGCGACTCCCACCAAAGGCATAAGTAACCGCAATTAAAACTTTAGCCCAGTACTAGGCTACTTTAAATTCACAAATACCAAACAAAAAACAAAACAAAAACAAAACAGAACAAAAGCAGGAAGAAGGTCAAGCTTCGAAGGAAGGATCCTGCGACCATCACCAAAGAGACTCAAATAAAATAGAGGAAGTCAGCCTTCTCTACACTGTTATTAATAATAACACAGGACAACAACAACAAAAAAAATCTTTTGTCTGGTGCCTGAAATATTTCAACGAATTCTTAAGTGATTTTGCTTCTGCTAAATTCGAAAATAACTTCAGTTTTCGTCCATCAGGTTTAGTTTTCTGTCTCTCCTCATCTCTATTTTGGCTTAATTACATCGTGGCTAAAATTACGCGTGAAAATAGTTCCCAAGGTGTCCATGAGTTGATATTAGTGATTTTTAGTGTAATTCAACAAGACTGTTTCTTTATTTAAACTATTTTAACTCTACAAGAGGCAATTAATATGAAACAATTAAGAGAGCAGAACACATAAACAAACAAAGCACAAGTAAAAATTAAAAATGGACGTTGGCAAAGATTTTTGGCAGAGAATTCAGGCATAAATTTACGCTTATTTGCGCACCGTTGACGTTGAGCAACATGAGTATCTCATTTTAAAATCCAGCAATCGTCTGCTATCATCACAGCGTCCGAAGGTCGTTGGAAACGAGTTTCGACCTCTTTGATGTCCTGATGGAATCGTTCGCCTTGTTTGTCGCTAACGTCTCCGAGATTTTCAGGAAAACGATCAAGATGACTAAAAGGAAAATGCATTTTGATGCTCATATTCGCGCCAATATCACGAAAAGTTGATAACAAGTTGGTAAAAAGGTTTTTATAGTTTTCACTTTTGTGTTTCCATAACACATTTGGAGAATTTATGCAACACTTTTTTGAAGAGGAAATCTTGCTCATTTTCTATTGCTTCGTTCACCACAACATTTGAAAAATCAGAAAAAAAGAAAATAATTAGAATTAGGATAAAGTAAAGAATCCAGTGTAGTGGACGTACACACATACATAGTGACTAATTTATAACATATACACACTTATGACATACAAATGGACATTAACTTAACTCCCAAATATACTTATATACATATGGACATTGACTCATACACAGACTTATTAACATATGGACTCTGACTCAAACCTAATATATGTATTATAAAAGGATGTTCAATAACTTAAAAACGAGACCTGAGAGATCAAAATGAAGGTAATTTTTCGATTCAGGAGACCCAATTCTTCCAGGAATGATGTCCATTTCCTAAACACCAAAAACCTTGTAGACCAGTTTTATTAATGCATTATAAATGGTCTATACAATTTACTATGCGAGAGAACACGTACAGGAAGACTACATATGTATTATAGGTGTGAGTGGGCGTGGTTTAAGCCCTATAGAATAAGGAATGATCTCCTGACATGACGATGCCATGGTTGCCATGGTAACCCATCCCTTCGAGTAGATTGATCTTCGACAGAACCGGGGTCTGTAGTAAGTGTACAGAATGAGAGTGGGCTCATTTTTATTTCTCGTACATTTTCACATAGAAATCTAGCATACCGCATGAAAGAGAAAATTTTCTTCTGAAAATGTTATTTTCTAATTAAAAAAATCTGTACTGTGTTAGGAGTCAAACCGAGCACACTGAGGCAGCGAACAACCGCTTTGATCTTAATTAAAGCAAGGTCTTTTAACCACTCGGCTACGCGGGAGAACAAAAATTCTTCCGAATAGACAAGCTTTTAAGGCAGGTTTGCTTTAATTGAGATCAAAGCGGTTGTTCGCTGCCTCAGTGCGGATTTTTAGAATTAGGAAATAACATTTTCAGAAGAAAATTTTCTCTTTCATGCGGTATGCTGGATTTATTTCATCATTCTCTCGCGCTCATGAGAGATATATGTACATTTCCACTTATGGAAGTGACACAACGCGCCACGCATTGGCCAAGTTGGTCTCGAGGATGATGCATGAGGCCAAACATTAATTATAATCGGCCGCTCTCGACTTCCGTTCCCAGAGAACATCGCGCGTTCACTTGGCGTCGCTGCCAGAATTGGGCCGATTTCGAGGACGCGAAAAACCTCGCGTAAACAAAACATCTCGTTAGCGATTTCCTGCGGAGTGGCGGGAAAGGATTGCTCCATCAGGACCCGGGTTTGATTGATTACATCTGGCGCTATTTTGGCATTTCTTGAATCGGGAAAAGAGGACAGGCGGGGAGAAGCGAAGGGCGACTGGGGTAACAGACAGATTTTTCCCCTCGAATTTAAAGCGCCATTCGCAACGAACCCGTATCCAACAGTGTTGCAAAGAGATATCTATAAAGAAAGGGTGTAGCTAGAGATAGTGAAGATGTGTGGAAGAAATATAGTCGTATATCCTCCGGCTGGTATTGGGGTCGGTAGGGTGCATAATCCTACAGATGTCAGCCGCAGCAAAGTTGCCTAGATTGACATGACCCCATTGCGGGTGCGCTAAATGATAGGGAAAAGAAAAGGGGGGTAGTAGAGGGAGAAAAGGGGAGGGAATAATACAGGCATATTGTAAAACAGCACTGTAACCGGTGTCAAGAGGGAGAAGTAACCCCCCCCCACCATACACACACGACCACTACCTCCTGGTCTCAACCATTAATGAGTGGACGAAATCTGGTCGGCGACTAGTCTGCAAAATTAGACGCCAGCAGGAAAATAAGTGAGAAGGAGCTTGAAAATCGTAAAATGGAAATGTATATAACGAATAAAGCCTAGGTAGCCTCAATTTAGTTCGTGGGGTATTGGGACCTGGACGGTATTAGATTCCTCTAGCTACCAGGTGTAACACTCTATACGAGAGGGACGGGGGAGGAAATGACAGAAAGATTAAAAATAGATATGGAAAAGGCAAGAAAGATGAAAAGGGATATGAAGATGAAAAGGACACGGAAAAGAAAAGGACATAAATATGAAAACAGACATAAATATAAAAAGGACAAAAATATAAAAACATGAAAAAAGACAGAAAGATGAAAAAGAGATAAAGGAAAGGCAAGAAAGATGAAAACTGACATAAAGATGAAAAAGAGCAGTAATATAAAAAAGAGACAAATACGAAAAGGACATAAATATGAAAAAGACAGAAATGTGAAAAGGACGAATGTAAAAAGAACAGAAATGTGAAAAAAGACAGAAATATGCAGAGCAACAAATATGAAAAAGTACAGACCTAAAAAAAAAGATGAAAAAGAAATACTCAAATTGGCAAAGAATAAAGAAAAGGGCAAGAAATGAAAAAGTACAGAGATGTGAAAAAGGTAGGAGTTTTAAAAGGGATAAAAGTATATGAAAAAGGACAGAAAGATGGAAAAAGAAACGTAAAAGGCAAGAAATATGAAAAATGACAGGAATATGAAAAGACAAAGATGAAAAAGAGACAAAAAGGCAAGAAATATCAAAAGGGACAGGAATGTGAAAAAGGACAGATATATGAAAATTGACATAAAGGAAAGAAAGATGAAAAAGTGATACTGAAAAGGTAAGAAATATAAAATGGGGTATAAAGAAGAAACAGGGCAGGCAAATGGAAAAAGAGAAATATAAAAAAGGGCAGAATATGGAAAGGATAATTAAAAAAAAAAAACACGAAAAAAGGATCCGGAAAATGAAAGAAATGTGAAAAGGGGCAAAAAGATGGAAAAGAGATACGGAAAAGGCAAGAAAGATGTAAAGTGGCATAAAGATAAAAAAACGCCGGGATATACAAAAGAACATGAATATGAAAAAGAAAAAAATATTAAAAGGATAAAAATATGAAAAAAACAAAAGTGAAAAAAATGAAAAGAAGAAGAAAGATGAAAAAGAGATAGGGAAAAGGCAAGTAATATGAAAGGGGGCATAAAGATGAAAAAGGCAGTAATAGGAAATTAACAGATATGAAAAGGACAGAAATCTGAAAAAGAGAGATGGGAAAGGCAATAAATATTATGATAAGAGGCATAAAGATAAAAAAAGAAAAAGGACAAAGATGAAAAGAATGATTAATTAAGAGAAGGACAATCGATTAAAAGAGATTAAATATTACAATGACAAACCTCGTTACGTCCCAGTGCCTCACTATTGTTGTCCCTGTTTTGGGGTCCTACCCCAAACCCAGCTTGTCTCAATGAACCCCGGCCCGTGGTGGGGTCTCGCAGAGATCCTACACTTCGTGTAGCTGTAGACACTGTCTTAATCGCTCAAATGTTGGTCATGTTGCAAGTATGTGCTGAGTTGTGTCTAGTTCCTGGTTGGATGGAGTTGTATATGCCGATCAAGCCGGTGTGGGGTTTAGTTTTGTAATTTGACCGCACCGGAGCCTTGCCGTATCGACCTATTTGTGACATGGTAGGGATATTTATTCTGGCTTTGAGAACCGTGGCGGCCTCAGTCCCACACCTCCAAGAACTAGTTCGTACAGAAAGACCAGCACTTCGATGTACCAACGTGAACCTATTGCAGTGGGGGGTGGGGGCGATAAGCGAATGAATACAGCAGGTATAATACTGGCTCTATGACCAGGACAACTAGGCAGCTACTAGTCAATAACTACCACAACAACGGGAAAGGGGCCCAAATCCGTTGCTCAGGAGCATCTACAAGGGAGGGGGGGAGAGGAGTACGTTCGTACTTTCCAGTTTCCAGGTTTCTGATACGATCTTGTACGAATATTAAAAAGATCCCTACCTGCCCCAACATTCTAGGCTTGACCTCCCCGATCCTTTTATCCTACTCCTGTCTCTCTTATTTATTCGTTTTCGATTGTCTCTTCTCTCCCTGTTCAATATGTGAATTTGCCTTCGTTGGATTACACAAACCCCGCGGAGAAGGGAAACTGCAGTTCCAGAAGAGGGGTGGGTTCAGGAGAGTTGTCCGTTCTCTCGTCACTAGCACCGCAAGTAGTCACCTCTTTAAACTACTCGGGCTATCCCACTTCCTCCCATTTTTACTCCACCCAACCTCACTCCTCTTTTCTCAAGTAACTACTTGGCGGTGAGCCTCGAGTAATAACCCTTCCATGTGCGCAGATCCTGAAGAACTGGTTCCCCTGGTACCAGTCCAACCAAGTGGCTCCGGACCCGTCGAGGAAGACCTCGACGATGTCGCTCAGCAGTTGGTTTTCGTCCCTCCCTGGCAGGAAGATTTCCAAGGTGTCTCTGTCTTCCGGCGGGGACGTCGCCAACGTCCGCCTCGAAGCGCTGAAGGAAGAAGGAGACGGCGAGGGCGAGCCTAAGGGCAATGACGAACGGGGCCGGGGGGAGGAGAGACGGAGGGACCTCGAGGGAGGCCAAGTGCAGGAGACCCAGACATAGAGGCGGAGGGGGGGGGGGCGAAGGGAGATCTGGGAGAACGGAATGCTTGCAGGGTCACTCAAGGACAACGTTCGTACTTAAAAGTACTCGAGGAGCACCAAACTACGATCTATGAGTACCATTAAGCGCTTTATCCACGGAGGTTGGCGCGCATCGCCGCAATCGGGAAAAAAGGACATTTGAGTGCGCGTTTTGTCAAGCAAGTCGCCTATAACCGGGGTTAGTTGCCTCTTACGACACGCGCAGGGGGGGGGGGGTAAGGGAATGCTCCAGCCCCCACATACAGGAAGAATGCGAGTTATAATTAGTTTAGTAAAGGATGGTGAACAATTTGACCATTTATGGCAGATTTACAAGTTGGAAATTCGAAAGAGTCATGGCAATTTGAAAAATTAGTCGTTTATTTGGACGAAATGACATTTTTTTTTCCATCTTTGCCATTGTGTCGCATGTGTCATATTTGGAATTTTGTCATGTTTGTCATTTTTACATTTTGTAATATTTGCCATCTTTGTCATTGTATCATATGTGCCATATTTGTAATTTTGTCGTGTTTGCCATTTTATTATTTTTATTTTGTCATATTTGTAATTTTGCCATCTTCGAAGTCACATCCCTCGATCAAGTTGCGGATCAGAGCGGTGGCAAGAACAAGTGTGCACTAGTGATCATTCCGACCCCTGGGCTACCTGACCCTTGTGGTAGAAGGCTACTATAAGTAACTAATTCATCATGTAAGCGAAGGATTGTTTTATATGCCCCAATTCCTGCAGGGTACGCCCCTACCCGCGGGGTCAATCACGCCATGTCGCACTGCAACAAGGTCGCCAAAACACAGAATTGTGGCCAATAATTTAAGACTTGTTAATTCACGAGAAGTTGAAATTAGTTAATCCAACGAGGACAGAAAGCAAATGATCTACCTAAGGACATCCCTTCAAGCGCCTATAATCCACAAAGTTTCACTACCCCTAACTACATCACTTTATGAGCATCTAGATAAAAATCTGTCTGAAATTCGCTCGTTGGATTTCCCCTTTATAAATAATCTACCCCTTAAAGCAATTTTTGCCATATCAATTGCATTGAATAAGATTTCTCTTTGGCTTAATGCCCTCTTTCACCGAGAGTCTGGTCTATCCTGGCGAATGAGAGGACGAACAAACGGAAGGAAAAAGCGAGCAAGATAAATAAAGATCGTGGATAAAATGGCCTGGAACTACAAATTTCATTCAGCCTTACATCGTGGGGGCAGAAAGGACGAATTTAAGGACCCTGGGAATAGGGTTTGTACAAAGAGCACATGTACTTAAAAAGTACTAATTTAACCCCTCCTGGGGGGGATCAATATAAAAGCAGTATTATTATTATCACAGGGCCAGTTTTAGGGTTCATAATTATGATGTATATTAATTGGCGTAATAAAATGAAATTAAGAGGCTTAGAACTCATTGAACTTCATTTGGAGGCCTGGGAGCCAACCATTTAACGTGGGGTTCGAACCACGGGTATCTGCTGGGTTCGGTAGCCGCCGTCAAGTTGACTACATCCGGCGCCTAACCGCAACCAATGTAGCTTAACGTCGCTAAAATTGGAAGCCCCGCTTCCACTCTCCTACGCCGAACACCCAAGTAATTAAGAGTACACAAGTTAAAAAATTTCTCAATGATTTTTCTCTGTGAAAAAGAATTCAAAATAAAGAAGGCGACGATTTATTGACACTAATTTAAGGAATTAATTTTATATAAATTTTATAAAATAATAAAAGAGCAAGTGAGATGGAAGTGTTCTTCCTCCCTAATAGGCCTTAACCCCATGGGGAGGGGGTTATGGAGCCTATGGATGACTTAGGAAGGGCTTGTTTATTACTCGAGACAACTTATCACTCGAAGTACCGAAGGATGATTTAAGGAAGGCTTTAGGAAGAGCTTAGTTTATACTTGAAACAACTTAAAACTCGAGGCGCCTAAGGCTGACATAAGGAAGTGCTTAGTTTATAATCTAGACAACTTAACATTTGAGGCGCCTAAAGCTCCCGTCACACCATGGCGACTAGCTGTCCCGACCGTTGCCGACCACCAACGCGGCGTGTGTCATGGTATACCATTGACGACCTCAGCCTGACTAAACGTGGTCAGCAGCAAGCGGTATCTGACGGTGACCCGACGGCGACCCAACGGCAACATCGTCGCCGTCAGTCGCCGCTTTCCGCTGACCAAAGGAAAATTTAAGGCGACGCCCCTCGGCACCATGCGGTGACCCTCCCCCCCCCCCCCCCCGTCAGGCGCATACCGACCGGCGACTCCCTGCTGGTTGAGGATGACCTCGACGGCGCTCAGACTCCGTTGCACACCGCAAGTTGCTGACTGTGGATGGTGACCAGGCGCAGACAGAAGACAAGGAGCATATAAATATGGGGTGTGGCATACCATTCCCCAATCTCTCAACCACCTCCAACGTGTCCGCATCACCAACACCCAACATCATGGAACCCCTGCGCCATATCCCATTAAGATTCACACGGGAACGCTTCCTAAAAATCATCGCCATGCTATTATTGGAACAGAAACGGGATTTAGAGAGGGAGATGGATCTTGTAAAGCTGAAAAACGCCCTACAGAAGATGAGGCAGAAAAAACATATTCGTCTGTGAACACGAACGTGGTTCCTCCGAAGGACAAGATTTGGAACATACGAGAACTTCCTGCGGGAACTAAAAGAGGAAGATCAGCCTGCCTACCAAATTCCTGAAAATAGATGTGGCCCCCTTCCCAGGAGTTACTAGCCCGAGTGGGACCCAGAGTAGAGAAGCAGGATACGTTTTTCAGGAAGGCAATGTCACCTAGTCTCAAGCTTGCTATAACCCTACGGTACCTGGCCTCGGGTGACAGCTATATGAGTCTTCAGTATAGCTTCAGGGTTGCCCACAACACCATGTCTTCCATAGTCTACGAAACCTGTGAAGCTATTATCGCGGAGTATATGCAGGAAGTCATGCCATGTCCGAATGCAGAAGAGATTCAGCAGACGTTGGAACTTCTACAACGCCATTGGATGAGAAGCATGAGATGCGATGCCACGGCTGAATCAAAATACTACAATTACAAGGGCTACCATTCCATAGTTCTCATCGCACTTGTTGATGCTGATTACAAGTTCCTGCATATCGACGTGGGTAGATTTAGTGCAGGATCAGATGCAGGCATTTTCTCCATCATACCTATACGCCAATCATTGGAGCTATGCACCCTGTCCCTTCCTGACCAAAAACCGCTCCCTGGCACCTACACACCAGTGCCATACTTCATTGTGGGAGATGATGCCTTTCCTCTACGAAACTAGTTGATGAAGCCCTATCTTCAAAAAGGCCTGAGTCAACAGCAAAGGATCTTTCACTACCGACTCTTGAGGGCACGTCGTGTTGCGGAAAATGCATTTGGCATCCTCACTAACGGGTAAGAGGGCTGGCTAAGTTAATACTTATTATGACAACATTATGAATGTTTCCAAAATAAAGCACTAATTATTTACCTTATTTACTGTTCTTATGGAAATATTAATATATTTAACGTGCTAACAATATCCATTTCAATATCACAGGTAGTCTCGGAGCCCTTTTTCATACAGGATGGGTCGCTCCCTGTACCAGGCATGCAGGTCCACTTCCTGCTCCTCCGTTAGGATGAGCTTGATAGCGGGTCGACATCGCCCTGGTTTGGTGCCCGCCTGTGCGTCATCGTAGTCATCCTTCTCTTCTTCGGTAATGACTGGAGGGATGCATGGTATGTCAGGAGTTAGCTCCTTGTCCATTATCTTGTCGTCCCCATCATCCATCAGCTGCTGTTCAAACTGCTCCTACGGTGGTGTGTCGTGGATGTCCTGTGTCCACAGACTGGACGCCGGATATTTTCTTCCTGGTGATGCGAGGCATGGTGCGTGGAAATGCGTGGCGAGGTAACAAACACGAGTGGAGAAGTGGAGAGAGACTTTACTTTACTTTACTTTAGGTTAGAGTGGTGAAATTGTGTGGTAGGTATATAAAGGTGTGAATAAGTTTTCTAGTTTGCCGTGGTGTTAGGGCATCACTAGCATTCTTCATGTCGTGGTTAACTAAAAAAAAATTCCTCCGTCAAAAAAGTAGCTGACTGTCATTGACAGTCAGTTTCACGCCATGTACAGTTTTTTGATATTAGGCACGCTGAGGCCTCGGAAACGGTAAAGTTTCTTTAGCTCTCGTTTGGCTAGGGAGACTCTGGTTTTCATATGAGTCGAATATCCAGATTTGTAGAGTCGCAATCCCAGGACATTACCTTCATTGGAGTATGGGTAGTGTTCATTGTCGACGATGACGTCATCAACTTTCCGGCGGTTCATCGGAATGATCGTGAACTTCTGGCGGTTGGTTTTGATCTTCCACTTTCTTTCATATCTGTTGATATTATCAATTTCGACAGCTGTCGCCCTCGCCTGACTACCAGAGTTCCGAAATGGACTTAGGACGATTTGGGTGATGTCGTCTGCATATTGCAGATACATCGAATCGAACCTCACTGGAGCAGGTAGGTCTATAGTGTACACTAGGTACAGCAGAGGACTGAGACAGCTGCCTTGTGGAACTCCCGCCTCGAGTTCGAATTCGGGTCCTTTGCAGCCCTCGATTGAAATTCGGGCTCTCCTATCGGAGATATAATTGCAAAGGATCCTTTCCAGGAGTGGGTTAAGCTGGAGGTTAAGGATCTTGTATTGTAGTCCTCTCAGCCAAACCTTATCGAAGGCCTTCTTTACATCACGCAGCACTATGTCTACATACCGCCTCTCAGCTTTACTGCAGGCGAGTTTCTCCGCAAGGAGGGCGAGGGCCGTTTCCGTTCCACGTCCCTTGCGGAACCCGTGCTGCTGAGGGTTGTGGACTCCCAGCTCGGCAAGTTGTTCTTGGAGCCTGTTAGCTAGGAGTCTCTCGTAGATTTTCGCAACGAATTCCAGCAGGGCGATGGGCCTGTAGTTTACCAGTTGATCAGGGGGTTTACCTCCCTTGGGTATGAAGATCATCTTCGCAATCTTCAAACCTTCCGGGAAGTAGCCCGTATTCAGGGAAGCGTTGTAGACGTTAACGATACCCTGAATGATCTGCTGTGGGGCGTTAACCAAGTTATTTCTGGTGATACCCGTCCAGCCTGGTGCCTTTTGGCGAAAGGCTTTCACAGTGGCCATGACGTCCTCTGATGTTATGGGGCGTCCATGACCCGCCATCTCCCTGCCCTCGTTGGCTTGCTGTAGTGGATGCGTGCGATGTATTTCCTGATTTAGTTGTTCAATCAGTTGACCTTCGAATTCCTGGTCGAACTCAGCGTTTTCCTCGGGGGTAATCCTGAAAACGCTTTTCCAGAAGTTCCTGAACCTATCCTCGAGAACCACCGGGTTCTCTATGTAGTCATCGTTCTCCTTTATCCGAGCTTTGGGTCTTGGAGTAAGTCCCTTTAAGTTCCTGACTTGGCGCCAGAACTTAGCCGGGCTAAGCTCGCTGTCGATTTTGGCTATCAAGGTGTTCCATATGTCCTCCTGTTGGAGGTTGATAGCCTCTCTAAGCTCTGAACTTAGGCGTCGAAGCAGCAAGCTCCTTTCCCGGCTGGGACCCTCCCGTCTTACATCCTCATACACTTCCCTGTGAGCACGAGCGATATCTCTCATCTCCTCGGTCCATCTGGGCTGAGGAGGTGTTTTATACCCTGTTACGGGTATGCTCTCGCGGTCCGCGTTTAGTATGGACGTTGTTATCCTTTCCAACTCCCTGTCAATCTCCTCTAACGACGCCGTGCTGAGGTCAGCTGGCGCATAGTCGCTGAGTCGCTGCTTGTAGCGATCCCAGTTGGCCATGGCGTAGTTTTTCCGGAGAGGGGCTGGGAGCTGGATTGGTGCGAGAGATATTGTTGTGAGAATCGCGATGTGATCACTAGGGACTGTTGGGCCTGGCTCGCTATGGTAGTTGAAGGGGAAGCCTTCACTTGTCAAGATTATGTCAGGTTTAGTGGCTGACCGGGAAGTGATATAGGTCGGAAAATCCGGCCCTATCCTTTGGATGTTTTTTCTTCCCATAATCAATTCCAAGTTTCGGCCTCTATCGTTGGTGCTACCATAGCCCGCCGTTCGGCATCTGGCATTGAGGTCTCCCCCTAAGAATGCCATTCTGCGGTGCCCAAACAGTGTATAAAAATTACATAACGGGAGATATGCTCGTCGAGGGGGTTGATATGCCGCAGCTATCACGAGGTCTCCAACCAGGGTGTGAACCTCGATTGCCACAAAGGACTCATCGAGTTCTGGCAGTTGTTTGAAGGAGATGTTCCTCTTGACAGCTATTGCAGCACCATCAAACCTTTCCTGGGAATGATTCTTCATGAGCACTCTGTAGCCCGGTATTTTTATGCGACCAGCTGTTGTGTCGATACCGTGCTCTGTGATGAGAATGATGTCGGGGTCGAGCACACGGAATATGTTACCATATGCCGTGGCCTTATCCTCCCAACCATTCACATTGAGTGTCAGAATCCTCATTTTATTGCTTACTCTTTCCATCTTGAGTCACCTAGTGTTTTTGGGTGACGTTCTTCCTCCTCCCATTCTTCTTCTTCCTGAATTCAGCGTTAGAGAGTTGCTCGCATGTGTTCTGATGAAGGATCACATTCTGTGCGAGCAGGGCCTCTTCCACTGTACCAGGGTCTATCTCAGAGTCGTACTCCCATTTATAGATTTTTGCTTTAATCCCTTGGAAAATACGACTAGGCTCCATTTCCTCTGGGAAGGGGAATTGATCGCAGGCGTAAACCCTCAGGTTGATGTAGTTCGCCCGCAATCTCTTGGATTTCTTCTTTTTACCCTTCTTTTCCAGGGGTTTGGATGCTTCCGCGTCTGAGGAGTCCGAAGACTCTGATGAGCTGCTCGTTTCCGAGCTCGCTTGTTTCGCCGTGCTTGTCATAGATTGGGTGGGAGCAGGAGTTTTCGTCTCGACTGCTTCGTTATTCGTTTTTTCGGGTTGTTGTTTACTTGGGTTAGCTTGCACCTTAGTCTGCTGGGCTTTTGGGGACATCTGCAAATGCAGTACGTCCCCAGAAGGGGGGTCATCCGGGAACCACATTTGTTCCATCCCGTTTTTGGCCAACATCTGGTTCAACACGGTGGCGAATGTGCCTGGGCGAGCCAGATTCATGACGTGCGCATGAAGTATGCACGTCATGATTTTCGTAGATCCCTCATTTTCAATTTTGAGGTATGTTCTTCTGGCATCCACCTCTGAGATGGCTGCCTTTGCCGCTTGTGCGTAGGACGTGTTCGCCCTACGTGTGACCTCATTCCTCTTTGCCTCCTGCTTATTCCTCATAACTTCTTTCTTGGCGGGACAAGACATGGCCATCGTTCGGTGGCCCTGCCCGCAACTCACGCATTTTTCTGTTGTGCTGACACAATTCCGCCAATTGTGGCCAAGCTGGCTGCATTTGGAGCAGGTCTCCTGTGGCTCCTTGCAGTCCTTGGTGGCGTGGGTCTCCATCTTATAGCACTTGAAGCAGTATTGGACCGGGGTGAACTCACCCTTTTCCACCTGCTCACCGCTAATTTTGGCGTTAAACATGAGGAGACCCTGCTCCTTCGCCTTCTGTGCCATGGTAGTCTCCGTGAAGACTACCTTAAACACGTGCGAGTAATCGCTGCCGTCCCTCCGATTCTTGAATTTTATAATTTCGGCTACCTTAGCCCAGGCCTGCCGTAGCTCTATCTCCTCTCTCATCTCGCTTGCTGTGTGCTGCCCAATCCACGGATCGATCCGGCGGCATACAACACTCCTGTGCGCCAGGATCTGGGGTGGCACTGCAGGCTGCAGTCCTATGGCCCGAAGGGCTTCGACTGCCTTCTCCTTGGCAATATCTTCTATATCCTTTTCGGTTTCGCATATTGCGATATAGCCCGACGGAATGTCCAGGAGTCTCACCATGGCTATTCCCAGTTTACCATACACGGCATCGAAGGTGGATTCCCTGCTGGGCTTGGGTTGCCCTTCGACAACCCGCAGAGGAATCCGGGTCGTGTGATCTTGGGCCATCTCTTCTAGAGAGTGGCCCCTTAGCGTTGATGATTGGTTGCACCAGATGCTCTCGTTGTGGGGGAACTTGTTGTTGATCAGTATGGTGCACCTCTTCTTCTACGTGTTCTTCTGTGTTGGTTTATTTGGGGGGGGGCTCCCTCTACTTCGCCTCTAAGCTTACGTGAACTTTATTGCCAAATGGGGGGGATGAATGATGGAGGGTGAACCCGGGCGAGGCCCCTCAGATGGGTGATGAGTGGCGGACTTGATGATGGGTGGTGTTAGAATCAACTACCACCACCCGGGGTGCCGCCCCATCTGGGGTTTGGATATCGATGCTGTTTCCAACTTACACAGGGACGGTTGTGTGTCCCCCTGTGGTCCTGGCCGGAAGTTACCCTTAGAGATTAGAGCGAACTCTTCCCCAAAGCTTTCAGCATCGCCTCGTAACCGGGCGGTCTCTTCCGTAGAGTTCCACAGTGGGCTAATCCTCAAACCTGCTTTCCTTTACGTCCCCAATTATGTCTATCAAATTGGACCGACATAGTTGTGGCGAGACTAGATGAGTGGCAGTTCAGTTCATTTCAGCGTCGCGACTCCGTAGAGGGAGGGGGGGGGGGGTTAGCACGACATCTAGTCTTCTAGGTGCCGGTGTAAAATTCGTTAAGGAATTCTCCCCGTAAGGATGATGAGGCTCCAAAAAATGGCGTTTTGGAGCCTCCCTTGCCTCCGACTTTTCCTCCTTTTCCAAAAATGAGATCTTCTCAGCGTCGACTTTTCAAGTGAAATTATGCTGCCTTCGGAGAGAGACTGGTAGGCGGCGCTTGCTTTTATACTCCCCGGGACGCACGGGAAGGAGTCGGCGAATATGACGTTGCCACATCGGCGCATGGTCGACGCGTCAGGTATGCCGGTCTGGATGCAGTCACCGGCTGGTGGCGCAAATTAAAACTAGAAGCGCATAACGCTGACTTAAGGAAGGTATTAGTTTATACTCGACACAAATTAACCCTTGAGGCAACTAAGCTTGACTTAAGGAAGGCTTAGGAAGGGATTAGTTTATACTCGAGACAACGTAAAACTTGAAGCACCTAAAGATGACTTAAGGAAGGGATTATGAAATACTTGAGACAACTTAGAACTCGAGGCGACTAAGAGTGAACTCATTAAAGACTTAGTTTATACTCGAATCAACTTAAAACTTAGGAAAGCAAAGTAGAAGGTAAGGAAGTAAAATGGTAGGAATTCGCACTGCTCACTTCTGTCATTGCTTTCAAGGGTTCTTAATGCCTCCTCCTAGCAATGGTTCCAATGATTCTTAATGCCCCATCCTGGCATTGGTTCCAAGGGTTCTTAATATGCCCTTCTGGCATTAGTTCCAAGGGTTCTTAATACCCCTTCCTAGCCTTGGTACCATAGGTTTTTAATGTCCCATCCTGGCATTGGTTAATGCCCCCTCCTGGAATTAGCTCCAAGGGTTCTTAATGACCCTTCCTGTCATTGTTTCTAAGGGTTCTTAATGCCCGCTCCTAGCATTGATTCCATAGTTACTTAATGCCCCCTCCTAGCATTGGTTCCAATAGTTCTTAATGCCCCATCCAGCCATTGGTTAATACCCCCTCCTGGCATTAGTTCTAAGGGTTCTTAATACCCCCTCCTGGCATTGGTTCCATAGATTCTTAATGCCCCCTCCTGGCATTTGTTTCAAGGGTTCTTAATACCCGCTCCTGGCATTGGTTCCATAGGTTCTTAATGCCCTATCCTGGCATTGGTTCCAAGGGTTCTTAATACCCCCTGCTGGCATTGGTTGCAAGGGTTATTAATACCCCCTCTTGGAATTGGTTCCATAGGTTCTTAATGCCCCATCATGGCAATGTTTCCGAGGATTATTAATACCCCCTCCTGGCATTTGTTCCATAGGTTCTTAATGCCCCATCCTGACATTGGTTAATGCCCCCTCCTGGCATTGATTCCATAGGTTCTTAATGCCCCATCATGGCATTGGTTCCAATCGTTCTTAATACCTCATGCTGGTATTGGTTCCATAGGTTCTTAATACCTCCTCCTGGTACTTTTTCCAGGGGTTCTTAATGCCCCTTTGTAGCACTAGTTCAAGGGGTTCTTTATTCCCCCTCCTGGCTTTGGTTGCAATAGTTCTTAATGCCCACTCTTGGCATTGGTTCCAATGGTCCTTAATGCTCTACCTCTCTCATAGGTTTCGAGGGTTCTTCATGGCCTCCTCCTAGCATTGGTTCCAATGGTTCTTAATGCCCCCTCGTGGCATTGGTTCCAAGGCTTCTTAAGGTAGCCTAATCGCATTGGTTCCAAGGTTCTTATGACCCCCTCCAGGTAATGGTTCCAAGGGTTCTTACTGCCCCCCACCATATAATGTTTTAAGGAGTTCTCATTACCCCCTTATGGCACTGGTTCCCGGGGACCCCAATATTCAATTCTGGTATTGGTCCCTAGGGATCGTGCGTCCTCGTGGCACTGGTTCTGTACAATCTCAATTCGCCCTCCTGGCACTGGTTTCTGGCGGGTTTAAGCTCCTTCCTGGTTTTTGGTTCTGACGCTGGTTTCTGGGGGTTCTTAAGCGTCCTCTTCAGCACCTGGGTTGCTGATATGGCTACTACCTTACTTTTCTATCGAGCTTTTGTTCGTTCGAAGCTCGACTACGGATGCGAGTTTCATGCATCCGTAGCCGAGCGTGTATTGCGGAAGGTGGACTCGATTCACTCTTTGTTGTAGGTCGCGTGATCCTGTGCCAAGAGGAGTCGGGACTATCCCCGACGCCGGAGCGTTCTTCCTTGTTACTTTTCTGCTTATCTTGTTTATTATTTGTTGTTGTTCTTATTGTTGTTGTCTTATTTAGCTTGTTTCTTAGCTTTGGTGTTGTTTTTTATCTTTGTTATTGTTATTTACATATTTTTATTTGTATTTTTAATCTAGCCTAGTATTAGGCTGTAGTGTGATTACGGCGACTTATGCCCTGGTAGGCAGTCGCCAGATGGGCTCTTAAAATAAAAATAAATGTCAAGCGTATTCCTGGTTTTTAGTTCTGGCACTGGTTTGGGGGTTCTTACGAGCCATCCTGGTTTTTGATTCTGGCATTGGTTTCTGGGTGCTCTTAGGAGTGATCCTGGTTTTTATTCTGGCACTGGTTTCTGAGATTCTTAAGCTTCATTTTGGTTTCCGAACTTTCAATTTACGAGGTTCATTTTACAAAGGTGTCAAGTTCAGAAGAGTTGCGTGCCCAACCTATCTCAAGTAACCGAAGTAGTCATTAGACTACTCAGACTATCTACTACTGCCTTCCACACTTTTCATATTTCACATTCTCACTTTATACCCTAAATGGTAAGAGGGCAAAACCATGAAGGTAACAAAGTAAGGGAGCTATTTATCCTGAAAATCCCCCTCCCCCAAAATGATTACTAGTGGGCCTATTAGCGAGAGGGTGCGCTACTCTCCAGAACCTATTCCCGCTCTGCACCGAAGGTAGGTCTCGCTGATGGGGACGTGTTTATGTGCATTATCTGTCCACGTCATCTTTTCTCATTAGCCACGCCTTTATTACATCGTGTACATATTGAATCAGCATTAATTGTGTATCCTTTTCCCTTTTGAACCGGATAGAACCCTTTTGAACCGGATAGAAGCCGATAAACAATGTTACTCAAAACTCTGCTCACAGGATGTAGTAATTTTAGAATCAATAAAGACGTACCTAAAATGGCAACATCCCCCTCAGTTTAAAATACACCAGAAGACCGCCCTAAAACCAAAACAAACTCAGAATCTCCGAGACCGTCAAATTGTGCGAGTTAGTGCATATTGGTTATTGACTATAAAAGCCTATCAAAACTATTTTAAAGTACTTTTACAGGCTCCGAATTGTACCGTCTTTATATTTATAATGAAAGTGTTTTTTCTCTATATTTTGGCAATAATATTTGCCTATGACCAAGAGAAAGCCGTAGCTCAAAATTCCCCGTCAGATTCTAGGCCAATCTTGTTCAAGTGCCGATGCGAAGCCAACCAGGTTTTAAAAGGTGACATATGTCAGGATGAAGTGACAATGATTACTGGATATAACAGAACAGGTAATCAATTATTTACAAAACAAACAACAGAGCTGGGAAGTATCAAGTTGAGGGATTTAATCTGTAATCAAAGTGGACAAATTAGACTACTTGGCCGAAACACCTTTATCATCCTAGAAAATGGCAGTTTGTTTGATAACTCAAATCGAAAATACTTTACAAATGACGAATTTTGTTTTGAACATACCCAATACGATGGAGATGTTATTTTAACCGTCAAGGTGTGTCAAGATGTTCCATATTTATCTCAATGTTGTCCTCAAGGATTAATACTGAACTCTGTTTCTCAATGTCAACCCGAGAAAGACTTTGATTTTGAACCGGTTTACTCAGATGGGAGTTCTTGGAAGAACCCAGCAGGGGATATCAACAAAATTGACAATTGTTTAGAAGGATTCGACCTAACGACAGGTCAAATTGGAGTTGCCGGGACGAATTTATCTATTTCCTTTTCAGAGACAAATGAAATGGTCCTTCGCAGTCCACCGTATATATTTAAAGGTTGGCAAACGTACAATTCTTCCCAGTTCTGCGTTGGGGCTAAAAGTAGGCCTCAAGGTTACTCATATATCGCCCTTTACTGCAAAGAAAACCCCGAAAAACTTCAGAAAAGACTTTGCTCTCAATCCAACTGTATTCGAAAATGCTGTCCCGAAGAACAAATATTCGACGAAAACTACTTTATATGCGTACCCTCACCAAACCTTTCTTTGCCATTACCCTTTACGGATAAAGCAAAGTTTGAACTGTCTAATGAATCTTTTCCTCGACAAATCATCACTGGCCCTCCATTATGCGACAACTACATTTTAATAAGCTATGACAAAGGAACAGAACCAAGTTTCCATGCAAATGGATATCTCTCGAATCATCTAACATCTCGTCCAGTTTCCCCAGCGGAATATTGCGTTGAATATGTAAGAAATGAAAAGGAGTTACGACAGGAAGGCTTTATCTGTGACACTAATGAAGCTCCAAGATGTACCTGGAAAACTATTTTACTCGGTACATTTCTAGCAATCTCCATTATATTCCTCTTTCTCACTTTCATAGTGTACGTGGGTGTCAAGGAACTGAGGACGCGTATGTCTGGAAAATGTCTGATCTCTGAAATTTCTTGTCTATTACTGGCGTACTGTGTCCTTATACCCATCACACTAACTCCAAATCATCTGTCATCTTTTGGATGCCGTTTCGCAGGTGAGTCTCTATGTTTTCTAGACCTTCCATCAAGTGTTCATTTCCAACTAGAATGATTTTTTCTTTAATTAAAAACGAACGAAATCCAAAGGGAATCTCCGCCCCTTAGAGAGATTTTGAAAATAGGTTTATAAAAACTGATAGAAGTGAAGAGGTATAGACAATATGTACATGGTTCTAGAGAGAGGTAGGGGGCACAGGTCCCCTTAACTCCCTGTTGCGGATTGGGCCCGGACCACTGTCGGGATACATTTAAAATCTTGATCTCAAATAAATAAAATAATACGGGGTGGCCCAAAAGTTATTTTACCTTAATATCATTTTATTAACATAGTTACATTCTGAAACATATTTCAGTCTGCATATGCATCTGAGCCTTATTTTTAAATTTTGTATTAATTAATTTATTCTTATGATTAAGATTAAGTAAAGTTTGGTTCGTCATGTAATTTAATCAAGCCGCAATAAATACCATGGGCAAAATTTGAGGTCCTTAAGGTTTGGAACAGGTCATATGATGATCTAGCTGGAATTTTTCTTCTTGTCACACTTTCTCCAAAGGTAAAAAGTTGAAATTTTAGAGATTTGACATGACTAATTTGATATATTTGACATCACTAATTTTGAGAGATTTGATATCACTAAAGTTGAGAGATATGTCATCAGCAATATTAGAAATTTGACATCACTAAATTTGAGAGATTTAACAACTAAAATAAGGAGATTTAACATCACTAATTTGAGGTATTTGACATCGCTAAATTTGAGAGATTTGACATAACTTAAACAAAGTATAAAATTTGCTTTTACCACCGACTTTCACATGCCTTTATTTCTCAGTGGGACTCGTTACCACGGGTCGTGTTCAGGGTTGGCAAATAAAAAAAAAACCCGGGTTTTATTGCCGGTTTGTTTTTTGGAGGAAGGGGTCCAAGTGCAATTTGAAAAAAACCTGGACTGTTTTTTTTCAAAATTGCACTTTTTTTTCAAGAAACGAACGCTACTTATTATTTTATTCAAAATTCATATTTATGTTTATAATTTCAACAAATCTCTATCAAATTAAGATTATTTCTCTGTTTCTGACCCATAATTTATCTCTCCTTCTACAGGTTATGGCTATCATGGGCACCCACAATTCTCGATCAGTGATCTGTTCTTACCTTAATATAATTATTAAACTAATTAATTATTAATATTATAAAAATAGAGATAGATATTCTTTTTCTACGTTATTCTAATGCTTGTAGTTTCTTTTTTGAAAAAATAACAGAATAAAACACGGGTTTTAAAAAAAAGCAGACTCGCTAGTGCAGCTACTTTTCCAAAGGCTGTAAGTGACATTAAAGAAGACTCGCTAGTGTAAGTAGCTCTACGAAGACTCTAAGTAACATTCTAAAAGATTCTAGTGTCGGTAGTTCTACGAATGCTGTAAGTGACATTCAAGAAGACTCGCTAGTGTAGGTAGCTTTCCAAAGGCTGTAAGTGACATTAAAAAACTTTCTTTTGTAGGTAGTTCTATGAAGCCAATAAGTGACATTAAAGAAGACTCGCTAGTGTAGGGACGTCTACGAAGATTGTAAGTACCATTAAAGAAGACTCGCTAGTGTAGGTATATCTGCAAAGGATGTAAGTGATAGTAAAGAAGACCGGCTAGTGTAGGTAGCTCTACGAAGGTTGTGGCATTAAGAAGACTCGTTAATGTAGGTAACTCTTTGAAGGCTGTAACTGACATTCAAAAAGACTCACTAGTGTAGGTAGCCCTATAAAGGTTGTAACTGACATTCACGGAGACTCGCTAGTGTATGTAGCTCTACCATGGCTGTAAGTGACATTCAAGAGAGGAGATTTACATTTGTTATTGCCAGCCTTAAAGCCACGCTGGAAGACCTCTTCAATATCTGAGGCAGACCTGTCACCAAGAATTCGGGCAGATACCAGCCTTTTAAGAACCTTCGACAGGAACAGGAGCTGAAAACTCGCTATGTAGCTTGAGGGTTTGCCTTGGCCTAGATCTGCTTTCTTTAGAATATGGTAAAGCCCTTCACGTTTGACGATGGATGAAACTACACCAATTAAGAAGGGGGTGGAGGTCAAGATATCAAGGTGATGGTGGTGTGTTAGGAAGGAGTTGATCATAAAGACTAAAAGGTAACGAGTAATGTAGATTTCTTTTTTAGAAGAGAGAAGGTGAGATATTCCTCTGGGAAGGCAGGGGTAAAGAAGACAATTGTCGGGTGGAGTGTAAAGGATCTACCACACAGTGAGGCTTATGGAAAGAGGTATTTCAGGGCAAATGTAGACTATTTCATCTGAGAACAATCCTGAGATATTAGCAGGAGATATAGAAGGCAGAGACTGAGATAGTTCAGGAAAGAAGAGAGAAAGATGCTGGAATAGTGTCCATCGATTTTGACTGTGTACTTCAAGATCAGATTTAAGACGAGTGGTGTGCGTATTAGCAGCCAAGGATGAAGCATATGGGTTCATTACCACTAGAGTGAGTGGCTCGGAGACGCCTCTCTCAGGTGCTCTTATGCTACTTTAACTCACACATATGGTCAGAGATCCAGGGGCAAGGTACGTGACGAGGCGTTATATAGGGGTACATGGGCGTCAAGGCAAGAGGAGAGGAACGGGGGAAGAGAGTGAGTGAATGTAAACTTTGGCGTCAGTTGCAGGAAAAAGTGTAGTAAGAAGGTCGGAGAGATTATAGTCCATACTGTTGATGGATAAAATCTGACGATAATAGTCTAGGAAGGCACTGTATGGCAGGTGACTGGAGGCCACGAGTCAGTTAGAGTGAGGTCAGGGATTGGTAAGGAGGAAACGAGGTCAAGGATATTGCCGTTTACGAGGGTGGGGGAAGAGACATGTTGTGAGAGACGAGATCTGTCTTAGGTTTGAGAACCCGTGATAGGAAGTATGGAGGGGGGGGGGATATTCAGAACAACAAAGATGATAAGTCTGTTTGTGGTTATGAGCGAGGAAAATGAAAGAGGCCGAGATTAGATACACTGAACAAAGATTAGTAGAGTCGTAGTAGGGATAGAGAAAGGTAGAAGAAGAAACAGGATGTGAAAATGAATAAACGAAAGTTATCAGCAGATAAACAATTTAGTAGAAAAAAATGAAGTAACCAAAATGAATAGAAAGCGTAGGCTTCTTATTGAGAGAACCGGCATTGTTTGCATAGCAACTAAGCTCCAATCAATCTCGCGTATGCTAGATCATTCTTTCGCTAGCTGTCATCCAGGTAACATGCGTAAGAGATCTGTCACACATCTCTCTGTGGGCGAACTGTGCCACAAAATTGGAGTCATTGCAGATGCTTTAAAACTCGCCAAGAGTGTAGTCCATAATATTATGTCAACCTATGAAAAAAGAGGTTTATGAAAGGCCGGTAAATCAACCGGGAGGACAAAGCAGATCTCAAAAAGGCAAGACCGAGCCATTACCAAAATTGTAAAGAAGGAACGTTTCGAGACGGCTGCAGCAGTTTCTCAACAGATTAGTGACATTTAGGCAATGTCTTCACGCAGACTGTCACGTCGGCTTGAAGAAGACAATCTTCATGCTTACATATCCGAGGTCAAACCAGTAATCAGTCTGAAGAACAAGAAGGCTCGCCATGGATTCACCACTCAGCATGTTACGTGGAGCCAAGTCCATTTCACTAACAAATCTGTTATATTTGTTCGGATTCGATGGTGGGAGGTTCGTTCGTCACTGAGCAGGCGAAGGATTTCTTGCAATTGCACCAAAAAGAGTGTGAAGTTTGGTGGATGAAGTGTCATGGTCTGGACCATGATTTCGCTAGAAGGCACTGAGCCACACTGTACGCCTACGAGGCGCAGTGAATGAACAAGTGTACGAGGAATTGCTCCAACAGCATGCTCTGCTCTATCTGCGAGCTTTCGAAGCCCAGTCTGCAATTTTCATTCAGAATAACTCCCCCCCTTCCTGCCACACGGTCAAGTTGGTGAAGATCTTCCTGGATGACGGGCAAATCACCGTCATGAGCTTCTATGCACAAAGGCTGGACCTGAATCCCATTGAAAATATTTGGAAGACACTCCGAGAGAGGTCTGAAGCGAGGAATCCAGGAACAGTTCAAGAACTCTGAAAAATTCTTCAAGAAGAATGAAGCAAGATTACTGTGAAATATTGTCAACAGCTGGTTCGTTTCTTTGGCAGAAGAAACGAATGTATTGCTGTAACATGGACAATCCTGCTGCAGTTGACATCTGAAGTTTTGCATGTCATCCCGAGTTCAACGCCTACGGGTTGGGCTGCCCCATAAGAAAGGGGGAGTGGTAGCGGGGGGAAACCCTCTACTATACCTGAAACCTAAAGGATTGACACGCTCTTCCAGTCCTCGTACCCTGGTAGACTCAAACTAGAGTTAAAATATCTTGGATTGACTCTTTGTATACATCTTCCTTTTAGTAAAAATTCGCCACTATTTTGCGAGTCCCTTTGCGCCTATTTTCTTGGCTGACGGCTATGTCTGTATGTTAGGTGACGACCAGCTTTCGTTCATTCACCCCTGGTCGGAACCGGGAGGTGGCAGGCTTCAATCCTCTCCTGGCTTCAGGTAATGGCACTTCCGGCCTCGAGCCCCTCTAGGAAAGGGCCATGAAAGTGAGAATCCTTGGTCCTCATCAGCCAAAATGAAGAGATTTGAGAAGAGTGGAGCCTTGATAAGGTCGAAGACTCTCATTGAAAAGTTACCGGGTGTCTTTGAACTCGGCGTCTTCCTGGTTCGAGTACGATTGATGGAGTAAGGTTGTGCGACAGATTCATGGTCCAGTCTGGTAGGGATCTAACCTCTTTCCTTGGTAGAGAGACAACGGTTTCTCGTTTGCCATACGGGACTCTTTTAGTCAATGTGGGCGATCCCGCCCATAGTGACAAGGTCAGTGCTCTTCGGACACTCGATGTTACAATTGGGAGGGTGTCCAAACACTTACCCCCCTAACTATGTAGAGGGCATAGTTTATGCAAAGGTGTTGGTCGACTGAACAGCTGGCCGACAAGGAGGCGAGTCGGTGATGAGGGAGGAGTCTCGAGACCCGCCCAAACACGGTCACGCTTGATTCGGGGAGGCTCTCTGAGTCGTTGCATGCTGACTGGTATCGCTTTTGTGGCAAGGCATTCTTGCTGTCACCGTTGTGGTATTACCAAAGCTCCTCCCCTTTGCCCATACAAGTCAAATATGTATATGTGAAAAGAGGGGATAGCTTTAAATTTGCTTAAGTGTACTTAGATTGACGAATCTGTTTCGTACCCAGCGAGGTGTATGAATTAATGCAGTTCACATCTTGCTTCGTCTAAGGATTACGATTCGTGTATGTTCGAAAAATATGTCCAGATCGTTCAGGCTGTGGACTGTACCTCGTATTGGAGGAGGCTAAGCCCAGGAAGGTAGCATGGACCCATCCGTAGGTAATTCGATGTCTACCCTCAAAAGAAGGGTAGCAATAAGTGAGCTTCTGCCTCTTCACCCCTGCCCAAAGCTGCACTGGATGCAAAGGGTGGCGGGTTCCCTTCAAATGACGAGGAACCCCTGATCCTAAATTCGCTCCACGTGTGAAAGAAAATATTCTCGTGTCGACCCTAAACTTCAATTGGCTGAAGATGTGGAGTCTCGACTGCTCCTGTTTGATTCTTGCTGTATACCTTAAAGGGACGATTCTGGGTGTGCCCCTTTCCCCTCCTTCCCGCCCTCCCTGGCTAGAATGATTTCTCGAGCACCTCACCGATTACTGTCTCCGTTCTTTCTTTGCCGCTCAATACTTCCCTTTAAGCGGTGGCAATCCGGCTTTACCTGGATAGGAAGTATTTTCTGGTGTCTGTATTCCTTTCATTGCCAGCTGCTATCGATAAGGTGGAGTTGTATCATGATCTACCCCCGCCCACTATACCTTGAATTAGGGGATATCAGCCCAGGTTCGCCCTGGTCAGGAAGTATCTCTTGTTTCAGTGCACCTTCCACCGTCAAGCGGCTTCGGTGAAATGGAGTTTGCCGAGTCATAAACAGGTTTCTGATTCCTTCTATCCTTCTCGGGGAGCTGAATGTTAGTAATCTCTTTAGGGAACTACAAGTTCAGTTACAGGAGTGCGTCCTAGCTGAAGTGGTCGAAGCTCGAGATTGGTGGCTTTAATGTGGGGAAATGACTGTCACCACTACTTTACTGGAGGAGAACTTCCGTCTGGCCGTTTTGCACAATGATCGTGGGGTTGAGAGTGAAGGGGCACTCAGAAAGAAGGATTTTCCTATAAGTATCATCTATACGATTTCAACTTGTGGGAATTTCGTCGGGTGAGGACCAGATTCCGTTTCACTCGCTACTCTTCCTGTTGAACATACGTGTCTTCAATTAATAGGAAGAACCCTTTTTGCTGAGGTGTAGAAGACTGTCAAAAGGATATAGGGTATGTTCACCAGAGACCCCTCTCCAGTTCTCCTGGAAGGCGGGCTACAACCTCGGACCACATGTCCGTGCTTTAGTCGTTCGAGACCACCTTTTCCTAATTCTCCACCCGGGATTCTACTCCATCAGCACTCTAACACGTTGTGCAGTCACTGAAGGCCGCCGACTGGACTTTTCCTCCGGGGGCAGGTGAAGAGGGCTTTTCAATTTCGTATTTTCTCTGAACGAGGTGCTCCCCTCTCTTGCTTCTAATTTCGCCTATGGACGAAATCAGGTCATGTTTACAATTGATGAAATCATGTCTTGTTAACAATTGACGGAATCAGGTCTTGTTAACAAATGACGAAATCAGGTCATGTTTACAATTGACGAAATCAGGTCTTGTTAACAATTGACGGAATCAGGTCATGTTTACAATTGACGGAATTAGGTCATGTTTACAATTGACGAAATCAGGTCATGTTTACAATTGACGAAGTCAGGTCTTGTTAACAATTAACGGAATCAGGGATTGTTTATAATTCGCTATTTGCTGAAATGAGATCTTGTTAACAATTGACGAAATCAAGTCATGTTTACAATTGACGAAATCAGGTCCTGTTAACAATTGACGGAATCAGGTCATGTTTACAATTGACAAAATCAGGTCTTGTTAATAATTAACGGAATCAGGGCTTGTTTATAATTTGCCATTTGCCGAAATGAGGTCTTGTTGACAAATGACGAAATGAGGTCTTGTTGACAAATGAGGGTTTGAGGTCTTGTTGACAAATGACGAAATGAGGTCTTGTTGACAAATGACGAAATCAGGTCTTGTTGACAAATGACGAAATGAGGTCTTGTTGACAAATGACGAAATGAGGTCTTGTTGACAAATGACGAAATGAGGTCTTGTTGACAAATGACGAAATGAGGTCTTGTTGACAAATGACGAAATGAGGTCTTGTTGACAAATGACGAAATGAGGTCTTGTTGACAAATGACGAAATGAGGTCTTGTTGACAAATGACGAAATGAGGTCTTGTTGACAAATGACGAAATGAGGTCTTGTTGACAAATGACGAAATGAGGTCTTGTTGACAAATGACGAAATGAGGTCTTGTTTACAATTCGCTCGCAGGAAGTTCAACTTCGCCCTTCTGGACCCTTCCAGGCGAAAAAGTGACAAGGCAAATGTATGGTGGAGATTCGATCGCATATGGCATCTTTCCCCTTTTTTTAATTTAGATGAGAACGAAAGCTCGTGCAACCATGGCATTTATACAGGGTTTAATTTAAGGCGAACACCAGCGAGGGCATCTTCCGCCTAAAGTTAGAAATCTGTAAAGAAAACGAAAATGGAGAAAGTAAAAATGCTTGGCAGATCCTCTGCGAGCGTTGGGGGCAGAGAGGGGACACGTGACTATTGTCGATGGGGGGGAAGGGCACGCAATCATACCGGCTTGAAAGCTTTAAATACCCATCACCCTTCCTCCATGGGCCCACCACCTAAAGGTGATGAAGCTTGCGAAGACAGACTTTTATAACCCTTTTTTATTATTCTTACTGTCTACGCCATGAGCACCCTGCCCTTCCCCCTTCCCCCTACTGAGAGAAGTTACCCTGGTTGGATTATACTCATTTTCTTTCCCGCCAGGGGACCTACCTTCATTGCAAAACAGAAGGCGGGCAAGAGAACTGGATTCCCCTTCAATCCTCAACGCCCCAAGTAGTTTCCTCATTTGGTTATCCGACGTATCTTTGATCAATTTTACTTCCCTTAACTTCACCACTTTCGAAAGGTTTCTGCTGTAGATGCCCTCTTTGGTTTTCGCTTTTTTAAGTGTAGGAAATCTCAATCATCTGTATGTATAAGGCGCTCGATCTGTTCTCGCGGCCACGACGTTGTTCGCTCCTAACTGTCATTCACGCGTGAGCGTAAACTGCCGGGCGCACGATGTGAAACGTTTATTCATTGAAAGTATACTATATGATACTATAGGATAGGGAGTGTGCGCAACTCTCCTGAATCTGCCTTCACCCCACAAATAATAATAATAATCAGCAAATGAAGATATTTTTATGCCACAGGACTTTTATTTTAGGGCGGGCAACGCCCGGTTCCTAGGATAGTTTTTCCATAAGCTCCAGATTGGACCGTGATCACATATTGTAAACATCCGCGAATAAATTCGTATGTGAAAAACACACGCACTTAAAAATACGAACCCTAGCACTTGTGTAAGTGATGTAATCCAACGAGGTCATGTTGAATAAGTGGAAAAAAGCGGGCCTCGGATTGAATTACATAAGCAAACCTCATCGACCCAAATGATGGGGCGAGGAGGGTGCCATGTAAAGCCCTAAGGAACAAATTTGTACAGAGAGAACAGGAACAAAAGTGCCGCCACTCGAAGGTGGCTGATAAATTGTATTAGATAACTCGATTGGTTCCGCATGTCTGGTATGACTAGTTCCTTCAATTCAGATTACAGCGAACTTAACTCGCATCGGGTTTGAATAGTCACCGGATGAGACCCTGACTCAGGTCGACTTCCCGGCGACTGCCAGATGGTGTAAGTAACAGTGGTTCGGACTACACGCTAATCAGTATGTCCACCAGGAAGACAAGCCCTCAAAACGAGGGGTAATTGGTAGTATATCCCCTATTTTTTTTTTTTATTATTCCTTCAACTTATGTTTTCAGGGATTGTGGAGCATGTTTCGATGTTGGCTTCGTTCTTCTGGCTGAATGTGATGTGCTTTGACATGTGGTCAACATTCAGGTAAACCCAATGTTTATTCGACTCAAGACTACTATGATAAGTTAATTTTCCTAAGGTCTATTTTGGTACAAATTGGTCTTAGAATGAGGGCGCTTGTTTGTCAAACTTCCTAAAAGGGTCGTTCCTAACTCGGAAACTTGAGTATCCTGAAGATAATCTCTATTAACGAGAAAGCATTCAGAGACGGTATACCTTCCCTAAACGCCATTGTCACCCAAACATTTTCGGTGATGGCGGAATGAATCCGAATTTGTACTCCGGATCAGACATAAGCAAAATTAAGTAGCGCCATATAATTAATTCCTTCGCCCTGGAAACCTCTTCTTGGAATTGAGAATCATGATTCTATCTTCGGTAGTTGGAGAATTATCAGCAAAAAGCTGATTTTTTTTTATAATGGCAGACCGAATCTCGTATTCGTTCACAATGGCAGGTCCAGATCTCGTATTCGTCTATAATGGCAGATTCGTATCTCGTATTCGTTCACAATGACAGATTCGAATCTCGTATTCGTCCATAATGGAAGATCTGGATATCGTATTCGTTCACAATGGAAGATCTGGATATCGTATTCGTTCACAATGGCAGGTCCGGATCTCGTATTAGTCTATAAGGGCAGATTCGTATCTCGTATTCGTCCATAATAGCAGATCCGGATATCGTATTCGTCCATAATAGCAGATCCGGATCTCGTATTCGTTCATATATAACTTTTTACCTTTAACAGATAGACTAAATCTGATCAATGAATAATAAATCTACATTATCTCAGTTACACATTGTTGGTAGTCCTATATTTATACTCTTATCTATTACTGTAGTTTGACTCAGAAAAGAATGCTCCTATAAATATATTTTGCAACTCATTCTGGATCCGGATCCGGTTTATGATCAGGCTCAAATTGTGGATGTTGGTAGAACATCCTAAGTTGTATATCCATGGATATTTTCAATTTGATTAGCCCATTATTTTGAATGACAGTGGCAAAAAGTCAGAAAAATGCCCAAGCTAGCAATGTTTAAAAAAAAAAAAAGTGATCCAGAATCTGCCCAAGAATTCCCCTTCCACAAAATTTCCTAGAAATCCGCCAATAATTACTTGTTCACAAACAGAGCGATAGACCCCTCATCCCCACTCCACCCAGGTAATCACATAACCTCCGCCAAATTCTGTTGCTCTATATGACTAGCATGAAGGATTTTCTAATACTCTCATAAGATTTGAAGTAAAGTTTTTCGAAAATTAATACGAGAAAAAAACATTTTATTATTTAATAATTCCCATATCAAATTAATTGAATAAATATCTAAAACAAGGAAAATAACTAATCACATTTAACTTATTTATTTAAAAATCGAATTAAATAATAAACTGCAACAAGTTTTAAGAAAATAAAAACAGAATGACCTTTTGAATGTCAATTCTTTTATAGGTTTAGTAAAAATGAAACCTTTCCTTTGTTTAGTTCGATACACCTAAGTTTATAAGCCTCGCTGAATGAAGCCTGGTCGTCTCGAGTCTCTCCTGCCAGCAGGGTCCTCTTCCCTCGGTCAAGATACGGGTCCGAAGACTGCACATATTCCTACCCTTTTAAACATAGTGTAGGTTTGATGCCCTCAAGAGGGCATCCGTCATCATCGACCTCGATGGACTTCCCAAAGCAAAGCCTCACTGAATTTATTAATATTGGGGATGAGAAAGCAATACTTTTTAATGGCTGATTTTTTTATATTATAAGGGAAGCAAATGACTCAATTTTTATTGTAAATACAATTCATTTGCAAGTAACTGTAAATGTAGTACAGTTACAGTTAATATTGAGCGGATCAAACTTTCAGGACATCGGAATTGATGTGGAATTTTTAAATACCGTGAAAAAAATTTGCTAAAGTTACACGCGACTCTTCGCATTTTATAGTTTATATGGTTTTCTATAAGTAAATAATAGTGCTGTAAAACATTACCCTAAATTTTCATTTTTAAAACAACTAATAAAAGGACAGATATTATTGGCTCTGCCTCCGCATAGGCATTCGATTGTCTGGGTTTTTTTTTCAAAGGAGCAAACGAAAGATTTTCCACCACGTGATTATCCTCCGTTCTATGAGAGAATATTATTTATTTCAAGTGAGCAAACACATTTCAATTACCTATAAAATATTAACTATTCCTTTTATATTTCCTTTGTTTTCTGACAAAAAAAAAAGAGAAAAAAGTAAATCGTGCTACACAGCCTCTAATTTCGAACCTGTACTTATTATAGGAGGAATAAACTTTTGTTGGTTCCTTTACTTCGGGAAATATCTAGGTAAATTTTGCCTTTCATCTACAACTTATATAAAGCATAGAAATGGAAACTATCTTATACTTCTGAGTGTGATTCTTTCAAATTCGATATTATTTTTCCAATTCATATATGTACATATGTCAAGACACTTCTCTACAATCATGAGATAATCGAGAAAAAATCGTGCTTTTATAGTGGTTAAATAGCAAAGTGATTAATTTGCGATTGAAATGAGTACATAATTGGAAAACATCAGACTATTAATAATAACCATCTTAAAATAGCAAATCCCATGAATAATTTGTTTGAAACGTTATTGGATGTAAAATCTATATCAGCTTAATTCAAACTTGTTTTTGTTTACTCCCGTGAAACTTGGTATTATATGTACCTACAACAAGACAGCACGAACCATTTAGATAAAATATTAAAAAATTCTCCCACATTCAAATACCACCTAACTATAACCAGCGTCATAGTTAAATTAACGTCTTACCTCTGCAATGCTTAATCATCATGGTGAAGAATGAGTATTTCTTGCATTGATGCAGTCTCTTTGTTGCGGAGGGTTACGATGCCATACCGACAGGACTGGCAGCGGCAACTAATGGCAGTTTTGTATCAATTTTTCAACAACATAACTATAGATTTGCAACGAATATCAAGTATTATCAAGCCAAATGATATCACCTCGGTGCTGCCGGAAGATGTTCTCGCTACGTTTTACATAGGAGACCTTTCGATCTCTTTTGGTGTGGCCCAGATGCCAACTCTGGACCGTCGACTCCAACAGGTATTGAACCACGTCTTCGCTATGCCGAAGCGCACAAGTTTCGGTTTTCTTGGCCAAAACTAAGGTGATGAACTTCTGCCGCCATCCACTGTTCGACCCCGACTTGGACTTGTTCCTAAACGCGGTTTGCCTCAAAGTTGGGTTTCGCACCGTTAGTCTTATTTTCGACCGACGACTCATATTCGCAGCCTTAGAGTCTCTTTACCCACGCCCTGGACATTCTTCGTTCTGTGACGTTTAGCACTTAGGAGTTCTAAAAGGGCTACTGCCTTAGTTTTCTACTGATCATTTGTTCGTTCGAAGCTTGACTACGGATGCGAGTTTTATATGTCCGCAGCCGAGCGTGTATTGCAGAAGGTAGACACGATCCACCACACCGGTATCCGCCTGACGACCAGTGCCATCCATATGTCCCCCATTGAGAACCAACTTGTCGATGCCACTCGTTCTGCACCGTACAGTGTGCATTATGCGCTTGTACGCGCTAACCCGGCATCCACGGCCGATCTCGAGTGTGCGTATGTCGCCAAGAGACGCCAGTCATACCATAACCCCTTTGGTTTTAGGAAACTCCTTCAAGAGCTCGGTGTAGCTCTCGGGCCGGTGGCGCATCTTGTTATACCCAGGAGGCCACCCTGGAGGGTACAACCTTCGACTATTTGTCGCCCCACCTCTGCTACCAAAGTTTCTACAGTTTTGTGAGAATTGCGTTCGGCTTTTTGCGAGGACACTTCGCGTCATGCTGGATCCGTGCCAGTGTACACGGGTAGCTCCAAGCGACGGGGAGTGGTCGGCTTCCACGCCGTATCCCCTCTGTTTGAAGTCAGCGGAGCTCTAACAGGCACTCCATCTGTCTTCACAGCCGAGTTGTTTGCAAAACACTGCTCGGTACTGGATATAACGCGTCGTTCCCGGTTCGGAGAGCAGATTGTGAGCTTTAGCGACTGACAAAGTGCCATGAGTGCTCTCGAGGCATTGGAATCTCCGCACACCCTGGTTCGCGGTATTCGTGACATCACAGTTGTGCGAGCCGAGGGAATTCGAGATTATATTCTGTTTGGTTCTTGGCCAAGTGAGAATTGCGGGGAATGAGTATACCGATAAGGGCGCCAAAGAGTCTGTGAGGACTGAACAACTAGACCAGCTTTTCACTTTTTCTCACACCAACTGCATTCCAGGTACCAGGGCAGCCATCCATGCTGCTTGGAAAATAAGATGGGGAACAGCCGAGGGGAACTTAAAGTAGCGTGCTATTACGCCGCGACTGTTCCCATGGACCTAACACCCCATGTCGCGACGGTTTCAGGTCACTTTCTGCCGTCTTCGAATTGGGCGCACTCGCGGGACACACCTCCATTCGATGGAACGTTCTCCTGCACCTTACTGCGACGACTGCTTTGTCCCTCCCCAGACTGTTCGGTACATTCTTGTTGAATATCCTGGTTTGGGTGATCTTCGAACACGTTACCTGTACCGGTACCAGGACGACCGGGGTCGCTACCGCTTGTCCCTTGTACTCGGGACGGGTTTGTGCACACAGACTTGTAGACTATTTGACGTTTTAGAGAAGGAGCTCCTCCTTGTCATGCCTCATAATAACCCCCTTCCCCCTTCTCACTTATCCCTGGTGGTTTTATAAATTATCGCAGTTTGACGTTAAATAAGGCTAATTTCATCTGTGGCCTTATCTCATCTTAGAAACTTCCATTTTTGGCCTAGCAGAAACGTAGTTAACGGAAAGGGATAACGCAATTTCTGTTGCCGCATCTCCGCTAAGTACCCTTTCATTCACGGTTAGAGACACAGGGTATGGGGCGGGGTTGGCTTAACTACCACCCCTCCACCTCTCTTCGTTTCCTTTTCCAATCGAATCTCACGACACTTTAAAGCTCTGCTTGCAATCTTGCCACTAAAATCCGCTCTTACAATTGCAATTATCTACCGTCTCCATGGTCACCTCGCTGACAAATTCTTTGATGAGTTGGACGAATTTTTTAACATGATTTCTATAACTCCTCTGCAACCTTAATTATTCTGTGTGATTTTACCATCTCTTAAGATACCCTGCTTATCTGCGACAACTTTTAAGTAGTTCTAAGTATTAGGATAGAAACGAAGTTCCAGCACAACTTTTTTTAAGTTTTTTTATTTATAGATTTATTTAAAAGTATTTATTTAGAGATTTATACAGGGTGTACGACTAATTATTGTGTAGTGGCATAGGAAAGACTAGGCCATTACACAATAATTAGTCGAACAGCCTATACGATATCAAACGTTGCAAAAATGACCCATAAATGACTCTCTCTCTCGTGAACAGCAACATACTCTTTTACTCTATGATTACAAGTCCACCCTAAACGCTGTCCAATCGCAACGTCGTATCAACCAAGCATTTGGGGAAGACACAATAAGTCGTCGCACAGTCTACGATTGGTTTAAGAAGTTTCAGCGTGGCCAATTCGATCTCCAAGATCATCCAAGAAGTGGTCGACCCTCACCTATTGACAATGATCATTTGTGCGCCTGTGTCAAAGCTGATCCACATCTGACATCATGCGAGCTGGCTGAAAAGTTTAGTGTCTGCCATGCAGCTATTTTGCTTCATTTAGAGGAAATGGGCAAAGCCAGCAAACTTGACGTATGGATTCCACTTAAACTGACCAAGTTCGACCGTCAACGCCGCATAGACTCATGCATGACTCTACTATCCAGCAAACGTCCTAGTGATTTGCTAAATAAAGTGGTTACTGCAGATGAGAAATGCTGTCTACACTCAAACACTGCACGGAAAAGAATCTGGACAGAAAAAGGTGCACCTGCACAACTAGCAAAGGCCGACCGACATCAAAAGAAGCTTATACTTTCTGTATTGTAGTATCTGAAGGGGGTGATTTACTGGGAAATGTTGGAACGCAGTCTATCGACGCTCAATTATACAGTTAACAACTGCAACAGGCGGCAGATACAATTGCGCAGAAATGACCAGAATTGATGATGTCATATTTCTCCATACCCGTTAAAAACTCCTGGAGCTGGAGTGGGAAGTTCTCCCCCACCCACCGTACTCGCCAGACCTGGCACCAAAAGACTACTATCTATTCCAGGCATTGAGGAACTTCTTGAATGGCAAAACGTTCGCAAATGATGACGGGCTAAAAGCTGCAGTTGGAGGCTTCTTTGATAGCAAACCAGTTGAATTTTAACAACAAAGGCAGCCATAATCTATCCCATCGTTGGAAACAGGTGCAAAAAAATAACGGTGATCACATTGTTCATTGATATTTATTTTGCTGCATTGTTTCGTTGTAAATAATTATCAATAAAAGATGTGCGAGAACTTTGTTTCCGACATAATATATATGAGTGAATAATTGAATTTACAACATTGGTATAAATATTAGACGAGAAATTTACAGGACTTTATATAGGTTTATAATGCTTGTCCAATTCTGTAAATCAATACTGGTTTTCAGATATGGAAATGGAAGACTAAATGAGACCAACTGACGCATTTTTCAAAGAATTATGTTGTGCTATAGACTATTCCAATTTCATTAATACTGAAAGACAAATGGGCTAAAAAAAAATCATATGTATGCGAATATACATATATAAAAAATATAAATTGTCAATTGTCTTGATAATGACTTTGTACTGGAAAATCCGAACAAAAACTGGTGTAGTAAAGGAACGTGCTAGGGCATTTTCGTGAAAATTATGTATAAGTTATGACTTTTCCCATCAATACAGATGGACAAAGAGGAAAAAACGGAAAGGGGTGAATGTTTTTTTTTAACAAGGATAAGCTGCGTTTCTTCCGTGTTTCAGAAATGGGTATCCGTGTTATGATATAATAAGGTTTGATTGGAGAGTGAAGTAGATGGTTAAATTTGTAATAAAAGAGGGAAGGAATTTGTATTTGAGTTTAGCGGATGGTTTGTGAATTTAATGCGAAAAGTCTAATATTCTTAAATTATTTTTGTCTTTAGATGTCTATGTTAAAGAAATCATCGAAAGAGGACATATGCGTTGAATGGCGGATCAGAGAGTGTAATCTGATGGGGAAGTGGTCTGCATTAGTGATTGGGGTTTGTGTTTTATGGCTAATGCCAAGATTTATGTAAATACGAGCATATAGTCTACGCTGCGTTGATCCGACATAGGGCGCGCAATTACATCGCGAGCAGTTGTATTTACATATATATAATGGAGGAATCAGGCAGCATTTGGAACCTATCTTTGCTGTTATAAAAAGAGCTAATCGTAGTTTCCGGAGGTTTTGAAGTATTGGTCGAAAGTCGGACGCGTGGAAAGATTAGATTAGAATGGCAGAAACTTTGGACCTCAGGAGAGAGGTAAGAAGTCTCATATAAGGGAGGAATATATATATTTACTCCTTTCGGACGTTGTAAAAAGGAATTTGGGGGATAAATAAATTTATTATTGAGAAAAGTAGGAAGGGGTTGATCAAATAGGTTTTCCGGATATCGATTCTGTAAGAAATAGTTGGATAGGAAGGTGCCTTCATTATGAAAGTTAAGGTATGAGGATGCAAGGTCAAAGTCACGGGAAAGTAAGGTTTTAATGGCAATAACATTGAAAGTGTAAGCCAGAAACTAAGAAAGTGCAAGTCGATCTTGTATGTGTGGGTTTACTGTAACATGATGTGAAAAAAACGAGTTGTGAGAGTTATACTTAAAACGAGGAATGGAGAGGATTGTTTTCTTTCTGCTAGATAAATTTTATATTAACATGACGCCGATTGATATATTTATATTAACATGACGCCGATTGATATATTTAAGAAATTCAATGATCTTTTTAAGAACAAAAGGGTAAGTTTAAAAGACTGTTCTAGCGATTTCTCCTCAAAGTCAGAAATAAATAGGTTTGGTCTAGGGAGGCCAACGGGACTGCCCATAGCAAAGCCATCTATTTGGTGGAATATTTTTCCGTTTTTAGGAAAAGTAATTGTTTTATGAGATTGCTTTCGGCATGTGTTCAATTTGGGGCTAATTTAGACCATAAAAATGGGGATTTCTTTTTTTAAGGAGCCCATCGGGCAATTGCCTGCCTACCAGGGCAAAATTCGCCTCAATCACGCTACATCCTAATACTAAAAAAAACCCACCAAATAAAAAGATACAAAATACAAAGCAAACTCAAAAGCAAAGAAACAAGCAAAAAAGCAAGAAAAAAAACACGCTTCGTCGTCGGGGAAAGGCCCTCCTCCACCTCCCCAACGCAGGAACATGCGATCTACAACAAAGTTAAATAAAATGCGGGAGGCTAACCTCCTCCAAAAAGTCAGATAGTCCGAAAGTCTAAAAAAAAAGAGGTATTTGGGGGAAGGAAATGCCCGAGAGTGGAAAATGATGATGGTTTAAGAGAGTGGGACAGTAGTGTGAATGGAGGTTACAACCAAACTGGTTAGGGTTAAGGCTTTCTAGTTCTTTTTTAAGGTGAAGGGAATTTTTAACCAGGATATTGATTTATAGCTAGCGGGCTGATAGGGGGAGGGGCAATGAATTTAGCCGTTTTATAGTTAGGGGAGGTTATAAAGCGCTAACATTGGGCGCAGTGGGACATTAGCTTTGAAGTTTAGCGGGACCGTATAGTTTTGGCCATAGGTGAAGCCTGTAGAGTTACCTGTAGGTTTAGAGAAGCTTGGCTTTTGGGTCGGTCGGTAGAGCAAAGAGACTCGCTTTGACTAAGAAGGATCGAATTCGCAGTGGTGGGCAGTCCGTCACTGACGGACTCCCGTTTCGCTGACGACTGACGGAAACATTATTTGCCGAAGGTCGTCTTTGCTTTTCGGGTTAGTGACGGTTCGGGTGACGGCCGAAAATCACTTCCGTCGGTGCTTATTCCGACAGTGTTTCAAAGTTTCCGTCAGTCGTCAGTCCCCAGTGACGGACTGACGGACCTTCCGTCATCGGTACTGACGGACTGCCCACCACTGTAAAATTGTACGATCGAGCAGTAGAAAAGGGTTCTTTCGACCGATGATTCCAAGGATGAAATAGTTGGTTTCAAATGTCGGGTTTTTGTAATTCGTGAGCGAATGACTCCTTAATACATTGTGCCTACGGTGAAGTACGACAGAGATAATGTGATTGTTTGGGGCTCATTTGCTGGCAATTTAGTAGATCTTTAGAAAATATCGAATAAATAGGCCAGCATGTCTCTCATTTAATTATGCCTCGATTTGCTATCCCATCTGGAACCCGTCTTATCGGTTAAACCTTTATTTTGCAGTAGATCTACGATCCTAAACACACGTCCAGATTATGACGTAGTAATTTAGAGAAGACAGATGAGGAAGAACAGCTTACAATCATGGCTGGCCTACCCCAGTCTCCCGATTGCAATCCTATCGAACCCTTTGGAATTGTAGGATTATCTAGAGAGACCATTAAAAATGAAGCAAACAATAAATTAACAGTTGCTATGGGTCTATTTGTTTGAAGGTTGGAATAAAATTCAACAAGAATATTTGGGTTCTTTGGAAATTGTGACTCAATTTCTTCGGCATATATTTTATATATATATATATATATATATATATATATATATATATATATATATATATATATATATATATATATATATATATATATATATAAACACAGTAATAGGACTAATTTTATATGCGAAACCAGGCTTCGAAGGAAACATCCGTCATTGTCAATCGCCAGTGAACAAGTGAGATACAGAAGCGTATAAACACACAAATCAGTGGCGCTAAGGTGGAAGATGCGAGAATGTGTCGGCATTTTTGAGAAACGGAAGTATGAATTTCTTGCTTATTAAGGTTTTAGTATTCAATTGGCCGTCGAAAGTATTAAAGTTGGGAATTTCTTTTATAAGTGCCGATTCAATTAAGCGTCGAGGTATATAATTGTGAGACTTATATATATGTATATGGACGTTCTGGAGAGTTGTTGCGTAGACCCTCCAAAATCCCCTTCCCTGAGGGTGCCGAATGGTCTCCTTCTAAGACTGCTACTTACATATTTATGCCTTTTCCCTAACTTCACCAATTTCTTTCCGAATCTCTCCTCACAAATTTTCTGGCAGGTATGCCCCAGCCCCCTCTTTTTTTTATTTGCTTCTAGGCTCTAAAAAAAATAATAATTTCACCAAACGACCTCCTTCCTCCAGATCCAAAACAAGAATGAACGAAGATACATCCAGGATGAATCGGAAGTTCGGGTTTTATTCGCTCTATGCCTGGGGCTGCCCCTTAATTATTGGCACGGTGGCCAACGTAGTGGACAGCCTACCCAATAACGTCACAAACATACTGAGACCGGAATTTGGGAAAGGAACTTGCTTCTTCTCAGGTTTGTTTTTGTCTCTTCGTCGTATTATTGGGGTATCTTTTGAGAGAATTAACGCTCCTCGCGCATTAGTGAGGTGATGGGGGCGGGAAAGAGTGATTTAAAAGAAGGTTAAGGGTGAACTGAACCCCTACAACAAAACTTGGCCCCTGAATTATGTGGCCCGGGAAGCATATGAGTCGTCTCCAGCAACCTTGGCTCGCATAAAACAATGAAGCCAATTAGTGACGGCAGTGACTCCTTCAATACGAAAATCCAGGTTATGAGAACTCTGAACAAACATTACTCGAACTGAATTAAGGATCCTGGAGGAAATCCTACAGGGATCATGAAAGGAATACATTAATAATCCTTGTAAAAAGCTTTCAACGATCGTTCAAAGAGCAGAAAGCCGCAAAGCCCAAACCGACAAGACGTGTGATACAGCTTAAGCCACACCTAGGAAGGGTCAAGAGAGGCGCCGACATAAACAATCCCATTCATTCTTCTGATTCCAGGCGAGAGACAGGGATGACCGCGCTTGCGCGTCCCCCTCCCCCCCCCTCCTAAAGATGGTAAAAGGATTCAATTAATTATTAGAACATTGACCTGTATGTAGGACAGTAGGAATGTCCATAGCGTATTGCAAGAGGTGTCCTAAAAGGCGACCAAACCCCGGGTAGGAGGTCGCTGGGCTGGGAGGAGGTAGCACATCTGAAAGATTTGTTCCTGCGCACGCATTTTTTTTTTTCAAGGGGCTATCTGGCGACTGCCCACTTGGGCATAAGTCGCCGCAAACAAACAGCCCAGTTCTAGGCTACTTTAAAATAAAAATTTTAACAGAAACAACAATAAAAAGGGGATAACAATCAGGGAGCAAGCTCCGGCGTCGGAGAGAGGTCCCCCTCCCCCTGGCGTAAGAGCCTGCGACCTACAAAAAACAAAACAAAAACAAACAACAATAACAAAAAAAAACAAGTTAAATACAAGGGAGAAGGCCGGCCTCCCCCCAAAAGTCAACAAGTCCACAAATCAATGTGCATGAATCTGTCCCGAGTACAAGGGACAGGCGTTAGCGACCCCGCCCATCCCGGTACCGGGACAGGTATCGTGCGCGAAGATCACCCAGACTAGGACATTCGACAAGAATGTGCCGAACAGTCTGGGGGACGACGCAGTCGATGCAATAGGGCGCAGGCGAGCGCTCCATCAAATAGCGATGCGTCACACGAGTATGTCCGATTCGGAGACGACAGAAAGCAACCTGAAGCCGCCGCGGCATTGGGAGATAGGTCCATAGGAACAGTCGCGGCGCAATGGCACGCAACTTCAAGTTCCCTTCGACCGTCTCCCATCTTCTTTGCCAAGCAGACCGAAGAGCTGCCCATATTCCTGCCCTGTAGTCAGTGTGAGGAAGAGCGAAACGCTGGTCCGGTCGCAGAGTCTTCGCGGACTCTTTGGCGCCCTCATCGGCGCGCTTATTCCCCGCAATTCCTACATGTCCAGGAACCCAGCAGAAGATAATCTCGACATCTGCCCGGCTCGCCAAAACCGTGGCGTCACGGATATCGCGAACCAGGGGATGCGGAGATTCCAATGCCCCGAGAGCACTCAGGGCGCTCTGTGAGTCGCTTTAGATCACAATCCGGTCCCCGAACCGGGCACGTAGCGTGATCCCCCGTACCGAGTGGTGCATTGCCACCAGCTCAGCCGTGAAGACAGACGCAGCGCCTGGTAGAGCCCCGCTGACTTCAAACAGAGGGGATACGGCGTGGAAGCCGACCCCCTCTTGGGACTTGAAGCCATCCGTATACACTGGCACGGTACCAGCGTGACACGATGTGTGCTCCAAAAAGTTCGAACGCAATACTCCCGGCGCAGTACAAGCTTTGGGAGCAGAGGCGTGGCGACCAATAGCTAAATGTGGTACCCTCCAGGGTGGCGTCCTGGGCAGAACCAGGGGTGCCACCGGCCCGAGAGCTATATCTACCTATCGAAGGAGTTTCCTGGCCCTAAACCCAAAGGGCTTAGGGTATGACTGGCGTCTCTCGGCGGCATAGGCACCATCGAGATCAGCTGCGGATGCAGTGAGAGCTGTTGGCAACTGAGGGAGGCGGCGGGCTCGCGTGTACAGGCGGGTGATGTACTGCACGCGGCGCAGAGCGAGTGGCATCTCCCCAGCATCGACCAACAGGCTCTCAATGAGGAAAGTGCGGAAGGCACCGGTCGCAAGGCGAAGGCCGGTGTGGTGGATCGAATCCACCTTCCGCAATAAACGCTCGGCTGCGGACGCATAAAACTCGCATCCGTAGTCGAGCGTCGAACGAACAAAGGATCGATAAAAAAGTAGGGCAGTAGCCCTATCAGCGCCCCAAGCGCTGAACGTCACGGAACGGAGAATGTCCATGGCGCGGGTACAAGAGACCCTAAGGCTGCGAATATGAGCCTCCCAGGTGAGGCGTCGGTCGAATACAAGACCAAGGAAACGGTGCGACTCAACCACGTCCAGGCGCACCCCATTAAGAAACAAATCTGGGTCGGGGTGAAGCCGTGGATGGCGGCAGAAGTGCACCACCTTAGTCTTGGCCAAAGAAAAGCGAAACCTGTGCGCTTCGGCATAGCGAGAAACGCGGTTCAATGCCTGTTGGAGTCGACGCTCCAGAGTTGGCATCTGGGCCGCGCCAAAAGAGATCGAAAGGTCGTCCACGTAGAGCGTAGAGAGAACATCTTCCGGCAGCACCGAGGTGATGCCGTTGATGCTCAAGGCAAAGAGTGTGACACTGAGGACACTTCCCTGCGGGACACCTTCTTCCTGCTCCTTTGGGCCGGAGAGGGCTCCCCCCACCCGTAGGCGGAATCGACGATCTCGCAAAAATTCAGATATAAACATTGGGAGGCGTCCCCTCGCCCCCATCGTGTGAGGAGTCTGCAGGATACCGTATCGCCATGCGGTGTTATAGGCCTTCTCCAGATCGGAAAAATACCGTGGCGTAGTGCTTTCTACGAAGTAAGGCCTCGCAGACGGCATTTTCCAGTCGGAGCAGAGCATCCGACGTGGAGTGGAACTTGCGGAAGCCGCACTGTGCGGAAGACAGATGGCCTCCGCTGTCCAGGAAAAAGGCTAATCTAACATTTACCAATTTCTCCATCAACTTACACACGCAAGAGGTTAGAGAGATTGGGCGGAAACCGGTTGGAGTAGAGTGATCTCTCCCCAGTTTGCGAAAGGCAAGCACAGTAGCGATTCGCCAGGAGTCTGGGAGAAGACCTTCCACCCAGATCCTGTTGAACAGATCTAACAGAAAGGCCATGCCTAGCTCACCCAGGTGTCGAGGCATGGCGTACGGGACATCGTCTGGACCATGGGCGGTGTCCGCGCACGAAGCGAGAGCGGAACGCAACTCACTCACAGTAAACTTGTCGTTGAAGATTCTCCGCCTCTGGAGGTAAAGTCCAGCCGGCGGCCTTCCGCGACATCACGACGTGCATTGAATGCTGGCGGAGCAGCATTACGTCTAGAGAATGCGGAAAAAGCGGTCGCTAAGAATTCCGCCATGGACGCGGGGTCCGAGATTGCGGTCCCATTCTCCTGGAGAAAAGGAGGGGGGTCATGCGAGAACTTGCCCCGAATCCTTTTGACTCGCCTCCACACCTCAGCTAAAGGGGTCTTCCCGTTAAGTGAAGACACGTATGCCCGCCAAGAAGAGCGGCGGGCGTGCTTCGAAATATACCGGAACCTAGCCCTAGTCCGACGAAATTCAGCGACAGTGAAATCGTTCGGGCGGCGCTTATAGCGCATGTAGGCATAACGCTTCTGTTTGAGGCCGTCTCACACTCGGCCGACCACCATGGGAGTGGTCGGCGTGCAAAACGGCCAGACGTCCTAGGAATAGTAGTCAGGCCCACGGCGATGAGGTTGCCGGAGAAGAACTCAACGGCCTCATCTACCGACCTAAACTCCTCGACTGAGATAGAGAATTCAGTCATTTCCTGAAATGCAGGCCACCGCGCCCGCGCCAAGCACCACCGAGGTGGTCTCTCAGGCGGCAGTTGCCCTGAAAATGATATTTGAATGGGAAAGTGATCACTACCATGGAGGTCATCGACCACCCCCCAATCAAAATCAGGCTGTGCATCCGAAGAGCACAAAGATAGGTCAAGGCAAGAAAATGAAGCAGTTCTCGGACAGTGATGCGTAAACTCATCCACGTTATGGACACCCATCTCAAGCTCTTCGATCAGATCGGCAAGGACTTGTCCCCTGGGATTGATGGAGTAATCTCCCCAGAGAGGATGCCTGCCGTTCAGATCTCCAAGCAAGAGATAGGGCCTCGGCAACCGTGCCACTACGCGGCGGAAGTCCCCCGCGTCGAAGTCAGCTGACGGTGGAATGTACGCAGAAATGATAGTATACCTCCTATCCAGGTGCAGCTGCACAGCCACTGCCTGAAAGGAGGTATCTAAAGAGAAAGGAAGAACGGAGACATCATGCCGGGTGTAAACCGCGCATCCCCCAGACCGGCCATCCCGCGGTGGTGGGGTCGCAAGCCCCTTATACGCCGGGAGGGCAGGCAGGGGGCACGCGCCTAGCATGGTCTCCTGGAAAAATATAGCTAATGGGGAACGGGACGAGACGAGCCTCCGCAGCTCCTCCCAGTTGGCCCGGAGTCCACGGCAATTCCATTGAAGGAATATCCACTCCAGGCCTAGCTCGTAGGAGACGCGGGGGCCCTCCTCGAACTGAAGACCCTCACGGGAATGGCCATACGCTTCCCGGGGGCAGAACCCCGGGCGCTGTTGGCCGGACAAAGCACTGAAGGTGCTGTCGCCTTCGAGGACTTATTGGGGGAGGTTGGGCTCGCCATGCGAGTCTTTTCCTCCCTCCGCCTCAAAACCTTAGGCGGGCGTTGCGGCTTTGGAGGCGGGGGGCCCTCTTTTCGAGGAACCACCGTCTCCGAGCCACTCGATCCACCTCGGGGCGTGGGCGAAGGAGCCGAAGCTCCTTTGTTGCTGTCCTCCTTTCGGGGGACAGCTTTAGGAACCCCCAAAGATGGCCTAGCGACCATCTTCAGGGGTGTTGCCTCCTGTGAGTCTGACGACTCGGTGGAGGCGCGTGGCCGTTTCGCCTTGCGGGAAACGGTCACGCTGGGGGAAGAGGGGGGAGCCCTGGTTTTAGCCGGGGCTGGGTATGAACCCTTTTTGCTGCCAGCTTTACCAGGGGAGCGCCCAGGTTGGATAGAGCCCGCAGAAGGGCTCTGAATGGGCGCGGAAACAACCGTGCTCGTTGGCCTGGATGGGCCAGGAGCAGAGGGTGCCTTTCTAACTATTGAGGCATATGACGTCCCAGGCAGAGCCGGGCGCGCCAGGACCAAGTCCTTAGCCTCGCGGAATGAGAGTCGATCCTGGGCCTGAACGGCCAGGATTTCTTTCTCAAGGAGATATGCACCACATTGCTTCGAAGAAGCGGGGTGCGGCTCTCCGCAATTGACACACTTGGCCACACACGATTTGGACTTATCGTGTGCGACCTTGAAGCAATTTACACAGACTTCGGGTGATCCCGACTTTGCACGTCTACATGAGCGATTCGTATGGCTGAAGCGGTGACAGTAATAGCACCGCCGCGGAAGGTGGCACGAATGCCTTCACTTCGGTAGCAGTACCAACCGGCACGCACCGACTCAGGGAGCTTGTCACAGTCGAACGTGATGAAGAGTGTAGGGGTGGGTCTTGAGGCCCCTCCCTGTTTTCTCATCACACGTTCGACCTTGACCGCACCATGGTCGGCCAGCTCTAGGGTAATGTCCTCAATGGAGTAGTCAACGAGTTCCCTCGCATAAACTACTCCTTTCACAAAGTTCATGGTAGAGTGCGGCGTCACACTCACCGGGGTGCCATGAAGTGTCCGAAGAGCACTTATCTTGGCCACCTCGGCGGGATTCGCCGCATTCGCCAGAAGGCTTCCGTCCGAGAAACGGGTCACCTTCGGCTCTCTACCAATTGTACTAGCTAATCCTCTCCTCTGATGGATCATATTGCCCTTGGAAAACATGGTGCCATCAGTAGAGTGAATAACGAGGAAGCGTTTGAAGCCAGCGGGCTCGAAAACGCCAGGTAACCTCTGAATGAGGGGCCCCGATGTCATCGAGGCTCCGCAATGTGCACTTTTGGTCTTAGTCAGGGGCTCCGCAACCGGGAGGGCAGAGGGGCCGGATGTGCCGGTCTTGGCTTGGTCGCTTGCCAAAGTGGCAGCAGACCCATCTTTCTCCACAGCTCCCGTGGATAGAGAGGAGCCCCGAATCTTCTTAGTCTTTTTCGTCCTTTTAGTCCTTTTCTTTTTTGGATAGGAGGGCGGGGAAAAAACCCGCTTCTCACCTCCGCCGGTAGAAGCCCCTAGGCCAGATGGACCGACCTCAGCCCGGTCCTTCTCCGAAATGGAGAAGGTCCTGGTGGTCGCAGGGGTATCATTCGGAGGATATCCCTCCCCTCCCTGTACTGCCTCAGAATCCCCAGCCGTTTGAGGAGGACCTTGCATAGGGGTGGATTCGGGTTCGGTGCTTGGCGCCGAGCTCGGATTCCCCTCCATGGAAAGACCTGCCATCTGAGGTTGGGTTTCCTCAAGGACCATGTCTATCACAGGAAGGGCCTCCAGTTGGCCATCCCCTCCCAGGACATCGCAGGTCCCTTTGGCAGCGTCACCAGTCTTTTGTGGGGAGGCACAGGCCTTGACCCCGGCAAGGTTCAAGATTCTTGCCAGCAGGTCTTTTGAGGGAAGCGACCGAAGGGTCCTGGCTTCCCTCTCCTCCCTAAGGGGGTTCGCCCTACCGAGCCGCTTCGATGAGGAGCGGAGGGCTAAGGGCTGCCCGCTGTCTTTCTTGGAGGTCCCCTTGGAAAGAAAAGAGGGGACTGCCGCTGGAAAAAGGGAGGTGCCCGAAAGCACCTCCAGAGAAGGGGGTGAGGGGGAGTCCCCTACAACCATAAGCGAAGGAGAGGAGTAAGCCTCCTCTCCGGTTGAAGAGATATGGAGGGTCCCCTGCGCAACCACAGGGGGGGGGACCTCCATTTTTTATGTGGAGCTGCCCGAGAGCGGCTCCGTCGTTTCTACAGGGGGATTTAAAGGGTTTTTTTGGTTGGACTCATCATTGGGCATGGTGACCCTCTTTTTATTACGGGATGCAACAGCTCATCACCTCTCGCAGTTGCCCGCACTGCAAGAGGTGCTTACAGCCCGCCATTTGGGACCACCCCTCCCGCCTGGTGGCCTGGCAGTCCATCGGCATGGCGGCTCCACCTTAGACGCGGCGTAAAAATGGATAGAATGTGAAGAAGAGAGGAAAAAGTATGTGAGGAAGGTATGGGTGAGGAAGAAGCAGGTTGTTAAAAAAAACCCATCCCGAACAGGAGCTCAGAGGTAGGGAACATTGTCCCCTTCCCCCTCAGCCCCGATCCGCGACGGTTGGCTTAAGAAGAAGGTCAGCATCTACCCTGTGAAATTAGAGGCTGACCATTGAAAGTTGTGGGAGAGGTTGTATGAAAAGCGACGAAGTAGGGGAGAAATACAGGCTATCTGAAGGAAGGATGAGTGACTAAGCTAGGGCCGGACGGAGCGCTGGATCCCGTCAGCCTGCGCACGCAATGCGTAATGACGGTAATGGGCGGGGGTGCCACGGACTCCATCAAGTATTACCAGTTAATCCTAGTTAATGTGTGAATTATGTCGGCGTGTGGAATGCGAGAGGTATATGTGATGTTGGAAAGAGGGGAAAAATAGTCAGTGTTGAAGCAAAGAAACTTCAGATGCTTGCTTTATGTGAGACAAACAAGAAAAGGAATAAAGAGTTTGTGTTGGATGGAGTGAATTGAATGCACTTAGGTATAGATCGGGGTGGTAGTAGTAAAGAGGGTATAGCAGTGTTTTTGACTCAAGAGTGCTACAATGAAGCAATGTTTAGGTATGAATATGTAAGTTCGAAAATTATGTGGGAGGGGTTGACGTTTGGAAGGGCGAAATTGTGCGTGGTTGTAGGTTAAGGACCCTGTAATGATAGAAGTGAGGCTGAGAAAGAATTTCTGGAGTGACTTGGAATGAGTGGTGGATGGAATTGAGAATGGATGTCGCTTGATGGATGTAGGAGATATGAATGGATGAATATTTAACAGGATGAGAGAAGGAATAACTGGAACTTTTAGAGAAAGTAAAAATGGAGAGAGAGTGGCAGGTTTCTGTGATGAAAAAATCGTGTGTAGCAAGCATGTCCTTTCTAAAAAGGAGATGTGCATAAATAGACAGGAGTTGAGCAAAGAAGAAAGAGGCAGAAGTTAAGAATAGGGTTGATATATTCCTAGTTCGAAAGAATATGCTGCGAGGTATATTTGTTATGAAAGCTGTAAGAAATATGAGCATAGGACTACACAACCACATGATTGTGTATTGTAAAGTTCAATTCGTTGGTGTATGGCTGAGAAGACTTGATGAAGGCGCAATTGTTAAATTAATTCATCATTAATTTAATTAATATTCTATGGTTCTTTTCTGCATCTGTACCCTCCTTGGTGTCAACCACATCTCACTAGAATTCTTTTTTAAAACTTTATATTTCTTGGTGCTTTTGAAATGCTTCTAACCCTACCACAACCCTTAGAGTTAGTAAAATTTGACGGTGGACCACTCTTTACCACTCATAACCCTCCTCCACTATTTTTCCTTCCTTCTACTGTGTCCTCCCTATTCCCCATCATTACAGAAAGCTTGCTTTTCCCTGGGAACCATCAATCATATTTTTTTCAGATTTTTTTCTGTATTATTGCAGGTCGTCCCGCTCAGTGGGCGTACTTCTTCAGTATTGTCGTTATTCTGCTGATAACGAATATCTTTTTCTTCGTCCACGTCGTTGTTGTGCTGGTGAGAGCTCATCGGAGTTTTCGCCAAGTGTTCGTTCATGGACGGACAGAGAGGGGAAAGGAGGATGAGTCCCATGAAAAGTAAGAACACAGTAGAATACTTTAATACATCAGCGTAGTTAATCAGAGAAGGAGGTTGTCCCTAGCCCTCTTTAGTCGTGTGCACGCGTCTCTATAAGTTATTATGTCGGTCCGTCGGATGGTAACCATTTAATTTTCACTGAGTATTTATTTAGCAATAACGAAATTTGAAACCCTTATGCTGTTTTATATTCTCTTTCGAATGATATAATTGACAAAGTCGTCCTAAGGTTAGTCCGGGAATTATTTTACAATAACATCGTAACTATTCGGCTGATTCTAACGAAATTTGAAACCCTTATGTTGTTTTACATTCTCTTTCGAATGATATAATTGTCAATGTCCTGCCAATATTAGTCAGGAAATTATTAAAGGTTTTGAAGGTCATAATGTCATTTGGTCATAAGACAGAATAATTGAGAGCACCCGACTTAGGTCTGTTGACCTTGTTCAGACCTCACAACTGACAAGACGAGGGCCCACCCTTTTGGATAAGCAGGTTGTTCCGGCAAGGGTGGGTACAACCTGTGGCTTTTAGGCTGCCTGTGGCCTTCATGACCATTAAGTGTGGCCTTCTGAATGACTTCAAATAGTGCACATCAAATCACTATATTGCGTTCGTGCCAAAAGATCTCGCAACAAAGTTATTAAAAGGTTAATTAACTTTTGAAGTAGTATTTTCTTTTCATTTTTAAGCTGATAAATAGTCATAATAGTTAGTTATATACAAAATAATGTATCACTTGAAGTATATCTAAATAAAATTTTAGGAATGCGGCCTACATCTAATTTAAGGCAGCCTACAATACAGAAAAAGTTCCATACCTCTGTACTAGGCTATGAGTAAGAAAGAAATTGCTGGGTAACATTTAGAATGTATATTGCAAGTCTACACACCATTGTAATAATTAGATCACACATATCAACAAGGAAAATTGCAAATTTAAAGGACTCGGTACTTCTGACAACTTAGTTAGGCAACCACTTAGCTGGAGTCCGTTTCATCAATCCAAATAAGGATTTTAATGGCATTAAACTTCTACCTTTCAAACCCAAATAAATCATTCCATTTTCTCATCCGATCCAGTGCCTACCACATTTCAATACAGGCAGGCGCGGGTTCCAGGGGGAGGGCTAGAGGGCTGAAGCCCCTCCCCCACTCCCCCCAAAATTCAGACCCGTTTATTTTTTAAGCCATCCTTGTATTTTGCTATTCAGAATGAGTTATGAAATAGAATATATATATAAAAATAGTTTTTTTAAAACCGTTAAGATCGAATGTACCTTATATGATACATGTCTAAAATACAGGTAAATCTCCAAAATAATTATTAAATCCAGTATTATACCTCAACTGATGTCCCAAAACTATAATTCATAATTTTATGATGTGTGGAAAAAATTCGGATCTGATAAAGTTAGTAGTCACTCTTTTATGAGATGCTGTGATTTATTATCACTGCTGTCTATTATAACCCTTATTAATCATCAATTCCTTTTCTTAGGCCCCTCATATGGAGGAATTCAGGTCAGCTCCCGCAAAACTTTTATCTTGGATCCACCACTGAGCACAGGATACCATTAAACCTACCCATACAAGTTAAAAATTATCTTACAATAGATTTCAAATCCTAATTAAATTCGTATCACTATTTTTTGTTAGACAAGAAACGTAAACAAAGATCGCGGAAACAATGACTCAAAATTTCAGTGAAAATGACAAGAGTCATAAGTCAGAAACAGGATTATAGGAGAACTATTCCTAGGTTAACATGGAGATAATAGATCTGAATCCATGAGAGTGAATTAATTTCTTCCTTTGAAAGGGAAGTTTAATGAGTCGATAAATATATATTAATATATTTCTACCTTTGTTGTGTCTAGTTATTGGATATACGTCAAGTTGTTCTTTGTGATGGGAATAACGTGGATTGCCGAAGTTGTATCCTTCGAAGTTAAGTCTTCTTTCCCCTGCGAATTTTGGTAAGTTTAACCCAGGTTGCATCTTGTAGCGAAGCACTGAAGCAACCCCTACCGTAGTGTCAGCTGTACGTCGTAAAAGGGGACTAAATGTGATACCATTCAGGTATTAAGTTGCTACCGCCAAGTTATTGGATGGTGTTAAGCGGATGTTGAATGGCGAAGACTAACAGCTTTCAATCAACTCAATTTGCTCTCTAGTCCTATTTTGTACCTATTTGTGACTGAAATTTTTTTTTTTAGCATTTCAGTTCATCTTTACGAATGTGAGATTCTTTTTTTAAGATTTAGTTTTTTTTTCGTTCCTTTTAAACCCCCCCTGTATAATTTCTATTTATCTATTATCTTGTCTCTAATTAAACCCTATTTCAATCGTTCCCAACAAAGATTATGACAGCCCATGACCAATTGACAAGTTCCGTTTTTATTTTATTCCTATAAATAATTTAAGTCAATTTGAATCCGGGAAGTAAGACAAAAACGAATCTATAAATATTTTGAGAAATTTCCCAAAATATGTTTGCCAAGATTATTGTAATTTCAAATCTTGCTGAATATGAAATAATCTAAATTTGTTTCCAAAAGTAAGAAAGATCTAAATCACATAGAATTTAGCTCAATCGTCCATTCTAATTTTAAGGATCTGTCTCTAGATACATTTTTTTTTTCAATTATTACAGGGTGATAACAAGCAGCATCAATGCATTGAGAGGCCTATTTATCTTCATAATATTTGTATGCAAGAAAGCAACTCTCACTAAGGTAATTAATTTTATCATGATGGGTGATTCATTTAGTAATGTATTGAGACGACACGAACTTCGATGGGAGCCTTCTTCTGTAATGGGTAGAACATAAACTAAGGCAACCATTTAAGGTGGATGGTAGCAGACTAGAAAGAAGGGGAAAGAATGAAGTACCCTTAGAGCCAACTCAAAACTCACCTATCCCAAGGAATATATTTTATCCATAAAAAGCCTTAGAAAAATATTCCCAAGCTCATACCGATGTTTTTTATACATTTTAGGGGTACCAAGTATTTTCGTATTTACTTGAAAGCAACAAATTTATTACCAATCATAAATAAATTCATCAACAATGAATGTTAGCCTACCCCTCATCTGTGGTTAAATTAAAAAAATAAAATGATTATCCCTACTGAAGAAATAGTATGGTAAAACTCTTAGGGGTATTTGAAATTCACAAGAAAGTCTAAATTCTTTAGTGAATTGTACCAATACATTGTCAATATTTCAGGCATTTGACTCCCACTGTTGAGCGTTCTCATTCATGATGAGAAATTTGGGGTCATAAGCTACCATGGCTCAATGAGGGGTTGGTAGTAGCTAAGGGAGTAAAGATTGGTTTTAACACATTTTCGATACATGAATTTAGAAATGTTTTTCTTATGCAGTTTCATGTGCACTTTTCAGATATGGCACTCGTTTTTCCCGGAATTGCATACTTTTTCCATAATCAACCGAAGTACATACTAGGAAAAGTATGTATTTCCGCAAAAACAAGCTTCAGATCTGAAAAGTACACATACAACTGAATAAGAAAAACACATTTTTAAATTCATCTAAAAGATCCAGACCAGACCTAACCTGGTAATTTAAGACGACGATCGCGCCGTCTACTTTAGGCTATTTCTGCCAAAAATAACCTCGTAATATTCCTAATTCGAAAGCCTACCATTAAATGTGAATGCAAACATCGTTAGGCCTCTAGTTTGAATCAAAGTTTTGTGCAGAAAACAGTGTATAAATAAAACGGTTAAGATTCGTTAAAACGAATCTTCACCCTATATATTTCTAAGGCCTGGCAAGCGTCATCGAAAACTTCTCGTATGAGTTGGTATTGCGATCTATCACAGCCAACACGCGCCATTATACCAAAGAAACTAAAAACACGGAGACCCGCGAAGCGTCCGGAATAAACGAAAATATAACGAAGTGTGTGATTGGTTTAAAAGGCAGAAAACGAATGCGCAGTTGGCCTGCAGATCTAAAAAAAAACATGGTATTGGTTGAATATCACCAAAACACGCATGCGCACATTGCCTCTAGATCTCAAAAGCACGGCTCTAGGTGCTTGAATCAAGGCAAAAGTTTAAGGAGTTAGGTCGAAAATGACTCAGGAAAATTTGAAATTAGCAAAATAGCAATATAGTTTCTAAAAGTGAATAACTCCGTTATTATTAAGTTCCGGAAGTTAAAAGTGGCATCGATAAGAATCATTTTTAAAATTAAAAACGTCTATGGCTTTGATAATTAAAAAATAGTAAATGTATTAAAACGAATCTTTACCTCTAAGGGCCGTCAGCTAAAGTAGTTGAGATTGGAATATTTTTCCGCGTTGGGAATCAAACCGAGGAACTACACTACCGAGACACCTTGTACAAATACACAAGTCCTAAAGTATAGCATAGAATATCGTTTAAGGCCTTCTTGCACGGAAAACCTCATAGTATTAAAAAAAAAAACCCTCACCTGTTTTCCTTTCAATTTTAAGATTCTAAATCTAAATCTTAAGATTTCGAGGGCTCATAGACTCCATGAAGCTCCCTTCCCATATAGAAGCCTAAATTATAATTAGGTCGATAGATAATTTTAATTTATGTAGTTGAATTCCATTTTTTAAAAATATTAATACATATATTTTCATTTTTATAGATATTTTATAATAGAATTTATCTACAAACAAATAACTTGCATTTTACAAGCTTATTGTATAAAATAGAGTTAATTTGCATATTACTTACTGAAAATAATGGTTATGGGGGCTACAGAAAGAAATCAAGTTCCTAAGGAGGTCATAAGCTAAAAAAGGTATCGAACCACTGATTTCGATCAGCAATTGATTAGAAAAATTTGTTTACAAAGCAAACCATATTAAAAATATCCGATTTACATGGATGTTTTATACATTATAAAATTACATCTGACCATATTTTATATATCAAAATGTTTCACATTAAAAAATCAAATAGTAATAATAATATATTAAATACACAGTATTCATAAGATTTCATCTTTCCCTAGATTGCTAAAGCTTGGCCTCCACTCGTCCAGCCTCTCCGTAAAATAGCGGTCTTCAGACTTTCCAGTGCTAATGAAAGGGTTAAATCCGGAGTTTCAGAAGTCAGTGGCACCTTCCCGCGCATTTTGAACGGCGAAAAAACTCGTTATACTTCAGAACAATTTGCTGAAAATATCGAACTACAAACACATCCCTCAGGAATTCCATCCTCCCATGCTAAGTGACGAGGGATGGAGTAGGAAAGATGCCGCCAAAGGAGAATTTAAAATGACAAAGAATTTAAGACCATTAGCTATATCTTGTTTAATACTATTGCTATTGTGGGCTAACTGATTTGTCAATGGTATTTTTTATATCCCTTTATGCCCTGAATTATTTTTTTTTTAATGAAAAACATATTAATTACATTTATAGTTTCTATTAATTGGTAAATAGTTAGTGGCAAACGGCGCGCGAATCTGATGGAACCCTTGTGTGAACCTACACAAAAATGTGTCGTACTTGTCACACTTGCTTGCTAGACCCCACCCATGTAATTTGTCTAGCTATAAAGCCTTTATTTTCTATGTGGCGGATTCGTCACATATGGACGTAAAGGGATATTTGAAAACAGCCCTAATATAAGCAACATTCAAAATACAATAAACCCTCGATATAATGAACCTCAATATAACGAATTTCGGATATAACGAGCCAGATTTCCTGGGCGAACTTCATCGGGTTTAACAGGCAAGCGTTACGACCAGCCTGAGTGAGTGTTGGTGTGTCACATGTCTCCTACAGTGCAAGGTTCGTATCAATACTATGTTGTGTAGTCCACTTAACTTTATTAGTAATTGCATACGTATTACATAGCCATAACGAACTATTCCATTGCTTTTAACGCCCATCGGGTTAATGAACTATCGGCTTTAACGAACGACCCCCTTCCCATATAGTTCGTTATATCGAGGTTTTACTGTACTTACAAAAGTCAAAACAAACATACTAACGCAAACGACTGCAATCAGCCACAATGAGAAGCAAAAGCTTTCAGAGAAAACCTTTTGTTTTTCATTAATTGTCGGTGTGTACACTACGCTAATCCACTAGCCAGGATTTGGTAATAATTATAGTATATATAATCCTCTGATTAATTAATACTCATTATGGCGAACTAATGAGTAGGTAAACATGTACGAAAAATGGGGTGGTTTGCGGGTTCTTCGTTGCCATTTCTCTATTCGGAGAGAGCTGTTAGCCAGTGAAGAAAAAGTGTAAATAAATAAACAATATATAGAATTACAAGATCAAGCTTTAAAATTAGAATTTAATAGAATATAATAAACATATAAAGTACAAATAAAAGGCAACAACGCCAACTCGCTGACCTCATCACTTCACAAGTCAAATTGTTAACGACTATTAACGAGACATGACTCATTTCTAGTCATTTGAGTCAGGTATCAACTATGAAAATATTCTTCACCTCTTTGCATTGAAAAAAGGATACTTTTTGGTAAATATGTGTAGATTAGCGACTCGAACGATGGGACGTACTATTTCGTCCGTGTTCCAAAATGATTCACGTTTTAGGAGTACATTTATTATGGGACGGCTCGTGTGAGGTAAACACAATGGGAGACCACACTACGATGATCCTAAGTTTCATTAAATTGGGGGGGCTGGGGGGCACAGCCCCCCAGTATATAATAATCCTAATTGTTTATAGACTAATGTGCTAACGTTTACAGAGGTGAATGATTTAACCAAATCATGTCAGCGCCTTTAATCGTTTTGCGGATTATAATAGGGGTGGGGTTGGGGTCTGACGTCAGACGACTCAAACGCGCATGAATATTCCGGTAGTGGTGAACGAAAATATTTACCCCCAAAAACTTTTTCGTCCGAATCGCTAATCTACATATATACCTTTTTTTATTTGTAAGTTCACATTATCTCCTCGAAAACCTCAAATTATATATATATATATTTTTTAGCCAATAAACCGAACCTCCGGTACTACTTACAATTTACAGGAGGAACTTGCGCTTTCTTAGTAGACATGGAGTCTGCGACTTGCGTGAGGTCTATAAACGGCTCTGGCAACGAGGTTTTTGGTCTGTTTTCTTACGTATTTCCAGTACCAATCTCCTCGGCCTATTTTTTTCTAAAATAGTGAAAAAAAACAAAACAGCCATGAGCCTTACCCTGTCCTTGGGATTGGAGGCGGATGTTGGGGCAGTGGGGTCCCCCATCTGAGGCCTTTAATGAGTTAGGTTAGGTTAGAAAGCACTTCTATTTGTCTACCATTGAGAAATGTACTACTCATATTTTTCAAAGTGTAGAAAGCGCTCCTCTCAAATTTACAGGGGCCAATACCTTTTTTTTTCAGGGGGGATACAGAAGTGAAACGACGGGTGATAAATAATCAAGGATAGTTTTTTTTTTTTAATTTATTCGATTACAAGGCAATGGCTTCGCCACTTTCCCCGGGGGGAGCTTGCGCTTCACTGCTAAGATTAAAATTTAAAATAAAAAAAAGCCATGGTTATTTTTTTATGAATTTTCTGAACTTCGCCAATTATAATTTTAAAGGGGAACTCTTAAGTTAAATTTTCCCCCTTTCAAAATATCACGTTGCTAAAATATAATTATAGAAGAAGATATATAAAAATACATTTTCTGAACTCCATTTGTATTTCTTTGGGTTTTAAAAAATTCACAAAAATGTCGATACTTATATTTATTTCTGAACTTCACCATTTTGTTCTTTGATAGTATAAAAGAATTATTAGAAATAACTTTGCTAAAAAACCATAAGTCATAACCAAACTAAGATGAAATCATTATACAAATACTCCCAAAATCCCCTTCTTAAATTATAGAATTAGTGAAAACTATTTTGAGTTACTGTAGCTTGGGTAGAAGTCCAATTACCAGTTTGGTTGAGCCTACAGTAACTTACTGTTTTATCCCTTCTGGCGTCGTTCGTGTGCGGAAGGGTGCTATTGCAGAAAGCTGAATTGTTTCTAGAGTCTCTCTCGGTTGATTCGATAAACTTCACTATTTTCTTAGCAAACCTTTCTTTAGGGCAGATATGCCGAAGTTAGTTATCGGTTTTTAATAAATAAAATGTTTTCCGTGTTTCAGTATTTATTCCTGGTTATCCCATTTTTGGTACTCAAACGCGCAACTATATTTACTACCCATCACCTAAGTTACCACCAAGGTAAGCAACTAACATGGTTGATACAGCTAACATCTTTGCTAATCGATACCGATGGTGACCACCATTAATTGGGCAACCGATGTTCTCGCTACACACTGCGTAGGCGATCTTTCAATCTCTGATTGTGAGGGCCCAGATGCCAACTCTAGAGCGTCGACTCCTGTCGTAGAATTCTTTCTGATAAGAACCCTACTTACCTGACACCACTTTTATTTAGTGTCGTAGAATGCCCTCCTTTTTGTTCTATCTCTAAGAGTGCTAAGAGTGTCTAATATATATTGATATTATAAGAATATCTTAAAGAACAGAGCCGTTACCAAACACGTAAGGATATAAAAGAAACGCCCACTAATTCACAAAATAAACTTATATTTTATCTTTAACCATTGAATACACAACCTTTATACATTAACTACAGCAATACTCTAAATATTATTATAAATAAGAATTAATTAAATTAGTTTACCCTTCAAAATTTGGTTAACGTTTTCTCTACACAAAACAATAATATAAGAATTAGGCTTACGGAATCATGTGGAGTTTAAAGGGCCTCTGAAATGTTATTGCCTCACGACGCGTGCCGTGTGTCGAGATGGGCGAAATTCCACGGTTGTTTTGGCGAGGGTAGCAGCTGGGGGGTCCACACGTTCTTCCGGGGGGGAAGGGTTCTTTAAGGACGAGAACCAAGACGGTGCTTTATGCAACACCTAGGCAGTCGTGGTCTCTCTGGCGAGAGTGAGTCGAACTTGTTTCTTAAATCAAGTTAACTTGGAGTGCGGTGTGATCACCGAGTAACGAGCTCGAGGAGGAGCTTTTCTCCTTCGTTACTTACTTCCTTATGGACGAGGACTGAACTCGGGGAGGGTCTTCTTCAAGGGCGAGGATAACGGAGGGGAGTTTCTCTGGCGAGAATAAATTACTTAACGTTTGGTGTGGCCACCGAATAACGGGTTCGAGGGGAAGCCTTTTCCTTCTTCTTTTCTTAATTCCTCAAGGACGAGGAATACCCCTGGTGTTTAAGGTGCACCAGGATATGAGGAGTCTCTCTGGCGAGAGTAAGTCGAACTTACCAAAGTTCACTTATCGTTTGGTTTGATAACCAGGGACTTAGCTCAAAGATGAGCTTTTTCTTAGCCCCTTAAGGTAAGTAGCCCTGCCTCTCTTGCAGGGTACTTCTTGGTCTGGCGAGCCAAGTACACTACCTCTCCAGTCTCGGTAGCTCGGTTGTGGATCCGAGGACTTCGTCACCTAGAGACTGACGTATACTACCAATCCAGTCTAGGTAGCTCGGTTTTGGATCCGAGGACTTCGTCACCTGGCCTGACGTATACTACCACGATTTTCCTCAGAGTTCCTCATTTATACCTCGCACCCCCACTGGGGGAGTGGTAAGGGGGAGAGGGGCTTGAGGACGGCCCCAGGAGAGTTCTTTTTCCAAACGGTCTTTCTCACGAAGTCAAACATCGGCTCCTCGTTAGCCATCGAGATTGGGAGAAACCCGTCTCCAATTTCTTGTTCGACGTGAAACTGGATCTCACTCTCCTGGGGGAGATCTTACCTTTTTGACCTTTAGGGTCTTTCATGGCACTGGGTTGTGCCACGTTGTGGTTAAGCACTGACCCGCCGATGCCTTCGACGGATGTCGTTGCGGTAACCGCCTTGGGACTGCATCACGAGTGAACGGGGGGGGGGGGGGGGAGTACCATTTCCCGACAACTCCAACCAGCATTGAACCGCTTATCTCGCTATGCCGAAGTGCACGGGTTTTGGGAGGTGGAGGGTTGCCAAGACTAAGGTAGTGGACAGCTGACACCATCCACAGCCATACTCCGACCCGGACTTGGGTAATTATTTACTTTAGAGACGCACAATCTTCTAGCGATTTTTTGGCCTATTTTTCTCGATACTTTCCCCCCTTATTCATTTCATTGTTTTGAAGCAAATGAAAGTTACTTTTTTAGATGTTTTTTTTTAAGTTAGGTAAGTTAGGTCTTTTTATGTTTATAAGTTACGAGTACTTATTAACGTAAAAACCTAAGGTTAAGTTAAGTATTTTTCTATTGTTGCGTAAGGTCTTTTTACGTTAATTTACTTACGTCAGGCCAATGGGTAAAGTTTCGTTGTGGCGATCCAGAATTCGTGGATCCGCTCTTTCATGCAGGGAATTTTATTTTATAAAAAGAGTGGTTGCCACAAACCAAAAAAACATCATCATTTGTTCAACAAAAAGACGCACGCCGGGAAAATACCCGCACCAACGAACGATTTGTCACACCGGAAAAGAAAAAAAAATTTAATTAACACTAAATTCCGAGTTACGTGTCGGGCACTCGCTCTTGCCTTTTATTAGTTGATGGTCCACAAAAAGTTATATGGTTTTATCGTGGTCGGTTAAAACCGAACCTAAATGTTGGACAGAAATCGAGCACACATCACACGCAGTTGACATTGTGAAAAATCTGCACGACTAGGCCTACCCTCCACTACTTAGACCACCTACGCGTGCGGAAAAGAAGCATCAATTTCAAAGTCAAAACAACAAGAAAGTGTATTTTGTGTCAAAACTTTCGTAATAAACAAGCCGGTAATACTTCAGTTTAGGGGCGCTGTTTCGGGGCTACAATTTAGACCTTATAAAGTCATAAGGAGAACCCCCTCATTTCGAAAGTAACTCAAAATGTCAATTCTTGGCGGAACTAGCCTAAAGTCGGCGGCGCTATCGCCTTTATTATTTCGATAAACGTGCAGAGCCGATCGCACGTTTATCAAAATAACAAAGACGATAGCCTCGCCTAATTTAGGCTATTGTCGCCAAAAAATAACATTATTTAATTACTTTCAAAATGAGGGCTTCGCCCCCCATACTCCCCACTTAATTGTGAGGGGTTGCACCCCCCTGCACCCGTAACTTTTAAAAAACTCGTAATATTCTTAATTCGAAAGGCTAACATTAGCTTTGAATGCGAAAGGCGATTGCTAAATGTCGGCAGCGATATCGTCGTCTTAAATTACCTAATAATATAAAAATACTCGGCAAAAGCTAAACCATCTCTACCTTTCATTATTATAATCGAGCCGCGCTTCTTTTGCACACTTGTCTGTCGCAAATTTTCGCTTTTAAAATGACGCGGCAATCTATAGAAAAGTTTATTAAATTGACCGAGGAATTAACAAAATACGTTAAAGTTGAACAGACCGACTTCGTAAGAATCGCGCTCTTTTAACTGCTTGGTTTCAAAGTCGCCAATGTTTGAAATAAGGTTGAATTGAGGGTTGCCAGTGTATGAAAATAATGGTTTAGTTTCATAGAAATAAGTAAACGAAACATAAAAAATCAATGCATTACTAAATAATATAATTGAGTAGAAGGGCAGGCATTTACTAAATAATAAAGAATAAAGGATATAACAAAATGAGAAAACAAATACAACGCCGTGATTCGCCACATTCGAACTACCGTCTGACCTCATCAGGCCTAGATTGTCGTCCAGAAAAAGTGCCCCTAAACGGAAGTATTACCAACCAGCCTATAACGAATGGATCCTTTTGCAACGATAATACGAAATAATTACGTACAAAATATTTAATATATAAAAAAAACTAAAGTAACGGCAAGCAAAATAAAAAGAAGGCTTTCTATAGTTCGATTTCGGCTTCACTCGGCGAACATTTAGGTTCGGTTTTAACCGAAAAAAGTGATTTCATTTAAAAAAATAAATAAAGCAAAACTAAAGCAAAGGAATAAATAGTGCCACGCATAGATTATTTAAAAGAGATCGATAATAAACTTCAGAAAATAAAATAAAAAATTAAAAACACTTACCTGTCTTTAGAAACACAGAAAGAAGCTTGAAAAAATAAACGCTTATGATTTGCTAATGATGGTGTTTAATACAGATCGCTGATTGGCCAGTGGGCTCGCTGAAAAACACTAAAAGAATAGCAAAACAGTAGCGAAAATCGCTAACAAAATCATGCACGACTAGGGTAAACAATTACCCAGACTTGTTCCTAAGCGGGCTTGCATGGATTGGGTTGAGTTGCATCGTTTGCTTGATCTTGTTTTCGGCGGCGTCTCACCTGGGAGGCCTGCATCTACACAGCCTTAGGGTTTCTTGTACCCGCGCCAGTGACATTCTTCGTTCCGTGACGTTCAGCACTAGGAGTGGTGATGGAGCTGCCGCGTTGCTTTTCTACCGTTCCTTCGTTTGTTCTAAACAAGACTACAAGTGCGTTTTACGCACGCGCAGTCAAGCGTAAATTGAGCAAGGTTGACTTAATCCACCAGACAGGTCCCCGTTTGGCGACTGGTGCCTTCCGCACGTCCCCTATTGAAAGCCTCCATGTCAATGCAGGGGAGCGACCGCTCGCTCTTTGTCGTGCGTTATGTGGTTGTACGGCTCTCGTTCCATCCTCGGATCTTTTTTTTTTACTGCGTTTATGTATTCGAAATACCCCAGTCTTTTCGGATTTAGGACTAATCAACTTTTAGGGTGTTTGTTCGATTCGTGGTAGTTGGGTGTGAAAAGCGTTAATGTTGAATTGTTGGTTTAGGCAGTCATGCTTCAGTATTTACGGGAGAATCCGAAGTTTAATTTATGATAGTTCTAAGTCAGGGGAGGTGTTGAATACCATTAATGAAGATAAGGAAATCTTTAAAGAGGTTATATTGAGTTGAATACTAGTAAGGAATCTCTAGTTTGGAGAAATACCTAATGATTGTAAAATAGCAAACGTAGAGCCAATTTTTAAGAAAGGAAGTAAAGAAGACCCAAATAGCTTTAGAGAAGTAAGTTTAAAATCTATAGTTTATAAAATTATAGAGAAGATAGTTAAGAAGGATATTTCTGCGCATCTAGAAAGAGGTATTAAATGATGGAAGCATGGATTTAAAACATGAGAAAAGAGTCTGCTAAAACCTAATCAATAACCTATACGAGGCATCTCCTGTTCCTACCACATAGTTCAGTCTCGCCTAGCATCCTCATCCATAAATCTATCCAATCTATTCTTAAAAATCCGCAGGATGGATGTTTCTATCACATGACTAGTGAACCTATTCCATTCATATACCACTCGATTTCTACCAATCTCTTTCATAAAACTAAACTTGTCCAGCTTAAATCCATTGCTACGTGTCATATCCTGTTCGCTAAAAATAAGAACCTTACCTACAGATGTTTCCCTTATTATAACCTTTTACCGACTTGAAGACTTCAATCAAGTCCCCTCGAACAAGTCCCCGCCCTAACGTACGGAGATTTAATCTAAGCATTTCAACATAAGGTAAGCATTTCAACATAAGGTATGCTCCTCAACCCATGAATCATGTTTGTGATCGTTCGTTGCACAGACTCAAGCAAACCAATATCCATCCTATAATATGTTGACCAAAATTGCACCGCATAGTCAAGATGAGACCTAACTAATGCTAGGTACAGTTTTAGAATGACATCCGCACTCCTATTACTTACACTCCTCCCAATAAACCCCAGTACCCTATTTACTTTATTCCTAGCACTTATGTACAGCTCTCTAGGCCGTAAGTCAGAACTTACGATGACACCCAAGTCTCTTTCGCATTCTGAACTTCTTAAAACTCTCCCATTCACTTTTTAATTGTTCACTGGATTATACCTACCTATAATAAATACACTACACTTGTTTATGTTAAATTCCATTTACCATTTTCTGTCCATTGGGATAGTATGGCCGATTCATCTTGTAATAGCTCAGCATCATAGTCATAACTCATAATCCTACTTTAGTATCATCGGTAAACTTGCTTAAGTCGTTACTTAAACCTATATCAAGATCATTAATATAAATCAAGAATAACAACGGCCCCAACACTAACCCCTGAGGAACCCCACTGGTAGCATTGCCTCACTCAGATTTAACCCCATCTATAATTCTTTGCTGTCTGCACTCAGCCATAACTGAATCCACATAAAATACTTCAATCGATCCCATACGCCTTAAATTTACTCAAAAGTCGTCAGTGTGACACCCTGTCGAAAGGCTCACTAAAATCCAAGTAAACAATATCGTAATGTTCATCTCGATCGAGAGCATCATACACCTCTCCATAATAAGACTGTAAATTAGTCAAACACGATTTACGCCTTGTAAAGTCGTGTTGAGATTCTTTATTCAACTTGTTTATCTAAGTGATCCCTAATAGATTTCGCTATTATAGATTCTATCATTTTTCCCACCATTGATGTTAAACTAAGTGGTCGGTAATTAGAATAATTGTTTTATGCCCCTTCTTAAATATAGGGAATCCCATTAGCTATCTTCCATGCTGTTGGTAAAATTTTAGTCTTAAAAGATTTTCTAAATAGACATCTTACATCTTTACATCTCTTCAAATCTGAGGAAACCTCATCAAGGCCCGGGGCTTTATAAATTTAATTCTATATATTTCTTTTGAGAATATCTCCTTTGTAATTAAAATGTCCTCCAATTTCTAATAATAACCCCTGAAAATCAAGATCCCCTCAGGTACAATTAAAATATCTTCAAGTGTAAATACTGAAAAAAAATACTTATCCAACATCTTAGCTATTGCATCACTATCACTCAATAACTCTCCATCTGTTATTTTAGGTGGGCCTATTTTATCGCTAATCTTAGTTGTGTATAATTTCTCTTTGCTACCCTAAATAATTTTTAATGTCCCGTTAGCTCATTATATCTCTGCCTTAAATGACCCTTACCATTTTTTATTTTTCTATAAATGCCTCTTTTAATGCCAATATATTGCTTAATTTTATCTGACATCCATTTATGGTTGAAAGCATTGGCTCTAATCTCCCTATATGGAATGTTCATATTCTGTCCAGCAATTAAATGTTTTACCATTGTCTCATATTCCTGATCAACACCACCTCTCTACCTGGGGGTTATCTTCCTCCTTGACTGCTCTTAGTGACATCACATTTCCTGACCTGACCTCAATCGCTAGTACCCAAAGAACCAACTCGAGGTACCTCTCAGACCATTATAATCTGCTTTTCTAAAGTCTTTGATTTTAACCTTATTTATCCTACTGATCCTGTTCGATTTTATCTTAAATCTAATTTCGCAATGGTCATTATTACCCAAATTTTCCCCCAAATCTGCACCGCTAATGCTTTATTTCCTATAACATAACATAACATAACATAATTTCACGGATGACAAAAGCCACAAGGGCCTATCAAAGGTCATCCGTATCCATCAAATCCCACCCATATAATGCATCTATAGGATTTTGTCCGATCATGCATCCAATATTTTATCACTTGTCTAAGAAAATTATCCTACACCATATTCAAAAATTCCTCAGCCTTCTGATCATATACAAGAGCTTCCCAGTCTATATTTATGTAATTAAAATCACAAATTATACACAAGAAGCTTCCTTACTAAGATCTGATGGTATATATAATAAATCTATGACAATTGACAAGGTTATCCTTTCCCTCCTTAACATCTGGCCATAATGACTCTGTGTTAGCGTCTGTTTTAATTGTAGTGTTTTCACTACACTGGAGATTATCTCTAATATAAATAATTACCCCTCCTCCTTTCATCCTTCTCCTATCTGTATGAAACATATTATAACCATCAATTTAGTGTGCCTCAGGTCTAGAGTTCTTTCCTGCCAAATCAAGCCACGAATCAATAACATCAAAATTCTCTACACCCACTGCCCCTCTTAACAAATGCATCTTATTCCTTATGCCCCTCCTTTGGGTGTAGTATATTTTCAATGTATCGCTTTTTATGGTCTGATAATTACTACACTCTACCTTCCTAATCATATGCTCATCACCCCACCTGTCGCTCTCCAGATTCATCTGAATGGCATCACCCATACTTGCCTCATCCTACTTAGCCTGACAGCCGATACCTATACGCCCCTTGAGACAGTCACTCAACACGTTCACACCTTTGCGACTCAAGTGCAACCCATCCATTGCATACAAATCCTCCCTTTCAAAAAAACTCACGTCATGTATCCAAAAACATTAGTCCCATACTATCACATAATACTTTCACTCTACCATTTATCCCAATGGCACGCGAGATCCAGCCACTGCCTTCTATGCATAGGTAAAATTCCTGACACTACACACTTCCTTCTAATATCATAAAACTTTCCTAACAATTCCCTATACTATCTAGACACTAGCTCCTCCGACCTAGTCATTCACTCTCACATGTAAAACAACAACGCATCCCTTTCAGCTCCATCCACTATGCTTTCAATTCTCTCACTCACATCTTCTACACTTGCACCTGCCAAACAAATCCTTATCCTTCTCTTGCGCTCAGGTTCACAAAAGGTCCTGTTTAAATACTTAGCATGTGAATCACCCACCACAAGCACTTCATGCATTTCATTTGCTTCACATGCACCTATAACCCCGCTTTCTCCTAAGACGCCGAACCTATTACTACAAGTAATAGGCGCAGACCTACACTCTCTACCTAGGTCTACTATCCCCACCACCTTAACACCGGCATCCTTATTTCCATCAAGAATAGACGCCTCACTAGCTACCTACCTGATTCTTTTCTTCTTTTACCACCCTCCAATGTAAATGGGCTAACCTTACAATCCCCAGAATTCCCCTTGGGTCTGGTATTGAAACCCCTCCTAAGCTCAGTAACTAACTCCTTCAGCGTAGTTATTTCTTTCAAATCCCACGCTCTTCCCTCCTCTATCTCCATCATACACTCCGCCATAGGGTTTCTTCAAATGCAACCTTCAAGGAGAAAGCTAGGTCAAAAGTGAGAAAAACAGGTCATCAAGTGAGAAAGAAGTGATTGATCATGATTAACAAAATTACCAGAATTTATGGACTTTGTAGACTAAACAATTAGATAAGGGAGAGAACGATGTAATTTTATTAAATTTTAGTAAATCTTTCGACAAGGATACACATAAGAGATTTGTGCACGAATTAAAATTGCATGGGATATGTAGAAAAGTTTTAAATTGGAGAGTTAATGACTGAAAGACAGTAAGAAGAAGGTAGTACTGAATGGGGTGAGGTCACTGAAGGGATATTATCGGTGCATACCTCAGGGATCAGTTCCTGGCCCATTATTATTCCTACAGGGTGGTCGGAAAGTTTTGTCACTTCCTATAAATATTGTTTTAATTTTCTATTACAAATGTTGTTTTAATTTTATATTTCAGATGACTGAAATTCTTGTCACACCTTGTAAATATTGTTTTAATTTTCTATATCAGATGGCTGACACGAGATCCTACAGTTTGGTAGAGAGGCTGATTGCAAGTGTTCGGGAAAATGATCATGTGCATTCTGGAAAAAGCATGGAGAATGTGTGACATGACTTCACTGCAAGATTCAGCAGACTAGCCCATCTGAAGAGGACGATAGTGCGTTGGGAATATAAACTGTTTCTGACAGAATCAATTAAGGACAACCCGATGACAAGATGAACCTCAACGCGAAGGGACACATATGCATGAAGTGGAGGCATCTGTGATACGATTACTTTCGAAGTCACTGCAAAAACGGTCTTCTGAGCTACGAATTCCCAAAACCACAATGTCAATAGACCTGGCAAAGGATCTTCATTTGAAATCATTTAGCCCAACATTCGTCAATGAACTAAGCGATTACGACTCGGACAAAAGACGGGTGGCATGTGGACGGTTTCTTGGTGTTTTCCGACAATCCCACAACGTGGAAAGGCGTTTTCTCCGATGAATGTGCAATTTACTGCTGGAGTGTGATATTTCGTAAAATATCATACAAGACATGGCGCCGCATCATTTTGGTGCCACGAAAATGATGGTGTTCATACAGACCTTCTCAATGTGTGGCTGTCCTTGAAAATGAATACACTAAATCCAGTACATGTGTTTGATATTATTATATTGTTCCTCTATTGTTCTTATTACTTTTCAATAGGGGATGACAAGACTTTCGGACCACACTGTAGTTTATTTAAATGATCTTGGGGAGGGTGTAAATAGTAGTGTCAATTTTTGGATGATAACTCAAAATTGACAGCTGAATTAAAAGAAGTTAATGGTAACTTTAAAGTGCAGAGTGATTTATTTAAGTTATTAGGTTGGGCACTAAAGTGGTAGATGAATTTTAACTTAAAAATATGTAAATTTATTAACATGGGATCGGATAATAGAGAATTTAGCTATGAAATGGATGGGCATTGGATGAATGCAAAAGAAGATGAGAAGGATTTAGGAGGAGTACTAAATAGGTCACTTAGGTTTTCTAAGCAGTATATTGAAGTATAAAATAGAGCAAATAGAGTGATGGGCTTCATTAAGATGAATTTTAGTTACAAAAATAAAGAGGATATCTTTAAACTATATAATTCATATGGTAGGCCACATTTAGACTATAATGGTATTAAAGGGATTATACTCTTATGAGTGTATCGTGTTACCACTTACAGATGATTGAAGGCCCAGTGATAGGGTACGAGTTTCTTCAATGCCATGTAGCGCGTTTGGGGGTAATTGGTTACTGAGTGCTAACCTTGGGCTGACTCCATTTGGGGATGACTATCCTCTCGTTTGATTTTGGCGTCGTAGGCTGGGTGAAACGATCGGTTTATTACGCGTAAGAAAAGGAAATCTTAGAAGGCGGATTCTCGGACTCTTTATTGGACGGAGACTCGGTAGGCCTAGGCGCGATGAATCAGTTTGTATGTCGGGTATTTGAGGCTGGCCTACTAACGTCCAGATGAGCTCACAAGCCTTCGGTTGAAGTCACGTAAGTTCAGTTAAAGGCGCTGCAATTGCAGCAAAATTCGGTATGATTCTTCTGTAGTAGTCTATCATGCCCAGGTATCGGGGTAGACTTGTGTATTCCTTAGTAATAGCATATCGCTGATTTTTATCTTATTAGCTGGCGGACATATTCCTTTAGCCTAAACACGATGGCCCGAGAAATCAATATCGCCTGTCATGAACTCACACTTTTCCATAGATATGGGTAGATTGTATTCAATCAGGATTTTGAATACTTGGTTTAAATGATCTAAATGGTCTTTCATATTGCCTGAAAATATAAGCATGTCGTCGATATAAACAAAGACGAACTCCAATCCACGAAATAAATATCGATGTGGCGCTGGAAAGTACAACTTGCATTTCTAAAGCCAAAGGGCAACTTCAAAAACTCCCACAACCCAAATGGGGTTACCACAGCAGTCTTCTTTATATCCTCCGGATTCATTGGAATCTGATGGGAGGACGCGATCGATAGCCTCGATCCCGAAACAACTCCCAAAGAATTTTGGAAGAAGATCCGAATTCTTAAAGGATCGACTGGAAAGAAGCATAAGATCGAGCTACAGAAAGAAAACGGAAACATCGAAAAAGAAGAAGAAAAAGTTGAAGAGATATTCCGAAGTTATTGGGAAAAGATCTTCGATGACACAGGCTGGTGCCTTTTCAAAGTTAAGCTTTGTAGGCTCCAATTGTCCTGGGGCTTTTTGTTGGAATGAGCGAAGCGCGACGAGTAGTTCTTCTTCTGTAATCTCGGCGTCTCCGTCGCGCTGTCTATCCACCTAGTGGTGAGGGTGCGTCTTGTGTATTTCTTCGTTTAGCTCGTCGATGATGTTGCTTTTGAACTCTAGGTCATAGTCTTCGTTCTCTTCTTCAGTTATACTGAAGATCTTTTCCCAATAACTTTGGAATATCTCTTCAACTTTTTCTTCTTCTTTTTCGATGTTCCCGTTTTCTTTCTGTAGCTCGATCTTATGCTTCTTTCCAGTCGATCCTTTAAGAATTCGGATCTTCTTCCAAAATTCTTTGGGAGTTGTTTCGTGATCGAGGCTATCGATCGCGTCCTCCCATCTTCTGTTCTGCTGTTCGAGGATCAACTATTTCAATTCTTCTTTGATTTCTTTACTTCTCTGCATCGAGTGAACCGATGCATTCACGATGTTGTGTTCAGACATTATCTTCAGTTCACGGTACAGTTACTTCATATATTCGGTCCACTCTTAGGTCGAGATGGTCCTATATGCGGAATTAGGAATACAAGCCCTATCTGTGTCGATGATTTGGTTATTGAGGTGATCGAGTTCCTCGTCAATCTTCTCAAGAATTGCCTCGTCCAGGTTGGGGGGATCGTAGGCCTCGAGAAGGTGCGCGTACTGTGCCCAGTCTGCTCTCCTGTAGTTCTTCCTGACTACTGCTGGAACTTGTATAGAGTTCCTATTGATAGTGAGTAGGATCCCTATATGGTCACTACATGGTACCTGGACTGGTTCCATGAAGTAATTGAACGGTAGCTGACGATTCACCAGACATATTTTATGGCTTTGTGGCACATCGTTCTCTGACATAGGTGGGGAAGTCGGGGCCTATCCGCTGGGCAATATTTCTGTCCAGCAACAGGTTCAGGCTTTTCCCTATACCGTTGTAGGTCCTGTAACCGGATTCTCGGTATCTGGCGTTCAGATCCCCCATTAATATAGTGGGGGCTCTTCTACCAAATGAGCCAGTGAGAGTGTGAATAGGCGACACATCTCCCCTTGCGGTTGATATCCGGTAGCAATGACCAACTTTTCTAAGTCGAGTTCGACCTCAAACGCGAGGTAGGATTCTTCTAGATTCCTTATCTGCTTGTATTTGATCCCTTTCTTTATTGCAATAGCGGCGCCATCGTACCGCTCTTGCGAATAATTGGTGACCAACACATCGTAGTTCCAGATTTTCATTTCTGTATTACGCGTGTCGATCCCGTGTTCTGAAATCAGTATGATGTCTGCATCAATTTCTCTGAATACATTTCCGTAAAGAATTATTTTCGTCGTCCAACCGTTGGTGTTGATTTCCATTATTTTCAATGCGTTACGTAACAGGATGAGTTGTTTTTACCTATGTTTCTTCTTTCCCTTTTTTAGTTTAGGGGCTGGTTGGGCGATTTTACTCAGCCCAGGGTTTTTCTTTTTCGGAGGGGGACTCGGGGTTTTTGACCTGCTCTTCGTAGCTCGTGTACGAGTGCAGGGGCCTTCTTCACTGTCAGATGAGGAGGAGGATCCGTCCTCGCTTCCAGCCTTTTCCTCTTCTTATTCCTCGGTTTTTTCCGATGAGGGGGCTTCAATCATCTCCTCTAAACCGGACTTGACATTGTTGTTCCTTATAACTGAGTCCTTGAAAGTTTGAGAGCATTCGGGGTCTTCAGGCATAACTACTGAAGGGAGGTTGTTCGCCTTCAGGAGGGTGTTAGGGACTTTGTTATAACAACCGGGCTTCACTGCATTTGCCACATTTGCATGGGTTATGCAGATCAAGATCTTCGAACTTAGATCCCCGGTAAAGTTCATTGGTGCGGGTACCGGTGCTAGCTTTACCTCAGCATTTTTCTTAGCGGCGTTTGCGTAAGTCACTTTAGTCTTCCTTTCTTCTTCTTCCTTTCTCCTAATAATCTCGCGGCGCTTGGGGCATTTAAGAGCCATAGTCCGATGCTCCCCTTTGCAGTTTAGGCATCTTTTCGTAGTGCTTTCGCATTTATCGAACCTATGCCCTTCTGTGGCGCATTCGCTGCACCACAGCTTGTTCCTATCTGGGCACGTTGTTGATGTTTGCTCCTCCAGTTTGCAGCATACAAAGCACATTAGTATGCTGTTGAACTTTTCCTGATGTATATTTTCGCTTGATATTCTCATATTAAATACGAGAATACAGTTTTGGGTAGCCTCCCTTGCCATGTCAGTAGTTGGGAACGTTATCTTGAACACATGGGTATGTTCGCGGAATTTAATAATTTCACTAACTTGTGCCCACGGGTTGCTTCTCATAATCTCCTCTTTTAACTCTTCAACTTTGTGTTCTCCTACCCAGCTCTCCACTTTGCAGCAGATTACACTTCTATTCGCTGCCACTTGTGGGGGGGGGGTTTAGCTTCTAGTCCGGTGGTTTGTAGGACTCTCGCTCCCTCTTCTGATAGGAGCTGGTCCACATCCTTCGTTTCGGCGCACACAATCCACCAAGAGATTAAAGTGCCCAAGAAAGTTGGCTTCCAATAAAGGTGATGTGGTACCCACAAAAACGAATGTCCATCTAAATAATCGACGCAGAATAGAAATAACTATGTCCACCTGTACTTCACTGTGTACTTTTACTTTACTTCTATTAGCAGTTGCAATGTTCACGTTGGAATCACGCATTTCACACGGCTACAGCCAAGTGACTGAAATTATGGATACACTTGCCCCTGTATCGATTAGGAATTCATATTTATTACCATTTAATTTTACAGCGCGCGACAATGAGAAATTCGGGCATGCCGGCAGTCACATTCACAGTGGCATGGCGTTTAAGTTTTCCGAGGGGGCCAACGAGTATGGCCTGGAGGATGGTTGCATTTGCACGTCTTCACCCTGATGTGGCCACCTGCCCCATGGTTTGGAAAATTTGGTACTCGCACTGAAATACAGTCGTAGTCCAACTGGTATATTTCTCAAATTATTACCGTTTTTTACCCGCCATTGGGTTTGAATAACTGTTATCAGGGTACGCACACATGGGCACTGAATGCGTACTGTTTGAATATTGTATATGGTTGACCTGATTATCCCTCCCATCATTTACATAAAACGCACCTACATTAAGAAACGAGTTAGCACCACTTTAATTTTTGACGCTGCTCTTTATACTGAAGCATTGTGCTCTGTAGAAGAGCATTAACTCATCCGGGAGTTTTCCTGGCTGGGCGAGGGTTAAATCTTTGTGGGTGGCGATGATGGGCGCGATATTCGGAGGCAGGGACTGAATAAACTTGTGTCTCACAAGTTCCTTACCAACTTTTACTTGTACTGCTGTCTTCCACAATTCTTCCAGATTAACTGATCGACGTCCGGTTAGTGGAGAGGATGCTATAAGCTTCTCAAATAGTTCTGGTTTGTTTCTCTCGAAAAGTCCAATTACTTCTGACTTAAGAAGCTGATAACTCTGCGAGGACATAACTGTAGCTGGAAGACGGTTGACGGTTTCGGGAGGTAGCGCAGCCAGGATGTGAAACAATTTTGTGTCTTCCCGACTTATTCTCGAAATGTGAAATTGAGCTTCCACTATTTGAACCATCCCGCTACTGCTGCTACATTAAAAACGGTGATAGCGTTGGTGACTCTTGATTCTTTAAAATCCGCTCGTTGCTCGTTTTGCCAGTCAATCTTCCGATCCCTCTTCTCGTTCGAACAAAGGGGTCACCAGTTATGGCGGTGTTAAAGGGATTATACTCTTATGGGTGTATCATGTTAACACTTACAGATGATTGAAGGCCCAGTTATAGGGTACGAGTTTCTGCAATGCAATGTAGCACGTTTTAAGGTAATTGGTTACTGTTCGCTAACCTTGGGCTGAATATATTTGGGGGTGATTATCCTCTCGTTTGATTTTGGCGTCGTAGATGAGTAAGACCATCGGTTGATTTCCCGTACATAAGGAGCCAAACCCTTTGGGCCTGTGATCCTGTATAATTTACAATTATTCATGTACGACCTGCAACAGTCGTTATGTAGGCCAAACTGGCTTACAACTCAAATGCAGGATCGCGAAGCACTTGGGTTTGTCGCATAGGACTGGTATTCCCATTTCTAAACCTGAAGCCTCTTCCATCAGGCAACATTCAGAGTATCACCATCATCCTCTTAATTCTTATTCATTTACTATATTATCTTCAGCCTTAACTTCTCTCGATTTGAAAAATCTTAGGGTCACTATATATCAATAAAATAAACCCAAACCTAAATAATTACTCCTCCTCAATTAAACTATTCACAATATAACCAACCAACACTTAAATAGATTAACTAGACAACCGACCAACTGAACAAATTTCGTTAGTAGTTTTATATGTTTAGTTAGTTGATTTCTAAACTCCCACGATAAAGGTTAGACGCTTTGCTCATTCTGATTTGTTTTCGTTTTTTGTTTTTTTTACAATTTAATATAATAAGTATTTTTTGTTTACTTCAGTAACTTTTAATATGTGATATTCAAGTCAGTTTATGTTATAATTTCACTTTCTATTATTTTATTTATCTTTTTAATCACACTGGGTAGTATTATTTAATTCTATATATTTTTATTAGTGTTTTTATTTTTATTTTAATAATTGTCAATTTTATTATTTTAACTTGCCGTATTTCGCTTGTTTAACCATTATTTAATGCATTCTTTTAACCGTTATCAATTAATGTTCCTTCCTCTTCTTATTAGTCGACATAGTCGCTGAAGATGGTCTTAGTAAAGGTCCGAAACGTCCGCCAACAAATGATTATTGTAATCACCTGGGTCTTCATATTCCTGCTACATATCAGATTCCCAAGGAACAAATTAATTACCAGTATTATATATATATATATATATATATATATATATATATATATATATATATATATATATATATATATATATATATATATATATATATATATATATATATATATATAATGACTTAAATCGAGATTGGTATACCGGCTCTCCCAAGCGTCTTAAAATCAACCATGATGTTCATTCGCATTGCTGTTCTCGTCTCGGTGAATCAGGTATGTAAATATATGAATTGTAATTATTTAGCTTAAGATTTCCCCAAAGAATCCCGATTTAATGCATGATTCTTCTCATTTACAGACCCTTCCAACTCCGTTATAATTTATTTATCCAATGTAATCTATTTATCATACCATTTAAATATTTGCATAATTTAACTATAATCTATTTATCAATCCCATTTAACAGAATCCAATTTAACTAATTATCTAATTTAACTATTTATCCAATTTAACTGTAATCACTTATCATTCAATTGCCTACAAATCCATTTACCAATTTATAATCTAATTAATATTTAGCAAACAATTTAACATTTTACCAATTACTATTTAGAAATTATCAATCTATTTATCAAACTATTTGCAAATTACTATTTAACCACTCTCGTTACTCATGCAAATTTAATTCTCACGCGTAATTCAATCCAATCATAACTGTTACTGTATAATTTATCTTCTCAATAATAACTGTTTATTCAATAATATATATTTTTCTTAACTCTGTTTTTAATACACGTATTTATTTCCCCAACGTCACCCAGAGATAGGCCTAACGAAGTTCGTCCGCAAAAATTTAGATTTCGTGTTATAATTTAACTTCATTCCCTTGAATAACGAAATATAGGTTTTGATGTTTATTGTGATCAGAGCTATCTAGAATATTGTCGCAATAATCACCCCAAACCCTATAAATGGTCCCCAGAATAGTTTAATTATCTCCCATTCATTCATTCGTAAAATTAAGTTTCACCGTCACGTGTTATATTTTCGGAGGTCGCATTCCGCCTCACTCATTTCCATTTTCTTCTCGCATGGACTTTCATTTTTCACGAGTGACTTTTGGACACGTGCTCGTTTTCTATCCTTAGAGATCTTAACATCCTTAAGTGATCCCTTAGCAATTTCGTAAAATTAATTATAATATACAGTAATAAATACAAAGATTGAACAGTTTTCAATATTTTGTTCAAATTTTTACGTTCAAACGCGTGAATTGAATTTGTGCATATACACACACACACACTTTTATTTTTCTATAAATGGATTATAACGGAGCCCCAAGCTACGACCCAACTTCGGGCACAATAACAACCACGCAAGCATCCTCTCCAGCATCAACAACTACGTATTCATCCACCTTCGCCTCCCACGCAAGCATTCTTCCTCATTCACCTCACACTCAACGCCCTTTCCCGACTGCCTCTCCGATTCAGCTTCCGCCATTCGACCCACAAAATCCCATCGGCTGGTGGGAAATGGTGGAGCTCATCCTCCTGCACCAGGCAGTTCCTGAGGCCCATTAAACAATCGTCGTAGCCCAGAAATTACCTCTTAAGTATTTTTCCACTTTTAAGAGTAGTCTGCATGATGAGGTAATTTCTGGTACTTGGGGAAGGTTCAAGAGGGCGTTCATGGAGGAATTTGGGAGGTCAAAAATTGAGGAACTGCGGATCCTTCTCGATAAGCAGGAGATGGGGGACAGGCGCCCCACGCATTTTCTGGACAATCTCAAGGTCCTGGCACATGCCAAGGGAGCACAGCTCGACTAACTCGAGCCACTCATAACTGAAATATTCATGCGTGGGATGCCGAAGCAAATTAAGCCACTCATACTAATGTCTTCCCCATTGAACGTGGAGAATATAGCAGAGGCGGCTGACGCCGCGTATAACAATCCTTTCGTTAGCTGGGGAAATGCAGGCACCAGGTCGTTTAGCGATAAAAATAGGGGCGTAGCACATCATCAACTCTAATGTTAAACACCACTCACATGTATCCATTTCTAAGGTTAAGTCACCGGCCGAAGCTCCTTACAACCGGCCAGGACTCCCTCAGGATCAATCCTCCGTGGCTTCGGGTGGTCTTTTATCCGTTCTGGAGAGGATTGAGAAGGATATTCGTGCCCTAAAAGTGCGAAAGGGTCTTCACCGAGAGCAACATCATGAGCAGGACGGAGGAGTCAGACGTCGTTCCTCGTCCCGAAAAAAACAACACTAACGAGGGAACTCCAGCACGAGAGGTGAGGCATAGCAGTTTAATTTCAAACCTAGGCCTAATTCCCCCTATCCTGACAACTTTCAGGGTAGCTGCTGGTACAACTCTAATTATGGGAGCAACGCTGTCCGCTGTGTTCAGCCTTGCAATTTTCACCGAGGATCATTTCATACCCACAACTTTAACCCTCATTCTGGTCGTGCTGCTCATACTGCTATATTTCAGCGTTCAGGCTTTTGCTGGTACCACCTCAAATTTGGTGCAAGCGCAGAAAAATGCTAAAGCCCATGCTCGTACCATCCAAATGCTCAATCTTCATCTCAAACTGCGCCTAGACTAACTTAACCACCTTCAAACTTACAAAACTCTACGGATTCCCGTACCCAAAATTCCCCTTCAGCACAGGGAACTTTAAACTTAATTTGCAAGTGATACGTGGGTCTGTCCCATCTGCAACTTCATCAAGTCGATCCTTCATTTAGTATTCATAGCCCACTCTCTGGTTTCTCCTTCCTGGTTGACACTGGCGCTCAATGCAGTGTGATCCTGCCTCTTCAGTCGAGAAAGCTTGCACTTCTTCTGATCTTGTCTTTAAAGCTGCCAATGCATCGGACATAAGGACTTATGGGATGCGTATCCTCGAGCTCTCTCTCGGGTTACGTCGTGTTTTCGCATGGACATTCATCATAGCCGACGTCGACATTCTAATTTTGGACCTAGACTTCCTTTCCGCACATGACATTCTCGTCGATTCTCGCCGCCACAACCTTATCGACAGAACCACGACCCCAACAGTTGCCGTTTCCTTCTTTCCTTCCACCAGCTCTCTCCTCTCTGTTCGTCTTACTGCAACTGCCCCCCACTTCCAACAACTTTTGCAGGAGTTCCAAAGCCTCTGTCTTCCTCCTTTTAAGGACAGACCTATTAAGCACAATGTGGTGCACATAATAGAGACGACAGGAGGGCCAGTTTTCTCACGTCCTCGTCGATTGGCCCCGGATAGACTTACCTTAATGAAGCAGGAATTTAAATATATTATGGAGGCCGGAATAGCTTCCCCATGAGCTTCACCGCTTCGTGTAGAACCTAAGTCTACTCCAGGGGAATTCAGAGCTGTAGGTGACTACAGGCGACTCAATGCCTGTACAGTTACGGATAGGTATTCCTCTGCCTTTCTTATCAGATTTTAACTCCTCTCTCTTCGGTTGTTCCATTTTTTCTTGGCTCGATTTGGTTCGCACTTTCAACCAAATCACGATTCACCCTGATGATATCCCTAAGACGGCTATCACTACTCCATTCGGTTCCTTCGTCATGAACCGAATGCCTTACGGGCATCGTAACAGTGGTCAGACCAGTCAACGCACCATGGATCAGGTTCCGAGAGGTCTTCCCTTCGTATTTTGTTATATAGACGACCTCCTGATAGCATCTTCGTCTTTAAAGAAGCATTTTTCTCACCTTCGCCAGATTTTTGAACGTTTAGATGACTATGGTATCGTACGCAACACTTTTAAGTGTATCTTTGGTGTCACACAGCTCTCCTTTGTAGGGCACCACATTTCCCCGGAGGAAATTCGTCCTCTCGAGGACAAAATTGAAGTTATACAGGTTTTTCCCCGACTTTCTTCGCTAAAGTAACTTCGTTGATTATGTGAGATGGTAAACTTTTAACACAGGTTCATTTCCAACATCTCCTACATTATGCAACCTCTCTACGAATTGCTTTCCAAGTCCTAGAAGAACCTTCCTCTTTTCTGGTCCCCCAAAGCTTGCGAGGCTTTCTCTCGCACCAAAGAGGCTATGGTTTCCGCTGTCGCCTTGGTCCATCCTTGCTTAGAAGCTTCCATAAGCGTTGCTTCGGACGCGTCTGCTACTCATGTCGGTGCAACGCTACAGCAGAAGGTTGGTGACTCTTGGCATCCCCTCGCCTTCTTTTTCCAACAGAGGTAAAGTACGTTTTCCTGCGAATTACTGAGCATATACCTCATCCTCCGTCACTTCCAACAATACTTGAAAAGACGTGATTTTACTGTTTTTACCGACCACAAGCCATTTTTGGTGCGCTCGCCTCTAGCAGCACCTCCTCTGTGCACTCTGCAGTTGATACTCGTCACCTTGACTTCATCTTGCAGATGATAAACGATATTTGCTACGTCACTGGTTCTTCATACGTCGTACCAGATGCGCTCTTTCGCATTTTATCGATTTCGGACACGCAACACTCTCAAACTGCGCCCATCGATCTCGCGACAATAGCGCTTGCCCGGGAACAAGATGAAGACACGCAAACACTGCGCTACTCTTCTCAACTCGTCATTCGCGAGATCGATTTGCCGGACAGTCCTTCCAGGCGGATCCTGGTTGACTATTCAATTCCTGACTGTCCTCGTCCTCTCGCTTACCGTCGGCACATTTTTGACCAGACTCACAGTCTCTCTCATCCTGGCATTCGTTCAACTCGCAAGCTCAGCACACAACGTTGTGTGGCCAGATATAAACGCCAACGTGGCCAAATGGCCCCGCGCATGTCTGCCTTGTCAACGTGCAAAGGTTCAACGCCATCCAAAGTCGCCACTGGCTACTTTTGCACTTCCATCGGCACGTTTTAACACCGTTCACATCGATCTGGTTGGTCCTCTGCCCTTTTCGCGTGGTTGCACTTACCTTCTCACCATGATCGATCGTTTTACCTCTTGGCCAGAGGCATTTTCTATCCCTGACATCAGAGCTTGCATTGTAACTCGAGCCTTCGTCTCAGCATGGGTTGCTCGTTTTGGTGTCCCATCAACGATCATGAGTGATCGAGGTAGCCAATTTGAATCCCACCAATGGGATGCACTCATGTCAGTGCTTGGATCCTTTCGTCTCCGTGCCACTAGCTACCATCCCCAGAGTAACTCTAAGGTGGAACGTTTACACATGAGTCTCAAGGGAAGCTTACGCTCCAATGATCCCAAAATCCCTTGGGTGGACAAGCTACCTTTAATTCTCCTGGGAATTCGTGCCTCCTTGAAAGGGGATTTGAATTGCTCTGCCATGGACCTCGTCCATGGTACGCATCTTCGACTTCCAGGCCAATTCTTTTCTTCCGCTGACTGTCCTCTTCCTTCCGACATACACCCTACTACATACGTACACAATTTAGTACGGGCAATGTCTGAGGTAAAGCCAACCGCCACAAGAGTGCCTGCTAATCAGAAACCTTTTGTGCCAAAGGAGATGGCAACTTGCACTCATGTGTTTGTCCGTCGCGATTCCACTCGTATATGCTTGCAACCTGTCTGTCGTGTATGACAATACATTATATCAATACCATATTATATCTATGGGAAGGGACCAATAACTTAAAGGAGAACCTACAAGGGACGTAACGCCACGAGTTTCGACACGCGGAACAGCGAGAAAAGAGTGCAACGAGGTCAGGTAAAATTTGGGCAATGGCAAAGCTCAAGGTTATTTAAAGAGGCATTACAAAAATATAATTTTATTTACATAAAATAAGAGAATTAATGGGCAAAATTACATCGGTAAACGAGGGGGGAATTGCAGAGTTATGCATCAGAATCTGAAGTTAGAAATTAATGCGTTACAGGAGACTATTCAAATGGGGAGGATTAACTCAAATGGGTTGCTGAAGGGGAGAGGGGTTGGCTTGCGGAGGAGTCCGGGTGAGACTTCAGGGTAAGGCTTCACGGATGTCTTCTGCAGGCAATAAACGTGAAGGCGAGGGCGCTCGGAGCTTCTGAGCGGGAAGTTGACGTGATGATGGTGTTCCAAGAGAGAGGCGGTAACGTCCGGCCCAAGGAAGAGTATTTCGGCCACCCGAAAACGAGGAGGAAACGCGGAGGGCTTCAACAGGAGTTGATGAGTGAAGTCGGAAAAATCGCTCGGTGGCGATCGTCAAATAGAATTACCTCACTGGCTGGGTCTAATATATATCTTTGCGTTGGCCAATATATTCCTAAGGCCATATATATATATATATATATATATATATATATATATATATATATATATATATATATATATATATATATATATATATATATATATATATATATATATATATATATATATATATATATATATATATATATATATATATATATATATATATATATATATATATCCTATCTAAGTATTTTCATCAGTGTGTATATACGTATTTATAGAATTGGGGTTTAACGATGTTTCAGCGCTGGTTGATATTTACGTTGTAAGGCGGTGTAATATTTTGGTATTTATCCTTGCAATCGGTGGAGGAAGGACATTTTTTATTATTTACTAGTTTTTTGAAATAAAGTAATTATTAGACCAACCTCTCATTAACCTCCCCTCAAACACCCAAGCGGCTCTGATGGAGAGGCAGGGATTGTAAGTGTGGGCCCTGGGACCTCGGACCTTGCCGCCACAATACCAAGTTGATTTTTTTTTGTTTTTTTTTAAGAGCTCAACTGGCGACTGCCTACTTGGGCATTAGTCGCCGTATTAAAACTGGCCTAGTTCTAGGCTACTTTAAAATAAAATTAAAGAGAAAAAAAACAACACCCCAAAAAGAGGGAAAGGAAGCAAGCTGGTGCGTCGGGGAGAGGTCTCCCCAGCGCAGGAGCGTGCAACTAAAGGAAAAAAACAAAGAACAAACAAATGCAAAAAACAAAACAAAACAAAAAAAACAAACCTTGCTTAAATAATAGGGAGAAGGCCGGCCTCCCCCAAAAAGTCAACAAGTCAATGTGCAAGAAACTGTCCCGAGTACAAGGGACAGGCGGTAGCGACGCCACCCATCCCGGTACTGGGACAGGTATCGTGCGCGAAGATCACCCAGACTGGGACATTGGACAAGAATGTCCATCAAATAGCGATGCGTCACACGAGTGTGTCCGATTCGGAGACGACAGAAAGCAACCTGAAGCCGCCACGGCATTGGGGGATAGGTCCATGGGAACAGTCGCGGCGCAATGGCACGCAACTTTAAGTTCCCTTCGACCGTCTCCCATCTTCTTTGCCAAGCAGTACGAAGAGCTGCCCATATTCCTGCCATGTAGTCGGTGTGAGGAAGAGCGAAACGCTGGTCCGGTCGCAGAGTCCTCGCGGACTCTTTGGCGCGCTCATTCCCCGCAATTCCTACATGTCCAGGAACCCAGCAGAAGATAATCTCGACATCTGCCCGGCTCGCCAAAACCGTGGCGTCACGGATTTCGCGAACCAGGGGATGCGGAGATTCGAATACACCGAGAGCAAGCAGGGCGCTTTGTGAGTCGCTATAGATCAAGATCCGGTCTCCGAACCAGGCACCTCGCGTAATCTCCCGTACCGAGTGATGTATTGCCACCAGCTCGGCCGTGAAGACAGACGTAGCGCCTGATAGAGCCCCGCTAACTTCAAACAGAGGGAATACGGCGTGGAAGCCGACCCCCTCTTGGGACTTGGAGCCATCCGTATACACTGGCACGGTTCCAGCGTGACACGATGTGTGCTCCAAAAAGGTCGAACGCAATACTCCCGGCGCAGTACAAGCTTGGGGAGCAGAGGCGTGGCGACAAATAGCCAAATGTGGTACCCTCCAGGGTGGCGTTCTGGGCAGAACAAGGGGCGCCACCGGCCCGAGAGCTATATCTACCTCTCGAAGGAGTTTCCTGGCCCTAAACCCAAAGGACTTAGGGTATGACTGTCGTCTCTCGGCGGCATAGGCACCATCGAGATCAGCTGCGGATGCAGTGACGGCTGTTGGCGACTGAGGGAGGCGCCGGGCTCGCGCGTACAGGCGAGTGATGCACTGCACGCGGCGCAGAGCGAGTGGCATCTCCCCAGCATTGACCAACAGGCCCTCAATGGGGGAAGTGCGGAAGGCACCGGTCGCAAGGCGAAGGCCGGTGTGGTGGATCGAATCGACCTCCTGCAATAAACGCTCGGCTGCGGATGCATAAAACTCGCATCCGTAGTCGAGCTTCGAACGATCAAAGGATCGATAAAAAAGTAAGGCAGTAGCCCTATCAGCGCCCCAAGCGCTGAACGTCACGGAACGGAGAACATCCAAGGCGCGGGTACAAGAGACCCTAAGGCTGCGAATATGAGTCTCCCAGGTGAGGCGTCGGTTGAATACAAGACCAAGGAAACGGTGCGACTCAACCACATCCAGGCGCACCAGATTATGAAACAAATCTGGGTCGGGATGAAGCCGTGGATGGCGGCAGAAGTGCATCACCTTAGTCTTGGCCAAAGAAAACCGAAACCTGTGCGCTTCGGCATAGCGAGAGACGCGGTTCAATGCCTGTTGGAGTCGACGCTCCAGAGTTCGCATCTGGGCCGCGCCAAAAGAGATCGAAAGGTCGTCCACGTAGAGCGTAGCGAGAACATCTTCCGGCAGCACCGAGGTGATGCCGTTGATGCTCAGGGCAAAGAGTGTGACACTGAGGACACTTCCCTGCGGGACACCCTCTTCCTGCTCCTTTGGGCCGGAGAGGGCTCCCCCACCCGTACGCGGAATCGACGATCTCGCAAAAATTCAGATATAAGCATTGGGAGGCATCCCCTCGCCCCCATGATACCGTATCGCCATGCGGTATCATAGGCCTTCTCCAGATCGAAAAACACCGTGGCGTAGTGCTGTCTATGAAGAAAAGCCTCGCAGACGGCATTTTCCAGTTGGAGCAGAGCATTCGACGTGGAGTGGAACTTGTGGAAGCCGCATTGTGCGGAAGACAGATGGCCTCCACTGTCCAGGAAAAAGGCTAATCTAACATTTACCAATTTCAACATCAACTTGCATACGCACGAGGTTAGAGAGATTGGGCGGAAACCGGTCGGAGTAGAGTGATCTCTCCCCGGTTTGCGAAAGGCGAGCGCAGTAGCAATTCGCCAGGAGTCTGGGAGAAGACCTTCCACCCAGATCCTATTGAACAAATCTAACAGAAAGGCCATGCGAGCCGCGCACGAAGCGAGAGCGGAACGCAATTCACTCACAGTAAACTTGTCGTTGAAGGGTTCTCCGCCTCTGGAGGTAAAGTCCAGCCGGTGGCCTTCCGCAACATCACAACGTGCATTGAATGCACGGCTAGAGTATGCGGAAAAAGCGGTCGCTAAGGATTCCGCCACGGGCGCGGGGTCCGAGATTGCGGTCCCATTCTCCTGGAGAACGGGATGGGGGTCCTGCGAGAACTTGCCCCGAATCCTTTTGACTCGCTTCCACACCTCAGCTAAAGGGGTCTTCCCGTTAAGTGAAGACACGTATGCCAGCCAAGAAGAGCGGCGGGCGTGCTTCGAAATATACCGGAACCCAGCCCTAGCCCGACGAAATTCAGCGACAGTGAAATCGTTCGGGCAGCGCTTATAGGCATAACGCTTCTGTTTGAGGGCCGTCTCACACTCGGCCGACCACCATGGGAGTGGTCGGCGTGCAAAACGGCCAGACGAACTAGGAATAGTAGTCAGGCCCACGGCGATGAGGTTGCCGGAGAACTCAACGGCCTCATCTACCGACCTAAACTCCTCGACTGAGATAGAGAATTCAGTCATTTCCTGAAATGCAAACCACCGCGCCCGCGCCAAGCACCACCGAGGTGGTCTCTCAGGCGGCAGTTGCCCTGAAAATGATATTTGAATGGGAAAGTGATCACTACCATGGAGGTCATCGACCACCCCCCAATCAAAATCAGGCTGTGCATCCGAAGAGCACAAAGATCGGTCAAGGCAAGAAAATGAAGCGGTTCTCGGACAGTGATGCGTAAACTCATCCACGTTTAGGACACCCATCTCAAGCTCTTCGATCAGATCGGCAAGGACTTGTCCCCTGGGATTTATGGAGTAATCTCCCCAGAGAGGATGCCTGCCGTTCAGATCTCCAAGCAAGAGATAGGGCCTCGGCAACCGTGCCACGACGCGGCGGAAGTCCCCCGCGTCGAAGTCAGCTGACGGTGGAATGTACGCAGAAATGATAGTATACCTCCTATCCAGGTGTAGCTGCACAGCCACTGCCTGAAAGGAGGTATCTAAAGAGAAAGGAAGAACGGAGACATCATGCCGGGTGTAAACCGCGCATCCCCCAGCCCGGCCATCCCGCGGTGGTGGGGTCGCAAGACCCTTATACCCCGGGAGGGCAGGCAGGGGGCACGCGCCTAGCATGGTCTCCGGCAAAAAAATAGCTAACGGGGAACGGGACGAGGCGAGCCTCCGCAGCTCCTCCCAGTTGGCCCGGAGTCCACGGCAATTCCATTGAAGGAATATACCCTCGAGGCCTAGCTCGGAGGAGACGCGGGGGCCCTCCTCGAATTGAAGACCCTCACGGGAATGACCGTACGCTTCCCGGGGGCAGAACCCCGGGCGCTGTTGGCTGGACAAAGCGCTGGAGGCGCTGTCGCCTTCGAGGACTTATTGGGGGAGGTTGGGCTCGCCATGCGAGTCTTTTCCTCCTTCCGCCTCGAAACCTTAGGCGGGCGCTGCAGCTTCGGAGGCGGGGGGCCTCTTTTCGAGGAACCACCGTCTCCGAGCCACTCGCTCCACCTCGGGGCATGGGCGAAGGAGCCGAAGCTCCTTTCGGGGGACAGCTTTAGGAACCCCTGAAGATGGCCTAGCGACCATCTTCAGGGGTGTTGCCTCCTGTGAGTCTAACGACTCGGTGGAGGCGCGTGGCCGTTTCGCCTTGCGGGAAACGGTCACGCTGGGGGAAGAGGGGGGAGCCCTGGTTTTAGCCGGGGCTGGGTATGAACCCTTTTTGCCGCCAGCTTTACCAGGGGAGCGCCCGGGTTGGGTAGAGCCCGCAGAAGGGCTCCGAATAGGCGCGGAAACAACCGTGCTCGTTGGCCTGGATGGGCCAGAAGCAGAGGGTGCCTTTCGAACTACTGAGGCATATGAGGTCCCAGGCAGAGCTGGGCGCGCCAGGACCAAGTCCTTAGCCTCGCGGAATGAGAGTCTATCCTGGGCCTGAACGGCCAGGATTTCTTTCTCCAGGAGATATGCACCACATTGCTTCGAAGAAGCAGGGTGCGGCTCTCCGCAATTGACACACTTGGCCACACACGATTTGGACTTATCGTGTGCGACCTTGGAGCAATTTACAAGGACTTCGGGTGACCCCGACTTTGCACGTCTACATGAGCGATTCGTATGGCCGAAGCGGTGACAGTAATAGCACCGCCGCGACAGTGGCACGAATGCCTTCACGCGGTAGCGGTACCAACCGGCACGCACCGACTCAGGGAGCTTGTCACAGTCGAACGTCACGAAGAGTGTAGGGTGGGTCTCGAAGCCCCTCCCTGTTTTCTCATCACACGTTCGACCTTGACCGCCCCATGGTCGGCCAGCTCTAGGGTGATGTCCTCAATGGAGTAGTCAACGAGTTCCCTCGCATAAACTACTCCTTTCACAAAGTTCATGGTAGAGTGCGGCGTCACACTCACCGGGGTGCCACTAAGTGTCCGAAGAGCACTTATCTTGGCCGCCTCGGCGGGATTCGCCAGAAGGCTCCCGTCCGAGAAACGGGTCACCTTCGGCTCTCTACCAATTGCACTAGCTAATCCTCTCCTCTGATGGATCATGTTGCCCTTGGACAACATGGTGCCATCAGTGGAGCGAATAACGAGGAAGCGTTTGAAGCCAGCGGGCTCGAAAACGCCAGGTAACCTCTGAATGAGGGGCCCCGATGTCATCGAGGCTCCGCCCTGTGCACTTTTGGTGTTAGTCTTGGTCAGGGGCTCTGCACACGAGGGGGTAGAGGGGCCGGATGTGCCGATCTTGGCTTGGTCGCCTACCAAAGTGGTAGCAGACCCATCCGTCCCCGCAGCCCCCGCGGATGGAGAGGAGCCCCGAGTCTTTTTCGTCTTTTTAGTCTTTTTCTTTTTTGGAGAGGAGGGCGGGGAATGAACCCGCTTTTCACCTCCGCCGGCAGAAGCCCCCAGGCCAGATGGACCGGCCTCAGCCAGGTCCCTCTCCGAAATGGAGAAGGTCCTGGTTGTCGTGGGGGCACCTGTCGGAGGATATCCCTCCCCTCCTTTTACTGCCTCGGAGCCCTCAGCCATTTGAGGAGGACCTTGCATAGGGGCGGATTCGGGTTCGGTGCTTGGCGCCGAGCCCGAATTCCCCCCCATGGAAGGCCCTACCGTCTGAGGCTGGGTCTCCTCAAGGACCATGTCTATCACAGGAGGGGCCTCCAGTTGGCCATCCCCTCCCAGGACATCGCAGGTCCCCTTGGCAGTGTCACCAGTCTTGTGTGGGGAGGCACAGGCCTTGACCCCAGCAAGGTTTAAAATTCTTGCCAGCAGGTCTTTTGAGGGAAGCGACCGAAGGGGCCTGGCTTCCCTCTCCCCCCTAAGGGGGTTTGCCCTACCGAGCCGCTTGCACGAGGGGCGGTCGGCAATGGGCTGCCTGCTGGCTTTCTTGGCAGTCCCCTTAGAAAGCAGAGGAGGGACTGCCGCTGGAGATAGGGAGGTGCCCGAAAGCACCTCCAGAGAAGGGGGTGAGGGGGAGTCCCCTACACCCGTAGGCGTAGGAGAGGAGTAAGCCTCCTCTCCGGTTAAAGAGGTATGGAGGGTCCCCTGCGCAAGCACAGGGGGGGGGAACCTCAATTTTTTTGCTGGAGCTGCCCGAGGGCGGCTCCGTCGATGGAACAGGGCAAGTTGAGGGTTGGGTTTGTTTTTTTTTATCATCATTGGGCATGGTGACCCTTTTTTAAACACGGGATGCAATCGCGCACACCTCTCGCAGTAGCCCGAACTGCGAGAGGTGCTTACAAGCCCGGCAGAGCCAGGCGCCGCCATTTGGGACCACCCCTCCCGCCTGGTGGCCTGGCAGTCCATCGGCATGGCGGCTCCACCTTGGACACGGCGTAAAAATTAATAGATTGTGAAGAGGAGAGGAAAAGGGATGTGAGGAAGGTATGGGTGGGGATGAAGCAGGTAGTTAAAAACCAGCCACCCCAGACCGGAGCTCAGGGGTTAGGGAACATTGTCCCCCACCCCCTCAGCCCCGATGCGGGACGGTTGGCTGAAAGGAAGGTCAGCATCTACCCTGTGAAATTAGAGGCTGACCAGAGAAAGTTGTGGGAGAGGTTGTGTGAAAAGAGAGGAAACAAGTGTTTTGAAGGAAGGAAGAGAGGCTAAGCTGGGGCCGGACGGAGCGCTGGATCCCGTCAGCACGGCGGCCAGAGTGGCAAATCGCCGCGCCCCTTACGGGGTCACTCACAGTAAACTTGTCGTTGAAGGGTTCTCCGCCTCTGGAGGTAAAGTCCAGCCGGCGGCCTTCCGCGACATCACGACGTGCATTGAATGCTGGCGGAGCAGCATCACGGCTAGAGAATGCGGTCGCTAAGGATTCCGCCACGGACGCGGGGTCCGAGATTGCGGTCCCATTCTCCTGGAGAACGGGAGGGGGGTCCTGCGAGAGCTTGCCCCGAATCCTTTTGACTCGCTTCCACACCTCAGCTAAAGGGGTCTTCCCGTTAAGTGAAGACACGTATGCCCGCTAAGAAGAGCGGCGGGCGTGCTTCGAAATATACCGGAACCTAGCCCTAGCCCGACGAAATTCAGCGACAGTGAAATCGTTCGGGCGGCGCTTATAGCGCATTTAGGCATAATGCTTCTGTTTGAGGGCCGTCTCACACTCGGCCGACCACCATGGGAGTGGTCGGTGTGCAAAACAGCCAGACGTCCTAGGAATAGTAGTCAGGCCCACGGCGATGAGGTTGCCGGAGAAGAACTCAACGGCCTCATCTACCGACCTAAACTCCTCGACTGAGAAAGAGAATTCAGTCATTTCCTGAAATGCAGGCCACCGCGCCCGCGCTAAGCACCACCGAGGTGATCTCTCAGGCGGCAGTTGCCCTGAAAATGATATTTGAATGGGAAAGTGATCACTACCATGGAGGTCATCGACCACCCCCCCAATCAAAATCAGGCTGTGCATCCGAAGAGCACAAAGATAGGTCAAGGCAAGAAAATGAAGCGGTTCTCGGACAGTGATGCGTAAACTCATCCACGTTTAGGACGCCCATCTCAAGCTCTTCGATCAGATCGGCAAGGACTTGTCCCCTGGGATTTATGGAGTAATCTCCCCAGAGAGGATGCCTGCCGTTCAGATCTCCAAGCAAGAGATAGGGCCTCGGCAACCGTGCCAAGACGCGGCGGAAGTCCCCCGCGTCGAAGTCAGCTGACGGTGGAATGTACGCAGAAATGATAGTATACCTCCTATCCATGTGCAGCTGCACAGACACTGCCTGAAAGGAGGTATCTAAAGAGAAAGGAAGAACGGAGACATCATGCCGGGTGTAAACCGCGCATCCCCCAGCCCGGCCATCCCGCGGTGGTGGGGTCGCAAGACCCTTATACCCCGGGAGGGCAGGCAGCGGGCACGCGCCTAGCATGGTCTCCTGCCAAAAAATATCTAACGGGGAACGGGACGAGACGAGCCTCCGCAGCTCCTCCCAGTTGGCACGGAGTCCACGGCAATTCCATTGAAGGAATATGCCCTCCAGGCCTAGCTCGGAGACGCGGGGGCTCTCCTCGAATTGAAGACCCTCACGGGAATGGCCGTACGCTTCCCGGGGGCAGAACCCCGGGCGCTGTTGGCCGGACAAAGCGCTGAAGGCGCTGTCGCCTTCGAGGACTTATTGGGGGAGGTTGGGCTCGCCATGCGAGTCTTTTCCTCCCTCCGCCTCGAAACCTTAGGCGGGCGTTGCGGCTTCGGAGGCGGGGGGCCCTCTTTTCGAGGAACCACCGTCTCCGAGCCACTCGCTCCACTTCGGGGCGTGGGCGAAGGGGCCGAAGCTCCTTTGTTGCTGTCCTCCTTTCGGGGAACAGCTTTAGGAACCCCGGAAGATGGCCTAGCGACCATCTTCAGGGGTGTTGCCTCCTGTGAGTCTAACGACTCGGTGGAGGCGCGTTGCCGTTTCGCTTTACGGGAAACGGTCACGCTGGGGGAAGAGGGGGGAGCCCTGGTTTTAGCCGGGGCAGGGTATGAACCCTTTCTGCCGCCAGCTTTACCAGGGGAGCGCCCAGGTTGGGTAGAGCCCGCAGAAGGGCTCCGAATGGGCGCGGAAACAACCGTGCTCGTTGGCCTGGATGGGCCAGGAGCAGAGGGTGCCTTTCTAACTATTGAGGCATATGACGTCCCAGGCAGAGCCGGGCGCGCCAGGACCAAGTCCTTTGCCTCGCGGAATGAGAGTCGATCCTGGGCCTGAACGGCCAGGATTTCTTTCTCAAGGAGATATGCACCACATTGCTTCGAAGAAGCAGGGTGCGGCTCTCCGCAATTGACACACTTGGTCACACACGATTTGGACTTATCGTGTGCGACCTTGGAGCAATTTACACATACTTCGGGTGACCCCGACTTTGCACGTCTACATGAGCGATTCGTATGGCCGAGGCGGTGACAGTAATAGCACCGCCGCGGCAGTGACAGTAATAGCACCGCCGCGGCAGTGGCACGAATGCCTTCAGGCGGGAGCGAGACCAACCAGCACGCACCGACTCAGGGAGCTCGTCACAGTCGAACGTCACGAAGAGTGTAGGGGTGGGTCTCGAGGCCCCTCCCTGTTTTCTCATCACACGTTCGACCTTGACCGCCCCATGGTCGGCCAGCTCTAGGGTGATGTCCTCAATGGAGTAGTCAACGAGTTCCCTCGCATAAACTACTCCTTTCACAAAGTTCATGGTAGAGTGCGGCGTCACACTCACCGGGGTGCCATGAAGTGTCCGAAGAGCACTTATCTTGGCCGCCTCGGCGGGATTCGCCAGAAGGCTCCCGTCCGAGAAACGGGTTACCTTCGGCTCTCTACCAATTGCACTAGCTAATCCTCTCCTCTGATGGATCATGTTACCCTTGGACAACATGCTGCCATCAGTGGAGCGAATAACGAGGAAGCGTTTGAAGCCAGCGGGCTCGAAAACGCCAGGTAACCTCTGAATCATGGGCCCCGATGTCATCGAGGCTCCGCCCTGTGCACTTTTGGTCTTTGTCATCGTCAGGAGCTCCGTACCCGGGGAAGCAGAGGGCCCGCATGTGCCGATCTTGGCTTGGTCGCTTGCCAAAGTGGCAGCAGACCCATCCGTCCCCGTAGCCCCCGCGGATTGAGAGGAGCCCCGAGTCTTCTTCGTCTTTTTCGTCCTTTTCTTTTTTGGAGAGGAGGGCGGGGAATGAACCCGCTTCTCACCCCCGCCGGTAGAAGCCCCCAGAACCAGATGGACCGGCCTCAGCTAGGTCCTTCTCCGAAATGGAGAAGGTCCTGGTGGTCGCAGGGGCATCATCCGGAGGAGATCCCTCCCTTCCTTGTACTGCCTGAGAATCCACAGCCGTTTGATGAGGACCTTGCATAGGGGCAGATTCGGGTTCGGTGCTTGGCGCCGAGCCCGGATTCCCCCCCATGGAAGGCCCTACCTTCTGAGGCTGGTTTTCCTCAAGGACCATGTCTATCACAGGAGGGGCCTCCAGTTGGCCATCCCCTCCCAGGACATCGCAGGTCCCCTTGGCAGCGTCATAAGTCTTTAGTGGGGAGGCACAGGCCTTGACCCCGGCAAGGTTTAATATTTTTGCCAGCAGGTCTTTTGAGGGAAGCGACCGAAGGGGCCTGGCTTCCCTCTCCCCCCTAAGGGGGTTTGCCCTACCGAGCCGCTTGTACGAGGGGCGGTCGGCAATGGGCTGCCTGCTGGCTTTCTTGGCAGTCCCCTTAGAAAGCAAAGGAGGGACTGCCGCTGGAGATAGGGAGGTGCCCGAAAGCACCTCCAGAGAAGGGGGTGAAGGGGAGTCCCCTACACCCGTAGGCGTAGGAGAGGAGTAAGCCTCCTTTCCGGTTAAAGAGGTATGGAGGGTCCCCTGCGCAAGCACAGGGGGGGGGGACCTCCATCTTTTCTGTGGAGCTGCACGAGGGCGGCTCCGTTGTTTTAGGGGGAATTAAGGGGAGATTTTTTTTTTTTTCATCATTGGGCATGGTGACTCTCTTTGTTTTACGGGACGCAATCGCTCACCACCTCTTGCAGTAGCCCGCACTGCAAGAGGTGCTTACAGGCCCGGCAGAGCCAGGCGCCACTATTTGGGACCACCCCTCCCACCTGGTGGCCTGGCAGTCCTTCGGCATGGCGGCTCCACCTTAGACACGGCGTAAAACAGATAGAATGTGAAGAGGAGAGGAAAAGGGATGTGAGGAAGGTATGGGTGGGGATGAAGCAGGTTGTTAAAAACCAACCACCCCAGACCGGAGCTCAGGGGTTAGGGAACATTGGCCCCTCCCCCCTCAGCCCCGATCCAGGACGTTTGGCCGAGAAGGAGGTCAGTATCTACCCTGTGAAATTAGAGGCTGACCAGAGAAAGTTGTGGGAGAGGTTGTATGAAAAGAGAGGAAACAAGTGTTTTGAAGGAAGGAAGAGAGGCTAAGCTGGGGCCGGACGGGGTGCTGAGTCCCGTCAGCACAGCGGCCAGGATGGCAAATTGCCGCGCCCCAACGGGGTACCAAGTTGAAGACCTTCCAGTCCACTGTTATGGACCTGCATGCACATTGCATATAGTCCAGGCCTGAATCTCATTGAAAATGTTAGGAAGACACTTAGAAAGAGGTCTAAAGCAAGGAATCTGAAAAACAGTTCAAGAACTCTGGGAAATTCAAGATGAATGAAAATCTGCACAAATGTCAACAGTTGGTTCATTCCTGAAACAAATTTATTTATCCAAATTTGTATAGCCATTACACATGCATAGTTTACACCTGTAACTTATTGTACACCAATTTTGGAAACTGGGTTTTCTCTGGCAAAAGTTATGAAAGATGCTGCAATAGAAGTAGACATTCTCATCTTTCTGGACAGTAATATAGTCTTGTAAACAGAATATACGAGTCAGTGAGAGAAGGGTTTGAATACCATATAAAAAAATGGGTTTATGTGAATGTTTGACAGAGAAAGAAGTCACAGAGGAAATTGTGTATTATAGATGTGCTTGAAGTGGGTATTTGTCAGTGAGCATGCTAGTAGCCTTTTGGATGAGATGCTGCAACACAAGTGTCCCATAACCAAGAATGGACCAATTTTGGCATGGAAAAAATGATGGCTCAATTTGTGCTTTAATAGGACAAAGAGGGTGGGAGGGTCGCGTAGTTTTTAGTGGTGCTGAAATGCACCAACCCTACTTTCTGGGAAACTCGGTCTTGAAATTCAATATTTCCAGTTACTTTGTTAGTGAAATCTATTATTGATTCAGGTTCATCGGTTATTATTTTTGTTTAGTTATTTTTTATATATCATCACCTTTATTTGTTTGTGTATCTAGTATTTCACAAGCTTCTAGGCATAATGGCACTACTATATGGGTCCAACCAGAACAGTGGCTCTAGGAAACAACTTTACGGTTCTCTTTGTCCAGTGGTTGCTCACCCCCTCAAAGGCAACCGAATGATGGCAGGTTGTTCGTCATAAATCACTTTTAAGAGCCAAGTCACAGGAAAATGATGGGTAGCTTTGTGCATAATACTAAAAAAGATGGGAGGAAGGGTACTTTTTTATTTAATGGCATAGTTGAAATTGAAAGGCAAGTCAAAGGTCATATAGGACCCAAATACATATAAAGGTCACTTAATGCATTTATGGAAGCACTCATAGCAGTCCACTTGCAATTAACAAATCAAAAAATTAACTTTGTAATGTTCTTGGCTAATATATCAGTATTAGCACAATATTTACATTATAAACTATCTCAATATATATATATATATATATATATATATATATATATATATATATATATACTTAACATCAAAATGCTAAAGATTATACTTGATGCAGACCAGACACTTTTCTTTCAGCAATTTCCACTCCCCTGCCTTTTCAAGACTCAAACAACAGTTTGGGGTAAATTTAGGCTAAGTTGGCCAGTCCATAGTTTTTAACTCATTTTTGCCTTAGGCCTGGTTCCTCTAAGACGGAGAGGGTAGGAGGCGTGCCTGTGAATAAAGGGTGGGCCACATCTATCGTCATAGTTAATAAATAGAGGCAATAATAATAATACATAATAAAACTTGACTTACATTTATATATTTAAGCAATATTATCTCTCATGAAAATAAGTTTCACATACTGGTATTGAACATACCTACACTTCTCACTGTCTGTGTCTCGCAGCAGGTAGTATAACACTTTTTTTACTGTAATTTCGAAATATTGGGTCGACAGACTGGAAGAGGCCAGATGCAAGATGTCATCTAAACAGGCATCAGTCACTCGGTTTCTTTACTCTATGGATTTCATTTTGAGAAGAAGTGCTTGAAAATGTCAAATATTGATGCCATTTTTTTACATGAACTACCAAGTTGGAATACATAGAAGTTTCAAGAATATATTTCTTGTAGAACTCTAGTAGAGATGCACCTGTTGCATTAATACATTGCTGCACTACATCTCATTAAGTTACATAGGAATATTTTCGGTGCAATGTCGATGAACACATCAGCAAAACAGGAAGAAAAACTCAGTTTAAAACAAGGTTGGGGAAATTTTTTTTGAGCCGTGGGTGAAAATTTCTAACGAAAGAAGTCGGCGGGGGATAAATAAAATTTCTCCTGTATCTTTGTAAATGTTGTTTAAATTTATTTCATGGTGCGATATATTCATGCATTAATATCTATAAAAAAAATTAATACACATTTTTATTGACTGCCACCACGGAAATTGGACATACGAATATTATTTAAATTTCAGTATTGATATTTGTGCATACAAATATATCACTGAGGAGACAATGAAAATGGACTTGCGGACGAGAGTTTCCCAAACACCGGTTTAGTTAAGTATCACAGTCACAAATGTGTTGATTGTCTCGCTTGGTGTTTAGAGAAATGAGTGTAATTTTAATTTTTTTAAACTGACATTTCCAGATAGTTTTGTTTGGAAGGTGGGTTGGATGGATATAATATTTCTCTGTGGGCCAGATCTGACCAGGGGTTGTAGGTTGCTGATCCATCATCTAAGACATTTAGAGATTTCCCTATCTTATTGTTTGCGTTGTTATTCAGCAAGTCAGTTAAACTACCCTCGAGAATTGTTAATTTTGAATATTTTTCAACAGTATCACATGGTTAGCTTGCATTTAAATATGATTAATTATTTGCTTGTTTATTTCCTTAATGTGAAATTGTTTTAGCCTTTCATTTGATGTTATTTTAATGGCTCTCTAGATACAAATGAGTGTGTTTAGTTCTGATACAAAATATCATACAAGAGTGTGGAATCCATGCTCAGTGCTTCATCTTGTGCATGAATGCGCTCATATTTTTGCCCCTATACAATGTGTAGATGACACTATGTAATGGTACTCTCCTAATCACTGTGAACCATTTTTAGATAATTGATTTGCTGTATTACTTTCCTGCCAAATGCTATCGTCATCCTGCCTCTTTGGTCCCTAACAAAGACTGGATTTTCCTGTTCTCGATCCCCAACAAACCCAATTTATTGAATGGGATAGAATATTTTCCCCATTTTCTCACAAGCATTGTGTGTAAAGTGCACCTATACATTCAAGTCTAAGAAAAGACCAGCACTTTATTGAGTCAGTTTCCTCAAATGGTAATAAATGTATTTACACCTGTGTGAATTCACCATGTAAATCACTTAATGGGCCAAATGGATGCTGGTCCGTGATTTAGCTTTCTTCACCTTCATCTTCAACAAGAGCTGAAGGGTCACTGCAAAGAATAAAAATCCAAATTTGCTATTAAGAAACTAACAATTCAATGGAAAACTCTTTTAGGGTGTTATAATATGTAACTAATTTTAGTATAAAATAAGAGATTAAGGATTTAATGTTGTAGAAGGTAAACTAAGCACAACTGAGTTTAACAGACTTTATTTCTAAGCTTTCGGACCCAAGCTAAGACCATTTTATAGCTAAGATGCAGGTGGCAATTTAGCCTCCCAGTCAGGAACTTTCTCACAAACAATGGGAATAGATAAAGGAGGCAAGATTGAGGGGAAGTTACAACAAAATGAAAGATGGAAACTAAATAGACAAAAAAACAAACAAATAGTTTAAAATGTTATGTTACTCAATGCTGTTGAAGTCAAAAATGTATGTTCCCATTGATGCAGTGATTGTCAAAAAATAGTCTTCAAGCAACTCTCTACTCTTCTTATCGGTGGATTGTAAAAATAATATTAGTGTCTTCCTAATTTATTAGATGTTGCCCATTGTTGTGGGTGGTATGATATAATGACAGAGTGGAACCAGCCAAAATGAGGAACAACCCATTCTCAGTCACCACAACACACCACAATAACGAGCAATATTAGGTGAATTGTGAGGATGCCAAGGTTTGGTGACAATCAATAAGAGTACAGTTCCTCAAAGCCTGGTTTTCTGAAAATCACTGTATCAACAGGCACAGATTTGTGAGTGCTGCAACAGATTTAATTAACATAATTTTTTTCATTAGTATTAACATTTAAACTACTTTGTTTTTACATTTTTTATTTCTTTCACTTAAAGTATTCAGTGTGTAGGTAACTCCTTCTAATTCAATCTTGCATTTTATGTAACCTACCTTTAACCTTGCCTCCTTTATCTACTCCCATTGTTTGTGAGGGAAAAATTCTGAATGGGAGGAACAGCTGCATCTTGTCTATAAGTGCTATTCACAGAAGAGGGCAACTAGAATTAATTCCTGTCAATATTAGAAATCTTGAATTCAAACAGTCAGTAAAAGGGGTACACAGAAATGTTAACTTGGTAAATACATGATTCACTTATTAAGAAATCCACTCATGAGATTAATATCCCACAAAAGTGTTTGAGATGTACATGGTATTCTTTTAATCAAGTGTGAAAGCAAATGCAGACCAACCTTACCAGAAAGGGGCTATGGAAGAAAAGAAGAGCAACTTTACCAAACATGTTCTGTGGATATTTATTTTTCTTTTCACTTTCCCAACATCTCCTTCCACCATTCTAGTTTACTGATACTAAACCTGGCTAAACAGATAAGATATAGAATTACCTATGAAAAACAGAGCAGTGATGACTAAATGACCATTGATGCATTAAGAATTAATCTGGGGACCATTTATTTTTTTTTTTTAATTTAAGGGGCTATCTGGCGACTGCCGACTTAGGCATGAGTCGCCGTAAAAAACAGCCTAGTTCTAGGCTACTTTAAAAAGTAAACAGAAAACAATAAAAAGAAATAACAATAACAATAACAAAGCAATAACAAAAACAACAACAATTAAATCGGGTTAAATAAAAGGGAGAAGGCCGGCCTCCCCCAAAAAGTCAATAAGTCCACCAGTCAAAGTACACGCACTCGTCCCGAGCACAAGGGACAGGCGGTAGCGACCCCGCCCATCCCGGTACCGGGACAGGTGTCGTGCGCGAAGATCACCCAGACTGGGACATTCGACAAGAATGTGCCGAACAGTCTGGGGGACGACGCAGTCGTTGCAATAGGGCGCAGGCGAGCGCTCCATCAGATAGCGATGCGTCACACGAGTGTGCCCGATTCGGAGACGACAGAAAGCAACCTGAAGCCGCCGCGGAATTGGGGGATAGGTCCATGGGAACAGTCGCGGCGCAATGGCACGCAACTTTAAGTTCCCCTCGACCGTCTCCCATCTTCTTTGCCAAGCAGTCCGAAGAGCTGCCCGTATTCCTGCCATGTAGTCAGTGTGAGGAAGAGCAAAACGCTGGTCCGGTCGCAGAGTCCTCGCGGACTCTTTGGCGCCCTCATCGGCGCGCTCATTCCCCGCAATTCCTACATGTCTAGGAACCCAGCAGAAGATAATCTCGACATCTGCCCGGCTCGCCAAAACCGTGGCGTCACGGATTTCGCGAACCAGGGGATGCGGAGATTCCAATGCCCCGAGAGCACTCAGGGCGCTTTGTGAGTCGCTATAGATCACAATCCGGTCTCTGAACCGGGCACGTCGCGTAATCTCCCGTACCGAGTGGTGTATTGCCACCAGCTCGGCCGTGAAGACAGACGCAGCGCCCGGTAGAGCCCCACTGACTTCAAACAGAGGGGATACGGCGTGGAAGCCGACCCCCTCTTGGGACTTGGAGCCATCCGTATACACTGGCACGGTACCAGCGTGACACGATGTGTGCTCCAAAAAGGTCGAACGCAATACTCCCGGCGCAGTACAAGCTTTGGGAGCAGAGGCGTGGCGACAAATAGCCAAACCTGGTACCCTCCAGGGTGGCGTCCTGGGCAGAACTAGGGGCGCCACCGGCCCGAGAGCTATATCTACCTCTCGAAGGAGTTTCCTGGCCCTAAACCCAAAGGGCTTAGGGTATGACTGGCGTCTCTCGGCGGCATAGGCACCATCGAGATCAGCTGCGGATGCAGTGAGAGCTGTTGGCGACTGAGGAAGGCGCCGGGCTCGCGTGTACAGGCGAGTGATGCACTGCACGCGGCGCAGAGCGAGTGGCATCTCCCCAGCATCGACCAACAGGCTCTCAATGGGGAAGGTGCGGAAGGCACCGGTCGCAAGGCGAAGGCCGGTGTGGTGGATCGAATCCACCTTCCGCAATAAACGCTCGGCTGCGGATGCATAAAACTCGCATCCGTAGTCGAGCTTCGAGCGAACAAAGGATCGAAAAAAAAGTAAGGCAGTAGCCCTATCAGCGCCCCAAGCGCTGAACGTCACGGAACGGAGAATGTCCATGGCGCGGGTACAAGAGACCCTAAGGCTGCGAATATGAGCCTCCCAGGTGAGGCGTCGGTCGAATACAAGACCAAGGAAACGGTGCGACTCAACCACGTCCAGGCGCACCCCATTAAGAAACAAATCTGGGTCGGGGTGAAGCCGTGGATGGCGGCAGAAGTGCACCACCTTAGTCTTGGCCAAAGAAAACCGAAACCTGTGCGCTTCGGCATAGCGAGAGACGCGGTTCAATGCCTGTTGGAGTCGACGCTCCAGAGTTCGCATCTGGGCCGCGCCAAAAGAGATCGAAAGGTCGCCCACGTAGAGCGTAGCGAGAACATCTTCCGGCAGCACCGAGGTGATGCCGTTGATGCTCAGGGCAAAGAGTGTGACACTGAGGACACTTCCCTGCGGGACACCCTCTTCCTGCTCCTTTGGGCCGGAGAGGGCTCCCCCCACCCGTACGCGGAATCGACGATCTCGCAAAAATTCAGATATAAACATTGGGAGGCGTCCCCTCGCCCCCATCGTGTGGAGAGTCTCCATGATACCGTATCGCCATGCGGTATCATAGGCCTTCTCCAGATCAAAAAACACCGTGGCGTAGTGCTGTCTACGAAGGAAAGCCTCGCAGACTGCCTTTTCCAGTCGGAGCAGAGCATCCGACGTGGAGTGGAATTTACGGAAGCCGCACTGTGCAGAAGACAGATGGCCTCCGCTGTCCAGGAAATAGGCTAATCTAACATTTACCAATTTCTCCATCAACTTGCACACGCAAGAGGTTAGAGAGATTGGGCGGAAACCGGTCGGAGTACAGTGATCTCTTCCCGGCTTGCGAAAGGCGAGCACAGTAGCGATTCGCCAGGAGTCTGGGAGAAGACCCTCCACCCAAATCCTGTTGAACAAATCTAACAGAAAGGCCATGCCTCGCTCACCCAGGTGTCGAAGCATGGCGTACGGGACATCGTCCGGACCATGGGCGGTGTCCGCGCACGAAGCGAGAGCGGAACGCAACTCACTCACAGTAAACTTGTCGTTGAAGGGTTCTCCGCCTCTGGAGGTAAAGTCCAGCCGGTGGCCTTCCGCGACATCACGACGTGCATTGAATGCTGGCGGAGCAGCATCACGGCTAGAGAATGCGGAAAAAGCGGTCGCTAAGGATTCCGCCACGGACGCGGGGTCCGAGATTGCGGTCCCATTTTCCTGGAGAACAGGAGGGGGGTCCTGCGAGAACTTGCCCCGAATCCTTTTGACTCGCTTCCACACCTCAGCTAAAGGGGTCTTCCCGTTAAGTGAAGACACGTATGCCCGCCAAGAAGAGCGGCGGGCGTGCTTCGAAACATACCGGAACCTAGCCCTAGCCCGACGAAATTCAGCGACAGTGAAATCGTTCGGGCGGCGCTTATAGCGCATATAGGCATAACGCTTCTGTTTGAGGGCCGTCTCACACTCGGCCGACCACCATGGGAGTGGTCGGTGTGCAAAACGGCCAGACGTCCTAGGAATAGTAGTCAGGCCCACGGCGATGAGGTTGCCGGAGAAGAACTCAACGGACTCATCTACCGACCTAAACTCCTCGACTGAGATAGAGAATTCAGTCATTTCCTGAAATGCAAACCACCGCGCCCGCGCCAAGCACCACCGAGGTGGTCTCTCAGGCGGCAGTTGCCCTGAAAATGATATTTGAATGGGAAAGTGATCACTACCATGGAGGTCATCGACCACCCCCCAATCAAAATCAGGCTGTGCATCCGAAGAGCACAAAGATAGGTCAAGGCAAGAAAATGAAGCGGTTCTCGGACAGTGATGCGTAAACTCATCCACGTTTAGGACACCCATCTCAAGCTCTTCGATCAGATCGGCAAGGACTTGTCCCCTGGGATTTATGGAGTAATCTCCCCAGAGAGGATGCCTGCCGTTCAGATCTCCAAGCAAGAGATAGGGCCTCGGCAACCGTGCCACGACGCGGCGGAAGTCCCCCGCGTCGAAGTTAGCTGACGGTGGAATGTACGCAGAAATGATAGTATACCTCCTATCCAGGTGCAGCTGAACAGCCACTGCCTGAAAGGAGGTATCTAAAGAGAAAGGAAGAACGGAGACATCATGCCGGGTGTAAACCGCGCATCCCCCAGCCCGGCCATCCCGCGGTGGTGGGGTCGCAAGACCCTTATACCCCGGGAGGGCAGGCAGTGGGCACGCGCCTAGCATGGTCTCCTGCAAAAAAATAGCTAACGGGGAACGGGACGAGACGAGCCTCCGCAGCTCCTCCCAGTTGGCCCGGAGTCCACGGCAATTCCATTGAAGGAATATGCCCTCCAGGCCTAGCTCGGAGGAGACGCGGGGGCCCTCCTCGAATTGAAGACCCTCACGGGAATGGCCGTACGCTTCCCGGGGGCAGAACCCCGGGCGCTGTTGGCCGGACAAAGCGCTGAAGGCGCTGTCGCCTTCGAGGACTTATTGGGGGAGGTTGGGCTCGCCATGCGAGTCTTTTCCTCCCTCCGCCTCGAAACCTTAGGCGGGCGTTGCGGCTTCGGAGGCGGGGGGCCCTCTTTTCGAGGAACCACCGTCTCCGAGCCACTCGCTCCACCTCGGGGCGTGGGCGAAGGGGCCGAAGCTCCTTTGGGGGAACAGCTTTAGGAACCCCTGAAGATGGCCTAGCGACCATCTTCAGGGGTGTTGCCTCCAGTGAGTCTAACGACTCGGTGGAGGCGCGTGGCCGTTTCGCCTTACGGGAAACGGTCACGCTGGGGAAAGAGGGGGGAGCCCTGGTTTTAGCCGGGGCTGGGTGTGAACCCTTTTTGCCGCCAGCTCTACCAGGGGAGCGCCCGGGTGTAGTAGAGCCCGCAGAAGGGCTCCGAATGGGCGCGGAAACAACCGTGCTCGTTGGCCTGGATGGGCCAGGAGCAGAGGGTGCTTTTCTAACTATTGAGGCATATGACGTCCCAGGCAGAGCCGGGCGCGCCAGGACCAAGTCCTTAGCCTCGCGGAATGAGTCGATCCTGGGCCTGAACGGCCAGGATTTCTTTCTCAAGGAGATATGCACCACATTGCTTCGAAGACGCAGGGTGCGGCTCTCCGCAATTGACACACTTGGCCACACACGATTTGGACTTATCGTGTGCGACCTTGGAGCAATTTACACAGACTTCGGGTGACCCCGATTTTGCACGTCTACATGATCGATTCGTGTGGCCGAAGCGGTGACAGTAATAGCACCGCCGCGGCAGTGGCACGAATGCCTTCACGCGGTAGCGGTACCAACCGGCACGCACCGACTCAGGGAGCTTGTCACAGTCGAACGTGACGAAGAGTGTAGGGGTGGGTCTCGAGGCCCCTCCCTGTTTTCTCATCACACGTTCGACCTTGACCGCCCCATGGCCGGCCAGCTCTAGGGTGATGTCTTCTATGGAGTAGTCAACGAGTTCCCTCGCATAAACTACTCCTTTCACAAAGTTCATGGTAGAGTGCAGCGTCACACTCACCGGGGTGCCATGAAGTGTCCGAAGAGCACTTATCTTGGCCGCCTCGGCGGGATTCGCTGCATTCGCCAGAAGGCTCCCGTCCGAGAAACGGGTTACCTTCGGCTCTCTACCAATTGCACTAGCTAATCCTCTCCTCCGATGGATCATGTTGCCCTTGGACAACATGGTGCCATCAGTGGAGCGAATAACGAGGAAGCGCTTGAAGCCAGCGGGCTCGAAAACGCCAGGTAACCTCTGAATCAGGGGCCCCGATGTCATCGAGGCTCCGCCCTGTGCATTCTTGGTGTTAGTCTTAGTCAGGGGCTCCGCACACGAGGGGGTAGAGGGGCCGGATGTGCCGATCTTGGCTTGGTCGCCTACCAAAGTGGTAGCAGACCCATCCGTCCCCGCAGCCCCCGCGGATGGAGAGGAGCCCCGAGTCTTCTTCGTCTTTTTAGTATTTTTCTTTTTAGGAGAGGAGGGCGGGGAATGAACCCGCTTCTCACCTCCGCCGTCAGAAGCCCCTATGCCAGATGGGCCGGCCTCAGCCAGGTCCTTCTCCGAAATGGAGAAGGTCCTGGTCGTCGTAGGGGCACCTGTCGGAGGAGATCCCTCCCCTCCTTTTACTGCCTCGGAGCCCTCGGCCGTTTGAGGGGGACCTTGCATAGGGGCGGATTCGGGTTCGGTGCTTGGCGCCGAGCCCGGATTCCCCCCCATGGAAGGCCCTACCATCTGAGGCTGGGTCTCCTCAAGGACCATGTCTATCACAGGAGGGGCCTCCAGTTGGCCATCCCCTCCCAGGACATCGCAGGTCCCCTTGGCAGTGTTGCCAGTCTTGTGTGGGGAGGCACAGGCCTTGACCCCAGCAAGGTTTAAAATTCTTGCCAGCAGGTCTTTTGAGGGAAGCGACCGAAGGGGCCTGGCTTCCCTCTCCCCCCTAAGGGGGTTTGCCCTACCGAGCCGCTTGCACGAGGGGCGGTCGGCAATGGGCTGCCTGCTGGCTTTCTTGGCAGTCCCCTTAGAAAGCAAAGGAGGGACTGCCGCTGGAGATAGGGAGGTGCCCGAAAGCACCTCCAGAGAAGGGGGTGAGGGGGAGTCCCCTACACCCGTAGGCGTAGGAGAGGAGTAAGCCTCCTCTCCGGTTAAAGAATTATGGAGGGTCCCTTGCGCAAGCACAAGGGGAGGGGACCTCCATCTTCTCGGTGGAGCTGCCCGAGGGCGGCTCCGTTGATTTTCTTTGGGAAGTTGGGGGTTGGGTTTTTTGTTTTTTTTTGTCATACATGGGCATGGTGACCCTCTTTTTAATACGGGACGCAATAGCTCATCACCTCTCGCAGTTGCCCGCACTGCGAGAGGTGCTTACAAGCCCGGCAGAGCCAGGCGCCGCCATTCGGGACCACCCCTCCCGCCTGGTGGCCTGGCAGTCCATCGGCATGGCGGCTCCACCTTGGACACGGCGTAAAATTGATAGAATGTGAAGAGGAGAGAATAGGGGATGTGAGGAAGGTATGGGTGAGGATGAAGCAGGTTGTTAAAAAAAACCCATCCCGAACCGGAGCTGAGGGGTTAGGGAACAATGTCCCCTCTCCCCCCAGCCCCGATCCGGGGTGGTTGGCTTGAGAAGAAGGTCAGCATCTACCCTGTGAAATTAGAGGCTGACCAGAGAAAGTTGTGGGAGAGGTTGTATGAAAAGCAACGAGGTAGGGGAGAAATCGGGCTATCTGAAGGAAAGAAGAGAGGCTAAGCTGGGGCCGGACGGAGCGCTGGATCCCGTCAGCACGGCGGCCAGGATGGCAAATCGCCGCGCCCCTTACTGGGTAATCTGGGGACCATTCCTGAGAGATCAAAACCAGATATAGGGGGATGTGTTTGCAAAAGTGCAAAGGGAACTAAGCGTTTTTATTTAGGTTAAGTGATATCCAGCAAGGATTCATGGCAATATGCCAGAAGGAAGCTGATCCTAAAGTTCTAAGCTTTGCAAAATCATCAGAATACCCTAGAAGAATAAACCTTTCCTCCAAGATCTCACCACAGATCCATGTTCACTGAAGTATTATCTGTAGGTATCTTAACTCCTTGTTGGGGTACCACATGGCACGGAAGAGAGAAAAATATTCATACCCAAGATATCAGAGGTGATTAAATCTAAAGAATATACTCAGGTATTTAAAGTGGTGTTTAGCAACACAATTATGGCACAAATGGCGCTTGTGAACAGTCTGCTTCTTTTTTATGTTAGGATCTATCCTGACCAGATTGAAAGGGAAGAGTTCATTGAACTATAGACCTGCTTTAAGTGTTACAAATATGAACAGCACACGACAAAAGCTTGTCCTATCACACACCCCTATGTTGAATCTGTGGCCAAACAGATCACATTTGGTGCACCTTTACATACTAACAACACCATAGGATATATTAACTGCCACAGAGAATATGGGGTAATGGCGACATAATGCCAGGTCAAAAAAGAACATCAGGAAGAAACAAGAAGGAGAAAAGACTAACTGAGCATATGCAAAAGTAGCCAAAGCTGCTATTAATGAGACAAATGCAAAAAAACAAACATACCTTCGCAGTTGATAATTACATTATAGTTGCCTCATATTATAGTTCAGTAAATAGAAAAGTAAAACAATAATTCTTTTGATTCTTCTGTCAGACCAGCCATGAAGAAACAAGAAGGAAAAAAGACTAACTGAGCATATGCAAAAGTAGCCAAAGCTGCTATTAATGAGACAAATGCAAAAAAACAAACATACCTTCGCAGTTGATAATTACATTATAGTTGCCTCATATTATAGTTCAGTAAATAGAAAAGTAAAACAATAATTCTTTTGATTCTTCTGTCAGACCAGCCATGAAGAAACAAGAAGGAGAAAAGACTAACTGAGCATATGCAAAAGTAGCCAAAGCTGCTATTAATGAGACAAATGCAAAAAACAAACATACCTTCGCAGTTGATAATTACATTATAGTTGCCTCATATTATAGTTCAGTAAATAGAAAAGTAAAACAATAATTCTTTTGATTCTTCTGTCAGACCAGCCATGAAGAAACAAGAAGGAGAAAAGACTAACTGAGCATATGCAAAAGTAGCCAAAGCTGCTATTAATGAGACAAATGCAAAAAAACAAACATACCTTCGCAGTTGATAATTACATTATAGTTGCCTCATATTATAGTTCAGTAAATAGAAAAGTAAAACAATAATTCTTTTGATTCTTCTGTCAGACCAGCCATGAAGAAACAAGAAGGAGAAAAGACTAACTGAGCATATGCAAAAGTAGCCAAAGCTGCTATTAATGAGACAAATGCAAAAAAACAAACATACCTTCGCAGTTGATAATTACATTATAGTTGCCTCATATTATAGTTCAGTAAATAGAAAAGTAAAACAATAATTCATTTGATTCTTCTGTCAGACCAGCCATGATCAAATGGTGTAAAATCTTGACATATTGTCTGGCTTAACACCACATCAAAGTTTTCTCTGGTACGCTCAATGACTGAATCATTTGTAGTTAAATCTACTTCTTGGTCACAATATTGTAGTTTTGCATTTATATCTTCACTTAGTAAATCTTGCATTATTTGTCTAACATCATCATTAGAGAATGGGGCTTTAGGTTTCGCAGCAGCTTTTATTGCTGCCTGACTAGTAGATGGCAACACCATCCCACCGCAATGAATTCTCTAGAGCAACTGATGATTCCCGCAATTAAATTGCTTATATCTTGAAACTGTCTCACAGACACTATTTGCTAGATAGCAATCTTGGTTGATGGGAATAGCGAGCACGATATCGTGCTTCCCACTGGAAAAATATTAAGGAAACCCATCTACAAACCTTTGATTGCATAGTTCCCCCCAGAGGGTGTGCCTACCGTTCAAGTCTCTGAGGAGGGACCTCACCAAACGGGCTCTCAGGCGGCACCGGCCCAGAAAAAATCATAGTTGAATCGGAAAGTGGTCACTACCATGAATGTCATCGATCACTCCCTACCTCAAATCAGGCTGTGCATCCAGAGAGCACAGAAATAGATCGAGACAGGAAGATGAAGCGGTTCTCAAAGTGTTACGTAAACTCATCCACATTTAGGACACCTCTCCCCAGCAAGGATCTGACCCTTAGGATTGATTGAGTCCACACAGAGTGTGTCTATTGTTCAAATCCTCGAGCAGGGAAAAGGTCCTTGGCAACTGGATCACGACGTGGCGGAAGTCTCCGGCGTCAGAGTCGGCTGACGGTGGAATGTACGCAGAAATAACAGTATACCTTCTATGCAGGTGTACATAGCTACACTGCCACTGCCTGAAAGGTATTTATAGCGAATAGAAAAATGAAGACATGCCAGGTGCAACCCCTCCCTACAGGGCATTATCCTGGATCCAGGAATGACCTTTGCCGCACACAGACACTTAACATCGCTACCAAGGCTACATCAAAACTAAATGCCCTCAGAACACTCACAAACACCAATTTCAGATAAAAGAACCACTTAACATAGTATGTAAACAATTCATCTGCACCACCCTAAATTACCCATCCCAGGCCGGGTCACAGAGGTTATCCAACACCAACTTGGAGAAAATGCAAATACCACAAAACCCTCAGAATCGTAACCCGCTGCACAAAATGCACCCCCATACCCTACCTCCATGCACAAACCAAAATGCTTCCCATCAGTGACCACGGGGAGGGCACACAATTTTTCAACAAACTGCACCACCCTCTCCATTTCTACACCCACCCCCAGAGACTTTAAAACTACCCCTGCTTCCCACGAATCTGACGACTGGTAAACAACGCGCGACTTCAACGCATCCCAAGAGACATCCACCCTGGATCGTCGAACCAGAGTATACTGGCCCGCCTATGATCACGACACCAGACTCGCAATACGAATACAAAAAGACTAGACCCTGACTGCCCGTGCTGCAACCCACAACTGACAGACACCACCATTCATCTGATCCTCACCTGCCCTTCCCTCAAGCACCTCGGAGCCTACTATCATATCACCTCGCTTGGAGACCTAAGAGAGGACCGCTCGCCGTTGCGGCAGTCCTGAGTTGTGCCAGGTTTGATTGAAGAGAACCCGGGGGCCACAAATTAAGTTAGTAAGATCCTTGTCAGAAATGGAGATCTTGGCCGGCAAGTGGGCACCAGATGGGAGATGTCCCCCCTCTCCCTGTGAGTCTTCGGAAGCCTGCACCACCTCGGGAGGGCCTTGCACAGGTGGAATTTGGCTCAGGAGTGTCTTTGTTCACCTCCAGGAATGACCCCATCATCTTTTAAAAATCAGTCTCCTGCTGCCTTTTCTTGCAGATCCCGCACCCTTCACTTCTCTAACACGCTCCTAGAGGCCAAAAAACACAGAGCATGCAAGAGGCACTTTCATTTCACCCACACCGGAGGTATAGAGATGGAATAAGCTTCTCTCGCTTATTTTCTTGCAACTCATGTGTATACAACCCTCCTGCGAGGCCCATACTCGGAAAATCCTTGATGAAAAAAAAAAAAACCTCCTGCACTTTACGAGCTCTTCGCTCATCTCCCAGGCTACTCCAACTTCCTCCCATCATCTGTTCCGTTTTCTCTGAAAAGGTAGTTAATATTCGCTGTGGGATCCTGTCTTCCTCTGACACTCGTCACACTGTAACCCCCGTTGCCCCACCTCACAATCTTATTTTCCTCACTGCTCTTAAAAAGCCACTTGCTTCCTGCTTGACACTTTCACACCCAGTGTCTATGTTCACTTACTACCTGTCCTCCTACTACAAATAATGGGTATCTTTAACGCTTCTCTGTAGCTAGGCGAGGTGATTTCTGATTTTAAACATGCTGCTGTTCATCCGATCTTAAGGAAACAAAATCTTGACCCTAATAATCCTTCAAATTATCATCCAATCTCTCAATGTCCCTTCATATCCAAGGTTCTTGAGAGGGTAGTAGCTACCCACATAACATGTCCTCTTCCAGCATTAATGAAACCTTCCAGTCTGGCTTTAGAGCAGGTCACAGCTCTGAATGGGCTCTCCTACATGTTAATGACCAACTCCACCCTGAGGGCTTTAATTCTAATGTTCTCAATTTCTCATTAGCATTTGACACTGTTGACTACTCCGTTCTTCTCCACTTCCTCAGTGTCTCTGGAACTGCTCTAAACTGGTTTGCTCTTATCTTTCCTTTCGTACTCATTCTGTTCACATTAGGGGTGAAGTCTCACAGCCAGCTGCTGTGTCCTACTGTATTCCTCAGGACTCTGTCCTTGGCCTGCTCCACATTTGTACCTACCTCCTTTTGCATCGCCTAGTTCCATCCTCCCATTTTTATGTTGATGACATGCATAAATTTCTCTCCTCCTCCCCAAACTCATTCATTGTGACTGTCACTAATCTTTTATCCACATATGACACCATTACTGAATGGCTATCGAATAACTTCCTCAAACTCAACCATGAAAAAAACGAGGTTCTTTTGATGGGTACCTCAGCAGATGTCATTCGTCGCAAAAATGTAGTCCCCTCTCTCAATCTAGGTGGCTTCCTGATCGCGTTCTCTGACATTAGAAACCTGGGTATTTCCTTTAACAGTCACCTCAATTTCAAATCCCATTTTGCTATTATCAGCAAATCATCTCTGCTTTCTCTATCTCATCTGTATCCGGTCCCACTATGACTGAAAGAGTTTTGAGATAGCCATCCATGCCTTTGTTACTGCTCACTTTGATTACTTAATTCTCTTTTTATTGGAGCCCCCAACACTACAATTCGTCCAATTCAACTTGTCCAGATCTTTGCAGCTAGAGTTCTCCTCCTCCGAGGACAGTGCTCTCAGGCCACACTCCTGCTCCACGAACTGCGTTCGCTGACCATTAAATTTAGAAGTACTTTTAAGTCTTCACATTTAAAATCCTAAACACGACAACTACCCCTTACCTGTTCTCCACATAACAAAGAGACCTTCACTCATCAAGTGCCCTCCTGCTTTCGGTTGTGCACATTCGTCTCTACTGCATGGGTGACTGTAGCTTCTCTGTAGTTACTACAAAGCTGTGGAATAATCTGCCTCCTGGCATACGCTCCTCTTCCTCACCTGATGCTTTCAAGCGGGCTCTGAAAATCCACACCTTCTCTCAGGTCTTTTCCTAGTCGATGGACAGCCATCCTGTGAAAGCTTCAAGGTCTTGAAGGGTGCATATAAAAACCTCTATATTAATATCTGGAGTGGGGGCACCTCTGGGACGATTCTTAAAGGGGCCCATGGGAAAGCACAGGTGGAGCCACTCCCCAAAAGGGAGTGGTGAGAGGAGAGCACTTCCACCAGTCAGAGGAGTGCCATTAAGGTTTTCTTCTCCCACCCCAAAACCAAGGTTGGGCAAGCTTTTGTTGATGGGTATGTAATCACTCATAGCCATTGGTTCAAATTTACTACCTCTGCTCATGATAGCCTTAATTTGAGCCCCACAGGGGATCTACCTAGTAGGCCCTTTCATTTGTGCTTTGACCAATACCACTAGGATGCACAGTGTAGGAGAATCGTCACTCCCTCATTCTCTCAGTGGAGACACGGGACGGTAACCGCAAGAACACCCGGGCCAAGCTCGTAACCACAGACCTTCGCCACTCGTCTGTATGAAAAGCCGAACGGCTTTAAACAGCAAGATCTCCCTTATGAGAGTATATTCCATTTCACCTCAAGTAAGAAATTGGAGATGCATTTCTCTCAAGTTCGAAGTCCAAAGGAGCCTGGGTAAGACTTGGTGAGAAAAACCATTGGAATAAGAACCCTCCTGGGCCCGTCAACAAGCCCCCCCCCCTCCTACCCCTACCCCAGTGGGGTGACGAGGTACAAAATTACAACGACTTGGGAAAAATGAGGTAGAATACGTCAGTCTCCAGGCTACGAAGTCCCCGGATAGAATCCGGGTTACTGAGACTGGAAAGGTAGAATACTTGAGTCGCCAGACTACGAAATCTCCTGCAAGAGAGGCAGGGCTACCTAAGGGGGCTAAGAAGCAGCTCATCCTCGAGCTAGTCCCTGGTTATCAAACCGAACGTTAAGTTAACTTGTTCAAGTTCAACTTACTCTCGTCAGAGAGACTCATCCTATCCTGGTGCATCATAAAAGCCAGGGATATTCCTCATCCTTGAGGAATTACGAAGAGGAAAAAGGCTCCCCCTCGAGCGCGTTACCCGGTGGCCACACCAAACTCATAAGTTAACTTGGTTCAACTTATTCTCGTAAGAGAACACCCCATCCTTTCTATTCTGGTGTATCCCAAAACACGGAGATAGGACTCGCCCTTGAGGAAGACTGGAACTAAAAAGAAGCTCATCCTCGAGCTAGTTCCCGGTGGCCACACCAAACTCATAAGTTAACTTGGTTGCGGAAACAAGTTCAACTTATTCTCATCAGAGAACCCCCCCCCTTCTATCCTAGTGTATCCCAAAACACGGAGATAGGCCTCGCCCTTGAGGAAGACTGGAACTAAGAAGAAGCTCATCCTCGAGCTAGTTCCTGGTTACCAAACCGACCTTTAAGTTAACTTATTCAAGTTCAACTTATTCTTGTCAGAGAAACCCCCTTTCTCTATCCTCGCCTGTGAAGAAGACCGTCCCCGAGTACAGTCCTCGCCCATGAGGAATTACGTAACGAAGGAGAAAAGCTCCCCCTCGAGCCCGTTACTCGGTGGTCACACCAAACTCTAAGTTAACTTGGTTTAAGAACCAAGTTCGACTTACTCTCGCCAGAGAGACCCCGCCTACTCTGGTGCCTCCTTAAGCACCGTTATTATTCTCACCCTTGAATACCGTGTGGACCCCCATCTGCTACACTTGCCAAAGTACCTTGTGATCTCGACCACCTCCAACAATCTGGTTGAAGCACGCGTTAAAGAACCTACCAGATTCCTGTGGTGTCTGGGGCTCATTGAGTTCAAGGTCAAACTCAAACCAGCCGCCAGAGCAACCAAGGTATTTAAACTCCAGTAGAGACAATTAGCCTAAGTCTTGTATATTGAAGTGTGTATCGAATTTAGCCAATATTTGAGGGTCAAGTTAATTGAAGTAATTATTGTGTATTTTAATATTCAGAGTATTTCTGTGGTTCATGTTTAGTTTTTGTGTAGTAAACTCGTTAAATTTAAAATATGAGTTTATTTGGGGAATTCCAGTGTGTTTCTCTATATCCTTACGTGTTTGGGGCGCCTCTTCTTTAAAACCAAAAAATTAGCACTCTTAGAACAAAGCCTACTTCATTGAAGAAGTATATCATGACCACAAAGAATACCACGACAAAAGTGGTGTCAGATGTGGAGTGATCAAAAGGGCTATTCTGCTACACACAGTATACATCTTCTCTGCCACCCCTTAGGGATCTCAGACCAAATCCTACACATGGAATGGTGGGCAGAGCTGACTTGTTGACTGGCCTCGGAGAAGTCAGGGTCACCAGCTGACATCCAGTGTGAGAGCAAATCAAAAAAATCAGGCAAAAAAAAAGGTCGTGGGGAAAGAGCTAATGTAAGAGGGTAAAGAAAGGGCCGGTTGTAGTGGAAAGGGTGCATAAAAGCACTGGGAGAATGCACCAGCTTCCCCAGACCTGGACCAAGAGTAGAGGACCACCCAGTGGTTGCATCTTTCCTTGCGGGAACCTAGACCGTGAGGACTTGCTGCCTCTCTAGGTAATAGGTGTAATACGGGCTGCGATGCTGTACTAGTGGTCTTCCAGGTTCCATTTGTAGCAAGGGTGTTAGCCCCAGCTACACCATCCACCCTCTTGTGGGTAGAGAAAATAAGGAGGATAGTCATAGAAAAAAGTGGCTGCATACATCCTGTACCACGGTAATATCTTGATAGGGAAAATTAGGATTTCTCAGTTCTGTGTGAATCAATTTTGATGAAACCTTTTCCTGGTGGTCTGCACAACATGGCAACATTGTACTGGGTTATCTCCATTTTTTTTTCTCAAATGTTTTGGGAGTGAACCACTTTAATAGCATCTTTCCTATAAGAACAATGAGACGTCGCAGAAGTCTCACCGATAAAGAGTCTTTCATCATAAGGAAAGTGCTAAAGACACCTTTGTTCATATTATTGCATAGAGGTTTGACGATTTCTGAAGGACCCTTTGCTAAGGAAGAAGCGATCCAATTGTGGGATCTCCAAGACTGTGACAACTAGGAATTTGAAGAATATTGGCCGCCAGGTACGTGGGTAACCCGGACAAACAAGCAGTCATTTACACCGCTGCTGGTCGTCCATGTACCGAAGACTGCCAGGAACAGTAACCTAAGGACCATGGCTTCTATCTGAGCTTCCCTGAAATTGCCTCCTTTAATGCCCCATCACAAGACTTTTGAGCCTTTCCATGGGCTCAGAAGTACATTACATTGCATTCTATTCACTGACGAGACCAAGGCGACCCTTGAAGGTTGGAAAAATGGTTTGGTCTATTTCGGAGTTGAGCGTCAGCAACGTTTGCGACGTCAACACCTGGGAGGATGAGGCACGTTGTGAGGAGATATAATTGGACACAGACTTGTTGGTCCAGTCAGGGTGCCTGATGCGGTTAAAGTAAAGCAGCTGCCTGCAATCTTGAAGAAGGTCTTGGATCCCTGGCTAGATGACACACCATTGTAACTTCTAAGGACCCCTAGATTTCATGCATAACAATGCTCCATCCCACTATACCAGGGCCACCCAAGTGTTCCTAGGCTCTTACAGAATACAAGGTGAAAATTTGATGGTGTGGCTGCAGCCTGTCTAGATCTCAACCCAATCAAAATTTTTTGGTCCATCATTGAACAAGATGTTTATGCCAATGGACGTCAATTTTCATCTAAACAAGTCTTATGGCCGACCATCAAAGCTGCAGCATGGACAGTCCAACCTACTATTAGGAAATTGACAGATTTCATGCATGATAGGGTTTTTGAAGTCATCTGTTGAAATAGCACTCATGTAGGCAAATAATTCATTATGTCCATCAATGGTGCATTATAATTATGGTTTTCTGTTAGATATATAAACAAGGTAGGCTTAATGTGTATAATTATCCTTTGTTTTCCTCAGAATATGTCTAGCTATTAGCATTGTTGACCCCCAAAATTACGAATCTGAAATCAAAATTGAAGGACAGCATAATGAAAACATGTGCACACCATCAGGAAAAGGTTTCATCAAAATTGATTCACAGAGAACCGAGAAATCCTAACTTTCCCTGCCAAGCTATTAGTGTGGTTCAGGGTGTTGAGGAAGAATGGAGGAATACTACAGCTTCCCAGGCCCTGTCAAAGAGTTCAAGTCAATGAAGCCTTCTTCCTCTCTTGGCATTCAAGCAGGAAGCACATGCGGCTCCTCCAGGTAGCAAACGTAACAGGGTATCCCCCTCCTGGTCACAAGTCAGTAAGGGAGAGATGTGAAAGGAAAGTCATGAATGTAAATAAGAATGAAAATAATGGAAAATATGAAACCAAAGGTCCTGCGAGCTGTGGGGCAGGTAGGATGCATAAGTACAGGCACGCAAGGTGGCCAGCCATACCGCTACTCCAGATACCAGGAGTAGGTTTACACAGGATACGCCAATATGCAGGGCACACAAGCATAACCAATGAGGGATCTCCCATAGAAAGTTTGTAACGAGATATCTCTAAAGAAGTGGAGAAGAGAGCAATTGGAGATGAGTTAAGGATATATAGCCACATTTCTGGAGTCTGTGGTGGCATTCCGGGGGACCATCCGCCTCAGGAAAGAAAGTTAGGGCCATAAAACAAAGCAAATAATAGGACCTTAGACCAGCCTCTCATCGTGTTAGAGGCTGTGCCCAGTGAGGGGTTATGGTCTAGCTGAGTGGAAATGCTGCTTCCGATACCGGTGAGGTTATACCACACAGGGAATTCACCAGATGGAGTTCGTTCTGGGGTAGACTTCAAAGCTTCTGATCTCACATAAAGTGTATGTCCCACTGAGAAAATAAAAGGTTGTCTCAACGGGTGCAGATCAGTGGTGAAAACCCAACCCAAATTACCCCCCCTCCCCGAGCAAACATGCCTAAAAATAAAAGGTTAAATGGAGGCTTACTTGAGAATGGAAGGATCTAGACCTGAAACACTCATCTTCAGCTTGACAGCCTCCTTCGGCACACCAAATGAAACCATCTTGAAGAAGGATGCATACCGGGGATGCGAGGAAACTGGAATTAGCTTCTTGTCCTCACCAGACTGCTCATTAGATGGTGGTGCTTCCAGTTCATCCAAAACAGAATGAGGTATGGTTTCCTCAGATGCAGTTGAAATGTTTGCCTTCATTTGTGCTGGGAGTTCAGGCAAGTGGCTATTCAGAGCATCTGGTGAGGGTCCTACATCATCCAAGCCAGGGATTGATGCCAACTAAAAAAAAAATATATAAGCTTAAAAGAACGAAATTGTAGGTAAGTAATGATTACTACTTTATTAAAAAAATAATGAAAAGATTTGAAATAGTCTGATCTTTATTTAACCCTTTGTATATTTAAATTATATAGTATAGCAGCAGTATCATCAAATTAGCGTCTTCTTTACACAAACTTGTTCCTGGAAGCATCAAATTTGTCTTGTACCCACCAATTCAAGATAATGAGATTTCATGCCAATCCTTAGGGTGGGTTAGTACAAATACCACTCCACAAGGCTAGCTGTGTATCTTAGAAGTAAACTACACCCATGCATAAAATAAGTAAAGAAATGGTTTAGGAATCCCCACTTTTATACATCCCATAAATGCAATCGATGAGACCTCAAATTGGAACCAGGGACTCACTGCCCCTTCTTTCACTCTCTATCCTCAATATCTTCTTTTTTACCATCGTGTAACAGTGATGTATGCCAACTCCCAGTTACTGGATAGTGGTTGAGATAGAAATATAAAAAGTAAAAACAAACATGGGCATCTGCCATAATTTGAAGTTTGTAAAGGTGAACTGAAAATATTTGCGGTGTACAAAGATATGGAGGAAAGAGAAAGAGGGTCATTTTGGCCAGTGTATATCCCCCCACTTCACTACCCATCCATCTCAATCGACATTGAAGAGGGAATAGAAAAAAATGAGCGAATGCTATTCTCCCCTCCCTCAAGTCTAATGGCTTCTTTCAGACAATCAGATCGATTCAAGTGTAAGAAATTAAATTTCCCTGGAAGGGTCCACAGTTCCCAGAGTAAGGTAATGGAGTAGGTATTCTGTGGTTGTGTCAAAGAGCACTAATGGCTGCTTGCTAGGGTCAGCTCCATTGACCATAAGGTTCCCTACTGAGAAATAGGTAAACTTCACTTCTCTACTAAGAATCCTAGATAATAATAATGCAATATGTATCCACTGGAAAACATGCTCACATCAGTAGAGCAAGCCAATAGGGTCTAAGATAGTAGGGGGGGTTCTACCCCCTCTGCATGGTGGGATCCTTGGCCAACTAACCTGCCAGGTTGGCAGCAAACCGGTCTGGCTCTGGAGACACCCAGGAAGGAAAATCCTTAACCTTATTTATTACTCTTTTTCTTTGGAGGGAGGGCAGGGTATGTGCCTTTTTCCCTCCCCATCCCAAGAGGCCCCTAATGAAAGATCCTTTGCCAAAATGCTAAAAAAGACCCAGCCATCTGTGGAGCTCCCTTCCCCCACTGAGTCAAGGACGGGGGGTGTCACACGACTTGAAAATACAAAATGTGGCAATTTATGGCTGAAGTGAACAAAATTGTCTCCTTGAAACAAGGATATCTATCATAAGCACCAGGTACAAGGTTCTTACTAAACTAGTGTTTCACTTATTTTAGGGTCAATAAATGTTACTTAGATTCTTTTGTACTTAATAATTAAGAAGTGCAATATTAAAAAAAAAGTACTTTTTTATTGTAATTACCATAGGTTTTTCTAGAAAGACATAGTGGGGCTGGAGGGGGGCAGTGGACATAGACTCAAAACTATAAACTTGAACTTCGTGTGAAATGAGGAGGAATGCAAATAATACACTCAATGAATAAGATGAAAAAAAAGTGGGAGATGCCAAAGACCAGTTCAAAGAACCAAATACTAAGGTAATGGAGGTTTGTTGAATACCAGTTTTCCTTTGCCTCTCAGTTAAATATATTTACTACTACATTGCATCATCCATACCTTGCTTATAGTTGAGATCTCCCGGATGGGATAATGAAATTCACAAGGATCAGAATGACAAGTGCTGAGGAGCACAATGGCACCAGGGGTGGGTGAGAGTTATCCAGTTACTTTTTTTTTTCATGAAACAGCATCATTGAACCCTTTGTGGCTTGAGGGGGGAGGGGGGAGATTTAATGTCAGGGGTATTGGGATATGAGTAACCATTGGCAGAGTTCTGGAACAGAGAGAGCATATGATTTGCTGTTCAGACAGGAATGAAAATGGTGTTGTGATTGACTATGTGCATGATGATATATGTAGGTTTTATAGAATCACTGCAATTAAATAAAACACTCCTACATTAGGAATCCAATGCCATATCCATTAGGTTAGAGAGAGCTTCTGCCCCATATGAGTGGTTATGGAGGGTCCTTGCTCAGTTGAACATCAAAACCTCAGGTCGAGTATATTATTCTTTGAGCCATTGAATTGAAACCTAAAAATTTAAGTTTCTTAGGGTAAAATAGTCCCCTTACGAATATTTTAAAAGCCTATCCAAACTCTGATCGGGACACCCAAACATCCTACAACAGTACAAACACAATAAACCTCACCTAAACATGCAATGAGTATAATCGAGGAATAAACAAAACACCTCCTTGATTGACCCAACCTCACAATAAACAATCCGTTTCCTCACTCAGAGACTTATGGAGTAGCCTGGGAGTATGTAGTGGCATTCCTAGTAGGGCACCCGCTTCACAGTACAAACACAATAAACCTCACCTAAACATGCACTGGGTACAATCAAGGCAGAAACAAAACACATCCTTGATTGACCCAACCTCACAATAAACAATCTGTTTCCATAAGTCTCTACTTATGGAGTAGCCTGGTGGTATGTGGTGGCATTCCTAGTGGGGCACCCCGCCTCACAGTACAAACACAATAAACCTCACCTAAATATGCACCGGGTGCAATCAAGGCAGAAACAAAACACCTCCAGTAGCCCGGGGGTATGTGGTGGTATTCTTAGTGGGGCACCCACCTCACAGAAGAAAGGTAGAGAGGCGACCAAGTAAGTTAAAAGCCCAATCTTAGGTACTTATCCTAAGGATATGAGAAACAGGAGTTTGTAGCCATTTATTTTAGAGGGGAAGAAGCAAATCTTGCCTTGGATTCCAAAATTGAGAGGGCATCACTCGCTCTACGCAGTTTGATCTCCAAATCAAACAGCTTGTCATGGCATATTCTGGAAAACTGATTGAGGAACTGGACTGTATGATAAACCCAATGGTTAATGAAAGCTAAAGTTCTCTTCTGGTTAAGTGCTTCTATCTGAAATTTAAAAAAATTTGAGTCCATAGTTCAAATATAAAATAATTTTTAAAATCAATACATGAGAGGGAAGTGATATAACTGAAAGTATTATTATTTTTTTTTACTCATGATGGATGGGTGGATAGAAGAAACTATGAAAATAAAAAATAATTGAAAAGGTAAAGGATAACAAAGACTACAATAACAAATATCATCAATCCTAAATACATACTCAGGTTGAGTGTGTGTACATTATAAACCTTAAAGAGCAATTTTATACAAAGATATTCAAACCCAGTTGTAGGAAAAAAAAAATATTTGACAAGACTCTGCAGTGTTGCTCAAAGGGGTTAAAAAAGTTAAGCCAATTTTGTAGTTATTACAAACAATTGTGTTGTAGAATTTACTGCGGCTAAAAATATCAATCATGACCCAACCTTCAACTTTGTTAGACAAATTGCAATGGTTTCATATAGATTGAGTAGTACTATGACCCTCCCCCCCAAAAAAATATTATTATATTTGTACAACACATTTTATAGGTTTGGCATGAGCAACCCATAGAGAAGCCTCCTGTATACAACTGTCTCTGAGCCAAGTGTTTTCAAGTTTCCTGAAAGTTCACAAGCCTAAGACTTGTAGTCCCACTGCTACAGTAATAGTACATAAGTAGGGAAAGCAGACGGAATGGAGGTATCTTTTCTCCACAAGAGGGACGCAAGCATTTCAGGGCAACAGCCTAGCCAAGAGGAAACCAGTTCTAGTCTGAACAATGTTTAGCCATATTGGTCGTGCCTAGTCTCTAGGTGGAGTCCTGATTTAAATGACCTTTGAAGGAGCTCCTACATGGTGTACCAACTCATGGTTTGGGTCTCATTAAATTATAGGTCCCTTGAGAAAGAAAGGACTTACAAAATAATATATACAAAGTAGTAAAACAGCTTTAAAATATCCTTAGCACCGGTATTTTCATGTTTTTCATCATTTTTTTTCTCCACTGAGTGAGAATGCCACACACTAGGGGGTAGATGGTGTAGCATGAGCCTATATGCTGCAGCTGACATCTGAAAGATTGCCTCCCCTCCCCATCCCGATTCCCAAAGGTGGACAACCTCATACACAATCCTCGCTGCCATAGACATAAACAAAGCTTTTGACACAGTACTACAACACACACTCACAAAAACTTTGAACACCATGCTCACCAACTAAAACAAATCACACAGCCAGCCAGTTCACAAAGGCATCTCCCAAGGAATCATACTATACTCCCCTATTTTTCAACTTATATTCACACATACCATTCCGCAACCAAAATACACAATCTTCAAAACCAACACCTACATAGATGACATCTCAATCACTGCACAACACCCATCAGTCTATACAGAATTTTGGGTGTTTTTTTTTAACATCTCATCTGGCAACTGCCTTCTAGGGCATAAATCGCTGTACTCATCCTAGCCTAAATCTAGGGTATATTAAAAGCCAAATAAAAGAAAAAAAGAAAGAGAAAACAAATTGAAAAAATATAAAGCGAACTCCGTCGTCGTGGGAAGGCCCGCCCTCCCCCAACAAAGAAGCATGTGATCCATAGTCAAACATTAAATAAGGGGGAGAAGGCCAGCCTTCTCCAAAAAGTCTAAAAGTCCACAGGTCAGTGTTCATGAATCCATCCCGAGTACAAGGGACAGGCAGTAGCGACCCCACCCATCCCGGCACTGGGAGGGGTAATGTGCGCAAAGATCACCCAGACTGGAAGTCCATACATGAAGCAGAGCACTCTAACAATACATAAACACACTGCATCACACAAAATGGAATAAGAGTCATCTCCCAAATCAACCATAACACTTCACACCAGACAACCATGAATAAAAAAAATATCCTAAAAAATCAGACTAAATCGACAACACTTCCTGGGAATTGCACTAGACACCCTATGACTCAAAACATCAACATCACAAGGCTATAAAGAAAACCAACACCCTTAAAAGCACTATCAAATATCCCATTAAGACAACAGGAGACACTACACTATACAAGCAATTCATCCTCATCACCATCAATTATGCAGCATGAGCATGGCACCAAACCCTCACCATACCCAAACCACTCAAAACAGGATGCACTTGAACCAAATCCATTTTACACTTACAGGCCTATGCCCACCAGGCAGGGCTGTGTTTTTGTAAAACTCTACCCACCCTGGTAGGCAAGAGAAAAAGAGTTGTAGAAGGATCACGTTATTTCCAAGTGGATATGGCAGCACCACCCCGACCTGGATTCAATTCTGTAGTGGGACTACTCCACATGGATGTATTCCATGTGAGGTTAAAATATAAGAGAACTTCCGCTTCATATCTGTTGCATGGACCGCTATAAACTTCTCCCAGCATGCAACAGCCTCCCTCCACTTAAACCTTGTCCCTCAGGAGAGCCTCACAGAAAGTGTGGGCTACTTAATTGTGGTAATGATGGTGGGGCCTACAGTTCAGGCGGCAGGATCAAAGCTCTTTCTCTCTTAATCTCCCCCCCCAAGTGGTTGGACTGAGCAAAGGTCACTCAACATTCACTGGGACATCAACAGAGCACTAAACCCATCCCACTCTAACGACCACTTTACAAGGAAACTCCCACTACCCAGACATAAAAAAGAAGCCCCAGGCCACCGTTTCCCCAACCTGTTCCACAACCAACTTCCACCAGCACCAAACCATAAAATAATAACATCCACACCTCCTTTATCCAAAGAAACTTGAATTCTCTATCACCAACAACATTCTAAAAAAAAAGAATACCCCAGAAATCATTGCACCCGTCAAAGTGATCATGTCCCAACAAAGTCACGCCATTTCACATTAGTCTAACATTACAAAAGAAAAAAGAAAAACTTCTCATCATCAACAAAATGCACCAGATGCAAGCATAAATTGCACACACACACACATCTCCACCCTTAAGGACCTATACACATCCTGAAGACACGGTGGCCTTCTTAGTGACTACCCACCTCAAAGAAAAAGAGGTAAAAGTATCTTACACACACATTCATTCCTAAATCTTTACCTTTTCTTACAATCTTTGTCAGAGATGCCCTCATTGGTTCTTATTTTTTAAGATTTTAAAGAAAGGACAAAATGTCTTTGATTCAAGATTTAATTCTTTGAATTGGCAAAAATCAACAAAAGAAACTATGCAAGATTTTAATTCTAAAGGTACTCATAAAGATAAAGGTAAGGTATAGATAAGTGAAGATATGTGGGAGGAAGAAAGAGTATGTAGCCAAACCAGGTCACTAATGGTAGCACTAAGGATCAGAGTGACCAAAAGTATGAATTGGCAGTCATTAAGGTACCTCTATTCTTAAACTAAAATCTTACCAAAGGATTATAGATTAATAAGTTACATGCAAAGACGAATTTGGCAACTATTTCCACCTTGCAGGGATCTTCAAATTGCCATAATCATCATTTTCAGTTGGGGTATTGATGTGGGACTTTGTGTGCTCTTCAGTAAGGGTAATTCACATGTTTTTATGCAAAAAAAAGTGCGTCATATGTGGCTCATGTCGCAATACCATAATTTATTATGATTATACAACGAAGTGTGCCTTATGTGATACACAAATGCGCATGCCATATTGGGCTCATTTCGCTGTGAAATAAAATTTTAATCAAGGCGATTGGCAACTATATATATTCCTTTCTTTAGCCATTCAGAATCAGTTGTTTTGCAGCTTGCAGGAGACTTAATGAATACGGGTGTCACAATCTATGGAAATAATTTTTAGCCGTGTGCGACTCTATATCTCACTCTGCCGATTGATTAGTCACCGTTTCACTTTTTTTTTTTTGCTTTAGTAATAAAATTGTAACTATTCAGCTGATTCTAACAAAATTTAAAACCCTTATATTGTTTTACTTTCTCTTTCAAATGATATAATTGCCAAAGTCCTCCAAAGTTTAGCTCAGGAATTATTTTGTTTGATTCTAACAAAATTTAAAACCCTTATTTTGTTTTACACTCTTCCAAATGATTTAATTGTCAAGTCTTCCTAAGGTTAGCCGGGGAATTATTTCTTTACCCTTTTTCTAAACAAATTTATTATATCATAAGGTAAATATGTAGATTAGAGACTCAGGCCGAAAAAGTGGTTTTTTGGTAAATATTTTCATTCACCCACGGGAATATTCATGCACGTTTGAGTCATCTGACGTCAGACCCCCTCCCCCCTATTATAATTCGCAAAATGATTAAAAGCGCTGACATGATTTGGTTAAATCATTCACCTCTGTAAACGTTAGCACATTAGTCTATAAACAATTAGGATTATATACTGGGGGGCTGTGCCTCCCAGACCCCCCAAATTTAATGAAACTCAGGATTATCGTAGTATGGTCTCCCCATTGTGTTTACCTCCACACAAGCCGTCACCTTAAATGTACTCCAAAAACGTGAATCATTTTGGAACACGGACGAAATAGTACATCCCATCGTTCGAGTCACTAATCTACATATTTACCTATCATAATATATATATAAATATCTAATTGTAAAAAAATTGGTAATACTTCAGATTCAAGGCGCACGGTAGATGGCGCTGTTAGTCGGCTATAATTTTGGGCTACAGCATATCTCTTATGACGTCAGACGGTAGCGTCAGATGTGACAATCAGTGCGTTATATTTTTTTGTTCTTTTGAGGATTTGTAACTTTTAGTCTATTATTTACTAAATATCTGCGCTCTAATCGTTAATAGTTTTTTTCTAAGTTAGGTAAGGTTTCTTGATGTCTTTTATTGTTTTGTTTTCATATTTTTTGTTTACTACGAATGATAACAGCTTCTTACTGGCAACATCGTAGCTTATAAATAGGACCCGTTTTGCAAATGTTTTTCTTTCGTTATTGTGTATTCGTGCTCTCCATGTGCTTCTTTGTTATTCAAATTCAGCTTTACTTTGTATGATCGCGAAAAACTTTTAGATTATCTAGAGGCGCCTAAACTAATCAAGAAACCTATAAAAGTAAGAATTGTTTGTTATTAGGTTAGGTTTTTCTGCCAGTAAAAAGCTGTTGGGGAGAAGAAAAAACCCCAGTAAATTCAAGGGAACTGCTCGTGGGAAAGATATCACTGCAGGGAGACCACCCTGCGATGATCCTGAGTTTCAATCAATTGGAGGGGGGGGGGTGCAGCCTCCCAGTATATACTCATATGCAACAAAATATTACACTGATATTGTTTACATCTGATGCTACCTTCTGACGTCATAAGAGATATGCTGTAGCCCAAAATTGTAGCCAACTAACAGCGCCATCTACCATGCGCCCCGAATCTGAAGTGTTACCAAAAAATTGATTTCAATAAAGTTAATATATATATATATATAATATGTACCAAGGATGGCTCACTTCACACCTTCGACTGACCTTCGAACAGGTAGCACGTGTTTTATAGAGCTCTCAGTCTGTTGATCTATTTTTCAGATTTTTCTATAGTTTGTTTGTTTTTTGTTTTTTTTCTCACCACAATCAGCCAAAGCTAAGTTGCTCTTCTTCTTTTTCTTATTGCTACTTAAATTCTTTCTTTGTTTGAATAAGTGATGGAGTTTGGGGATGAAAGTGAGCATGAGTGTCGGAATGTATGCATTGGTTGTGGTGTATTAGGTGAGGGGTATACATGTGTTGTATGTGGGCTGCGTGAATGCATTGTAGATTTAGAGGGGATGAGAAGGCAGGATTTAGACAGGATATGTAGGCTGGAGGGGTTAGTTGCTGAGCTCAGGAGGGAACTTAGTGTTAGGCCTAGATTTGGGAATAGGTTAGGTGGTGAGGTAGGCCAGTTAGATGTTTCAGGTGAAGGTAGAGGGCCGGTGGAGGAGGTAGGATATGATAGTTCTAGTGATAGTGAAGTTAGCCCCCTTAGATTAGTTAGAAATAGGCCTAGTGAGGATGGGGGACAGTGGAGAGTGGTTAGGAAACATGAAGCTAGGGAGGCTTCTCCTGTTCTTTGTGAGAATAGGGTTGCCTCTGTTGAGGTGGTTAGCCAGGGGGAGAATAGGTGTGTGAGTCAGAGGGACACAGAACCTATTAGCTTGACTAACAGATTCAGTGCCCTAAGAGAGGAAGTAACTGGAAGTGATATGACTGATGGGGGTGGGGGTGGAGTTCGAGTGACTGGTAGTTTGAATGAGAATAGGAGTGGGGATGGAGTTAGGTCTGTGGGGGTTAGGAATAGGAGTCTGACTGAAGTGCTTGTGATGGGTGATTCGCGAGTTAGATATTTAGATAGGAAGTTGAATGCAAGTAGATTGAATGGTTTGAGTGTGTGTTTGCCGGGTGCTGGAGTGAGAGATCTGTCTGATAGGTATGAGGAACTGGTGTCTGGCTGTGCAAGGGATGCGGTTGTGATTACACATGTAGGAGTGAATGATGTGAAGAAAGTGGGTGCATGTGAGTTACATGAGAGGTACAAGAAGTTGATTGAAAAGGTGAAAGAAAGTAGAATGAAAGGTGTTGTGACAGGTGTGCTTCCAAGAATGGATGTTGGGGTAGAATGGATGTCTCGTGCAATTGGTCTGAATGATTATGTGAGGAGGATGTGTGAGATGGAAGGTGTCATGTTTGTGGATGTGTGGGATAGGTTTGTTGGAATGAAAGAAATGTATGCGATGGATGGACTGCATTTGAGTAGGAGGGGGGTAGATGTGTTGTGGGAGGAGTATGATCGTGTTATTAGGTCTTTGCGGGCGGGAAACTAGATACTAATAGTGGTCAGGGAATTATGAGAGGACATTATAGTACTGAAAGTAGAATGGACTTGGCAGATAACAGAAATAGGTTCCAAGGCGATAGAGGTGAGGTCATTCAAGTTTCAAGAGGTGCTTCAGGGATAGGGGGGTTAAATTGTTTCTATACAAATGCTCGTAGTCTTAGAAACAAGAAGGATGAGCTATTTAGTTATATTAGCAATGAGGATATAGATATATTATGCGTTACTGAATCATGGGTTAATGAAATAGAATTTAGTGACACTATAAGTGAATTTGATTTTCAGGGCTATAATATGTACATTAGTCAAAGGACAGGTAGGATTGGTGGAGGAATAATTATCTATATAAAAAACAACATTGTTTCAAGTTTAAATACTTCAATAAAGCAGGATGGAGTTGAGTCACTTTGGATAGATATTAGGTTCAGTAAAAATAGAATGGTGCATTTGGGAGCTTTTTACAGGCCACCTGGGCAGACTGATGATATAGATGAACTAATGATAAGGGAAATAAGTAAGGGATGTGAAACAGATGCAGTTATTATTGGGGACTTCAACTTAAACTCTGTGGACTGGGAAAATATGATAGGTAGGGATAGAACAAGTGGCAGGTTTATAGAATGCTTTGAGGATAATTTTTTGAATCAATTTGTTAATGAGCCAACGAGGGGGGACAATATATTAGATTTAGTACTTTCTAACAGTGATCATTTAGTTCAAGAATTGACTGTTGGGGAAGCATTGGGAAATAGTGACCATCAGATAGTTCGTTTTAACTTGGGAATTGAGAAGGGTAAAATAACTGAGAATGCTGAAAAAGTTCCAAATTTTCATAAGGGAGATTATGTAAAACTTCGAAGCTTGCTAAATTTGGTAGACTGGGATATAGAATTCAGAGGTAAAAATGCTTATGGGATGTGGGATACTTTCAAGCATATAATAAATGTAGTCCAAGAACAATGTATCCCAATGAAGGCCATTAGGAACAAAAGTAGGAAACCATTATGGTGGAATCAGGAGATAGCTAGAAAAATTTCAGAGAAGAAAAGGGCATATAAAAAATTACAGGTAGAAAATAATATTCAAAATTTAAGTGATTATAGAATGGCTAGGAATGAGTTAAATAAGATTATAAAGAAGAACAAAAGGGTGTCAGAAATTAAATTAGCTCAGGATAGCAACAAAGATCCTAGAAAGTTCTTTAGTTACTATAAAACTAATAACAAGTCTGGCAGAGTTAAAATAGGACCTATCAAATATGAAGGGTTTGTGAGAGAAACTGATGAGGAAATAGTTGAGGTACTAAATGGTCATTTTGCATCAGTATTTACAAAAGAGAAACTAAATAGTCCTATGTATAGTACTCATAGGTCAGGAAAAGAGGTGTTTACTAACATTTGTGTGGATCGGAGGATGATAAAAGGACTAATAGGTGATTTAGATACTACCAAGGCCTCCGGCCCTGATAATATTCATTCTAGGATACTTAAGGAAGGGGTAGAAAGTATCTCAATAGCTCTGGACAAGTTATATACTAGGTCATTGGAATATGGAGAAATACCCGATGATTGGAAGAGAGCGAATGTAGTCCCCATTTTCAAGAAGGGTAGTAAAGAGGATCCAAATAACTTTAGACCGGTTAGCCTAACTCCTGTAGTCTGTAAAATTCTTGAGAAAATAGTTAAAAAAGGGATTTGCCAACATCTAGAGAGGGAGGGGTTAATCAGCGATGCTCAGCATGGGTTTAGATCAGGTAGATCATGTTTGACTAACTTACTAGACTTTCTGGAGTTTGTAACAGATCAAGTAGATAAAGGAGAGAATGTAGATATAATTTACTTAGATTTTAGTAAAGCATTTGATAAGGTACCACACAGGAGACTAGTTCATAAATTAAAAATGATTGGGATATGTGGGGGTGTTTCAAATTGGATAGCTGAGTGGCTGAAAGACAGGAAGCAAAGGGTAGTGCTAAATGGTGTAAAGTCAGAGTGGAGGGATGTTATCAGTGGGGTTCCTCAGGGATCAGTTCTCGGTCCATTATTATTTGTCATCTATATAAACGATCTTGGGGAGGCAGTTAATAATAAAGTGTCAATTTTTGCCGATGATACCAAATTAGCAGCTGTAGTTAAAGATATTGATGATAATTTTAAAGTGCAGGGGGACTTAAATAAATTGTTATCCTGGGCACATAAGTGGCAAATGACTTTCAACCTTGATAAGTGCAAAGTTATTAACATGGGAAAAGATAATAGAGAATTTAACTATGAAATGGATGGGCATTGGCTGAGCTCAGTAGAGGATGAGAAAGATCTAGGAGTAGTAATAGATAAGTCATTAAGGTTTTCTAAGCAGTGTATTGAAGCAAGAAATAGGGCAAATAGAGTGCTGGGTTTTATTAAGAGAAATGTCAGTTACAAAAGTAAGGAGGTTATTCTTAAACTCTATAACTCTTATGTTAGGCCACATCTAGAGTACTGTATACAGGCATGGTCCCCACATTTTAGACACGATATTAACCTTCTTGAGTCAGTGCAACGGAGGGCAACAAAGATTATTCCTTCCCTGAGGCACCTTGAATATGAAGATAGACTGAGGGTGTTAAATATGTTCTCGTTCGAAAGGAGGTGTGTGAGAGGGGATATGATTGAGCTCTTTAAAATTTTTTCCGGGATAGATAAATTGGATGTTAGCAAGTTTTTTGAGTTAGATGATGGAAATCGGACTAGAGGTCACCACTTGAAAATTAAAAAGCAAGGGTGTAGGTTGGATTTAAGAAAATATTTTTTCACCAATAGAGTGGTAGACTTCTGGAACAAATTGCCGCAGAGGGTAGTAGGTAGTCCAAATCTAAATGTATTTAAGAGTAGGTTGGATGAGTTTATGGGAAGGGAAGGTTGTGATGGTTCCTAAGTTTTGTATATATTAATATTGTTTGTATATATCTATAGCTGCATGATTTAGTTCTTGACAAGCCTTGATTGGTGATACCCTTGTTTCTGGAGCAATCCTCTGGATGTAGTTTTCCTGGGAGTTTGGGTGCCTTGAAAAAGAGGCCGCTTGACTCGGATGACCTATGATGAGCCCTTGTGGCTTTTGTCATCCGTTATATTATATTGTGGGGGACTTTGATTTTGTCTTCCCCTGGTGATGGTGCTTTTTGTGGGTGGGTTTTGACGGAGGCGGATGACCTTTGATAGGCCCTTGTGGCTTTTGTCATCCGTGTAATTATGTTATGTTACAGCAGGTAAATTCAAAGTGTGTACCACTGATGACACACTTTGGGTAATTGTGTAGACGATGGCCGGATGTGATTATTTTGAGCGTCAGCTCATTGTTGGGTACGGCTCGCCGCGGGGATAACACTGCGATGACCCTGAGTTTCAATCCTTTGGGAGGGGAGTCTGGGGGGCAACGAAAAGTAGCCCAAAAAAGCTAGGCCTAGGATCCTGCCATCGTCTACACAATTACCACACTAGAAACTTAACGTATTAAGGTACCTATATATATTCTTAAATTAAAATCTTGAACAAATGTTATATTATAACCTTTAAAATTGAAGAATACAACTACTAACCTCATCCAGATCAACATTGAATTCAAGCCTTGAGATCTCTGTTGAAACCATAATGAAATCTTAATAGTTTTGTTCCCAAATGTTGCAATAATCTGTTCAAATAATAATATTTAATGAATTTTCATAATGTAAACCTTGGAAAATAAGAAATTATTATTATTCTTGGGCAATATAACAAACCTAAGAGTTTAGTGTAAATGAAGCCAAACAATTTGTTCTTAAGACAACTAGAGAATAAAATCTTAGTTGAATATAATTGGTAATTTGGTAAATTGAGGGCCACGGAGTGCGGGCTTAGTTGAATATAAGAATATACATTTTGTTGTTGTTGTTGTTGTTGGTTCGGGCCACTTGGACAAATTCACATGGGCCCCGATTGCAAGTCATTTGATTGCGAAGGGGATATACATTTTGGAAAACTGATAAATAAACAAAAACAAATGTTTATCAAGACATAACACCATCCAGACAAAATAAATAAACAACAACCACAGTAGGCTGATTCTCTGACAAATCAGGCAAGGGGTGGAACGACAATATTCTTGGATTTTGATGAAAACTGGTTCATGGGTAGATTTTTGACTGAAACCACCGAGGCTGAAATCCATTTTTCAATATCTTAATTAGAAGCAGTTTATGTACATTCAAATTGGGAAGAGTTGGGCAGCCCCCCAACTCCCAATTATAAAAACTAGGAACTCAAGCCTGAATTCACCTAGAAGGTTAAACAAACCCCAAAAAAACTTCAAAGAGGAATTTTTATCTCTTTAAAATTGATTAAGTCAATATTTTACATATAAAAAAATATTTAAAAAACAGTTACAGTCAGTGAAAAAAAATAAATAAAATAAAAAAATAAAAATAATTGTTGTGTGCAACTTTGTGGAGACAGGCTCAAGAATTCCTGCAGACACTGACAGGCACATTAAGTATAGCCACTTGAGTGTTTGAAGGGACAATGAGAGGGAATGCAATTTTAACTTTAGTAACACTTCAGTTTCGGGGCGCACGGTAGGTGGCGCTGTTTATAGGCGTCAGACGGTAGCGTCAGATGTGAACAATTACGGCGTTATTTTTTTGTATATGAGTATATACTGGGAAACCAAAAGGGATTCCCTAAGTAAGTGCGACTGAACCGGGATTAGCCCAACGCGTAGGCTATAGTCTCAACTTTTTTTAAGGTTCGCGACTATTAGCGATGCCGCGTAATGGGAGATTAATGATACGCACTATGTCAGTGTTACAAGGGACTACACAAGGGACATTCAAGAACATTTGCTCTTCTTTCAACACCACAAAAATCACAAACTACATACACACTACTTACATCAACGGGCATACTCACCTCTTCCAAAGCAACAACTATACTGAGAAAACTTTTCAAACCCCTTTAATTGAGCAATCAAAGAAAAGTGTAAACAAAAAGGAGTCATTTTTATTTGTCAATATATTTGTCCCCATTTTACTATTTTTATTACCTTTTTTTTATACATTTAAATATACTTAGCTAGATCGTTAAAATGAACTACTTTTTGTTGAGCGCATGAATATCGAGGCAGGGGTGAACGAAATATAAACAAACAAAAATCCACTTTTTCGGCCGAGCCAATAATTTACATGTTTAATGATAAAATTAAGCCGGTCTGAAATTTAAACAAACGGGAGCTATTTCACGATTTAATTGAGAATATAAGTAAAAAAATCCTTGAATATTTTGTCTAACACTCAACGTTAACTATCTTCTCGAACTTAAATATATTACACTCAAAAACAACAAAAAAAAAGTCCCTGAATAGAGAGCTCACTGACAACACGTCCGATCGCTACCATTATGGATCTTGTTTCAACCAAACTATTTTCCCTGGGGCTTAGGATGCCGTGGGAGCAGCAAATAATAACTTTATATATTGGAAAATACTATTTTTTAAGTGCTAGCTCAAAAACTAGTGCGTTGCATGCCAAATAAATAGCAACAGACTATTCAGATAGGTCTATATAATAGATTAAATGCATTTAAAAAAAAATGCTGGTGTTAATTTGTAGAATTACCCAGATGGCTTAAATTCCTCTATGTCACCTAACATTTCCTCGAGTAAAACTTTACTCTGTATGCTATCCAACACCGTTGACATCGAAAACATCAACCTGTTCCTAAAAAACAAGAGATCAAGAATCGTCAAATGTTAGATAAAGATTAAATATATTAAAAAACAACAACAACATTTAAGTTGTTAATTTGTAGAATTACTAACATTTGTTAAGTGTACTTTTGTGAGACATAGAATTCTTCCATTTCTGTACCTCTATTTATTCTACTTGTTCTTTAGCTTTTGGTAATCGAGTACCTCCCACTCCAATAATCTCCACTTATCAACCTGCTTCTCGTTTGACTAATAAAGTTATTTGTTTCCTTGGCTACTTTTTGGCCCATATTTGCCCCTTTATAGTTTTCAATTTTTTCCCAAACCGTATTTTTCCTTTCCCAATTCTCTCCTCAAAAGTGATCCACCCGATCTCCCTTTGGATATCTTGTACTACCACTTCCTTAGTGAGTAGTGATCTTCAGAGTGCAGTTTTGCAACTTCTACAACCATACAAACTTCTTCGGACTCATATCCCGGTAAAGTTGAAGATAAGCTCTTCGGCTACGATTGTGCTTCCGTCGTTTGGTTATTGGAAGCCGGTTTCGAGCCGGGCTATGAGTTAGTATATGCCCCCCCCTCCTCCCTCATTGTTACATTTATAGCGTACGAGAAGTGCAGGCGAGCGGCTTAAAATCTTCGTTTGAATGAGTCTTTTTTTATACTCAGGATGGCCGAGTGAATTCGGCGCTGGCTAACAGTGGTCCAGCGACGCGGCAAGCTGTTCGCAACTCGCCTACGCTATTATTTTTTTTCTTTACCCCTTTTCCTACTCCCCTCTATCTACAATGGTGCCCAGACCCGGGAAGGGGAGCGTTAGCCCTTGGATAACATTTCCAAATGGGCTCTCTTCATTTCTTCAAAATACGCTCCGCTTCTAGGAGGGGGGTTGTATAGCGTACGAGAAGTGCAGGCGAGCAGCTTAAAAGCTTCGTTTGAATGAGTATTTTGGGGAACTCAGGATAGTCGAGTGGATTCGCCGCTTGCTAACAGTGGTCTAGCGACGCGAGAAGCTGTTCGCAACTCGCCTACGCTATTATTTTTTTTCTTTGCCCCTTTTCCTACTCCCCTCTATCTACACATTCTTACCACAATTACATCCATAATATATTACCTAAGGAATTACCACCAAAAATTGTTATTTTAAAGTCTAATTCCGCTATTACTTCTCTCAACTTCGTTCGCCCAAAATATCTATATATAATTCTCAAATACTCTATCTTCCAAGTTCCTTAATAATCAATTTAATGTACTATTCATCCTTACACTATAATGTAACCGAGTCAGACAATAATTATGTGTGAATATAGTACATTAACAGAGAATAAAATAATAAATTGTAATTCTTTATCTTAAATATTATCCGAATGTGAGAGGGTCCTCAAGCCAAAATATAGCCAGGAGCCTTAATTACTCTTAATCAGCTACTACAGTCCGTGGAAAACAAACATTCATTCTGCCATGTCAATGTCAGAAGTCTGAGGCTCAAAAACGAAATAAAGAAAGCTACATGAAGAGAATGAAAAAAGACGACTGCAAATCTCTTTCAAGTAGACGTAATAAAGTTTGTTGACATCAATACAGATCTCGAACAATGTGCTGAAATTGTTGCAGTAAGTCAGATAACTGAAGATGATCAAAGAACAGAAGCTGCCCCTGCTGATACGGTATTTAGAAAAGGGATAAATAATGCTGCGTTTCCTGCAGCAAGTACAATGTTAGGCTGTATGCCAGATGTGGGTATTGATATTGGTATTCATGAGAAATCAACCGCGGAGAGTTGAATAATGTGTCAGAAAGGGCCATCTTATTTTTCCTAACTTCATTTCTACGTGACAGTAATAAAAATGATGAAATTTCAAGATGAGATTGGCTGGTATGAAGTCCATCACAACAGGCCCTCTATTGTTTCCCGTGCCGTCTCTTCCAAAAAGAAACCGAAACTTCGAAATCTCATTCGCGTCTATCAACATCAGGGGGCTGCACTGCAATTGGAAAATGGAGAAAACTAGCTAACAGAATTCCTGAAAACGAAAGATGCAATGCCCATAGGGAGTGTTATTTGGTCTGGTGTGATTTTGAAAGACTATTGAAATCAGACAATTGCAATGAAAATCTTTTAGAAACTTCCATTAAATCTGAAGCAGTAAGATGCCACAATCTTTTGAGGCGGATCATAGACATTGTTCCTTGGGGAGGGGGGAGGCATAGCATTTATAGGATCTTCGCAAAGAGTTGGAGATGAAAGAAATGGAAAGTTTTGGGGCTTGGAATAACTGTTGTCTTGGTGGGATCCTGTTCTGAAAGAACATGTGCTAAAGTTGAAGGAATAATAGCAGAATGGAGGGAAACTAGAGGTACACCATCTTTTAGCAAAGACTCAAAACGAATTCGTTTCTCTTTACTTAGAACTTGTTTTAAAACAAATTATCTTTAAAAGAAGCTGCCCGAAATACTTTTCAATTATGGTGGATGCAACACCAGACTTCTCTCATGTTGAGCAAACCGCCTTTATACTACGATATCTTGTGAAAGATGGTTTTGCATGCAAACCGCCTTTATACTACGATATCTTGTGAAAGATGGTTTTGCATATCTTATCAGAGAGCGATTTTTGAAGTTTGTTGATCGCATTAACAAAACTGAAAACGATATTATGCAAATGGTAATGGAAACATTGAAAGAGAACAAAATTCCTTTCTAAGATTGCAGAGAGCAAAACTACGGCAATGGATCCAAAATGGCGGGAAAATACAAAGGGGTATAGGCACGTCTTCTGCTTGAAAATGTTTTAGCACTCTTTTCACCCTGTGGATGCCATACTTTAAATTTATGTGGAACAGACTCTGCTGAATATTGCCCTGAAGCTATGACCTTTTACGGAACAATTCAGACAACATATTAGGTTGAGGAATAAGGTTTTTTTTAATGTTGTGTTGATTTAAGTTTTGTTGATATGATTTGTGCACATATTAAGAAACAATAATATATAATGAGAGCAAAATTTGTAAAGGTTAGGCTACGTCTTTTAACAGCGTAGACTATTAGGCTTTTGCTTAGGCTACGTCTTGAAGTTGAGTAATAAGTCATTGCGGTTTATTTAAAAGTTGTGATAATTTAATTTTTTTCTGTACCCTCAAAATGGAATGTCAAGTTGAAAGAAAGGCGCATTTTCGACACTTGTTGTTATTCATTTTCAATCGAGACAGAAACAATGCAAACGCAGCCAAAGTTCGTCGCGATATTTGTGATGTGTACGGAGAAAAGGCTTTAATCAGAAAGGACAGCTCAATGGTGGTTTTCACGTTTCAAAAACAGTCATTCCAATCTTAATGACGAAGAACGTTCTGGTCGCCCCATTAAGTTGGATGAAAATCGATTGAACGACCTTCTTCATGAAAATCCTCGTCAATCGACTAGAGAATTGGCTGTAAAATTGGCGTGTGATAAGAAAACTGTAAACAATCACCTTCATTCGATGGGGAAAGTTCAAAAACTCGGTGCATGGGTTCCGCACGCTTTGAGCGAAAGCAACAAACTTCAACGCTCCACGATTGCCGCAGGTTTGCTTGCTCGTCACAAGGCTACTCGTGGATATAAGGATAGATTTCTTCACCGCAACATCACTGACGACGAAAAGTGGTGTGTTTATGTCAACATGAACCATCGAAAACGATAGCTTAGCCCCAATAAAAACACACTTCCACGATTAAAGCAAGGATTTCACCCACGAAAGACGATGCTGTGTGTGTGGTGGGATTGTGAAGGCATCATTCTTTATGAGCTCCTTGTGAACAACGAGATTGTCAATGCAGAACTCTACGTTCAACAAATATATCGACTCGCCGAAGCTATTCGTGAAAAGCGACCTCATCGACGCTATGGAGTCCTTCTGCAACACGACAATGCTCGTCCTCATATTGCCAATATGACAAAAGACGCGATCCAAACGCTTAATTTGGAAATTTTGCTGCATCCTCCATATTCGTCAGACTTGGCTACATTGGATTTCCATCTGTTCCGATCGCTCTCCAACAATTTGCACCGAGTTTCGTTCAATACTGATGTGGAATTAAAAACCTGGTTAGACGAATTCTTTGAGTCAAAATCCAGAGATTTTTATTGCAGAGGCATCGAAAAACTAGTTGAACATTAGGAAGAAGTCGCACATAACAAAGGAGAATACATTATTGATTAAATTGCATATTGTTATCAATTAAAAATGAAGTTTTTTTCTAAAATTGATAATGGTAATGAATAAATTTGATAAAACCGCAAGAACTTATTACTCAACCCAATACATTCTCTTCAGCTCCAGTGTCCGACGTTGGGAAATTCTTCTGGACAAGACGGGAAATCAGTCGCTTCACAACAAGTCCGACACAATATGGTATTCGAGAAAGGGTTCTGTAAATCCATTTGCAGCAAACCTTACCAGCATTCTGGCTGCACTTGAAGATCTGAAAACATTGAATCTGACACCTAAAACAAGGACTGAAATACATGGCGCTATTAAGTATGTCTTATCGTTTACTTGTGTGATTATGTCAGCAATTTGGTTAAAGATTTTGGCCCCATTTTTCATCTGCAACAAGATTCTGCAAGCAAGACATACTATGTACAGTTGTTGTTAAAGTCGCAAATGTCAACGAGTTGATAGCTAGTTTGAAAGATCTTCGTTTGGAACTGGAAGAAAATCTGGAATGAAGTAAAACATGTTTCATCAAGTATTGGGATTGAGGCGAATCTTAATGTGAAGAGACAGGGAAAGAGAATGTGATTCCATGATGAACAAAGGCCAGATGATGACTTCCAGAGCTGGACGTTGCGGCAACGAGTTGCGACTTTGCTGCACTATGAATTTCGGAGGCGCAAAGTTGAAAGTCGCAGCCATTTTGAAAAAGTCAGTTTAAGCAAAGTCGCACCGGGTGTTCCATAAGGGGGCTGTCTGAGTCCACTGCTGTACCTTTTGTACAAACTGGACTTACCTAATCCGGTAGGGGAGGAAGAGATGTACCTGCAGTTTGCAGATGACATCACACAAATCGTCCCCAGTTATTACAACATGCTGGATACCAAGCAAGGCAGACAGCCATCGAAATCAATAACATCAATCGATACGAACGAAAGTGGAAAATCAAGACCAACCGCCGAAAGTTCCAGATCCTTCTAATTAACCGCCGAAGACGTGTGGATGTCTTGGGGAACGGCGATCTATACCCATACGCAAATAAAGGAAAAGTCCTAGGTCTGCACTTGACATCCAAAGGATACAAAGGGCACATTAGCAACAGAATCTCCCTAGCCAAAATACAGCTCGGAAAACTGTATAGATTTAAAAACCTCAGCTCCAAAAATCTTAAAAAGCTATACACTGCTCTGATGCGATCAACCTTAGTGTACCTGGCAGTAGGCAGTCAGGTTGCGAGTTCCACCTCTCTCAGACAAATGCAGAGAGTGCAGAACAAAGCAGCCCTGCTTATAGCTGGAGCACGAAGGATGGACTATATTAAGCAAACAGAACTGCACGCAAGATCAGGTCTGAACCCACTAAATATGGAACTTCAAAGGCTAGGGAGAAAGACTTGGGCAAGATCGAAAATGAAATACTCCCGAACATGAACCTCGACCTAGGCATTCCGAGAGCAGTTTGGGGACGCACCACCAGGCAAGCCCTATTCCCGAGTGGAAGAAACTGCTCTCGAGAAAACCAAATCGGAATATATACGTAAACAGGTAAAGCACGAACACCTAAGTGCAAAGAAGAAACAAAACAAAAAAAACAGAAGAAAAAGAGGTGAAGTGCACAGTATTAAAACAAAATATACATAAAAGAAATAAAAACCTAAACCACGGCAGAATAAGTAATGAACTGTTAAGCAAAATAAAAGAAGAATATATATATATATAGATATATATATATATATATATATATATATATATATATATATATATATATATATATATATATATAGCAGATAATAAACTTGAAATGCTTGAATGCCACGATGGAGGAAAAATCAAATCTATTTATCTCTTTATTTAAGTTAAAAAATAATTAAATAGATAAATAAAAAATAAATAATAATAATAATAAGAAATCAAAATAAAATAAAATAAACAAAAAAATAAAATAAAATAAATGAGAGGAAAAATAAAAAAACAAACTAAGAGAAAAAAACCCTGAGAAAAGCCTTCTACACCAGGGCAAAACTCAACTTCTTTTTATCTCTATATACCTACCACACATTTCCTACTTATTACATCAATTTCAATTTCAATTTTTGTTGAACGAGGAAGTAATGTACCTGCAGTTTGCAGATGACATCACACAAATCTTCCCAAGTTAATACAAACATGCTGGATATCAAGGAAGGAAGTCAGCCATCGAAATCGATAACATCAATCGATACGAACGAAAGTGGAAAAATCAAGACCAACCGCCGAAAGTTCCAGATCCTTCCAATTAACCGCCGAAGACGTGTGGATGTCTTAGTGAACGGCGAACTATACCCATACGCAAATATAGGAAAAGTCCTAGGTCTGCACTTGACATCCAAAGGATACAAAGGGCACATTAGCAACAGAATCTCCCTAGCCAAAATACAGCTCGGAAAACTATATAGATTTAAAAACCTCAACTTCAAAAATCTTAAAAAGCTATACACTGCTCAGATGCTTTCAACCTTAGTGTACCTGGCAGTGGTCATGCAAGCTGCGAGTTCCACATCTCTCAGACAAATGCAGAGAGTGCAGAAGAAAGGAGCTCCCCTTATAGCTGGAGTACTAAGGATGGCCTATATTCAGCAAACAGAACTGCATGCAAGAACATGTCTGACCCCATTGAATATGGAACTCTAAAGGCTAGGGAGAAAGACCTGGGACAAGATAGAAAATGAAATACTCCCGAACATGAACCCTGACCTATGGATTCCGAGAGCAGTTAGGGGACGCGCTACCAGGCAAGCCCTATTCCTGAGTGGAAGGAACTGCTCCCGAGAAAACCAAATCGGTATATATACGTGGACAGGTGAAGCACGAACACCTAAGTGCAAGAAGAAACAAATCAAACAAACATAAGAAAAAGAAGCGAAGTGCCCTGTATTAAAACAAAATATACATAAAAGAAATAAAAACCTAAACCACGGCAGAATAAGTAATAAACTGTTTAGTAAAATAAAAAAGAATATATATATATATATATATATATATATATATATATATAGCAGATAATAAACTTGAAAGGCTTGAATGCCACGATGGAGAAAAATCAATTTATTTATCTATTTGTTTAAGTTAAAAAAATAAATAAATAAATAAAAAATAAAATAAAATATGTGGGAGGAAAAATAAAAACAAACTAAGAGAAAAAACCTGAGGGAAGCCCTCTACACCAGGGCAAAATTCAACTTCTTTTTATCTTTATATACCTACTACACATTTCCTACTTATTACATCAATTTCAAAAATTTGTTGAATGAGGAACAGCACGGATTTAGGAGACACCAAGGCACGGAAACAGCCATATCCCACATGCTTCAAAACGCAGCGGCAGGGTGGGCTAGGGAGTGTTGGATCGACGTTGTTTGTAGATACGTAAAGAAGGCCTTCAACAAAGTTTGGACCGAAGGCCAGAAATACAAAATCTCGCGACTGAGACTCACCTCCCACTTCGAAAAGATCCCCTGCAGCTACTTGACTAACAGGCAAACTGTCATCGCCTTCGAGAAATATACAGTGGAAGCCTTTGAGCTCCTGCCCGGCGTCCCTCAAAGAGGATACCTCAGCCCCACTCTGTTCACCATCTTTACAAGAAACATCCCTAAACCGGCTGATGATAGAACTCTTGACATACAATACGCGGATGATGTCACCTAAGTTGTAGTTCAGAGAAAAAATTCTGCGAGGATGATGGACAGAGCCACGACAGCAGAGGTCGAGAGAATCTCCAGGTTCGAGAAACGCTGGAAAATACAGACCAACGTATCAAAATTCTCAGCAACCGCAATAGGGAGACGTCGTTCCGTCCCTCTCAATGTTGAAGACTCTGAAATAGAATACTTGCCGCACGCGTCAGTCCTCGGCTACAATCTTGCCAGTACTGGCATGAATAGACAAGCCAGCTCAAGGATTGGATAAGCTAACACTGAATACAACAAACACCTCCGATTCAGAAACCTCAGTACAGCGAATAAAAAGATGTACACCAGTTTAGTCAGATCAAAACTGGCGTACCCCGCTATACCGGTGAATGCGGCATCAAGAAAAAAACATGCCGAGACTCCAGAGAGTGCAAAGTCGAGGCCTCCGATTTATTACCAACTCTAGGTGGTATGAGTATCGGACATCGAGGAGCATCCATGGAGAGAAGGGTCTAGAACCATTGAATACGTATCTCTATAAAAAAAAGGAAGAGACATCTGGGCAAAACTAGAGGCTATTCTCCCCATGGAGACTCTAGCAGCTCTTGACCCAGAGAGAGAGGGAGGTGGATACAAAAGATACCTCCCCAGCACCAGGACAACGGAACCAGTACCAACATACAACTAAGCAGTAAGCGATAAACAGCAAAATAATAAGAATCAGTTAATTAAAAAAAAGAAACGAAATAAATCGAAAGATCCCTCAGTGGGACAAACTAGAAAGATAAACAACAACTAAAAATAAATAAAAGATCTCGCAGTGGGGAAACATTGACAACAAGGATAAAAATAAATAAAAGAGAAAAAAAGAACTGATAGAGATGGCTCGTTCACCGGACACCCACACATATGTGACTATCACTTCCTTCCTTTTCCCACTATTACCATCCCCCCTTTCTTCCAAACTCCTCCCCCTGTTATTATATCTTTCTCTTTCAAGTTTCTAAAGATGGAGGAAAGTCCTAGTCTGATTACTTTTAAGCGCACTACGCACTAGTAAAGGAGGAAAGATCAATTAAAAGAGAGGGGAGAAACGCGATTTTTCACGGGAAGCAACTTTTCTTCAGACAGCACCCAAAAAAGGCGGAATCAGTGATTCACTTTATTTAACTACCATCACTGATGAGAACGAAGACTCCAAAATAAAGAAGAAATATATGCGTAAATCGGATCGATTGGAGAGATCTGTTTCCGATTCACGGGGTATCACCACAAAGCGGTGATCTCCTCAGTTTTCATAATCTTCTACTATCCATTTTATATCTTTCGCATCCTCATACTGCACTTCCATCTAGCACAGCATGACCTGAGCACCAGCAAGGTCCAAGAAGCAGTCGGTAGTCGGGCGTAGTAAACTCCTGAAGAAGACCCCGTTAAGAAGCCAGAGAAAGAGCACAGTTAGAGGTGATGAACGCAAACCCAACTGCAGAGGCGCTTATATAGCCAAGCCAATTTAGGTAGGGTAGTTAGTGAGTGTGCGCCCCCAAGCAGGCAATATATTTAGAATTAGGACTATATATAGGGCTTCTCTCACTAGTGGAGTTGGGATAATAATTTCTGGATTATTTCAGAAGGATTTTTTTTTTTAATATCTCATCTGGCGACTCCACACTGGTGAGTGGGGGGATGAGAAAGAACAATGGACCCGCCGGACTTTACTAATAGATGACCACTTCAACTAGTACCAAAGGGCAGAAAAGAAAACCCCAAGATAGGCCCAAATTATTTTCACGGATCGATAGATTACTGTAGTTAAATGCATAGAAACAACGAACGGATTCGTAGTTACGAGTATATACACAGACAATAACAACGTAGAACTATTACTTTCACCTGCCGAAAGCATTACCCTTAAGAAGATCGACTAGAAGCCAGAGTCCTTCCCCCACACACATCCTGAGTGTCGCCAACCGAAGCATTATATGCCGTAAGGTTGAATCGTGGGTAGGCGAACATGCACCGGTAGAACTTAAATAAGAACCTCAATCACAACAATCATGGCTTAAAGTTCATGACGTCATCAGATTTAGGGAATACACACTCGTCTTCAAGTTCAGGTGAGGATCAACATATAGCGACCAAAGCCCTAGGAAAAGCATTACTTGCATACAACATCATGATACCGACATCGAACATCAAAAGAGACCAGCACATAAAAATCCAGATGTGCTTCCATTGTTGTAAAATGGAAGAACACACAACCATTAACTACCCTATCAAAGATAAAGAAATCTGCTATGAAAAAAGTAGATCTCCCACATGGAGGAACTGTACTAATACAATTAAAAAAAATGTAAAATGTATTAACTGTTTTGGTAGCCAAGAACAATGGCTATGTCCTGCCCAAAAATGTATGAGATAATAAATCAGCAGAAAAGAAAGAGAAAGGCAAGAGAGGAACGAAGCTAACAGGATCCATTAGGCAATAGCAGCAGAAAGAAACGCCGACCAAACCACGACACATATGATATTGACGGAACCCTAAAGGTAAAAATCTTAACGTGCATTCTCTACTCGCGTGTTATGAATATTGCACACCAAGGCACTTACGCGACAACACTAAACTCGATGTTAAAGGAAAACGGACTCGAGCCAATAAAGTTGCCAAAGGAAGTAGACACGTCTGCAAACTTCAACATAAATATCTCGGAAGAAACTAAGAAAACACTAATTGAAGAAACAAAAGAAAAAGAGAGGAAACGGAAACTGAGAACAGCTCTGACGAATCAAAGAACGAAGAAGTACGAGACACCAGAAGAAACGCCCAAAAACATAAGAAGACAACCAGGCACTATTCTCCAGGTGAAACGACACCTGCTCCATTTATCCCCAAATGAGACTTAGCGAAGAAACAAATTTCATCAAGAATCGAAAGAAAGAAAAAGATAGCCAGGAAAAAGTACCGTTAAAGAGCCATCAGTAGGCTCCGTTCTCCAAAAGCAAATAAAAAGCGCTAAAGACAAACAACGATCATGGAAAGAAGAAAGCTACGAATACTACAAATAAATTCCAATAGATGGAAAAATATAGAGCATATATGGAAATATTTTTAGAGTAATCGATCTGGACTTACTTCTAATCTCTGAACTCGGGGTAAACCTTACAACTGAAAAAATAAAGATCTGGAACTACGACGTAATAGCCACTAGCCACACGAATGAACAACATGACAGCACAGCCATAGCTATTGAAAACAGCACTGGACTACAGGACGTACCGAGAACTATCAAAATAAAAACTCTCATTTGAGATAAGAATGGAATTATGTAGCATGATAATTGCTCCGGGTTATCAACCGTCTAGCCACCCAAATCTTCCAGTAAATATTTTGTGAGAATAGTAAATAATAGACAATCAATCTTATTTATGGTGGAGTTAAATGCAAGATGAGCATATATCAGTTACAGCAGGGGTGGGCAACCTTTTCAGAGTGAGGGCGAGATGACACTTTTGAAAGCAGCGCGGGCCGGAGTGACAAACAAAATCCCCAAAGTGACCATATATATATATATATATATATATATATATATATATATATATATATATATATATATATATATATATATATATATATATATATATATATATATATATATATATATATATATATATATATATATATATATATATATGTATAACTGAATCACGAAAATGAGGAACGTGAGGAATTTATGAATAACGTTACAGCCACGAGGAAAATGAAACAACGGAGAACTGCGAGGCCTTTCGACTAATGGTCCTTTACTAAGCAGACTAAAAGACAGGGAAAAAGAGAAAGATATTTATACACCTGATTAATGAAAATATGGGATATAAAGATTAAAAGGGGTGGGATTAGCAGATACCTGGAAAAATCCTATTAACGAGATGAGCCGTCAGGGTTAAAAAAAAAAAAAGTTTACGGTTTACAAAAGAAAGGGGCCGGGGGCAATGTTTAGGAATCACATATGCAATATGAAAACAAAAAAGTTCACACATGATAACTAGAAAATATGAACAAAAGAAAAATATGAGGAAAGGTTTTTTTTATATAAATAAGCTAAAATAACTTCTAGGTGGTAATCATTAATTCAGAAATTTTATCTTTAAAATCATTCTTAAACATTCTTTTGATACAAGGGTCCAAAAAATACATTCCAGGGCTGAGATTAAAATTCGAAGTCAGTTGTATAAAAGCCGATTCTAAAAGATTTCGTGAAAAAAAGTCATTTGATTTGGCAATCACAGAACTCTCCTTCCAATTAATACGATTGGAATTTTCACTCAAATAGATAAAAATGACTTCGAATTTTAATCTCAGCCCTGGAATGTATTTTTTGGACCCTTGTATCAAAAGAATGTTTAAGAATGATTTTAAAGATAAAATTTCTGAATTAATGATTACCACCTAGAAGTTATTTTAGCTTATTTATATAAAAAAAACCTTTCCTCATATTTTTCTTTTGTTCATATTTTCTAGTTATCATGTGTAAATTTTTTTTGTTTTCATATTGCATATGTGATTCCTAAACATTGCCCCCCCCCCCTTTCTTTTGTAACCCGTAAACTTTTTTTTTCTTCTTCTTAACCCTGACGGCTCATCTCGTTAATAGGATTTTTCCAGGTATCTGCTAATCCCACACCTTTTAATCTTTATATCCCATATTTTCATTAATCAGGTGTATAAATATCTTTCTCTTTTTCCCTGTCTTTTAGTCTGCTTAGTAAAGGACCATTAGTCGAAAGGCCTCGCAGTTCTCCGTTGTTTTATTTTCCTCGTGGCTGTAACGTTATTCATATATATATATATATATATATATATATATATATATATATATATATATATATATATATATATATATATATATATGGTCCAAAGCCAGGTCAAACTTTTAATGCCCCAAAAGTAGGAATCCTGATAGTAAGAGAAATTGTTTATCCCTTCCATTTTCCCCATTACGGAAAATCTTAAATAGTATCCTTTCCCCTAACAGTTTCTATTTATACACTTCACTGCTGGAAAAATATAATCTCACTTTTTTGTTACATTTGTTGGTTCAATTTTAAATTCAGTTGTGTCTTAGGCTTCTTTCAAGTTGATGAACTGGCTCGCCTACAATCAAACGTTCTGAACTATTTAGATATACAATTCAGTTTTTATGAGATTCACTTGAATAATTTCCAGTAAATAATTTATTTAACTATAAAAACCGAATATAATATCAAAATGTGGAAAACCACAATTTCAAAGTGATGGATTTATCTGTTTTTGATAGATATAGTGCGGATAAGGAAACAAAATTTTCTAGGTCTGAAAGAAAAGATTTCTAAAAAACAAGAATTCATGTTCAAAACGAAGAAATCGTGGAATATATTAATGACCATTAACACGATCCTTTCCCCGCCAAAATTGAGATATGCCACATTCTAACTCAAATAAATACGCGTACAAGCAACGCAATAGAAAGAACTGTTATAGTTGTTAACAAATGCTTACAAAATTTACCTCAAGCTAGCCAATAAGCCTTGCCACATAATAGATCTTTAAAAAATATGGTCCGTCGACAAAGAAACAGTGTAAGATCATACCCGATAAGCACAATCGATTTAGCCAATCTTGTTATTCCAGAAGAATTCAAAACTTATACTTTTGGTGGAGAACAAACGGAAGAATTTTTGCTTGCAGAGGATGGATGTTATGAAGGTTCTTGTAGAATTTTAATATTTGAACGTAAAAGGAACCTAAGATTATTATATAAGTGTGAAAAGTTTTTTTGTTAATGATACTTTTAAAATCGCACAACCTCTTTTTTCCCAGGTTTATTGAATTTCAGGTGAGAAATCCTGGGGCGTTTTTTCCCTGTTATACGCTATGTTCCAGAATAAAGTTCGTATAGCTTATGACAAATTATTCAACATGATTTTAAAAATTGAACCTAGTTTTAGCCCAGCAATTTTCAACTGTGACTATGAGTTGGCCAATTGTAATAGCTAAAAGGTGGCTTTCCCTTTAGCAGAGATATCAAAGGATGTTTTTTTCATTTGGTCAAAATATGAAAAAGGATATTTTTGATTTAGGACATTCTCTTCAATACATAATGATACAGAGCTTAACATTATTATTATTATTGTTATTACTATTATTATTGTATGCGTTCAATTAGCGCCATATTTGTATGCCAATATTAAGTCAGTGTAGAGTTATTAATTGTAATTTTACCTTTGCATATTTCTAGTTTTAAGATTTCGAGATGCTTCATAAATTTCCAACATTTAGTTGCTTATATAATTTCACGTATTAAGAAGGTTTAGCTTAGCATTATATATAGCGTAGCAATATCCTAATATGCGTTTTACATGCTTTATTTATATATCGAGTAATTAGTTTTCATACAATTTTGTAAATAAACAAATTAAAATCGGTCCAATAATTTTTGGCTATGTTTGAACACAAACGAACGAACGAACGCCGTCGATTACATAATTTACGACTTCTTTGTCAGAGATTTATAACAATAACCTTTCTTTTCAATTTTTGTTGAAAGTAGATCTTTTTGAATATAAAATTTTTAACAAGTTCTGCGCCGAACCAGGTCTGGGACTAATAGGGTCTGCGCCGAAACGGGTCTTGCTCCGAAATGAGTCTGCGCCGAACTGGGTCTGGGACTAATAGGGTCTGCGCCGAAACGGGTCTTGCTCCGAAATGAGTCTGCGCCGAACCGGGTCTGGGACTAATAGGGCCTGCGCCGAAACGGGTCTTGCGCCGAAATGAGTCTGCACCGAACTGGGCCATTCTCCATAAATGATCACATAGGAGATCTAAATAAATTCTACGAAATACTGGTGGAGAATAATCTACGAATTTCGGTGTAAAAACAGCGAGTTCATGAAGGAAGAAATTAATTTCTTAGGCTACGATGTCTCAGTTGCAAGAGGAAAGTCACATAAATCAACTAAATGTCCTTACCGACAGATTACAAAGGACTACGTCAATTTCTAGGTACTCGTATGTTAGGCAATTATAGAAGGATGATACCTAATTTTGCTGCAATTGCAGCACGACTTCAACCTAAAGCTCGAGAGCTCGTCTAGAATGATCCTGCACGGGAAGTGTTTGATGCGACCAAATAAGCCTTGGCAAACTCAATCAAGCTACATCACCCGTTACCTAATAATGATTCACCGTACCAAATAGTTATAGACAGCATTCAATTCACAGTTTGTGCTGCTCTTCATCAAATGTGAATGGGTCTCCACAGCTGTAGCATTTTTCTCCAGCAAGTTAAGTAAAACACAACAAACATACTCCACTTATGACAGGTAACTCTTGGCTGCGTATCTTGCTGTGACTTATTTCAGAAACATGATCGAAAGTCGACATGTGACGTTATGTAGGGATCATAAATCATTGGTATCTGCTTCTTCATCGTCCCTAGGTGCAAAGACCGATATAGCGTACGTCCGTGGTGAAGATAATGCAATTGCTGACTGCCTATCTCAGAATGTCAACTAGGTCCAATTAGACTCGTTTGACCTACTTTCTCTGGCAACAGCGCAGGAGAAAGATAAACAAGTGCAATGTCTTCAATCCGAATTAAAATCGTTTGCTTTTCCTGGGAATTCTCAACTTTGGTGTGATGTAACCTCTAAATACCCAGGACTGTTTGTTCCTATAGCCTGAAATGATGTCATTTTATAAGCACTTACATATTATAACTCATCCTGGAATTAAAGCATCACTTCGGTGATTTAAAACAAGGTATTTCGGGCCAAATATGGATAGGGACACCGTCCTGGAGACGGGAATGCCCCCAATGTCAAGTATCTAAGGTCAATCTTCACACAAAGTCACCAATTTTGCCCAATAGTATAACCACGTCGAGATTCGAGACAGTACACATTGACAAGGTTGGTCCGCTACCTCCGTGTATACTGCCTGGACAATCTTGCCGATCTCATAATCGTTATCTGTTATCATGCTGTAGGGGTGCGAAGATGTATCAGAGAAAAATTGCTTCCAACGCGAGAATATAAATAGTCCATTAAATTACCAACTCAAACGGACTCGCCGTAGCGTGATGGCTAGAGTGCTGGCATTTGGATTCAAAGACCCGTGATCGAAACTCTTCAGTTCACAATTTTTACGAAGAAAATTCACGAAGAAAACGGAAATCAAAGAAAACGATTTCAAGGGCTAACTCATCTCAACTCATCAAATCATCAAGCAGCAAGAAGAAATCATCACGTCAAGTTAATTGGAAGATGCATCAAGCAAGGAAGGATATGAAGATCAAGAATTAACTTAGCCAACTTAAAGAAGAAGGAATCTCAGCCAATAAGAATAAGAAGAGTCAGATAAATGGAAGACAAATGTTTCAAGGGGCAACTTCAGTCAGGAAGAAATAAATAGATACAAATATAGAAATCTGAAGATGAAGAATGATATTGATAAATAAGAAAACCGTATAATAAGCCCCCACTTCCCCATAATGCATAGGAGATTTGGTGTTACACTGTATGTGATTACTGAAAGATCCCAGTTTGAGTCTGAAATTTTCAAGGAATTATGTGCCCTCGTTGGTTTTCATCGCCTGTGAACCACCGCGTATCGACCGACCCCAAACATAATAGGGGAAAGATCACACAGGACCCTGACGAGCTCTATTATGGCTCATCGACAAGGCTGGCGAATGGCCCTAACAATTGTTCTTCTGGGCATGCGATCTCTGCATAATGATTCGTTTTCTTGCCATGTACTGCCATTAGGGAGATAACTCTTCTTTGTCCCATACCCTTAGTTGCACCCTCTTCGTCAAAAGCTGTTTCCAAATTCATCGATGAATTAGTTAAAACTATGTCACAATTTGATTTTATACACATATCTGAAGGGCATTTATACTCCTTACCTAAATTGTTCTTACCCAAAGACTTACGAGATAAAAACATGTGTGAGTCCGAGTTGATCGCGTTTAAAACGTATAGAAGAGCCTTATGCAAGTCCGTTCCGTGTTGTTGGACGCTAAAATGACTAATACAAATTGCAATTCCCTAATGGACGTTAAGATACGGTATCACTAGACAGAGTGAAACCAGCCAAATTACCAAATCTATTTAATAACAGGAATAAAAGTAACTCGCAACCTACCAGTAGTCAAACAATTGCAAATTAACCAAAATATTTAGATACTCCAGAACAGAATTACCAGAGAGTAATAGCAATAACTACAGTAACATGGAATCCGTCTTAAATACACAAAAGAATAATAAAAACGAGCACGTTTTTACTCGTGCCGGCCGACTGGTTACGTATGAGAAAGATCCTTTATACCATTAATTCTAAACGCTTACTTTACCTTGTATGTAAAGTCCGCTTACGTGAAGGGGAGTCTTGTATGGTTCACATACCACGAATAAGTATAGTAAAAGTTGAATCTCTGTTCGTACCAGTGACCGTGTCTTGCCCTTATGAGTATGGTAATATGGAATAAAGGACTCAAGGAAATATAAAAAAATGAGTAGTTTGAAGGATTTGATGATATATTATATTTGGTTCACGTTGAACCCGTGAAACCTGTCATCTCTCTTTTGGGGAATGTCCAAATAGACGATCTGATAAAATGATTCGTGTATTTTTTTTTGGTTGTTTCCTATTCTGAAGCGATTTGTGCAAGCGTTGCTACTAAAATTAAAACATACCAAAACTACAAAAGCAATGACGAGCGCCCACTGCTAAAGATTTTTTTACTCACAAAGAATCCTTGATCACCTTTACCCAGCCTCCAATCAAGAAAGAAGAAAACTGTACCACCTGTAGTCGTTGTCTGACGCAAAAGGCACTGACAAAAGAACAGAATCTGTAGCCACCAAGACGAAGCAGAACTATCACTGGCTACCCAGGAGTGGTACTATAATTCGGTGGCAATGCCCCTGGTAACCAAAGTCACTATACACTAATGTAGGCTGTATCATAACTTGTATATCTTTTTCTTGTTTTTTTTAATTAAGGTTTCTTAGTTTGTAAGGTAATTTGAGTTCACCTTACCTCTGTTTATTCTTTCAGTTACGTGTTTCCTGTAACCATTCGTTGTAATTGTTAGGCTTAATATCTTGCTTTCTCTATTATATCTGTATCACTTGCAGTCGACGTAACTATCTGACTACTTTTTTCGGTACATTGGTATTATTTTGATTTTACCTCTATTTTCTTTCATAATCGTTCGTATTCTTGATTTCTGCGGCTGCAAACCAGGCCTGCATCTGTGGATTTCTGTGGACGCAAAGAATAAATTGTGTGAAATCATCGGCGAACTGTATGTTAACGCAGTCCTCATTCGTGGGTGGAGGGATGTCAGATATATACACGGAGTATAATGTGGGGCCTCAGATACCCTTTCTGAACAAGGACCGCCTCAAGCTTGAACTTTTCTTCTTGGTAATTTTCTGTCTCTATGAATGCGCATCTTTCCAGAACGTAATTACATAGTATTTTTTTCGTAAATTGTTTTTCAATTAAAGGTGCAGTATTTTGTGTTCCATTCCTCTTTGCCATGCCTTATCGAATATTTTAGATATGTCCCTGAAGATTATACCAATGCTGCTTCTTTCTCTTTTAACCTTGCTTATTTTTTCTGTAATAACGCTGAGAGCAATCTAGGTGTTTAATTTTTTCTGAAGCCAAAATGTTTGTTAATCGATAAGTTCTTTTCTGTTAGATATTCATTAGGTCATTGATTCAGATTTTTTTTCGTATATCCCTTCTCAACTTCATCGGGAACAGAACCTGATGAAGTTGAGAAGGGATATAGGCCTGTAGTTTTCAACTTCAGAAGGAGGGTTTCCATGCTTCGGAAACATTATTTAACCCCTCGATTAGGTATATTATGTGGGGCTTCTATGTAGTTCTTCTTGGTGAGTCCCGATCTTTCTAGCGCTGTTTATCTAAACTTTGAAATGGTATCTCTTAGCTCTTCGGTAGTAATTTTGGCGTTATTTTCCTAGTTACCATATCTTCGCTTAATTTGCATTTTCTTCCTCGCTTACGCTGAAACTGCTTTCCAGTGTTTTATGAATAATCTTTCGATCACGCGTTCATCTTACATTATATTTCCACGTCTGTCTTTAATCTTTGTTTTCTCTTTGCATTTAGTGTTTCTTATTCGTTTAATTTTCTTCAAAACTTTGTGAGCGTTAGATTGTTGTTGATATTTAAACGGCATGTCCCATTATTCCTTTTGTTAATCAGCTCTATCTCTTAATGAATCTTCCCTTTTCTTTCTGAGATTTAGGTCTCTTTCCCTTGTTTTTCCGTTTCCTTGTATATTTGTAGGGGTGCGAAGATGTTTCAGAGACAAATTCCTTCCAACGCGATAATATAAATAGCCCATTAAATTACCAACTCGCGAACGGACTCGCCGTAGCGAACACCCAGGGTCACCAGTTATGGGGGGGGGGGGCTCTTATTATACTTTATTTATTTATTTCTATATTCGAATCTATTTATTTCTTCTTGACTGAAGTTGCCCCTTGAAACATTTGTCTTCCTTTTATCTGACTCTTGGTATTCTTGTTGGCGGAGATTCCTGCTTCTTTAAGTTGGCTGGGTTAATTCTTGATCTTCGTATCCTTCCTTTCTTGATGCATCTTCTAATTAACTTGACGTGATGATTTCTTCTTGCTTTTTGACGATTTGATGAGTTCTTCTTGCTTCTTGATGACGTGATGATTTCTTCTTGATTCTTGATGAGTTTGAGATGAGTTAGCCTTTGAAATCGTTTTCCTTGATTTCCGTTTTCTTCGTGATTTTTCTTCGTAAAAATTGTGGACTGAGGAGTTTCAATCGCGGGGACTTCGGATCCAAATGGCAGCACTCTAGCCATCAGGCTACGGCGAGTCCGCCCTGAGTTGGTAATTTAATGGGCTATTTATATTATCGATTTGGAAGGAATTTTTCTCTGATACATTTTCGCGAATTGGTAATTTAATGGGCTATTTATATTATCACGTTGGAAGGATTTTTTCTCTGAAACATCTTCGCAACCCTACACATATGTTCTTATTCTGTTAAGTTCTACGTCGATCTCTTCAAGTGTTCTTTTGTAGGGGTGCGAAGATGTATCAGTGAAAAATTCCTTCCAAATCGATAATATAAAAAGCCCATTAAATTATCAACTCAGGACGGACTCGCCGTAGCGTGATGGCTAGAGTGCTGGCATTTGGATCCAAAGTCCCCGCGATCGAAACTCCTCAGTCCACAATTTTTACGAAGAAAAATCACAAAGAAAACGGAACTCAAGGAGAACGACTTCAAGGGCTAACTCATCAAGAATCCAAGAAATCATCAAGCAGCAAGAAGAACTCATCAAATCCTCAAGCAACAAGAAGAAATCACCACGACAAGTTAATTGGAAGATGTATCAAGAAAGGAAGGATACGAAGATCAAGAATTAACCCAGCCAACTTAAAGAAGCAGGAATCTCCGCCAACAAGAATACCAATAGTCAGATTAAATTGGAAGATGTTTGAAGGGGCAACTTCAGTAAAAAGAGAGAATCAAGATGAAGAATGATATTGATAAATAAGAAATGATATAAGAAGGCCCCCCCATAACTGGTAACCCTCAAAAGACCAAACAATCTTCTGATCTTCGTTACAACTGCACCTGCTCTCCTACTAGAGATTAAGAAAAGGTGCTGCTGGGAACTTCAGGAGATCCGGGAAGAGACAAGACTTTGTTCGTTCGCTCTCCTCAATCCCACTCAATTAACTCCACTCATCCCGCAGACTCGGAGGCCGGGGAGGGAGAGCTACTACTCTCCTCGATTAAGAAATCCGAGACTAGTCTCTCCCCAATCCTCAAATTCGCTCCGCGTTCTAGAAAGGGACCTGTGTAGGGGTGCGAAGATGTTTCAGTGATAAATTCCTTCCAACGCGATAATATAAATAGCCCATTAAATTACAAACTCGCGAAAATGTTTCAGAGAAAAATTCCTTCCAAATCGATAATATAAATAGCCCATTAAATTACCAACTCAGGACGGACTCGCCGGAGCCTGATGGCTAGAGTGCTGGCATTTGGATCCAAAGTCCCCGCGATCGAAACTCCTCAGTCCACAATTTTTACGAAGAAAATTCACAAGGAAAACGGAAATCAAGGAAAACGATTTCAAGGGCTAACTCATCTCAAACTCATCAAGAATCAAGAAGAAATCATCACGTCAAGTTAATTAGAAGATGCATCAAGAAGGGAAGGATATAAAGATCAAGAATTAACCCAGCCAACTTAAAGAAGAAGGAATCTCAGCCAAAAAGAATACCAAGAGTCAGATAAAAGGAAAACAAATGTTTGAAGGGGCAACTTCAGTCAAGAAGAAATAAATAGATTCGAATATAGAAATCTCAAGATGAAGAATGATATTGATAAATAAATAAAGTATAATAAGAGCCCCCTCCCCCATAGTTTCATTGAGTCCGTTTGGCACGTATGCTTCTAGTTCCTGTTTATATTTTGCCCACTCGGCTCTATGGTATGCCTTTCAATTTTTTGGCAGGGATCTGAATTGGTTGTTGGTTAATGGTGAGTAGCGTTGCTGTATGATCGATACAGAGAACATATACACGTTCCATATGAAAGTAAAATGGTAGATTGTTATCTGCAAGGCATATGTCTAGTGGTATTGCTGTTTCGTTTCTGATGATATCGGGAAGTTCGGTCCCAGTCGTCTGACTACCCGTTACCAATTAAGGCTTGTAAATCAGTTCCTGCTTAGTTGTTGTTTATGTAACCCAGGGGTGGGTAACTCCGCCCCGTGGGTCAAATCCAAACCGCGAAGGCCTAGCGTCTGACCTGCCACCTTATTCGGCATCACTATTACAATCCGGCCCGCCAAACCCCAGCCCCTCCAAAATAAATAAATTCTGCCCAACAGCATCTCTCTCAGTAGACTCGTAGAGGGAGAGGGGAATGAGTCTTACGTCTGGAAGGGAGGACCTCGTCCTCCCTTCTAACAATTTTCAAAAATACATTGTGCATCTTCAACGGATCGTCGCCATGTTGGCAGCACCCACTGTTGCGAACAGCTATTCTCCAAAATGAATTACATAGTCTCACTTCCACTCCTAACTCTCGGACCGCCACCTCAATGACCTTCTTCTGTTGTCTACCACATCCATCGCCTGGACATTGAAAAACACTTCTTCCTGGCAAGCAGCTCTAGCCGTCTCATTGATTTATGTTTTTTCAATAAAATTTTTGTATAATGTATTCTAGTATATATATATATATATATATATATATATATATATATATATATATATATATATATATATATATATATATATATATATTAGAGGAATTACAACATAAAGCCACACGGAGGGCCAGGCGGACATATACGTTAAAGTCCTCCCTGGGGAGAAAGCGAGAGAATCGAGCCACATGAGAAGAGGCGTGGGAACGTTAGTTAGCTGAATAACAGTCAAACCGCCTATGCTTTTGATCTCCCCGCTGCATAGTAGTCGGGAGCGAGCCGTTGTACCAAGGTGACCACCAAAGGCCATTACGCAGCGCTCAAAGGATCCAATTACCTACGAGGTCTGGAGGCCCGTGGTTAAATCGCCACAAAAAAGCGGTGCCAGTCAAAAAGAACACCAAGGATGGTGACGGTTGGCGGTGCCTCTAATTAATAAGCCGACTTGGGCACCGCGGTGCCACCCTCCCTTCACCCCTCGCTCTCCCCTCTGCGGCCTCGCCCCGTGCCCCTTAGATGGGGCGGTCGACAGGCTATAAATAAGCCCCATAAGGAAAGAGAAGAGATTATTCGTTGAGAGACGATAGAGGACCAGTTCAAGAAGATCGGTCCTTCTCCCAGTTTCGAAATAACTTAGAAACGTTACGTTTTGTATCGGTGTCAGACCGAAGTATCCTTCACAGGCTTAGTAAGAAGCCTGGCTGGACCAACATTCCTAGCGCCAAACAGGAATTTCGCAAGTAAAAGAATAGAAGAACCGGTCACCCTCGAGTGACTCTCAAATTGCAATCTTAATACCGGAGAGAGAAGATAAATCAATACCTGAGGAAGATCCAAATTTTCAAGTACATTCAAAATCTCCTCGTATACCCAAAAATCCAGTTGGGCGACCCCTCGAAGAAGACCAGGATACAAAAAGTCTTCAAGAGCACCCAGAAGAGCACTCCTTGAGCCAGAGAGTACAACTTCTCCCTCCGCGTTTTACGTAGAACCGAAGAATTTGACATCGGGTCCCCTACCCCTCTCCCATCTCGTGGAAAATCTACAATCGGCCGCTGCAACCCAACGAAACGGAATAAAAGCCATCTAGTGACATCCGGCAACCCTGATCCTTTCGTTTATGTAAGTCAAAAGGACCATTTATATTTGTATTGATTTAGTAGGAGTTTATTACGGTACTCAAATTAACTGAAGTAGAGACAATTGCTAGTCAACCCCGTCATATTTACAGTTAGAAGAGTAAAACTTAAACTGGAGCTTAATGCTAATCTAAAAGGTCACTATAAAATAACTAATCAGCAATTGTTTTGTTTACTTGGAGCCTATTTCGAGTTGGACATGAATAGATTCTGAAATAGGCCCGGTTTCAAGTATGGCCATCTCCGTTAAACTTATTATGTGATTGTAAATATTTTATTTTTTGTAGTTAATTGATAAATTTAAAATATATATTTATTTTTGGATAATTCTGGTATTTCAATGGATCCTTTACGTGTTTAACGGGCTCTCTCCTTAAAACGGATTAAACGCTGTGACACTCTTTCAATAATAAGGTAATTAAAAAATCCACTCAGCCAATATAGAAGTATTGTTGTCCTTCATAAGTAATAGGATCCGACTGGCGCTCTAATGTCATTGAACATATAAATTCTCTGACAGAAAAAAATAAAGTAACAACAACAATACTACGACGTGTGTATATATATATATATATATATATATATATATATATATATATATATATATATATATATATATATTAATAAAACCACTGTTTAGGAACGTAGTATTTTATTCGCGAAACCAGTTTTGGCATGGAGTTTGTCATGCCAGCTTCAGTCGTATACTAAGAATAGGTATATTCACACCATACCTGAAATATATATAGGAACAAGAGATCAAATTAAAATTCCTAATCAGGGGGTGTGAATATGAGGTCATTAACCCTTTGGCTGCTGCTGGTTTCTATATGGTCTCTCACAAAAACAGCGGTTAACTGCTCCCTATCCAAATATGGTTTCTGCCTTCTCTCTTTCTCTATATTAAGTCGATGTACGTAATATTCGGCCAGTTCCTCTCTATGTCAACTAGCTATATGTCGACATTTATTAAATAGTAATTTTTTAGCTTTGTTCAGTTATTTACCCCCAAAATGTCGAGACTTGATGAACGACAATTTTGCGAGTCCGATTTAAATGCCGAATGTATCATGGAGACGAGTCAATTTCTTGAGAATGCAGATTCTAACGATCTAAGTAGCCTATCAAGTGACGATGAATGGACTTCGAGTTTATCATTATAAAGTTCTGAAATCAATTTTAATCGTTTAGATGAAGAGAATAGGTCAAATTCGAGTGAGACAGAAGAGTCCTAAGAACGGCCACGGAAATGAACACGTCAAGAGCCTGGCAACAATTCCCACATGGCGTGGGAATGGCTTTCAAGGGCAAATTTTTCTACGTCTCTGCAGACGTTCGATTCCACGCATTCAGGTTGACCACAGCATTCTCCATCGGACAAAATACAAAAAAAAATTGATTATTTCGAACAATATATTGATAATTTCTTAATAGATCTCACTGTCAAGGAAAGCCATAGTTACTATAAATATATTAAAGAAATTTTACTTACAAACCAAATAGTCGCCTATCCAATTTCAAGGAAACGAATGCAGATGGAATTCGAGTATTTCTCTGCATAATAATTTTGATGGGACATAATAAGCAAAACAAAATAAACGATTATTGGTCAAGGATGACATATATGAACAAAAGATGTTCGGAAGATTAATGGGAGGGGATCGCTTCCTCCAGATATTAGGATTGCTGCATTTTAGTGATAAACTAGAAAAAAATAGGAAAATTAAAAAAATAAACCTGCACTTGATCTCGTGAAGAATAATTTCAAGAAAAAATTCATCATATTTTAAGATCTGCATAGATCTTCTTCTAAGGCGAGCAAGATTGCATTTTTGCCAATACATCCAATCTAAAAGACAAATTTGGAATAAAAGTATTTGCGTTGTGTAATTGCAAAACAGGTTATGTACTAGATATAATTATTTATATCGGAAAGGGGGACTGAAATTGTTATTGAGCCCCATTTAGACATTAATAGATCAGTAGTAATGGCACTTCTTCAAAGTTATTTAAATAAGGGACATATTCTTAATATTGACAACTGGTACACTCGCCCTGCTCGTGTTGATAACTGATTCAAGAAAGAGACAAGCGATTGTGGAACAATTCGCCAAAATAGAAAATATATGCCCAAATTTAAAACAACTAAAGAAAGATAGATTGTCACTTGCACAGTGCAATAACATTCCTTGTATAACATGGTGTGACAAACGGAGTGTACACGTTCTTACATCAGTACATGATGAACAAATGTGTGATAGTGGTAAAAAAGATAAAGATGGAAATGTTTTATGGAAACTTAAAGCTGTATTTGAATATAAGAAGAAGATGCGTCTTGTAGATAAGAGTAATGTTATTGAGTGGAATTGAATATGTACAATTTTTTTTCATATGTTAGACTCATCGATGCTCAATGCCTTTTTATGTATAAGTATTGGAAAAGTGTCGATAGGTCGTTTCATGACTTTTCAAAAACTGTTGTAACACAGAAGATTGAAAAATATCATAAATATAATCGGAGATCAAATGGGCAAATAGGTAATAAATCACTGCGTCTCATTGAGAGGCATTTTATGGAGCCAATAAAACCAAGGAGGAGATGTCGTTTGTGCTCACACAAAAAAACGGGGGAAGAGAAAACTCAGCGAACAAATTGTATTTGTGAAGATTGCGATGTTCCTCTGTGTGTTTATCATTGTTTTAACAAATATCACTGTGAAAAAGAATTTTAAAATTTAATAAAATAACTGCCATTATATTTTTTATATAATTTTTCTATTTTCTTTGGAATAACGAGTAATTTACTTTTTTTGATAGTCACCGTTCAAAAGGCCAGAGAAAATTGTTTGAAACTAGGCCTAGGTTTATAATGGGATTTCTAATTTTGCCCATTCCATTGGTGTTCGAACATGTATCTGATTTTTTTTAGGCGTTTTTCTAATGAATATAAGTTTAAACCAGTCAGCTATTTTTTATTATGAAATCATGTAATTACGATATTTAATTATTTTAATAAAGTTTAATTCATATTATGCGAGAAAGAAGAGGATAGAGAATGCCCTTTTACGCCTGGCAGGAAGGATGCAGAAATATTCACCAAAAATTATATTAGCGCTCTTGTTCAAACTGCTTAGTGTAGAAATTGGGGAAAAGTATCAATCTAATCAGAAATCCAAAATGAATGGTGTCAATAAAATTTTGAGTAGAAGATAATTGAATTATTATTTTTAAAACCTGTAACACTGAGAATAATGCCTTGAATTACAATCGACGCAGTAAAAGTGTTAAGGATATCCTTCAAGATTAAATTTTTATGTAGGGGCTGCATTTGAATTGCCCATCCGAAAGGTTGAAATTCGGAATTTCGTTAATAAGGGCGGATTCAACTACCTTTCTTTTGCGAAAATCTTTACACGGGTAAATTAGTTTGCCCTAGGGGAAATATATTGGGTGGTTCAAATTATTGGAGTGTGTGAAAATACTAGAAGCTGTGCTTGCCCGCCTGACATCCCCTCTGTGCTCATAGATCCTCTTTTTCCAGATTTCTTCCTGTCTCGACTATGGGAAATAAGGGGCAGTCAATTTCTGTACAAGGGATTAAATAGATATCTGCTTCATTAGTTTCATCTGTAGGTTTAGTTGTAGGAAAGGATTTTTTAATGGTCGAAGGGTATTTGAAAGGAGTGTGGTTAGGGAAGAGGATACTATTTAAGCTTTTCACTAATGGGGAAAATGGAAGAGCTAAATAATTTCTCTTACGTTCAGGATTCCTACTTTTGGGGCAATAAAGGTTTGACCTGGCTTTGGACCGCATATATATATATATATATATATATATATATATATATATATATATATATATATATATATATATATATATATATATATATATATATATATATATATATATATATAAATTTTGTTGAAGACCATTGTGTATTTTGCCTTAATAAATTTCCTTTGGCAACTTTCTCTTCTTCTAACTATCTTTTTTATTCCATCTTGTAGATGGTGGATTACTTGTCCAGTATCTACAAGATGGAATAAAAAAGATAATTAGAAGAAGAGAAAGTTGCTAAAGGAAACTAATTAAGGCAAAATACACAATGGTTTCAACAAAATTTGCACTCAGGGAAGACTGCTACCCGCCCTCTGCTGTAACTGACATATGCTCATCTTGCATTTAACTCCACCATAAATAAGATTGATTGTCTATTATTTACTATTCTCACAAAGTTATTTACTGGAAGATTTGGGTGGCTGGACGGTTGATAACCTGGAGCAATTATCATGCTACATAATTCCATTCTTATCTCAAATGAGAGTTTTTATTTTGATAGTTCTTGGTACGTCCTGTAGTCCAGTCCTGTTTTCAATATCTATGGTTGTGCTGTCATGTTGTTCATTCGTGTGGCTAGTGGCTATTACGTCGTAGTTCAAGATCTTTATTTTTTCAGTTGTAAGGTTTACCCCGAGTTCATAGATTAGAAGTAAATCCAGATCGATTACTCTAAAACTATTTCCATATATGCTCTTTATTTTTCCATCCATTGGAATTTATTTGTAATATTCGTAGCTTTCTTCTTTCCATGATCGTTGTTTGTCTTTAGCGCTTTATATTTGTTTTTGGAGAAGGAGCTTACTGATGGCTCTTTAACGGTACTTTTTCCTGACTGTCTTTTTTCTTTCTTTCGGTTCTTGCTGAAATTTGTTTCTTCGGTAAGTCGCATTTGGGGTTAAATGGAGCAGGTGTTGTTTCACGTGGAAAAGGGTTCCTGGCTGTCTTATTGTGTTTTGGGGCTGTGAGGGTATGCAACGTACATACTCGCATGCCGCCAGACAATCGTGGGAACGAAAGAAATCTGTCGTTTGAGTTGACCTTCGTCTCCTCTCTCTCCACCCACCCTCCCCCGGCATTCTACCACTCTCATACACTTTCCCTTGACCTAAGTCGTTATCCGTGCCAAACTTTCCCAACAGGTGACAGGAAGTCTGACGAAAGAAGGCCTATCTCACAGAGAAGCCTAAATTCTATTTGCCTTCTTTATGATACAATGGTGATTGTCCAGAAGGCGCCGCGATAAGCGGATTGTCGTATAGGGAATCTCTCTCTCAATTTCACACAGTCCGCGGTATAAATGACAACGCCGTTCATCCCTCGTTAGAAGTGTTCCAGACTTACTCGCGTAACCCTCACGTTGAACGAGAGTCGTTGCCGTAACGTATCGACTGCCAACGCGCGCCCGCTGAGTCAACCTGGTCGCTGTCTCAAAGTGTCCCTGAGGCAAATCCCGCCCCGCAGAGTCTGTGACTAGAAGAATGCGCTCTGTTGCTCAACGTAACTTGAGAAAGAAAAAGGAACAACCAAATAGTTACTGGTAGTAACTATTTGTTAGTGTCACATCCAGTTAGGAGTGAACTAACCGGAACTGCAGTCAGCAGCCCCGAACCCGTCGTCTTATTCCCCCCTCTCCCCGAGAACTCGTGTTAACGCCACCCGAACCACCCCGTCTGGACCTGAGTAGTCATCCCTCCAATCCACCACAATTAATGGTGATCTGTAAGCCCAGTGTCCCTCTATTCTTAAATTACCTATTTAATTAACAGTGATTGATACTCCCATTGAGTCATTATAAATCTAGACGCTTAACGTCAGTGTTATCCTCCCGTCCTTTTATAAAGAGATTCAAGTGAGTCATTCCCTGATACTATTATTTATAATTGCTGTCAACCCGAAACTAATCCGTGTTTAATATTTAATCCTTATTTACCTAAATACCCGTTTAACTATTGCTACTAATTATTATTTTGGTGTAAAGTAAAGTTTATTTTTGTACGTGTGTTTATTTGTGGCTCCCTTTTTTTGACGTACCCTTGGCAATACTTTAGTTAAGAATCCCTTCGTCTAATTTATTCAACCTGTATTATGCACTCTTAGAATTTAACAATCACAAACCTTTCCCCAGTAACAAGTGGGACTTTTATAGTGAGAATCCTGGCCGTGGCACAACCCGCCTCTAACCAGCCTTCGCACGTTCAGTAGGAATTAAAGCCTATATGTATATATAATGATCGTAGATTGAGTCAGAGGGTCTCAATACCACCGACTTAAACAAATGCGGTGTGTCCAGATCAAGGACTAGAATAATTATTGGATCAGACTATGAGCAATCATACGACATATATAAAAGTGGTGTCAGGTGTAGTGTCAAATTTTTGAGACACCGAACTCTATAGCCTAAAACTTGCCATCGTCCAAGGAAGCCCAAATAAACTAACGTAAATTTTAATAATTATAGTCTATTCCCCGAAGGAATATAAATAATAACCGCTAATAATCCTTTCCAGATAGCAAAAACAAAGCTAGGAAAATATTCGTTATTTGGGGGGTTAGTTATTAGATTGTATCGTTTAGGAACAATCGCAGCTTCTAATTCTCTTATCAGGTGCGTAAGTTCTTTTGTGAGTCACCAGTTGCGTCAGCAAGAGCAGCAATGGCTTCACAATCGTTCGAAGTTTTCGTCAAGCAAGGACAAGCTCTCGGTCTCACAGGACAGGAACTAAAGGAATTCGTCCAAAGCGAACAGCGAGAGGAAAGAGCACGTAAAATGGAAATAAGAAAAGAAGGGTTAAAATTAGGAGAAAGGAGAAGAAAAGAAGTGTTAGAAATGGAAGAAAGGAGAAGAAAATAAGAGTTAGAATTTGAAGAAAGAGAAAGGATTCGAAAACATGAAAGGGAATTAAGCAGAGACCAAGTTGAAGTCAGTTCTGTTGGATCCCGTGATCATCAACCCCAGGCCCCTGCTATGAAACTTCCCCAATATAAAGACGAAGAAGATTTGTGCTCATACTTAACACATTTTGAAAAGATCTTCGAGGTAAACGGATGGGCCATAGAATCCTAAGGAGTCAGTAGATTGCTCCCATTGCTTAGTCTGCGCTTAAGAGAAATTTTCATCTCGTTACCACATGAAGCAACAATAGACTACAGGACCTTGAAGGCCGAATTGCTATCCGCCTTCAACTTGAACCCTCATTTCTCCCGCACTAAGTTTAGATCGGCTAAAATCCAGCCCGGTCGAAGTTACCGATATTTTGGATACATCCTGAAGCGAAACCTCGAGTTCTGGCTAGAATCCTCCAAAGTCGAATCGGAGTATGAGGCCCTGATTGACTTTATGTTAAAAGACCAGCTATTGTCCACCCTCCCCCAGGAGATCTGAGCATTCGTGCAAGACCGCCGAGCGTCTACCTTTCAAGAATGCCTCGAGGAAGCTGATCTCCATGCAACAAATCATTGCCTATACCCACAGGATACCTGGAAGAATAGTCCCCCGTCCCCGAAGAATAAATTTAGTCAATGTAAGTTCCAACAAAGGAAACCCCCTCCATTGATAAGGACCACAGCCCCGTTCAGGCCAAAGAATAAGCCTTTTGTAGCCCACGAAGACAGAAAACCCCCAGTCTGCAATACCCCCTACAATAACCAGCAGCAGAATAAGCAGGTTATATGCTACTCATGCGGTTCCCCCGGCCATTATAAGTTCCAATGTGTACATAATTCCAGCCTACGTCCCACCCAGAGCCAACAAGTCCACCAAGTAACCGCTACCCTTCCCTCGGAACAGCCGGCCGCGCTTACGTCATCCCCCTCGTCTCCATCCCCACAGGAATTTCAAGCGAACTTCCTGTTCAACAAGAGTTTCCCCGGAGGACTAAATTTCAAAACCGGCTCGATCAATTGCTGCAAAGTGTCCACCCTTGTGAAAGACAGGGTGCACATGAATTGTCGTGTCAGACAAATTGCTCCCCCCTGTCGACCCCCAACATAAGAAGTACGCAATTGTACACGACTTCTTGGGTCGAGAAAATAGATTCCCGGTAATCCGCTGCCCTGTACAGTGTAAATATTTCACTGGTTGGGCCGACGTAGTGGCAGCCCAAATCAATTTTACTCGGTACTCATTGGCCAGAGCGCACTACTCTCCCCGAGTGAAGTGACTCAAGCTGTCGTCACTCGAGCGCAAGCTAGTCGCGAGGCCTCTTCCCCAACGCGCCTTTTCACCCCAGAAGCCTCTTTAGAGGTTCCAACGAGTAATGCACAATTCCTCAGAGCTCAGCAGAGATGCCCTTTACTTCAAACCCTTTGGGAAAAGGCCTGAAAGAACGAAGAGGTGATTGTTCGAGGGAACTGTCCCATAAGGTACATCATTGACGACTCCCTTCTGTTTCGCACCGCGAGATGAGTCTGACCCACCTTCCAAGGTCATGTGTATCCCGCGCACACATGTAGACCAAATCCTGCGAGTAGCACATGAAAGTCCTATGGCTGGTCATTTCGGTCATAACAAGACTTCTTAGCGAGTATTTAAATACTTTTTTTTTAGCCCGGTGCAGCCAAAGATATTGCAGAATTCTGCAAAACGTTCGATTTGTGCCAGAAAATCACTGCAAAAGGTCGAATAGCCCCTCGCGAGATGAGTCTGACCCACCTTCCAAGGTCATGTGTATCCCGCGCACACATGTAGACCAAATCCTGCGAGTAGCACATGAAAGTCCTATGGCTGGTCATTTCGGTCATAACAAGACTTCTCAGCGAGTATTTAAATACTTTTTTTAGCCCGTTGCAGCCAAAGATATTGCAGAATTCTGCAAAACGTTCGATTTGTGCCAGAAAATCACTGCAAAAGGTTGAATAGCCCCAGATCCTCTGCAAAGAACCCCAGTCATTTCAGATCCCTTCTTGAGAGTCGCCATCGACCTCATCGGACCAATTCACATCCCTTCCGCTGAAGGTCATACGCATGTACTAACATTGATAGACTGCGCTACCCGGTTCCCAGACGCTGTCGCTCTAAAAATGATCGATAGTATCTCTTGCTCTGAAGCCCTTATTTCCATTTTTTCTAGAGTAGGATTGCCCAAGGAAATCTTGTCAGATAGAGCCCGCCAGTTTACCTCTGAGCTCATGGAACACGTGAACACCCTACTCCAAATCAAACCTATTTTTACCACGCCCTTCCATCCAAGCGCGAACGGCATGTGCGAAAAGTTCAATGCGACCTTGAAAAGCGTCCTCAGAAAGCTTGGCATGGAACAACTCCAAGAATGGCACCGATATTTGCCAGTTGCGTTATTCGCATGCCGCGAAATTCCCCATAGGACCATCGGATTTTCCCCGTTTGAGCTCCTGTACGGAAGAAACGTGCGGGGGCCCCTCAATATTTTGAAGGAGTTATAGACAAATTTCCGTATGTGTCCAGAATTAAGGAACACTTATTTCTTCGTCCTCGAACTAAGGGAAAGATTAAAAAGGTGTTCTGACATAGCAGTCAGAAATTCCGAAACTAATATGGAAAAGTATCGGACATACTTTGATCTAAAGGCCAAACACAGAAAACTGAAGCCCGGAGATGAAGTTGTGCTCTTACTCCCCACGGACTCCCATAAACTTCTCTCCCAATGGAAGGCCCCTACCCCGTTCAGAAAACCCACGGATCGGTCGATTACGTAATACAGACACCCGCAGGTGATAAGTTATATCACATAAACATGCTAAAAAAGTATCATAGACGGGCCTGTATAAACAATATAGTCGCCTTCGACGAAGAAAGGGTAATTGACGCCGTCCACCCAAACAACCCCCTAAATATTGTTAATTCGATTTGCGTAGAGTCAAGCGAAGATTGTCCCCTTCCCGTCCTTCCGTCCAAGCTTCCCCCCCCCCTTCCCCCCAAGAACCTTTCCTCGAGTTGGATGCAAACTCCGACCTCACCCCTGCCCAAGGGAACCAAATGATGGCGCTTTTGGAAGAATTTGGTGACGTCATATCCGAGTCACCAGGAAGCTCGACTCAGTTCGAACATGATATCGCCCTCACTACGCTCGAACCTGTGCGATGTAAGCCCTATCCCGTACTGGTGCACCTAAGAGACGCTTTCAATGAGGAAGTCGACAATCTTTTGCAATTAGGAATTATCAAGCCATCTACGTCCGACTACTGTTCCCCAATAGTCATGGTCCGCAAGCCAGACCAGTCCTTTAGGATGTGCGTCGATTTTCGGAAGCTAAACACCGTCACCGTGTTTGACGCCGAGCCTTTTCCCCTAATTGACCAAAATTTACATCTCTTCGAAGGAGCCGCCTACATCACTGAGATATGTAAGACCTATTATCGGATCCCCCTAAAGGCATCAGCGAGGCAACTAACAGCCTTTCCTACAGACAAAGGTTTAATGGAAGTCACTCGTCTTCCTTTTGGCCTAGTCACTGCCTGCAGTAGCTACCACCGCATAATGCGCCGTGTAATAGACGGTTTAATTTTTTATTTTTTATTTTGATAACGTGTATGTGGCTACACGTTCATGGAACGACCATATATTGTCCCTCCGTCTGCTTTTAGAACGCTTAAAGCATCATGGCTTAACGATTAAACCCTCAAAATGCCATTTTTCTTATAAATCCATAGAATACATTGGATTTAAAATAGGCGAAAGTCACCTGCTAAAAAAAGAAACTCCCGGACCCCCTCCAGTTGAACCCCGACGCCGAAGCGCACTTTGAAGAGCTCAAAGAGAAGCTAGTCTCCACCCCGATCTTAAAACTGCCGAACCCTAAAAAAAATTTTGGCGTAAGGACAGATGCCTCCCAACTGGGTATTGGCTGCGTATTACTCCAATACGACGAGGACCAAGAACCCGCTCCTATAAGCTATGCGAATCGCCGACTGACGGCTCGCGAAAGGGCGTACGCTACAGTAGAACTGAAAGCTCTCCCGATTGTTTTTGGGATAACAAAATTTAGAATGTATCTGGTAGGTCGTCCATTCATCAGAGAGACTGATCATAGACCGTTAGCCTACTTAAAAACTTGTAAAAACCGAAACGGCAGGCTAATGCGTTGGTCATTATTGCAAGATGAGTACCGTTATGAAATCAGGTATCTAAAAGGGTCTGACAATGTACTCGCAGATAGCCTTTCGAGAAACCCGATTTCAGATAGCGATTAATAGTCAATAATTTTTTTTTTGTATGTCTTTGTATAAATAATTATTTCTTGCCTGTACTCTGTATGTGTTTTGCTTTGTTTTGTAAATGTAAATTAGAGAAACTGACGTAACAGTAGTATTTTGTAGCCATTAGATACTAAGGTAAATTCCTAACGTTTCAGATAAAATTACCGACTCAATTGTTCGAGTCGAGGAAGATAATTACAAATTCCCCCGGTGAAGTTAACTTTCACATTCTTCCTTATTTCATGGCGGAATAATGTTCCTCGAAATAGGTAGGCGTGTGGGGGTATGGAACGTACATACTCGCATGCCGCCAGACAATCGTGGGAACGAAAGAAATTTGTCGTTTGAGTTGACCTTCGTCTCCTCTCTCCCCCCCCCCCCCACCCTCCACCGCCTTTCCCTTGACGTAAGTCGTTATCGGTGCCAAACTTCCCCAACAGGCGACAGGAAGTCTGACGAAAGAAGGCCTATCTCACAGAGAAGTCTAAACTCTATTTACCTTCTTTATGATACCATGGTGATTGTCCAGAAGGCGCCGCGATAAGTGAATTGTCGTATAGGCAATCTCTCTCTCGATTTCACACAGTCCGCGGTATAAATGACAACGCCGTTCATCCCTCGTTAGAAGTGTTCCAGACTTACTCGCGTAACCCTCACGTTGAACGAGAGTCGGTGCCGTAACGTATCGACTGCCAACGCGCGCCCGCTGAGTCAACCTGGTCGCTGTCTCAAAGTGTCCCTGAGGCAAATCCCGCCCCGCAGAGTCTGTGACTAGAAGAATGCGCTCTGTTGCTCAACGTAACTTGAGAAAGAAAAAGGAACAACCAAATAGTTACTGGAAGTAACTATTTGTTAGTGTCACATCCAGTTAGGAGTGAACTAACCGGAACTGCAGTCAGCAGCCCCAAACCCGTCGTCTTATCCCCCCTCTCCCCGAGAACTCGTGTTAACGCCACCCGAACCACCCCGTCTGGACCTGAGTAGTCGTCCCTCCAATCCACCACAATTAATGATAATCTGTAAGCCCAGTGTCCCTCTATTCTTAAATTACCTATTTAATTAACAGTGATTGATACTCCCATTGAGTCATTATAAATCTAGACGCTTAACGTCAGTGTTATCCTCCCGTCCTTTTATAAAGAGATTCAAGTGAGTCATTCCCTGATACTATTATTTATAATTGCTGTCAACCCGAAACTAATCCGTGTTTAATATTTAATCCTTATTTACCTAAATGCCCGTTTAACTATTGCTACTAATTATTATTTTGGTGTAAAGTAAAGTTTATTTTTGTTCGTATGTTTATTTGTGGCTCCTCCTTTTTGACGTACCCTTGGTAATACTTTAGTTAAGAATCCCTTCGGCTAATTTATTCAACCTGTATTATGCACTCTTAGAATTTAACAATCACAAACCTTCCCCCAGTAACAAGTGGGACTTTTATAGTGAGAATCCTGGCCGTGGCACAACCAGCCTTCGCACGTTCAGTAGGAATTAAAGCCTATATGTATATACAATGATCGTAGATTGAGTCATAGGGTCTCAATACCACCGACTTAAACAAAAGCGGTGTGTCCAGATCAAAGACTAGAATAATTATTGAACCAGGCTATGAGCAATTCTACGACAGGGGCGTTTCTTCTGGTTTCTCGTACCTTTTCGTTGTTTGATTCATCAGAGCTGTTCTCAGTTTAGGTTTCCTCTATTTTTCTTTTGTTTCTTCAAATAAGTGTTTTCTGAGTTTCTTCCGAGATATTTATGTTGAAGTTTGCTGACGTGTCTACTTCCTTCGGCAACTTTATTGGCTCAAGTCCGTTTTCCTTTAACATCGAGTTTAGTGTTTTCGCGTAAGTGCCTTGGTGTGCAATATTCATAACACGCGAGTAGAGAATGCACGTTAAGATTTTTACCTTTAGGGTTACGCCAATCTTCATATGTGTCGTGGTTTGGTCGGCGTTTCTTTCTGCTGCTGTTGCCCAATGGATCCTGTTAGTTTCGTTCATCTCTTGCCTTTCTCTTTCTTTTCTGCTGATTTATTATCTCATACCTTTTCGAGCAGAACAAAGAATCATGAATCCACTACTGAAGATTTCCTTTACCCATAAAAAAGCCCTGATCACCTTTACCCAAGTAAGAAGAATACTCCAGCACCAGTAGTGCTTTACGCAAGAGGCCTTACCAAAGGAAGAGAATCGATTGCACCAAGAAGAGCCAAAACTCCTCACTGGTCACCGATAAAGAGACCAACAATACTTGGTTTTATTCCTACTCCTTTCCGTCAGGGTCCTCATAAGTTGTCATTAACGAGCTGGCAGTTCCTCAGACCTAGCGGGAAAATATTATTACTGCATTACTGCCCGCATGTACAACATATGCAGTCTACGCTAGATTCGTTTGTGTAGTTTTCGATGGAATCTATTTGTAAAGGCAAAGACAGAAATTAAGAGGTCCAACAGGAAGGTGCTCAGATATCTACCAGGGTAAAATAATACAAGGAATGCTTCCTCGAATGTATTAAATATATATAATGGACAAATAGGCCACAAATATCAGGATTAAACCACTAACGACAACACGTCGTTATAAAATAAGCAATGCTACTCATGACAATCGGTACAAGAATATACCACCGTCTTACGTCACTTTTAAATAACTGTATGTCTCGATAACGAGAACCTAAGAGTGGGGTGCAAGATGAAAAGAAATACTTCAAATACCTGTCACGGAAGTAGTGAGGCAATATACAGAAGGTGGTTGTCCTGGAAATAGGGGAGTCGTAACGGACCCAGATGTGTCCAACTTTCCGGTGAGAGAAACAGAGACATGTAAATCGTGAGCTTGCGACAGGTGAAGCGGCAGAGTTAATGGCGTCAAGTACTGGCAGGGGTCTGGTAAAGCGGGTTGGGAAACTTTCGTCTAAAGGGAATTTGGTTTATAGGAATTTTATTCTAAAAGGTCTTCCAGCTAGGTATTTTCTAAAAAAAAATTGTATTATCTAAAATTTATTCCTTTTAATGAAATTAACAAAGGTTCTTTATTTAAAAAAAACATTCAGAATGAAACTAGGTTGTAAGCTGCTGTAGTATGTAACAATATTCATGATTCGTCTCTTTTCTTCCAGCATTGTTTTTTTTTTCTCGGATTACTCCTATATCAAGCTGCGAAATTCTTGCTCTAATTACATTCTCTTCTTTCCTCAAAGCATCAATAACATAATATATTTTTGATTTGGCTCGCACTCAAACACCAAATCTTCTATGCCAAGCTTCAACAGAGTTAGTTGTTGTACGAGGGGAACCGTGTAGAGTCAGTTCATAAACATTCCATTCGAGTTGGGAGAACAAAGGTTTAGCGCGCCTTCCATTTGTTCTAAGCTTGCCTAAAATATAATTTTCTTCAATATATTTGATGAAAAGAAGAGCTTCCTCAGGTATATCAGCAACATGCAGAAATTCTAAAGCGTTAATCTTTCTGCAAAATAGGGAAAATTCCTCATCATTATTATAAAGGCTAGAAAGACCCAACTATTGAAGCTTTCTCCAAGTAGTTTGGCAAAATTGCCCCCCCCCCCAGAAATGTACGGTGATTTCAACAACACCACGCAAAAAAGCATTTCGCGTAGCCATTTCCAAATCAACACTTATGAGTACATCTGATACTTCAATTTGCAATCCGAAACGTTCAACACAATCAACAAGGGCTGACATGTGAATTTCCCAATGGATTTCAGCATGAATAGTATAGATTTCCTAAAAAATTCTAGGTCATGTTTCAAACGTTCTATCAGCATATCTGGGTTTAGCGGAAGCTAGTATTCGTAAAGCGGAAGGTGCTGCAAAAATTAGAAATCGTTCATCTTTTCCGCTATCATGAATTAGCCAGTTTTCACCTTGAATAATTGTGCTAAATCTACCTTGTAGCTCCACTTCATTCAATGTTGTAGGGAGTTTAGGGAGCATTTTGTTTCTTATTTTCATATTTCTGGTTATACTTGCATTTGAAGGAAGAACACTTTGGGAACACTCAGGCACTTTGCTTATTACTTCAGAAATAGTTGCAGCCGGAGATTCAGACGTTGTTTTAGCGTTTTGTTGAATAGTGTTCATTGCTTTGAAAACATGAATATTTGCACTACTACCCGCATGAGTATGATCTGAACATTTAATTACTTTATTTTGGCTTAACGCAAGACGAGTAGAACAATTACGATATTCACAACGCCAATAGCTTATGTTCCCATAGATTTCTCTGAACGTCCATACAGTAGTTCAAAGACTGAAAATCCAGTCCGGTCGCTCGGAAGTTCTCTGAGGGGCTAAATTCACCTTGCGCCCAGTCTATGCTTCATGGATGAACGCTTCCGTTTTAACTCGTCCAACCACCAAATTCTGTCTGATGAAGCGCTACAGGAATTTCCTTGGGCCGTGGCCCATCAAGAGTTCGCGTAGCTACCACTTCCCAATACATCTATTACTCCAGCTGCCTATAACACCGACACGGCTTGCCCCCAGTATGCATGACTCACTGTTAACGAGGCCCTAGCTTTCTTCATCTGTTCTTCATTTGTTTATTCCACTTTCCCCCAGAGCACCCTCGGGCTCTTGCTTTAGTTTAGTGACGCAGTACGGACTAAGAAGCTTCAACTCGCCGATACTACCGCATCCGTCTACAACATACGGACCAAATGAGCTTTACTGGAGCAGGACTCCGTTGGTCTGAGAGAGAGGGAAGAAAAAAACCCGCCGTTGTCTTGGAGGGAATGTCCAAAATCTCAAACTAATCAAAGTGTGGTGCCGGTAATCTTGTCCCATCGACCATAGAGACGGATTCGCTATTGTTCAAAGGAATAGTAGAGGCTAGCCCTCCATGGCCATTAGCACCACCAAAAGATGATTACAACCATCTATTCTCCATATAACTACTGCAATACCCTTTTCTAAACTAGAGCCGCTACTCCCCGATGAAATGTCTTGTTTTCCTTCCTGCTTGGCGCAAGGCTATCGTAGAGTGACGCTCGTTTTTTTTTGTATTTTACATCCCCAAAGCCTGACACTGCCCACCGCTCCGCTATCATCTCGTAAACTTGTAGAACTTTTATTTCCGACCTTCATCTCGCAATTCCTGCGAGGTGGTGGGCAGGTTCATTTTAATCCAAGCTGCCTGTAAGTGTCCCTGATCGAGCTTTTCTTTCCTAGTTCACTAGCAGCGCTACGCTGAGAACCTACTAGTGCGGTCGAAAGGGATCACAAATCTTCCGCCCCAGCATCACATCGTTGTTTGCTCCAAATACCGATGAAGCAGAAGTTTCTTTTCCTCCACCTTCGACGTGAAGCTATTGTGGAAGTCTTGTGTTTCCTACCTCTACACCAACAGGTCGGCTTTCCAACTTCTGTGCAATGCCCCAGAGTAGATGGTGCGCCGACAGCCAGACTTTACTCCAGTCCAAACTATACTATGCCTCGGCATCTTCCTCGACCCTGCGTCAGCAGCCAATTTTAAACCGGTCTTAGTCTGGCTTCGGGTACTTTCTGCTCGTCTCCAGTGGCTAACATTTCCACGGTGTGCTGTCCGTCTGCAGATATTCGAACACTTGCGCCAGATGACCGCGTACCCTGCACATTAAGGACGGTGGTAACACCCTCTGCCCCATTTGTCAATCACTTTCGTGCGTACTCCTCCGTAGAAGGAGTCCAAATGGCAAGTCCCTAAAGCTGGCAAGTGTTCTCAGGTCAGCATCCAACAGCCACACTTTACTTCGCAGGTCGTCCAAACGGGTATCGCTCAGGAATGACATGAATGAAATTGCCATGTCCAGGTTTCCTAAAAAGGTTATATAACTAATTATGGAGGGAAGCGAAGCATTGATCGCAGGTCAAACAGTGAAACAGGTTCAACAATTTAGCGTTTTAAGTATTCGGGCTTGTTGGGGTGTAATCGGCATCGAAGTGTGCCCGTCATGTTTAGGTGCCTTCGAGGGTGTGCTAACTGTCCAGGACGAAATGCTGTTATGGCCCGTAACGCGCCATCGATATGGAGAGTTGTAAGTCGGTAGCTTTAGTAGGGCCACCCCCACTTTGTACCAAAGTGCTCGCTATTGATGTCTCGAAGGGCTTAGAAAAACAAAAAAAAAACAACGAAAGTTTTATTAAAACTGGATCATTTGTCCTTTCCTTTTCTTGTCCCCACCAAGCTCGAAGTGTTTACACCTCTTGATCGGAACCTGTTTCTTGACTTTACATTTGGAGCATTCCAACTTCAATACGACCTTTTTAGTAGTTTTCGCCTGAAAAAATCACAATATCTCAATTACTCCAACCCAAGATGCCTGTGAATATAGTTAACTAAATATACTTTTCATTCACACCGGGCAAGGTTGCCGTACACCAAAAATCTCGAAGGAACCCCCCCCCCTCTCAATGACAAAGAATTGATGTATACCACCCTCTAAAGGTCTTTTTAACTACTCCATGGGTAAATACCACCAGTTTTGCTGGAGAATGATCATGCCGGGGTAAAATGAAATGCACAAAGATCAGAAAGACAATCGATGGAAAGCCTAAAGGTATCAGGTAGAGGTATTTTTCACCCCCAACTAGCGATTGTGGAACCTTTCGTGACCCCAGGAAGTGGCAGGGGGCACCCGTTCCGCGTCAGGAGTATATGCGTACCAGTACCCCTATGAACAGGGATCCAATAACGGAGAGAGTGGCTAAGTTGTGTTGCAAGACAGGTAAGGAAATGATTGAGAAGTATGATGTTGCGAGAGGCCGTGTGCGACTTGTACAAGCTACCTACTAGAGCCGCGTTGGGGGCACAGTTTGATGTGATCCTCTCCCTCCCTTGCTACTTTTAAACGTCTCCTGAAGACTCGTATCTTAGAATTGCCTTCTCTCCCCTGTAAACTTTCTCTACACAACCTGCGCTCTGGGAGGGCTAACAGCCCTGAAGGGCGCATTATAGATACCTATTATAATTTGGTTGCACCTGGTACACGTTGGTGTCAGGGCAAGGTTTATGGTTTGTGTTATTGTAGTACAGTATAGTGAAGGGGCCAGATCATAGTTGAGATAGGACTACTCTGTGTTCTATGTAGCGATTTCTCCGATTGGTTTATTAAGGGGGTGCGGATGTGTGTGAACAAGTCGAGGTTTGGTGGTGTGGGAGGGAGGTTATTTTAGGTCTTTGAAGTAGTGGGTTTTTTTCGTGTTAAGGGTGCGTTGTTCTGGAGGGTTATCTATCGGTGTTGGGAGTGGGAGGAGGGGCATCCATAGCAAGCTAAGCTCGTGGTATAATAAGCTATGGAGGGGAGGAGAAAAAAGGAGTGAGGGAAGAAAAATGATGGGAACTTGGATGGGAACCCGTTGGACCCCATCCAAAGATCATTGTCCAGCCTGAGGGCAGTGGCTCGGCCGGTCAGGGTAGTACTAGGGGCAGTTCGCCAACCTGCCTTTATCCAGGCGGATCCCGAGCGAGGAAAATGAACTAGACATAAAGGTCAGTATGACAATCGCTGGTGAGCCCGAGGGCACCAGTCCTCTGAGGAAAGGTGCCAAGAAGGTGACACCAAGCAGCGTCCAGGTAATGTATCGATGCTTTTGTACTTGGCGCTGGCCGTTTTGTCTTGTTCCAGCTAGGAGGGAGAGAAACTGTTTAGGGGTGTGAACCATGTTGTGGCTATGCGAAAGTGTTTTTGAGGAGGAAGAGGACTGACAGAGGGATAAGTTAATATTGTGTGCAATAGAGAGTGCTCGAGGCTTTTCTCCAGCTGAGCCCCCTACTGGATTAGATGGTGCAGCAAATAGCATCCATCTCTAGCAAGGACCAATTTGGTCTTTTTTTTTGCTTGGGGAAAAAGATTGGAGTGGTATTGATGTTCCACAAACCAACTGTGCGAAAGCAGTGAAAAATAAGAAGTACTCTACCCTAAATTGTTGGACTACTCGCCCTAGGCGAGTGGAAACGACATGGAAGTAAAGCTACATTAAGTTTGGTAAGTCAGCGGATCGAGTTCGGCAGCTACCATTTGTGATTAGGATCCCACATTAAACTAGGTCCCCACTGAAATAAGTACAGATCAGTGGTAAAACCCCCTACGACACCCCTAATCCGGTTAGGTCAGTTGAGTGGGGGTGATCGAGGGCTTCTCCCCAGCCATGAAATGAATGATCCTTGATTGGACGAAATGTCAAAAAACATGTAGCACCTCATTGCTATGAAACGCAACAAGGACAGTGGCCGAAATTACAAATTCTCCTCCTTTTTAGCCTACAAATAAGCTAAAGAAAATGTAGAACAATAATACAGAGTAACAAAACTAGGAAAAGAAAAGCATGATCATGTGTGAGAATGAGTTGTCTCACTCAGGCACAGAACACAACACCCAAAAGGTGAATACTATGGGAAGCCTGTTCCTCCCAAAACTCGATTATTCCAGCGTGTATGAATCCGTGCACAGTACAACCGGTAGCCGGCTGCTCGTCCCAACACCTGGATAGGCAGCAAGCACAAAGCTATACCAGGGCCGGGCATTCAGCAAGAATCCGCCGGAATGAGTGGGGGAGCAGGAGGTTAGTTGCATAAAGGTTTAGAGGAGCACTCAATCCAGGGCGGGTTCGATTTGGAGGCGAAAAAACAACAACTCCCTGAACCCGTCGAGGCATTGGGGTGTAGGACCAGTTGAAAAGTCTCGGTGCAATGGCAAAAAACTTTAGATGCCCGTCAAAGCCATGACTTTATTCCAGTCATGTGGGGAAGATATATATTTTTTTTTTAATTTAAGAGCTCATCTGGTGACTCCAACTTGGGCATTAGTTGTATTAAAAACTGCCTAGTACTAGGCTACTTTAAAATAAGATTCATGAGACGCTGCACATGTTAACCAGTCCTTGCATTGTTGATTTCAATTCCTTTAATCCCTAGATGTCGAGGAACTCAGCAGCAGTCTAAAACAATAATAGACATCCTCTCGGCTCGCGGCAGCTGTGGTCTCACTGATACTGTAAACAGATGAGTGCAAAGAGTCTATTGCCTCTAAGGTAGTCTGAGTGACTACAAATCGCAAATTGTTCTCCAAACAGGAAAAGGCACGTAATCACCTGCATCAAGCGGTACATTGAATCAGCTAGGCAGTGACAATAGCCACTCCCTGAAGAGCCCAGTCAGCTTCAAACATGGGGGTGAAGGCGGGCACAGTTGACTCCATCTTCTGATTTGGAACTATATGTGTAGACTAGCATGGCCCCAGCGACACAACGTGCGTTTCAATAAATTCCAACACAATATTCCAGCCGTAGTGGAAGCGTTAGGATTTTTTTTTTAAGGCAGCTAAACTGGCGACTGCCATCAATCAAGGTCATAGCCACCAAAATAAAAGACTAGACCTATTCTTAGGATACATTAAATGCAATAAAAAAAAAGGCAGAAGGAAGTTCCGTACCTTCAGGTGTTCGAGTATGCACACTAAGACCACCAAAATATATACAATGGAAGAGGCTCGCATCTTCCAAGAACTGTCCTAAAGGAAAAGCAACAAAGGTGGTACCTTCCAGGGCCACAGTGGGTAGAGCCGGCTCAAGAGCTACATCAAGCTCTTGAAAGACCTTCCATACCCTTAGTCACAAAAGGTCTAGGGTATGATTGGCATCTCATTGTGGCATAGGCACCATCGAGATCGACTATAGACTAAAGGAGGCGCGCTGCGACCTAGGATAAAATTGTGCATGCTTGAGATCGCACAAAGTTTAAAATCAACAACCCACCAACCTGATGTTGAATTACCCGTAATGGGTTGGTTGTGTGTGTGGGGGAGGGGGGGGTTGGTGAACCACTAGCTTCCTTAAACCGATCCACACAATGCATCTCCTATTACTCTCCCAGGTTCTATTTTTTCCTATCCTGATAATTGCAGGGCAATGGATTTATTTGGGTACATCACCAGGGTAGCAACAAATAAACTGGGATTCATTTTGCACTGACTGAAAATTAGTAATCAATTTTACTAGTGACAATGAATAATTAATTAACAAACCTTCTTCCGGAAAATGGGTTTCGTCTGACCACCATAACCTTTCTGCTTCGCATCGTATCGACGTCGACCTTGGGCATATTTTCGTTCCTATCAAGATTAAAACAACTTATTAAGATGAGGCCAAAAGTCAAGGGTGAGAATACTTGCAGAGTAGGTATGGAAGAGAGAAGCTGCTGGGCAAGAAAATGGGAAGGCAGTTGGAGTAGACTCTAAAGTTGCAGAGATGATATAAAATGGTTAGGGAATGGATCTTGTGGTTGTGTTGAAAAGGCATTTGAAAGTGGTAGTGCTGAGGACAGGAACAACACAAGAATAGTAGGGAGAGAGAGGATCAAGTACTTTCACTATAACAATTTTTTTTCCCAAATGAACCCATCTGGCAACACCCACCAAGGGAATAAGTGGCTGCAATTAATTTTTGGACTAGTACTAGGTTACATAAAGAAACCCAAAGAAATGCGCAAGAACACAAAAAAGAAAAACAAGAGCAAGAGTGAGGCATGCCGGGGTATTGAAGGGAGGCCCACCTACCCCCAGCACTGCAACATGCAACCAACACCAGTCAAACAGAGGAGGTCAGCCTCCTCCAAAAAGTCAGTCTACAAATTGTGTACAATAACCCCTCCCCCAAGTATAAAGGAGAAGCAGTAGCAACCTTGCACATCCCGGTACCGGGACAGGAGGAAGTGTGAAGATCCTTCAGACTGGGACATTCAACAAGAATATACCAAACAGTCCTGGAGCCTTGCAGGAAGGTGCATCCTGTGGGTGTACACAATTCAAAGACAATATAAAGTGTCAAACGGCCACTGAGGCATTGGGGAGGGAGTAAGGAGGCCCATAGGAGTCGCATGATGGCATAACAAATTTAAGTTCTGTTCAGCTGTACCAGATCTTCTAAATCATGTAGCCCAGAGAGCTGACCTAATTCCAGCTAAATCAGTGTGAGGAAGAGCAAAGCGCTGGTCTGGTTATCGTGGCTTTACAGATTCATAGCTGAATGGAAGGAAAAATCCAGAAAGCAGTGCAAGTGGACAACTTGAGAGGTATGCTTGGTCTGCGATGTGGGTAGAATGAAAGAGTCCCAAGGTTAAATTAACATGCAAAATATATTGTAGGATTATGAAACAATTACGATGTTTATAATAAATCAGGAAAAAAGCTTGCCAGTAATGGGAGTTCCAAGAGGAGCCATCTTTCCATTCATGATATTTTACATAGAGTAGTTCAAAGGCTAGAAAAAACTACAAGAGATAATCAGAAGCTCACCTTACTCTTTTTGTATTGGGAGACCTTATGGGGTTGATGTTTATTGCATTTTTTGCAATGCATTCTACGCGTCTTGGGAATGTTCACCTGAAAAATAGTTAAACTTCTCAATATGCATTTAAATCTCTGATTGCCTATTAAAGAGGAATCAATTTTAATCCAATCCATGAAACAATTAAAATGTCCATCATCTATCCTGAATTATATCAATACAATACTCCAGATGTCAGCTGCAGTATGGTTTCCAAACTATACCCAATATACCCTTGTGGGGGATAGTAATAGAAAAGGAGGGTAGGAACAAAGCAGAAATGTTAAATACCCTCCAGGTAAGGAGGGCCTCATGACCAAGGGCAAGGAGTAAAGCTGGCCTGCAACATTAGCCAACCACCAAGCAAAATAGGAAGGGTTTATAAAAAAGCAGCAACCCTCCAGATGGCAATTGCAGCATTATTGCTCATGTTACAAATTGCAGGGTGTGGTTGGAATAGAGGGGTGGATGTGGTATGGAAGAGTTTAAGATTTAAAAGTAGGTAAAGATAAGAGTTGAAACTGGGCATGGTTGTAAAATAGAGACTTGTAATAACAGATTAAGAAATGATTATAAAAGACTAAGAATGACAAGTTAAGAAAAAATTATAATGGTGAATGTAGTTAGGAATTGCTATCAAGTCATTGTTAAAGGTGTAAATTAATATCATCGCCGCGATATCAACCTGCGAGCAGTCTCCCCTCAAATTTACTCAAAAAAGGTGAAACATATTTGAAAATGGACAAAATAGTTTGTATTACAGGACTGATAAACTTCAGAGGCGGACCAGTGCCATAGATCTTCAGGTTTACAGATTAATTTTCTCACATTTCTTTTTACCAAATCATTTCTGCACAATCGCTTTTTGATTCGTGGAGGGCCGGTTATAAATGAATCATGAATTTTTAGTTTTTCATTCCATTTAAGATTACTTTAATCACTGTATATTTATTTTTTGCACTATTTTTATTACCAATTTTATACATTTAAAAATACGGTAAACATGAAGATTGGCAGCGAGGCGATGGGGTTTATCACTGCAGGGAGACCCCCCTTACGATGATCTGACTTTCAATCAATTGCGGATTCCGGAGGGCACAGCCCCCAAACACGAATGAATATATATGCGTGGGTAAATGAAACATACAGGCAAAAAGAAATACATTTTTCAGGCGCGCCGCCGATCTTTATATTTACCAAATATAATTAGCTAGATCTTTTAGAGGAACTAGTTTTTTAGGAGATACAATATTTATGTGGGAATTTCAGTTTTAACATGGCTTCCAATAAACATGAAGATCGGCAGCATGCCCGAAAAAGTGTATTTTGGGGACGTGTATGTTTTAATTCACCTGCGCATCCATATTCATATGCATTTGATAAATAAAATATTAGAACATTATTCTATAAACAATTAGGATTATATACTGGGTGTATATGCTCCCCAGACCCCCCCCCCCCAATTGATTAAAACTCAGATCATGGGGGGGTCCCCCGCAGTGATAACACCCCTCCCCCTCGTGAGCAGTCCCTTTGGATTCACTCCAAAAAGGTGAAAAATATTGGAACAGGGATAAAATATTTTGCGTCCCATCGTTCACGCCGCCAATTGTCATATTAACCTGGATTCCTTGTATACAACTTACGGTAAAGTTGAAGACGAGCTGCTCAAAGCGAATTTTTTTTCTAATCCAAAATGGATGGAAGCCTGTGTATGTTTTGGTTTCGTTCAAGGTGTGTAATAATATGCTGTTTACGTCAAATTTAAAATCAGTTGGTGCCATTTTTGTTTGAAATTCTGACTTAAGGAAAACTAAAAGTCAAAAAAATGCAAAATAAAAAACAAAACTCCATAAATGAATGTTACATTATTCTGGCAGGTATAGATTCGCAATAGCACTGAGGAAGGCGTGGTATGTATCACAAATTTTCATTTTGTAGAGTATGGACGGATCCAAGTCCTAGCTTATTTTGGGATACTTTTTCTGAGCTGAAATCTATGTGGATGAAGTTTATGGTGATTTCCGATTATATACTGGCCCCCCAGACCCTCCTAAATGATTGAAATCTCAGGATCATTGTAGGCCCATCCCCCCCATGAGCCGTACCCAACAACAAGCAGACACTCAAGCTAGAATCACATCCGCCTATGCTTGCCACATTTACCGGGCCTTTGGAAAAAATGTTCCTTTGAGTGCAGATCAATAAAAAAATGTTATGTTTTCATCACTGTTTCCATTGCATGTATATTTATTCCACTTAAATGTTAAACCACGTATTTCTAGAGGCTTAGCAAAATGCTTACCAAGGATTGTTAATGGTATTAAATTATGCTAGCCTAATTAATGAGCCAAGGGAGAAACAATTCAACGGAAAACTTCACATGGGCTTTCTATAATTAAAACTGCTTGAAATTAACGATTGTTTTCAACTATAGGATTCCTGCCAAAAAAACAGTTGAAACAAGAAGATCCAATTATTAGTTGAAAATAATAAAGAAATTAAATTAAAAAAATACAGAAATTAGAAAATAAAATAAAAATAATTAAACAAAAAAAATACCCCAAAACCTAAACAAAAACAAGGAATTAATGGCATTGTAGCCCAAGCCACAAGAAACTAGTTCCAAGATAATTTCAAAATATTTTTGCTAAAAGAATAAAAAATTAAATAAAACAATTAATAAACGATAGATTATATATAAAAAAGAAAAAATTGAGTGATAAAATATTGCGAAAACACGTAACAAAGAGTACGAAACAAAGCATTGTTCGTTGACTTCAGTTAACCATTATAGTGAGAGGATGAAACATTATGGAAAGGAACGAAACCTAAAAGAAAAACAGCTTCAATCACCAGAGGAAAAGGTAAGAATCACACGGAGCAGCTCGTCTTCAACTTTACCCAACTTACTAAGGCTATTCTCAAACTTTCCAGTTTTTTTGCAATCTAGAGGTAATTCTGAAGATCCATACCCTGTGAGCTTTCCCGCTCGCATTCCCATAATATTTATTCAACCTCCCAACATGTTTTAAGAACATAAGAAAAGAAGGAGACTGCTAAAGACCATTCATGGCCTACACTTGGTAACTGTGTGATTAACTTGTTCCTGAGGGTGAGCATAGCAAGCAGGGGGATATAAGAACATAAGAAAAGAAGGAGACTGCAAAAGACCATTCATGGCCTACACTTGGCAGCTCCTGTTCCAGTCAACACACAAAAGATTTCTTACTAGAGAAAAGTCATCAACATTGTCACCCTTTAAGGAGTTCGTCAGATCTAATCTACAATATACATAAAATGCATCCAGAGGATTATGTCCATTCATGCAATCCCAAAATATAATCTCCCCACTCCTTAGAAAAATATATACATATATACATAAAAAAAAAGAAAAAAAAGTCAGTCCCATCTAGCAGCTTCATCCATATATTTATCTAATCTATTCTTAAAACTACCCAGAGAGGAGGCTTCTATCACATGTCTAGTGAGCCTATTCCATTCATCTACCACACGATTTGTAAACCAATTCCTCCCAATCTCCTTCCTAAACCTATACTTATCAAGCTTAAACTCATTGCTACGTGTCCTGTCATGTTCACTAAGTATAAGAACCTTACCCAGATCCCCTTTATTATATCCTTTTACCCATTTGAAGACTTCAATCAATTCCCCTCTGACTCTTCTCCTTTCCAATGTATGTAGATTTAGTTTTCTGAGCCTTTCACCATAAGGTAAGTTCCTTAGCCCACCAATCATCTTTGTCATCCTTCTCTGCACAGACTCAAGCAAATCAATATCCTTCCTATAATATGGTGACCAAAATTGTACTGCATAGTCTAGATGAGGCCTAACTAGCGCCAGATACAGTTTTAGAATGACTTCAGCACTCTTATTGCTTACACTCCTCCTAATGAATCCCAATATCCTATTAGCTTTATTCTTAGCATTTAGGCATTGCTTTCTAGGACGAAGGTCTGAACTTACCAAAATACCCAAGTCCCTCTCACAATCGGTCCTCCCTAAAATTCTCCCATTTAATTTATAACTATTCAGTGGATTATTTCTACCTATACTAAGTACACTACATTTGTCTATGTTAAACTTCATTTGTCATTTCTCTGCCCAATTGGACAGAATGGTCAATTCCTCCTGCATTACAACAGCATCAGAATCAGCCTTAATGGCCCTACCTAGCTTAGTATCATCAGCAAATTTACTCAGGTCACTACTTATACCTATGTCAAGATCATTAATATAAATTAAGAATAGCAAGGGACCCAAAACAGATCCTTGGGGCACTCCCCCCATATAGCAACCTATAATACGGTTCGCCGGGTATGATCTTCAGGCTTACCGGGGTCTGGGGGAATATATAATCAGAAATAGCCGTAAACTTCGTCCACATAGATTTCAGCACAGAAAAAGTAGCTAGGAGAAATGGCCCCAAATAAGCTACGACTCGGATCCGGCCATACTCTACACAATTACCACATTTTTAGCCAATCATAAATTAATTGTGAAAAGTGTGGTGTCATCAAGATGGATATCATGGCAGGTATCAACTAGTTTGCCATCCCGAGACAATAGACAGTCCGAACTTGAAGGTTTTTAAATGCAGAATAGATAATTATATAGAGAGGGAGGGTTAACTTTGGGGGGAAATTCTGGACTCATTCCTATGGATGCAGTTTTTTATTATTGTATATTATGGGTGATGATTTTTCGTTTTTGAGGCATTCAAGTGAATAGTTCAAATTGTATATAGTAGATGCATGATGACAGAATCCTATGGATTGTTTAAAATGTATATTGTAGATACACGATGACACAATCCTACGGATGCATTTTGTGGCTGGGTTTTGACAGATGAGGATTACCTTTAAGTCCCTTGTGGCTTTTGTCAACCGTGAAATATGTGTTATGGTCATCCGAGTCGATCAGTGCTCTGCAAGATTCATCCATCCTCAAAAACGTCTATTGTTACTCCCAAATAGTTTCTTCAGCTACCTTTATATTTTCTATTGTCTTTCTTTTTCATTAAAACCTTCTGATTGGATCTAGCAGTTTTTCTCATCTAAGTTATGTTAGTAACATAACATAACAAAATCTAGACTGAATGTCAGACGAAATTCAGATTTTAAATAATTTCCATATAGTTAAAAGATTAAATCATAAAAATAGCTGAACAAAATTTACTTACCATTTTGAATTACTCAGATTTTTATGGATATAACTATTAGCTACGGATATCAAAAGATAACAGATTCAAGACTTAGGCTCCAGGTTTCAGACCTTAATGAAATTTATAGTAACAGAGCATTTCATTAAGGGTCAATGAGACAAATATTTTATATAATAAATAATATGTTATAAAAATTACACTTCAAATTCCATATATAAATGATATAATAAAATAAATATTAGCGCTTTTCCGAACATGATGTTAAATTATCTTTGCATAGGAGAAATACACGAAAATGGAGAAATACCTGATGATTGGAGGAGAGCGAATGTAGTCCCCATTTTCAAGAAGGGTAGTAAAGAGGATCCAAATAACTTTAGACCGGTTACCCTAACTCCTGTAGTCTGTAAAATTCTTGAGAAAATAGTTAAAAAAGGGATTTGCCAACATCTAGAGAGGGGGGGTTAATCAGCGATGCTCAGCATGGGTTTAGATCAGGTAGATCATGTTTGACTAATTTACTAGACTTTATGGAGTTCGTACAAATCAAGTAGATAAGGGAGAGAATGTAGATGTAATTTACTTGGATTTTAGTAAAGCATTTGCTAAGTTACCACATAGGAGACTAGTTCATAAATTAAAAATGATTGTGATATGTGGGGGTGTTTCAAATTGGATAGCTGAGTGGCTGAAAGATAGGAAGCAAAGGGTAGTGCTAAATGGTGTAAAGTCAGAGTGGAGGGATGTTATCAGTAGGGTTCCTCAGGGATCAGTTCTAGATCCATTATTATTTGTCATCTATATAAACGATCTTGGGGAGGCAGTTAATAATAAAGTGTCAATTTTTGCGGATGATACCAAATTAGCAGCTGTAGTTAAAGATATTGATGGTAATTTTAAAGTGCAGGGGGATTTAAATAAATTGTTATCCTGGGCACATAAGTGGCAAATGACTTTCACCCTTGATAAGTGCAAAGTTATTAACATGGAAAAAGATAATAGAGAATTTAACTATGAAATGGATGGGCATTGGCTGAGCTCAGTAGTGGATGAGAAAGATCTAGGAGTAGTAATAGATAAGTCATTAAGGTTTTCTAAGCAGTGTATTGAAGCAAGAAATAGGGCAAATAGAGTGCTAGGTTTCATTAAGAGAAATGTCAGTTACAAAAGTAAGGAGGTTATTCTTAAACTCTATAACTCTTATGTTAGGCCACATCTAGAATACTGCATACAGGCATGGTCCCCACATTTTAGACACGATATTAACCTTCTCGAGTCAGTGCAACGGAGGGCAACAAAGATTATTCCTTCCCTGAGGCACCTTGAATATATAGATAGACTGAGGGTATTAAATATGTTCTCCTTCGAAATGAGGTATGTGAGAGGGGATATGATTGAGCTGTTTAAAAATTTTTCTGGGATAGATAAATTGGATGTTAGCAAGTTTTTTGAGTTAGATGATGGAAATCGGACTAGAGGTCACCACTTAAAAATTAAAAAGCAAGGTTGGATTTAAGAAAATATTTTTTCACCAATAGAGTGGTAGACTTATGGAACAAATTGCCGCGGAGGGTAGTAGGTAGTCCAAATTTGACTGTATTTAAGAGTAGGTTGGATGAGTTTATGGGGAGGGAAGGTTGTGATGGTTCCTAAGTTTTGTATATATTAATATTGTTTGTATATATTTATAGCTGCATGATTTAGTTCTTGACAAGTCTTGATTGGTGATACCCTTGTTTCTGGACGCAACCATCTGGATGTAGTTTTCTTGGGAGTTTAGGTGCCTTAAAAAATAGGCCGTTTGACTATGATGGGCCCTTGTGGCTTTTGTCATCTGTTATATTATATTGTGGGGGACTTTGATTTTTTCTTCCCCTGGCGATGGTGCTTTTGTTGGGTGGGTTTTGACGGATGCGGAGGTCCATTGATAGGCCCATAACATAATTTCATCCGTGAAATTATGTTATGTTATGTTATGAGAAGAACATAATCTATTAGCATGTATTTGAAATAGCATTTTTAAATCTAAATATTATAATATATAATAAAAAAAATCTCTTTGCATAGGAGCAGAAGGGCAAGTTCATGGATTATTAGTTATTTTCTAGTTTAATCAACTACACAGGATTATCCACACCTGAAAGTTCATAGAATCAATATGCATAGATCTCACAATTACAATTTTCATTTGCATATGAGCAGAACGTCAAATTCATGGCTCATTAGTTGTGTTTGAATGGTCTACATAGCATAATTTACGCCTAGAAACACAGAGAAGCAATGCATATCTAGTGCCCAATTATAAGGTGGAATAGAGCCAACAAGGAACCTCACAAATTGAGCACCCTGTTGGCCCTATAAAATCTTGAATTGCGCACACAAATCAAATATTTAAATAATATGCCATCTGTTAACAATTAATAATGCAAAACAAAGCAAATACTTGTAAATAATTTAAATGAAATTGCTGTGCTCCCACGCTAAACATACAAACGGTCACACGCATTAAGAAACAGGTGCGAGCCGACGGTTTGACCGCAGAGATAACAAAGTCAATTGAAACAGCTATGCACATAAAGTAATGAATTTGTTATAGAGAGAGGGAGTCTGGCCCACCAGCCATTGACATATGCCTGTTAAATACGAAGTGTTATTTTGCTACGGATGTCGGCCTGATAAAAATCAGCTAGATTTTTTAATTCAAACACACTCTTGGTGTACACGCGCCTACGCTAAAACACGCACATACCCTCTGATCAAATAAGCTCCCCCCAGCTTCCGGATTGGAGAAACGGAGACACGCCCCAAAATTTCAACTAAAATAAAAGTGCTTGCAAAAAATTACATACAAGGGTATTCTGACCGAGAGAGTCATACAAGAAGAGACATTCCGACAGGGAGAGTCAGACAACCAGGTCGTCACAAGGACAGTCTCCGTAAACATTAAGTATGACTCGCTGCCTCGTCACCGGCTATGAGGTGCTCCTCACCCAAGGAGGTAGACACATCCATGACCGGTAAACCCTCGTAGGATGGGGAAGAAGAAGACTGGCGAATTCCGCATCGAAAATAAAGAGGCCGCCCTAGACCGTCACCATAAACTGATGACACATTCGACCGAACAACAGGTAGCCGTAATCATGGCCTCATCGGATCAACAACAGGCAGAACAAGGAGAAACAGAAGCCGCCAACACCAAGCCTACTGTCAGCTCAAGAAGAAGTAGGCCTCGCCAACTCCATCACCGTCGGCATCCCCTTTCAAAGAAGTGTCCGTTAGGATGGTAGAGAGGCTCGCGTTAACACACCGAATCACTACAAGCAACTGGATGAGCTACAGTGAACCGCTACTGGTAACGTAGGATGAGGCCTATCCCGACAAAAGTTTGTCCAGTCTCCACATACGAACACAGCGCCCATCATCTCAGCTCAAAAAGAACGACTATGGATCAAGACGAGAACAACGGACGAACACACGCCATAAGTTTGGTAAAGTTTTTTTTTAAATGAATAATAACAATCATAAAAGTGTTTCGGATACCAATAATCTGTATAAAATTCCAGCGCAGGCCAATTTAATAGCGTGAATTATGTGCCGATTCAGTTTTAAAATGTTAAAATGATCAAAATCCAGTGTCCCGTAGTGGGAAGAATAACATAAATTTTAGTAGAAAGAATCACCTGAATAAAGTCTGTAAAATTATTAATTTAAAGATAACCCAGTATCAAGTGTACAAAGTCTGTAAAATTATTAATTTAAACTTAAGTCCATAGTAATTGTAAAAAGTCCGTGTAAATATTAATTTAGTGTTAACCCCGTATTCTGAGTTCCGTCTGATTAAAGGAGAAGTAGTATGGAGCGTACACAAATTAATCTATATAAAAGAAGGAAATAGGTTTTGTTCGCAGATTAGGATCTGCAGTTCGGACATCCGAACACCCAAATGTTAACACACCTGGCATTACATGGTTTAACCAAAGGATCGCAGGATTACTGCCACTTTAAAATTCATGTTTTGAGACCAAGCATAACAAAATGAAATATGAAAGTAGATTTCATGTGGTGCGCGTGCACAAATCTGTAAAAGCTAACAATAATAAAGTAGTGGCGCGCACACACGCCCACACGCACATGAATTTTGTTCGCATTAAAGAACTGCAGTTTTCACTTCCGAAAGCTTCACAGAACCGCTAACTACCGTGCGTAATTATGGATATAAAAAATTAAGTATTGTAAGACTCAGAAAGTCTAAAGAATCCAAACTCAAGGTAAAGATGTACTTAAAATAATAGTTTACCTCTCATTCTTTTATTTTTAAGAGACCAGTTGCATTGTATAAAAGTAGGTTGATCTCAAATTATAAAATGTACACTTTCATTCCGTTGCCACAGCACACTTATAATAAGAGGAGGAAAGTTTTTCACACGCCTCAATATTTTTTTGTACAATGTCTATGTAAGGTTAATGGACTTTTGCCTCTAGAACGAGTAATACAAAATATGTTACGTTATAGAAATTACCTAGAGGTGCAAAAGATTCCTTTAAATTCTTTAAAATAATAAATATTTAAACTGTGTAAAATATTATAACAATTAATTATGTGAGAAAATGCTTATTCCCAAAAGAATGTAGCAGAATTAAAAAAAATAGTATTTGTAAAACTCCGTGTTCTTGAGGGGAAGTCTTTGTAGTGCCCAATTACAAGTTGGAATAGAGCCAACAAGGAATCTCACAAATTGAGCACCCTTTTGTCCCTATAAAATATTGAATTCCGCACATAAATCAAACATTTAAATAATATGCCATCTGTTAATAATTAATTAATGCCAAACAAAACAGCAAATACTTGTAAATAACGCTAAGTCGCTAGTCAATAATCAATGTATCAATGCAAAGCAAAATACTTCTAAATAATTGAAATGAAATCGCTGTGCTCCCGCACTAAACATACAAAAAGTCACACACATTAGGAAACAGGTGTGAGCCGACGGCTTGGCCGCAGTGATAACAAAGACAATTGAAACAGCTATGCACACAAAGTAACGAATCTGTTATAGAGAGAAGGAGTTTGACCCACCAGCCATAGAAATGGATTCGTGAAAGACAAAATCTTATTTTGCTACGGATATCGGCCTCATAAAGATCGGGCAGATTTCCTAATTAAACACTCTCTTGGTGTATATGCGCCTACAATAATACACACACATACCCTCTGATAAAATAAGATCCACCTAGCTTTCAGAGTGGAGAAACGGAGCCACGCCCCTAAATTTTAGTTGGAATAAAAGTGCTTGCTAAAAACATGCAAGGACAGTCCGACAGGAAGAGAAATACAAAAAAAAAACTGAGTCTATTAACACCGATGGCCAGTTCCAAAGACGTGAGCACACAACGATCTAAGAACTCATCGATTTCACTTGACTACACCTGAGGTGGTTATAAGACCTAGATTAAAACCTACAAACCCGCCATTTTCTTCTGATTCCATACATCTGCCAAACAATAAGTCAGTTACCGTTTACCCAGCCTACAAGTAAATTACCAGCGGACATCTGAAGTAAGATTGAATTCTACGAAGTATTCCACAGCCGCCGATAGCCTCAAGCCAAATCATACCATTCTTTCCACCTACCTTAAACAGGTGGCCTACCAATAAACTTGAGGTGCCCTTACATATAAACAAGTGGCCTCTCCAACTATACATAGACCTGACATTCTGATAGCCTTATGGGGGGGGGGTATACGTTACCGGGTGAAGGCTATCAGTTTATAGGAGGTGATGATACCGGTGGGTTTTACCTGTTTACGTGGTTGTATAGGTTACCGGTGGTTTGTGGGTGCGTGGTCGGTAATTAAAAGTGCGTGTATTGAAGAGTCTTCGTTGCTATTACGCACGACAGGTGACGAGGACTTTAGGCAGTTGGCCTACTTTACGCCTCTGTCTAATTGGTTCTGACTCCTTATAATTTATCACAAGGGTTATGCGTTGGGCTGGCCTTATGGAAGCTGTGCTACGGTAATCGGTGTAAGTAAAGGACTTTGAAAGGACGCGGAAAGGGAAATATAACTTTATTCTTGAATTGGCCTACTAAAGGGGCAAGTGAAAATGTCTCGAGTTCTTTGCGGTCAATATGTAGGCTTACTTTTTACGCGAAGTGTCGAGTCTAAAGGCGACAGGCTTAGGCGAGTAAACGGGATTCCGTAACGCTACTAAGAGAATGAATTAAGTTAATGAATAATGACCCGTGGGAGTATATATATCGTCTCCAAGGGGCGTGACCTTGAATTGTCCGTGGGGAGGACAGACATAGTGGTCTAGTTTGTTCGTTATTTCTACCCTTTGGGCGGAGTTTCCGACGGCTCTGTGTACCTGTTGTGTCTAAATATTTCCCATAGTTTAGCTTTATTATAGGGAATCGGTTGTTTCAGGTATCTGTGAAATTTCTCTGGTCAAAGCCTATATTTGTTCAGCTGTTGATAAATGTTCCCAACACGCGCATGTTTGTTTGTGTGCGATCCTCGTATTTGTCTAAGTAGTCACCTTTGATATCTTTCAATGGTCGTGGGTTTCCACGCGACTCTAACGATCGCTTGCCTCTGATCTATTTGTACAGTTTAACATTTATATATATATATATATATATATATATATATATATATATATATATATATATATATATATATATAGTTTCATTTCCTAATTCTCTTTGGTTCTTTATTTGTTACACTTGGCATATTATTTCCTTAATTTACACACATAGCAATTTTTAGGATGTGATAAGTCCACCGAGCGTCCATTTGTGGAGTTCCTCGCTGGGCCTACTAAATCCTGCAATTTGGTGCCAGAGGCTTACTTATTTTATAGAACGAGCCCTACAGCCTAAATGTCACAGCAGGGAAATTATTACTCAACTTTTGCAAAACGACCAGTTGACAACATAAGAAAATAAGTAGTCTAGCAGCCTCATCCATAAATCTATTCAGTCTATTCTTAAATCTCCCCAGGGAGGACGCTTCTATCACATGACTACTGAACCTTTTCCACTCATCTGCCAATCTATTTGTGAGACATTTTCTACCAATATCTTTCCTAAATCTAAATTTGTCCAGCTTAAATACTTTACTACTCTTCATATCCTGTTCACTAAAAATAAGAACCTTACATATGTCTCTACTATTATAACCTTTACTAACTTGAATATTTCAATCAAATTGCCTCAAACTGTTCTCCTTTCTAACATATATAGACTTAGTCTCCTCTGCCTTTCACTATAAAGTACACTTATCAACCCATGAATCAATTAGTCATCATTCTAAGTATATGACTTGAGCAAACCAATATTGTGCGGTGTTTAGACATCACTAATAAGTAATTTTAAATGTTAAATCCAAGTTTGCACCAGCGAAAATGCCTGGCCCGTACGAGCATTATAATATGAAAAACCCCTCAAATACATCTAAAAAATGAGCACTTTGATGTATTTTATGATAAATTATAATGGGTTTACCGACATTAACTTAAGTCAACCCGTAAAACCTTTTACTGAAAAGTATCCAAATGGAGAATTAGTGGTCTAAAGACCGCTTGTTCCATAACCTGTATCATCTGTCTTTTGGAAATATCTGAATGGACAATCTAGTCAAGTGATCTGGTTTTGTTTGTTTTTTTTCCAAATCTGGTACGATCTGTGCAAGCGTTGCAAGTAAGGTTAATGCAAATATTGCAAATTAATGGCGAGGGCCAATAACTACTTCCAAACCCCTTAAAAAGGTGAAAGAAGTTCATGCCTTATTACAGGGGCGGATCCAGGGGAAGGGGCTGAGTGGGCTTAAGTCACCCCTAAAGTAATTTGGTGCTGCCCATATTTTGCCAATAATAATAATAATTCATTTGAAAGCGTAAATTCAATTCCTTATTTATCTTCATCTTTTGACTTATACGTGTTTGTGCGTGCGAAGGTTTTGGGAGAATATTCTGGAAATTTGCGGATTCTAGACGTTCGCGCGCTTGGAATATCGTGGAAAGTTCTCGAATGCTTTCAGGGGTATAAAATTCAGACTGGGTAATGCCACCACAGAGGCAGATATTGCGAAGATGATTAAGACTGCTAATGTCCCTCACTCATCAGGGAAAACCGGTACAGTTGCAATGGCAGCTCCTCAAGCACCTCGACTTGGCATTGCTAATTTCGTTGGGAAGACGGAACAAATGATAAGAAGATGGCCATCATCCACCAGAGAGCCCCAGCTATCGAGGATCTTCCTTGAACTATGAGGGTGGTCAAAAGAGGCGGTTCCAGTCTATCTAGTTCTAAACATACCCATGGCTCAAGTTTTCAATCTCGAAAAATGCAGGATATTACGTTGTTTATGTGTTTTTCGCTGGAGTCTCTGCAGGGAATGGAAATGTCTCGTTTTTGAGCACATGGCTAAGTACAAGAAGGCCCTTGATGTTTTAGCAAACCACAACCAGCAAAGCTACAACATTGCAGCCATCACCCGAATGTAAGCCTTCCTCGACATCATGCGTGACCCTTCGAAGACCATCGAGACAATCATTACCACAAAGAAGCAAGAACAAGTTAAAAGAAACCGTCGTTTGTTATTTCCAGTAATCGAGAGTGTTCTCTTCTGCGATCGCAACATGCTCCCCCTTCAAGGACACCGTGATGACGGCCCTTTGAATCTCTTTGTTCCCAGCTTGACTGGAGAAAGAGTTTTCTAAGCCCTGTTGCGCTACCGTGCCAATGAAGGCGATTGTGACCTAATGACGCTACTCACAACCTCAGTCAAGAACTGCACTCTCATCAGCAAATATATATATATATATATATATATATATATATATATATATATATATATATATATATATATATATATATATATATATATATATATATAGTAATCCGACATATTAATCCCATCTTCTTCCCTTCCTTATTTGTTCCCTCAGTCTCTAATATTCTTTACCCTCTTCTCTTTTTTTAATTTTCTCCATCCCTTCCTAACTTTGTTCTATCCATTTAGCTTCACAAATACACTGTGACATACACAAATACATACCTAAAGATTATTAGATTGTAAGGAAGGAAGTTTAAATTATTGCATCTTGGTTTGCAGGACAGCTGGTGCTAGAGAAGGTGGTTTTATGGGGGGGAGAAGGCTCTTGAAGGCCGTCACTATTCATGGGGGATTCTTGAAGGTAATCGTGAGGACAAGCCAAGAGCCTTGGAATGGGGATGCTGGGGGCCAGTAATGGTGATAGATTACCGAGTTATCGCGTTATCTTTTAGCAAGGACTCCGGTTGATACAGATACCACGGTTTGATTGCGTTGCCCTTCCTTATCTCCCACGAGAGTTATTTGTTGATTGCTATGGGGTGCCCTAAGCCAAGGGGCGGTCTTATTCTAGCGACGGGGTCAAATACCCTTAGGGTGGGGATCGACCACACCAGGGTAGAACACCGGTATTTCGGGAGTTATGTAATCGCGAGGAATTGCGATTAACGAGGAGAATGCGCAACTGCTGTTTTCCCGATTAATAAGGCCTTGAAGCAGGGAGATTGAGGAACGTCAGGATATTGAAGTCACCAAAGCAAAAATAGAATTATTATTGAAACTAGATCTTATTGTACTTTACAAAAGTTCTTTAATTAAGTTTTAAGTTCTAAGTTCTGACATAAATTAAGTTCGAAGTCAGGTGGGGGCAAAGTCTAAAGGAGGCCGGACGAATAGACTCTTTAAGAGTTACACCTTAATGTCTGCGTTATGTACACGACTATATACAAAGATGAATTACGCGAATCCGAGAGATCGGACTGAACGATCTATAACGCGATATATTGCTATACAAAAATAATAGTAATACTCCTCTTTGTTCTGGCTTCACACAGTTATATATTTATTTTAAGCTACGCCCTACAAGTTCCCCGTCCAACTAAGCCACACCTCCCTCTTATGTACCGGCCTGCTGATTGGTCGGTATTAACATAATTCGACTTTTGATTGGCTACTGCCGAACATATTGATAAGGAAGGCACTCCGAATATTGGGTAAAATCCTCTGTGGGCTGTGGCCTGTTGCCATGGAGATAGCTTCCTAATCTGGCTTCTATTTACTTAATTGTGATAAGTATCCTGTTTATTCTGGATTCTGCTTTGATCATAATGTTTGCCTAAGATTGCCTCGACCAACTCTAACAGAGATAACTGTGCTCCGTTTACTACCGTGTGATATTCTCGTAAACGGCGCTAACTTTACTTTTCTCTCTATCTGTACTTTATGTGTGTAGCGACTCTCGCGTGTATCCTATTTTGGAGTTTTGCTATCATGATGGACGAGACGACGGTCATTTCAACGAATGACACCATTCCAGTGATTCGAATTTGCAAACAACAAACGCAGCGAGCAAATGTACTATTCCAGACAGTTCAAGAATATTATTGCTGATAGTCTACGTACCTTCCCTTGAATAGGTGTTGACTGAGCTGCTAAACCGATTGGCAGGTGATACTTTTCCGGTCGCATTCAACATCAAACATCTGCTCAGCGGCACCAACGGAGTTCTTGCTGCTTTAATGAGTGCGGCAAAAGTATACGAGGCTGACATCGAAGCCTTGAGCCTTGTCAAGGCAGAAATGGAGCGCTGGTTATCGTCAACAGTCAAATTTGACTCCATTAGACATGCCCTTACGCATCTGAAAACATATTTAAGGAATACCTATTTACTCAAAGAAACAGGAGATTGATGCTCGTGTGAAATAATAAATAGCTAATATCATATTTGCTATTGTTATATTTATAATGCTAATTTTATATAGTTATATTTATATTTCTTTATTTTAAAATACAAAGCAATCTGAAAAATCATTTATTTAGTTAAGTGTTATACCTCAGACTTCTCAGAAGAGGAAACTTTGGTTAACCCCCGCTAAATTTTGATCCTTGATCCGCCTCTGAGCTTTAATACTGTAATCGGTATTTCGACCAGTGTTTTGTTTTCCTAAAGATTCCATATTCGTCCCGCTTAGTAATTAGCAAATATGTTACAAATAGAGACCGTCAACATTGCAATAGACTGTTTTTGTTAAGGTAAAAAGAGTGAACAACCTCATTCATATTTTACCAATTTAATGACATTTTGTAAGCTCTATTCTGTCCGTAACTATTTTACTTTTCCCCGTTAACTCAAATAGGTTTCTTGTATCTATTCAAAAGGAAAATAAACGTAAGAATATATTTGTTTAGTTTGCTTAATTATAAAATATCTATGTATATGAATATATTAATTGCATTTATAATACTTCCTGTATATCTTGTTCTCATCAAATAAATGGACAATCTGATATAAGAACACTAGGCCCGAGACGCTAAATTAAGAAAATAGCGACTGTTGGCAACTATTAAAAGATGGGGTCCGAAATATCACCAATGAAATTATTCATATATTTTATATTTATTCAAATATCAGCATTTCTCTTGACATGAAAGATAAACTTGTAAGATAGCATTGTTTTACTTTTTAAAAGAGCCGTGTAAATATAAAATGTGTAATTGAATGTACGAATTGAATTTTATTTAAAACTCATGTTTGCCGCGATGTGTGCCGAGCTTAAGTATAAATTATAAAGTGTCTCAAAATTGAGATTGCAGCATTTAAATACTTTTCAAGATTCTGCCAATAAAGAATACTGGGTAACACTTCAGATTCAGGGCGCTCGGTAGATGGCGCTGTTAGTCGGCTACAATTTTGGGCTACAGCATATCTCTTATGACGTCAGACGGTAGCGTCAGCTGTGAACAAGATCGGCGCAATATTTATTTTGTATATGAGTATATACTGGGGGGCTGCGCCCCCCAGCCCCCCCCCCCAATTGATTGAAACTCAGCATCATCGCAGGGTGGTCCCCCTGCAAGGATATCTCCCCCACGAGCCGTCCCCTTGAATTTACTGGGTTTTTTTCTCCCCAACAGCTTTTTACTGGCAGAAAAACCTAACCTAATAACAAACAATTCTTACTTTTATAGGTTTCTTGATTAGTTTAGGCGCCTCTAGATAATCTAAAAGTTTTTCGCGATCATACAAAGTAAAGCCGAATTCGAATAACAAAGAAGCACATGGAGAGCACGAAAACACAATAACGAAAGAAAAACATTTGAAAAACGGGTCCTATTTATAAGCTACGATCTTGCCAGTAAGAAGCTGTTATCGTTCGCAGTAAACAAAAAATACGAAAACAAAACAAAAAACAATAAAAGACATCAAGAAACCTTACCTAACTTAGAAAAAAACTATAAACTAGCAGAGCGCAGATATTTAGTAAATAATAGACTAAAAGTTACAAATCCCCAAAACAACAAAAAAAAAATATAACGCAGTGATTGTCACATCTCACGCTACCGTCTGACGTCATAAGAGATATGCTGTAGCCCAAAATTGTAGCCGACTAACAGCGCCCTCTACCGTGCGCCTCGAATCTGAAGTATTACCGAATACTGAATCTACTGCCGAAGATTTCTTTTACAAATAAAAGAATCCCTGTTCACCTTTACCTAGCCTTCAGTCAAGAAAGAAGAAAGTTCCACCGCCCGTAGTGCCTCACGCAAAAGGCACTACCAAGAGAAAATAATCAATCGCCACCAGAAGAACCACAACCCCTCACTGGTGACCAAGAAAGAGAGCTGCCATACTTGGTTTACTACAACTGTAGTCTTGCCTCACAAGCAAAATATGAGGCAATAGCATTCACGGTGTTTACCCCCATAACTGAACCACACCCATAATTGATCCTATAACCCTAGGACCAAAATTTCACCGCATAGTCAAGATTAGGCCTAACTAATGCCAGGTACAGTTTCAGAACGACACCAGAACTCCTAATTCTCACGCTCCTCTCCCATAACCCATAATGCCCTATTAAGTCTATTCTAAGCACTTGATCTGTTGTTACTAACGTTACTTCGAATCAATGTGGAGAAGGACTTTTCATCGCTTATGAAATGGGTTCTTTCAGACTCTCATAGCAAAAAAGATTGCCCTTCCTGGGATTTGGACTAGAGCAGCTAATTCTGCCAACATTATTGCCTATGAAAGGCGTAACCTTGTAGTTTTTCTCCGCCTCCGTCGAGTTTTTCAATAGAATTTCGTATTTTCCGTTGTAGACTTTTCTATTATGGGCCTGAATGTTATATGGTGACTTTCGAATATAAATGCTACCCACTACCCTAATACCAATGGTGAAACGTGCAAAAGGACCCTGATCACTAGTTAAAAATGTATGAAATGTTTCTAAAGCGGGAGGTTGCTGGATCGATTCCCACAATCTCTCCTTTAAGATGGGGACCACCTACTGATAACGTTGGATCCGAACAACGGGTATCTAGAACGCATGGCAGCCGTTATGAAGGCGCCCCGAATCTGGACTCCATCTGGCAACTTACCCAATCCATTTGCTTAACCTTGCTGAAATTGGAAGCGGCGTTTTCACTCGGCTAAGCCGTAGCCCATTTTTATGCAATATTCTAAAGTAAGTTGCCTGTGCAATTTGGAAAGAATTAGTTTTACTTTGGGTGTCAGGTGTTTGTAAGTTTGTTCCATTTGTATTTAAGTTTGCCATTACTTGTTTTTCGATACTTATGTTGAAAGAGTTGATAATTGATGTTATAAATTAAATTATTCATTCTGTACGTCTAGTATTCATTTCATTTATTTTTCCGAAACGTCTTTCCATCACATTCGGCCATCTTCAGGGATACGCTGGGGTAGATAGAAGGATGTATGAAAAAAAATGAACGAAAGTAGTGCGCCGCGAGTTGGGAACATTTTCATGTGTCGCCCGACCATCGTTTGCCAGCGGCGTATCGACAGAACCATCCTAGGTCTCAAAAAGACTCGTTCAAAGCTTTCAAACATCCCGCTCGCATTTTTTGGAACGCTGCACAGCCCCGTCCTAGAAGCGGAGAGTATTTTGAATACGAACGCCGCTTTGAAACTTTATCCAAGGCGTAGCCCTCCAATCACGGTTCTGGGCACCATTGTAAATAGAGGGGTGTAGGAAAAGGAGCGATGAAAAAAAATAGTCACGCGCGGCGAGTTGAGAACAGTTTTCTGCGTCGCCGGGCCGCTTTTGGCGACCGACGTATCAACTGCACCATCTTGAGTCTCAAAAAGGCTCATTTAAGCGAAGTTTTTAAACCGATCACTTGCACTTCTCGGCATCCTACACTGGTAAATATGGTTGTTTACTTGTTACAGAGTCGAATGTCTATATTATTAATAATTTTGTCCTATTTTTCCTTGTAGTAATCAGTTGCAATTAATGATTACTTCCTCATCATCATCATCACTAACTCTATAATTTAAGAAGGGGATTTTTTTGAGTATTTGAATAATAATTTGATCTTAGTTTGGTTATGACTTATGTTTTTTATCAAAGTTATTTCTAATAATTCTTTTATAATATCAAAAAACAAAATGAAGTTCAGAAATAAATATAAGTATCGAAATTTTGTGAATTTTTTAAAACCCCCTGAATTACAAATGGTGAAGTTCAGAAAAATTATTTTTCTATATCTTCTTCTTCTATACTCGTAACTCTATATTTTAGCAACGTGATATTTTGAAAGGGGGGAAATTTAGTTTAGAGTTCCTTTTTTAAATTATTATAATTGGCGAAGTTCAGAAAATTTATAAAAATTTAACCATGGCTGCATTTTTAGATTTTAAATTTTAATCTTAGTAGCGAAGCGCAAGCTTCCCCTGTAGGGGGAGCAGTACGAAGCCATTGCCTGATAAATCTCTGTTACAAGAAAAAATATCTTCGCCCAAAATTCCACTATAAAAATATAAATTATATTGATTTCCTTTTTATCGCTAAAAGAAATTGTTTAACCAACCCTGCTTTTCAGAGCTGGAGCCCCGTCTTAAGAGGACGACATTGTTATACCGTGAAAATTGAGTTAACACCTGATTTGTGCTCTTCATTTCTTTCATTGGAAATTTTAACCGTAAGTTTTAAATCAGTTGAGATAAATTCTATTGAACTGTACGAAAATAATTTACATTTGGGATTCCTTATAAAGGAAAAATTGGTCATATATTTTAACTTCTGTACATTGTGTTCAGCCAAACACAACCTCAACGCTTTCTCTTGGTTAAGTAGTTATTCTTCATGTCAATCTTAATTTGTGTTATTTTATTCAACAGGCCATTGCTCATTTTAGTGAGAATTGTTTAGATTTGAAATATTTTATAGCAAAATTATTTATGAAAAAATCACTTCATCAAACCAATAACCAAATGAATGATTAAAAATACGATTCATCTTTTGTTCTCATTCTGTTTATTAACTATATCCATCATCACTCTCCTCATTCTCAATCTCATCGTCGAATTTGTTCTATGACCTTTACGAATATTGGCAATAAAGCTATGAAGTGTAGATAGACAGACCGATATTTTCATTCTGCATTTTCTCCACCATCATCAACCTCTTCGGTTTATCCCTCTTTACCTGCTCAATTTTCGTTCCATTTAAATTGGAAAGACAAAGCATTTATGCGTCTAACAGCTATGCAGCCTCTTCTAGTTTTTAACTTGGTCCCTCTTTTCGTATGTATATCACACTGTTTTTTCATTCCTGGTGGACACGAGCTCTGAGTGCAGTGTTCTTCCAACCTATCATGACGACAAAGATTGCGGTCTTTTACTTAGGTCCAGGAAGTTAATTCATCCGACATTGTGACTTATGAAAGGCATAATTATCAAATTCCTATCGAACACGGTCAAGTTTTTTGATGGACTTTCTTAATTGTTGGGGTAGACTGTTTGTTCTATTTTGAACCTCTTCGTATACTTTCAAAATTGCAAGTTTGTCGACCGCACCACTTCTTGTACTGTCTGTGGTTCCTTTTCCTTTCTCAAAGCTCTCTCCTGTCTGTCCGTCTCCTTTCGGGTGAACCAAACTTTCAACGCCGTCTACAAGAGTATCCTTTCACTGCGTAAAGAATTTGATTATATAATCCCGGGTGGCATCGTCTGTCCGCCAATGTCTCATTGGCATCGACATTTCACGTTATGCTAAAATCTGCACAGGGTGACTTCTGCGGGTGGTAACAACCACTACAGGGCTTTCGCCATACTTATTTTCTGCTGTTCAGAACCATTTTGAAGACAAAAAGAGAGATGCAGAAACCTTAGATTGCAGACTTGATAACAATATAGTAAAATAGAAAGAGAAATTTGACGCGAATGAGCAATGAGACAAGAAACAGGAGTTTTTTTTAAAGGTAAGAGAAAGGGACATTAGAAGAACACTAGGATCAAAGAGAGTAAAGAGCAGTACAATGAAGGCAATCCTTACTGAGAAGACAGAAATAACGCCAGGGAAAAGAAGTTTGAAATTTCTGGCCGGGACTCGAATCCGGGTGTGCTGATTGCCGGTCAGATGCTCTACCGTTAAGCTCCCAGGCACAGTGACTCCCAGCTAGGAACTTCAAACTTTTTCCCACTGGCGTTATTTCTGTATTCTCAGGAAGGACTGCCTTCATTGTGCCGCCCTTTGTTCTCTTTGATTCTAATGTTCTTTCAATGTCCCTTTGTCTTACCTTTAAAAAACTCCTTTTTCTTGTCTCATTGCCCATTCGCGTCAAATTTCGCTTTCTCTTGTATTATATCACTCTCTCTCTCTCTCTCACTCTCTCTCTCTCTCTCTCTCTCTCTCTCTCTCTCTCTCTCTCTCTCTCTATATATATATATATATATATATATATATATATATATATATATATATATATATATATACAGCCTTGGCCAAAAGTATTAGGCCACCCTAGTGTTTCTAGGTTCTGCTATCTCAATGTTAATGAAACACGTGTGCATGGTGGTTTATGGTATATTACACAATATACTTTAGTTTAATATCTGGTTGACCCTGCTTTAGCTTCAACTACCGCTTTTATACTGTACTGTACGTATGTAACCAATTTTGTGTAAAAGCAACGTTCACAATTAACTTATTTTCCCTTGATTATTCCAGTGTTTTATGCTAAAATACGTTGTAGATACAGTAAATAAACAGGAAAATGCCTAAAACAAGGGAGTTGAGTGAGTGTGAGCGAGGTCAAATCGTAGCTCATCATAAAGATGGAATGTCTCAAAAGCAAATTGCTCTGAAGATGAAAGGTTCCCGATTTGTGGTGCAAACGACTCTCGAGCGCTTCAGAGAGACAAAAGATGTGAAGACAATACAAAGAACATGTATAAAAAAGGTTACAACGCCTCGTAATGACAGATCCATTATTCGTCAGTCGCTCAGAAGCAGGAGAAAAACATCGTCAGAGCTCTGTGCGGACTTCAACGAGGCAGGTACATCACAAATATCAACCAGAACTGTTAGAAGAAGTCTTGTAGAGTACGGTGTGAAAGGCTGTAAAGCCGGGAAGAGGCCATGGATTTCTGAAGCGAATATGAATAAACATCTTCAGTTTGCCAAAAACAACTCAAATTGGACCAGTGAGCAATGGTCGAAAGTCATATGCTCTGATGAAAGTAACTATGAGGTAAGATAGTACAAGTATTCAATCAACATATAAACTCAAAATATCTGTGTTTTTTTTACCAAAATATATAAGAAATATCTAACATAAGGATAATATTATCGTTCATGTTTTTTACTCAGGATTTCGGCACATCTGGTGCAACTTTCGTGCATCGCAGAGTTGGGGAAGCATTTTAGGCTGAATGTCTGGTACCAACCGGAAAACATGGGTGTGGTTCTATGATGTTGTGGGCTTGCATGTCTGCCACAGGACCCGGAGAAATGTTTTTATGTCACGGAAGGATGAATTCAGCTACCTATGTTTTCAGGTTATCGGATGTTTAAGAGCCATTAATTGCTAAATTATATCCAGGAGTGTCGAAAAACAGTATTATCTTTCAACAGGACAACGCTCCATGTCATGCAGCTAAGAATACTCATCAATGGTTTGAGACACAGGGTATTGTTCCCATGGACTAGCCAGCTCAAAGCCGCGATCTAAATCCGATAGAACACCTATGGGAAACTCCTGGTAAAGCTACCAAGAACACAACAATTAAAAATAAAGAGCATTTGTACCAAAAACTTAGAGAAGAATGGAGTAAGATTGCGTCTAGCACCTGCAAAAAACTAGTTGATTATATGCCTAACCGTATAAAAGTGGTAATTAGAGCTAAAGGAGGGTCAACCAAATATTAAAACTAATGTATATTGTGAAATATGCCGTAAACCACCATGTCCACGAGTTTCATTAACATTGAGATAGCAGAAACCAGAAACACTAGCGTGGCCTAATACTTTTGGCCAAGGCTATATATATATATATATATATATATATATATATATATATATATATATATATATATATATATATATATATATATATATATATATATATATATATCTTCTAATCTGGTTCGAGCTATCAACCAGATTGGTGTGTATCTCGAGGACGTTCCAATGACTAAGATCACCATCCCCTTTTACTCATTCGAGATGCTTAAATACCTTATGGCTTTCGTAATAGTGCTAATACCTTCTAACGGTTCGTGGATCATGTTTTTAGAGGCCATCCATTTGTGTTTTCCCTCATCGACGTTCTCCTTATAGCGCATTCGTATCTCTAAGAACATATGTCTCGCCTTCTTCAGGTCTTTGCTCGCTTGTAGGAGTGCAGTATTGTACTTCACACTTCTCAATGTCTCTTTGGTGTCTCACAACTCTACTTCCTCGGACACCATTGATTCTCATGAGAGAATTCATCATCTTGGGGGTAAACCTACTGCGATGCTAGATATCACTGAACCTTCCCCGCTAAAGCAACTACGTCCTTTCTGTAGGATGGTCAAGTTCTACCACAGATTCAGTCTTGACTGTGCCTCTAGTCATGCACCCCTTGAACACTTCGCTGTGTAGAACTAATTGGAATTCTCTTATCTACTTCTCTGCCGATGCGTTCTTAAATTTTTATTGTGCCAAAGAAGCTATTTCCTTTGCTGTGTTTCATCTATCATTGTTTTGGACGCACCATCAGCGTTGCTTAAGACGCTGTAAAGAAAAGGTTGGTAACGTTTCAAGCTTTCTTTTTCTTGCTCTCTTTCTAATCGAAAACTACTTGGAATTTACTTCACAACCACCACTTCCGTCCTCACTTAGAATAGGGTTGAATTTCTTGTTTTCACGGACCACAGGCCCTTTGGATGATGCCGTTTTCGCTCGGTGACTTCTCCCGTTCATTATCCAGTTGATTTTTGTAATTTGGATTTCACACTGCTTCTTACTAGCGATAATCCTTATGTTCATGATTATTTAAACATCGTGCCGAGTCGTTAGACTCACAGGAGGCAACATCCCTGAAGAGGGTCGTGAGGCCATCCTTCGGGGTTCTTAAAGCCCACACCCAATAGTAGGCTGGGTGACTCGGAGACGGTAGATTCTGCAAAAGAGGGACCCCGCCTCCGAAGCCCCCCGCTCGCCTAAGGTTTCGAGGCGGAGGGAGGAAAAGACTCGCATGGATGGCGAGCCCAACCTTTTCCGATAAGTACTCGAAGACGACAGCGCCTTCAGCGCATTATCGGGACAACAGCGTCCAGAGTTCTGCCTCCGGAAAGCGTACGGTAATTCCCATGGCGGTCTTCTCTTCGAAGACGGCCCCGCGTCTCCTCCGAGCTAGGCCTGGAGGGCATATTCCTTCAATGGAATTGTCGCGGACTCCAAGCCAACTGAGAGGAGCTACGGAGGCTTGTCTCCTCCGTTCACCGTTAGCTATTTTTTGCAGGAGACCATGCTGAGCGCGTGCCCCCTGCTCACCCTCCCTGAGTATAAGGGTTTTGTGACCCCACCACCACAGGATGGGGGCTTGGCAGTAGGATGCGTGATTTACACCCAGCATGATGTCTCCGTTCTTCTCTTCGCTTTGGACACCTCCTTTCAGGCAGTAGCTGTGCAGCTATACCTGGATAAGAGGTATACTGTTATTTCCGCGTACATTCCACCGTCAGCCGACTTGGAAGCGGGAGACTTCCGCCACGTCGTGGCATAGTTGCCGAGGCCCTTTCTCTTGTTCTGAGATCTGAACGGTAGACACCTTATTTGGGGAGACTACTCGATTAATCTCAGGAGTCAAGTCCTTGCCGACCTGATCGACGAGCTGGAGATAGGTGTCCTAAATGTAGATGAGTTTACGCATCACTGCCTGAGAACCGCTTCATTTTCCTGCCTCGATCTATATATGTGCTCTCCGGATGCACAGCCTGATTTTGAAGGCGGGGAGGTCAATGTCATCCATGATAGTGATCACTTTCCTATTCAAATATCATTTTCTAGGCCGCTGTGGCCCAAGAGTCCGCCCCAGTGGTGCTTGGCACGAGCACGATGGTCCGCATTTCAGGAAATGATTGATTAATGTGTCTCAGTAAAGGATGTTAGGTCGGTAGACGAGGCCGTTTAGTTCTTCTCCGGCAACCTCATCATTTTGGGCCTAACTACTATTCCTAGAACTTCTGGCCGTTTTGGAAGCCGACCGCTCCCGTGGTGGTCAGCCGAGTGTGGGACACCCCTCAAACCGAAGCGTTATGCCTACATGCAAAACGCCGCCCGAAGATTTCACTGTCAATGAATTTAGTCGAGCTAGGGCTAGGTTCCAGTATACGAGGGGCGGTCAATAAGTTTTGCGAATCGGTAGGGTAAAAAAGAGGAAAGGGGATGGCTGTTTGTGGGGTGTTAGGACAAGTTATGACAAGTCTGGACCTGCAGCCGCACGCTCCTGCCTCTTCTATTTAAGAAGCAGTAGCTGATCGCAGATCGTCAGTCACGAATTTTTTAACAATGGAGAAGGTTGAGCACCGCGCAGTAATCAAATATTTGACCAAGGAAGGCAAAAATGCAAAAGAGATCCATGAACGCATACTGCAGTGTACACCGACACCGCCCCTTCCTATGCAACCATTGCTCGCTAGAATAGGGAGTTCCGCCATGGTCGTGAGTCCCTTAAAGATGATCCCCGTACAGGACGCCCGTCAGACGTGACCAACGAGGACAATGTGGCCAGTGTGCAGAAGATGATCCTCGAAAATCGACGGGTGAAGGTCGAAGAAATCGAGCGACAACTTGGAATATCACATGGAAGTGTTATCAACATCATCCACGACAATTTGGCCATGACCAAGGTCTCTACCCGTTGGGTCCCTAGAAACCTCACTCCCCATGATTGACTTCAACGTCGTCAAAGTCCACAAGACTAGAGTTGCACAAGCTGCCCTGCGCGAGTACGGATTCGAGGACCTCAACCACCCCTCCTACAGTCCAGATCTGGCCCCTAGCGACTACTTTTTATTCCGCCAGCTCCGGCTGCACTACGTGGACGCCGGTTTTGGGACGCTGAAGATGTCCAGCTCACCGTCCAAGAGGGAATTGAACAGCAGTCGGGAGATTTCTGGTTGTCGGAAATTCGAAGCCTCAGGGACAGGGTGGTGCAAGTGCATTGAAGTCAAGGGTAGTTATATTGAAAAATAATAAAACACTTTTCCTCATATCTCGTTTCCTTATATCCGAATTGCAAAACTTATTGACCGCCCCTCGTATTTCGAAACATGCCCGACACTCTTCTTGACGGGCATACGTGTCTTCACTTAACGGGAAGATCCCACTAGCAGAGGTGGGGAAGCGAGTCAAATGGATTCGGGGAAAGTTTTCGCAGGACTCTTTCCCCCCCCCCCCCTTCCCGTTCTCCAGGAGAAGGGACCGTAATCTCGGACCCCGCGTCCGTGGCGGAATCCTTCGCAACCGCTTTCTCCGCATTCTCTAGCCAAGATGATGCTCCGCCAGCATTCAATGCGCGTCGTGATATCGCGAAAGGCCGCTGACTGGACTTTACCTCCAGAGGCGGAGAACCCTTCAACGACAGATTTACTCTGATTGAGTTGCGTTCCGCTTTCGCTTCGTGCGCGGACACCGCTACTGGTCCGAACGATGTCCCATACGCCATGCTTCGACACCTGGGTGAGTGAGGCATGGCCTTTCTGTTAAATTTGCTCAACAGGATCTGGGTAGAGGGTATCCTCCCAGATTCCTGGCGAATCGCTACTGTACTCGCTTTTCGCAAACCGGGGCGAGATCATTCTAACCCGGCCGGTTTCCGCCTATCTCTCTAACCTCCTGCGTGTGCAAGTTGATGGAGTAATTGGTAAATGTTAGATTAGCCTTCTTTCTGGACAGCAAAAGACATCTGTTTTCTGCACAGTGCGGCTTCCGCAAGTTCTGCTCCAACTGGAAAATATTGTCTGCGAGGCCTTCCTGCGTTGACAGCACTACGCCACGGTGTTTTTCGATCTGGTGAAGGCCTATGATACCGCATGGCAATACGATATCATGGAGACTCTCGACACGATGGAGGCAAAGAGATGCCACCCAATCTTTATATCTGAATTTTTGCGAGATCGGCGATTCCGCGTATGCGTGGGGGAACCATTTCTGGCCTGATTGAGCAGGAAGAGGGTGTGAAGCAGGAAAGTGTCCTCAGTGTAACACTCTTTGCCCTGAGCATCAATAACCAGTGCCTTCCGCCCCTTCCCCATTCAGAGCCTACTTGTTGATGCTGGGGAAATGTCACTCGCTCTGCGCCGTGTACAGTGAATTATTCACCTGCACGCGCGAGCTCGGTGCTTCCCTCAGTCGCCAAAAGCTCTCGCTGCATCCGCAGCTGATCTCGACTGGGCCTATGCCATCGAGAGACGCCAGTCATACCGTAAACCCTCTGGGTTTAGAGCTAGGAAAGTCCTTCGAGACCTAGGTATAGCTCTTGATCTGGTAGCGCCCCTAGATCTGCCCAGGACGCCACCCGAGAGAGTACCACCTCTGACAATTTGTCGACACTTCTCTGCTCCTAAAGCTTTTACCGCGCCGGGAGTATTGCGTTCAACCTTTTTGAAGCACACTTCGTATCACGCTGGAGCGTGCCAGTGTATACGGATGCCTCCAAGCCCCAAGAGGCGGTCTGTTTCCATACTGTATCCCCTCTGTTTGAAGCCAGTGGGACTCTGTCACGTGCTGGGTCTGTCTTCACGGCCAAGCTGGTTGCGATACAACGCTCGGTACGGCAGATAACGCGACGTGCCCGGTTCGGAGACCGGATTGTGATTTATAGCCACTCACAAAGCGATCTGAGTGCTCTCGGGGCATTGGAATCTCCGCATCATTTGGTTCGCGATATCAGTGACGCCACGGTTTTGGCGAGCCGAGCGGATGTCGAGATTACCGTCTGCTGGGTTCCTGGACATGTAGGAATTGCGGGGAATGAGCGCGCCGATGAGGGCGCCAAAGAGTCCGCGAGGACTGGGATATCAGACCAGCGTTTCGTTCTTCCCTACACCGATTACATGGCAGGAATACGGGCAGCTCTCCTGACTGCTTGGCAAAGAAGATGGTAGACAATCGAGGGAAACTTAAAGTTGCGTGCTATTGCGCCGCGACTGTTCCCATGGACCTACCACTGAATGCCGCGACAGTTTCAGGTTGCTTTTTGTCGTCTCCGAATTGGACATAAATGCGGGACGCAGGCCATTTGAAGGAGCGAAAGCCTGCGCCCTATTGTGAAGACTGCGCTGTCCCCCAGACTGTTCGGCACATTCTTGTTAAATATCCCAGTCTGTGCGATCTTCGCGCACGTCACCTGTCCCGGTACCAGGACGATCGGGGTCGCTACCGCTTGTCCCTTGTACTCGGGACGGGTTCGTGTACACTGACTTATTGCCTTTTCGACTTTTTAGAGGAGATTGGCCTCCTCCCCTTTATTTTACTGTTGTTTTTTTTAGGTTGCATGTTCCTGCGCCGGGGGGAGGCGGGCCTACCCTCGAAGCCGGAGCGCGCTACTTTCTTGCTTTTTTGCTTTGTTTTCTTGTTGTTGTTATTTTTTAGCCCTTGTCCTTTTTAGTGTGTTATTTGTTATTTACATATTATTTGTTTTCTTTTTTGGTTGTTTTTCTTAATGTAGCCTAGTAGTAGACTTTGTTGTGTACGGCGACTTATGCCGAAACAGGTAGTCGCCAGAGGCGTTTCCAATATTTAAAAAAAAAAAAAAATCCTTCATAGATCAAAAAAACATGTTCAACGTTCACAACTCTTTATTTGGTATTCGAATTCTTAATAAAATTTTTCCCTACAATGGTTACTCTAAATCGCTTCTTCATAAACAAATTACCTTATTTCTTATTTAAAAAATACTCCACTCTCAAACTATTATAAACCATTAATAAATTAGAGGTCTTCTTTTCCTTTCGATACTTTGGGTCCCAATCTGAAAAACTTAAAAATAAATTGTAACAACGGTTGACAACGGCCTATCCTCAATTATTCACCTGTATTGTCCTTCTTAATGAACTAGGAATTCGATCACTTTTCAAATTCAAAGATCAACCGCTCACCAGTATGCGATCCCAAAGTAGATACGGTTTTGGTTGTATGTGCAGTAGCACTGTATCATATACGGGGGGCACCATGGCGCACGCCTTATTCCTACTGGTCTTCAACTTAGTAAACTTGCCCCATCCTCGATTCGAAACTACCTCTCGCAATGTGGTTCAAGGGTCACTCTCAAATGAAATTCCAATTATGTCTCAGTTCTCCTTCGGCACAAAATAACTAAATATAAATACGGTATCAGTTGTGTATACGAAATCCCCTGTTCGGACTGTCCCCCCAAATACATAGGTGAAAGTATTGTTTTTAATAGAAGAATTAAAGAACATAAACAGGATCTTCAATTTGAGTAACTTTAATACCACCTTAGTGAAACATCAAGAAAAGAAGATCAACACATAGATTTAAAAAGTTACTAAGTCATTATCAATATTAGAGATGTTGAAGTAAGACAAATAGCGGAAGCATTTTACCCTTTCAAAGAGAATTCATTTGCGGACAATAAGACCTCTTATAATCTAGATCTTTTAACCTTTAATATTATCAAAAAGTCACAAGTAGTTCTTATCTGGCGGATGAATATATCATCTTTGTAAACCCCATTGTTTTACCGGAGTCGTCTTATTGGGCGTATGCTCAGTATTGTTCAAGACTCTGAAGAGGATAAGTTGTTGCTGATCCAAATTCTAAGCAGGGGCGGATTTAAGGATGGGCAATATGAGCAGCCGGCCAGGGAGAGTTGGATTGCCGGCGGGAGGGGTGATAAAAATGAGCACCCATCACCTAGTGCAGCCACCATACTGTCTTTCAAAGTATGTCTCGAGCATCTCACCCCCCCCCCCTCACACACACAGTTGTTTGCCGGAAGCGGATAGTTTACAAGCCAACTCTGTGTGTGTTTATGTGTGTGGTTCGTTCATGGTGAGGACCAGTGGCGTAGCTAGGAATTTGGGGGCCCGGTAGCATTATCTTCTTTTGGGGCCCCCAAAACATATGAATGACATGAAAACAACTCCTGCAATATATTTTTTTAATTTTTAAGGATACACATGGCTCATGAAGCTATAAAAATGCTCAAAGAATACAGAGAAACCTAAATATTAAAAACTCCTGATTTAGACTGATTATAAAACAAAGCCTGTAGCAACTGCATCACAAAAATTTCAATATTAAGTAACTTCTTATGCTTTGCTTGACTGATGCTTGAGCTAATATTTGTCATATTTTTTTATAAGCCTCTATATTTAACCATTTTATTGACTGTTTTTGCCATTCAAAAAAATGGATGGGGCAATCCTTTGGGGCATCTGTCTAATGGGGGTCCGGGGTAACTTTTAAATTTGTGCCCCTCCCCAGCTACGCCACTGGTGAGGACGTGAAAGTTCACAGCTCTCAGCAACATTATTTTGCAGCCGTAGTGTGGCTTGACTTTCAAACTGTATTGTTTGTCTAAAGGGATACTTGCACTATGTAGGCGAATAATTTACTGTGTAACAAAATTTCACTTTTGTCTTGTCCTTGGGTTAAAAGTGTTATTTCTCAATTGCTTGTGGCTCTATTAAATTTTAAAAAAAGTTAATTTTAATCCCAAAACTTTGCTTTTGTGGCTAGGACATTGAATTTTTAAATTAGCCCATTTATGGTAAATAACATTATTTTGATGCAGATAGTAAAAATATATAAAAAGTTTCAAGGGTTATGTTTTTTTTCAGTTATGGCATAAACATAATATACATTATTCAAAAAGTTATAGAAAGAGTACTACAGTAGTAATAGTTATTATTTCCCTTATATTTTGTTTTTTGCGACCTAGACACTAATAGCAGTTCTCTTACATTCCATATAGATTCAGCATTAATTTGGTGAAAAATAAACTGTAGAGCTTTCTTGAACTTTCAAGAATTTTTTATATGTTTTAAGAATTCCTAGAACATTTTGGCAACGTAGATGACTGTATAAATACAAAGAATGTCTATTCAACAAATCACTTTTACATCACTCGGAAGAATCATCTTTCTACACTCGAAGAGAAGTCTTAGCCGGCAAAGGAGGAAAAGTCGAGGCAAGTCAATTCCCAAACCACCCCGTTTTCACTGAGCCATACTGTGGACGGCAACCTACAGCCAGCCAGCTACTTACCGGACCTAGAGAGTTCTTCGAGCCACCCACACCCTGCCCCCTACCCCCCTGAATACAAATTACTTTATTTCCCTGGCACGTCATACTGATATGACGTGCTAAACCCTCCCCCATCCCTGCCCCGCCGTGATCTGGCTCCGTGAATGTGACTCTACACATAATAGCTTCGTTGCAACTATGTCGTTCTACTTAGAAAAGGCATAATTGTAAACTTTGGGGAAAGGAGGTCTGAGGCTTAGCCCGCTGTGGAGCCCAATAGAAGGAGCAACCTGGATTGAGATTCAGTTACCAACGTGGGGAGGCATAACACCCTACCCTGCGGTACCGTCCAAGACCACAGAGGGAGACTCTACCGTCTCTGTGAGATGTCGGATGTAACTGTTAAATACCCAAAACCCAATAGAGGGGGCGGCCCCCCGACTAAAGTCAGTTGATTCTGGCTTCAGTCATCCTTAAGTCCGCCATGTTTTTACACCCTCTGAGGAGCCCAACCAGGTCCATACTCACCTATCATCCATCACCACATCCGAGTCATGTTCACGGGGTCGTCATCGGCGGGGCGGGGCTACGTCTCAAAGAAAGAGGCAAAAGGAAAGAAAATGGCATCCAGCACATCGCACCTCACAATACTGCACACCACAGAGAAGACCCCCACCACGATCGACCAACACACACTACTTAGCTTAGCCACTACCCATGACACCCCAATCACAAACATTTTAAAAACACACACAGGCCACAAGCTCGTCTTCTGCTCACAGGAGAACGCACTAACATTTCACCAAAACGCAGCCGACACACTCGCCACTCATAACCTCCAAACAAAACTAGCAGCCGGCATTCTAAAAAGACACCAGATACGAATCGAAAAGACCAACTCCTTATGGCTGGCCTTCACCAATGATGACCTCCGTACGCACCTCAGACAGAAGTATGGGGAGGAGGTCATCACAGATCTGTACTTTAATCGTACAAAAAACGGCAGTGATACCATTGTCCAACGAACACAACAAAGCACTGCTGCTAGACCAGGGTATCAAGGTCTGCGGCGCACTTACTCACCCACATAACATGGAGTCACAACACAACGTAAGACCAACACAATGCCACCGGTGTTACAAAACCGGACACGTAATACGAACATGTCAAGCAGGCCTAATCTGCTCAAAGTGCAGTGTAGTGGGGCACCACTACACCACATGCACAGCCACCACATCCCTTTGCTCCAATTGTGGCGGCGACCATGTCACCGTCATTCAGAAATGTCCTTACTTAAGTAAGGCCCACCATGACGCCGTTGCGGCTATACGGCGCCCACAACCAGTCCACACAACCACACACTCCGCACCCGCCCCCCTCCCCTCACTAAAACATTCGCCGCAGCTGCCGGCGCAACGGTGTCTGCACCTACCCCTGCTCCACCCCAGACAAACCCAACCCCAGCAGCACCTCCATCTCACCCACACATCCCGTCATCCTCCCCCACCCTAGCACCTTACACTCAGAGACACCCACTACTACCGACACCCACGCCCACCCTACACCACACACCCACCCCCACTCCACATCACACAACTAACGAGACCACAAACCCGAAGATGCACCTGGCCGCCTTGCTCTCAACAGTGGCAAAAGACATGTCGAGGGGCGACCCCCGCCTATACGCAAACATACTCAACACACTATTCGCCTCACACGGAATAGAGCAGATCACCTTTCCTGAGAAGGTGTTCGCTCTAATAGACGAGCACACACACAGGAGACCCGCACTCCTCCCAACTCCGGTGGGCACTCACACCTCTCCACCTGGACCCACCGGCCCCCACTTTCACCACGCCCCCCCGCCTCTCGTCCTTCTGTCCCTGCACCTTCCTTACCTACCCCTCCGCCTACTACTCCTTCCTCTCTCCCAATTCCTTCTCCTGCCCCCACTCGTTCCACCTCTCTATCAAAACTCCCTCCTACCTCCAGAACTTCCCCTTCGGCAACCTCCACTCCTCCCTCTACTGCCACCAACCCCCCTCCAATTGTCCCCGGCTTCCCTTCCACAGCCTTCAACCCTACTCTCACTGACACCACAACCTACACCTCCCCTTAACCCGCAACACCCCGCGCAAAACAAAAAACCTACCCTCCCCCCCTCCCGTACACACAAACACGGGCGATTCCAACCACTCACCCTCCTGCTGTTCCTACTCCTTCCCCTTCCACTTCTCCTTCGATCCAACCTCCTCTTTCCCCCGACACCCACCTCTCATAATCTGCACTTTTCCTACTATCTCCAGGCACTCATCTCCTAGCTCTACTCCATCCACCTTTGCTACTAACTCCCCCCTCCTAGACTCCACCCTATCCAACCCTGCTTCCAAAGCTACTACCTCAACACCTCCTTCCGCAGAACACACTCCTCCCTCCACCACGGCCTGCCCACCCAACAACATCGCTGATAACCCCCATAAACCACAGCCCACACGGATAAAGGTACTGGCTCCTCACGCCTCCTGAGCAATAACCAAGGAGAGAGGAACGGTACCGGGAAAATCAGCCTCCCGCGCACTCCGCCCACGACAATAGGTCGCCTCAACGTGACACAATTAAACGTACGCAGTTGGCACGGTATTCACCATACGGTTGCCAACTGGGTGCTAAACACACAAAGACCGGACATAGTACTCCTGAACTCAACCAACCTACTTCCTCCCAACAACAGACTCCGCATCGCAGGCTACCACACCTACCTATCTCCACAGGCGCGGCACCTAGGATCAGCGATTCTAGTAAAGCGCTCCATACACCACTCCTTCATCAAAACACAAGACAACTCCTTTCTAGCCTGCAAGATAGAGACAAGCTCCAGCCACATTCTAGTGGCCACACACTACAGACCACCACGCCTACAATTAAACATAGAAGTCCCACTCCGGGCCCTATCTAACCATAACCTCCCTATCTTCTTCGCGGGGACCTCAACGATTTTCACCCGACACTCATTTTCAACAACACGAATGACGCAGGAAGGTACCTGGCCGGTGCCCTGTGGCGTTTTCGCTGCGAGCACATCGGCCTCACCTTCCCACATTCTTCGGTCCTCGCGGAGGTACCACGTCCCCGGACATTGTCTTTCGCAACGACCACGCCCCACGCTTCCACACACACACATATCACGGGGTCCCCACGTACTCTCTGACCATATACCGATATGCCTCATCATATCCACATCTTCCATACTCATACCTACACCACCTCTCTACGATTACAAAAACACAAACTCGGAAGAGTTCAGGAGACACATAACAGAAAACACGCCACAAAACCTCGACCTGGAGTACACCAATCCAAACCTGTTAGATGACCACTGGTGCTCAATCTTAAACATTATAACCACAGCACGCAACCTACATTCACCACAAAAAACTACACTTGCATAAACCATTTCACATTTTCCATACACACTCAGAGATTCATCACACAGTACAATAATCACTACACTAGAGGCCCACGACAACACAACATAAATCACTTACGTGCCCGCATCCTACAGTGCGTGCAGCTAGATAGGAACCGGCAGTGGCGTGAAGTTGTCCGCATCGCGGACGACACCCGTTCCACGGACCCTTCCTTCTTTTGGGGGCACGTCAAAAGGATGTTAGGCACTGATCCATGCAAACCCATCAAGTAAACAACCAAACACTCACGGACACTAACGTCATCTTCGACGCATTTAGGTCCCACTGGGACACAGTACACACACACAACCCACCCAAACCACACGCGCGGGAGCACTTCCAGGAAGTCCAGGAGTGGTGTCGGGCCCAGGCTCACGAGCTAAGGCCTGCCCCCCCTGATGCGAATGGAGCTGCTCGACTACACATCCACACTAACCACTCCAATAACTGTCGAGGAAACAAAACACTACATTAAAACAACACCAAACCCCCCCCCCCCCGCCTCCTGGTCCCTCCGGGCTACCAGCCACACTTATACACAACCTCCCCACAAACATATACCCCACACTTACACACAAATTCAACGCCTCACTAGCCTCATGCCATTTCCTTAAAATATTCAAAGTCTCTCACAACATACTCCTACACAAACCTATGGCTCTATTAGAGCATCTAGGCAAAATACTCGAACGAATGGTCAACTGCCGCCTACGGGAGTACTTGGAAGAGAGGGACTGGTTCTCCCTCTACCAATATGGGTTTAGGAGAGGCCGGTCCACTCAGGCGGCCGTGACTATCGCTCACGACAGAATACAAAAAAAAACGCCAGGTACATCAGAAGACTCTCTCCATCAGCAAGGACGTGGAGAAGTCCTTCGATAAAGTGTGGCACGAGGGACTCCGTTGGAAACTCGCCAACAATGCGGAGTTACCTCTCTGCACCAGAAGGCTCCTCTCGCACTACCTCACTGAACGGAGTTGCCACATAAAATACAACAATACCCTCTCACGACCCTTTACACCACGCTCAGGCGTTCCCCAAAGAAGCGTACTGGCATTCACACTATATATTATGTTTACAAACGACACCCCACGCCCACCCGAAAACTGCTGTCACACATACACAGTGGCCTACGCCGATGACGAGACCATTCTCGTCAGCGGCCGAGGTCCAGAAGAAATCGCGCTCCATGCACAAACAATACTAGACGACAAGACAGATTACGAGAATAAATGGCTGATTGCCACGAATCCTCAGAAGACACAGATGACACTCTACGGCGCTAGAGATCATTTCACGCACAACCTACAAATCTTCTTACACACACCAGACATGAACCACCTAAACTCAACAAGGCTCGAATACACTCAATGTACAAAAATCCCTAGGTACAAAAATCCCTAGGGTAACTTTCGACAAGACACTCAGGTTCAATATACACCAAAACATAACAAGCAAGAGCCTCACGAACAAACACATCGCTGTGCAGGTTCTACTTTGCGAGCAAAAGACTAAAGCTACACCTCTACAAAGCACTCGTGCGACCTATTCTCACGTACGCCCCATTGTCACTCGTAGCCGCGAGTGAAACTTGGAAGCGGAAGGCTCAGCGCATTCAGAACTTTGCTCTGAAGCGCGCTTGCCGCTCTCCGTTGTATTCGAGAATGGCCGCACTACACAACGACAACAAATTAGCACCCCTCAATACATACGCTCACGCCAGACTCACAAAACAACTCGGGAAACTCGCCAGAGACCCACTATACACTGCACTACACGTAAGAAGGTATGCGATGGCACCGCGATACCCCGCGGTCCATAAACACCCACCACCCGTACCGTTCTTCGCATAACCAAAAGGCATCATGAATAACGCGTTTCCGACTGAGCAGACAGCCTCGCCCTCCTGACCTGCCTCCAACCGTCGTCCAGTCATATCAAACCACGAGACCGACGCAGCCACACTAACACCACGCATCGGTGTATAGCCACTGACCTATCAACTCTTGCTATCTTTTCTTAAATGATTTCTGCAACCTTCCTCTATGACTACCCGATCGCCTGTGTCACACACAGCGATCCCTCTCTGTCCTTTCTATAAACAAAAGTATTAAAGTACTCAACAAATCAGTTTAACTCTAGCCGCCACAGCGCAGACATCGTCACTCGTCATTGATAGAAGCATTCGTCACACATGGTATCAAGAGGTTGCAAGCATCCGACAGACGCATTTTGCTATGACTACGGCCAGAGATGGGCACGATCTTGATCTTCAAGATCAAGATCGTGATCTGATCTTGAAGATCACTTTTATTATAGTGATCTTTATCTAAGATCACTTTAGACTTCAAGATCACTTTTAATTTCAGATTTTTAAATATGAAGTTTTATGTTTGTGTGCTGGTATTTAAAATATAAAATTAGCTATGAAAAATTGATATTTTTCCTAGCTAATTTTAATTTTTAAATATTTTTTCAAATATATAGGCATAAAATATAAACTACACGTCCGTATTCATAATAAATTAATTCGAAACATATTTTATTTATAGGTTGAATTTTTTAATAATGAGTTCAATCTTAAAACTTCAACAGGCTCCCAAGGGAACCAAATATTCTAGGTTGTCACCAGAACAGTATTTAATATATTTAGAGAAAAATCTTGGTAATAAGGATCAGTCTGTGCTATTGAACGGGAAATATTTTCAAATTGTCAAAAATTGGAAACAATATGAAGGTTATTTGCCTTCAAAGTAGAAAGAAAACTACAATTCTGTCTGCTGTCCTCGCCTCAACAAGCAATCTTCTGAGACACCTCAGGGTTAGTACTATTTAGTAACTAAGTAGTAATTAGCAATATTAACATAACAACAGATGTGAGGCCTAGTGTGAGCCTAGAAATATATAGGCCTATTTAATTTTAACTAATTATATTGGTATGGTACTGGTACCTACTCATTTTATTATAATTAAGCAATACCAACCAGGCTACCCTGCATAATAAAATTAAAAAATATTTAATTACGGCCTAAACCTAAGTTTTATACTAAGAGTGTAAATGAACATTGAACAATCTCCCTCGAACCTGCTCCTGTAAATTAATTAGGCCCTAAGAATATATTCTTTAATTTTCCTGAGCTTAATAAGTATAGGCCTACGCCTTAAATAAAAAAAGAAATTCTATAGACCTAATTAGGTCCTAAACTAGCTTGTGCTTATTTAAAACTTTGGAATATTCCAGTAGGTTAGTCATATAGATACACCCTAAAAAATTAAAGATGGGACTTAGGGCAGGCAAATTTAATGCGAGGAAGACTGGTCAGTAGTAGAGAGTGTTAGGTTCTTGTGCTCCCAGCATTTAAATGACGCAAACTACCCATGATGAGTGGATTACGGGTATAGCCTTCAGGCACACCTGGTAGAATCGGACAGGCAGAGGGTGAGGGGGCAAACTAAATGACACTCATTTTCATCTCTTTATTTTTCATTTCACCATCATGTTCAAGTCATATAATAATAATATTTTAATATAATAATTTATTTTCTTGTGCAGAAACTACATTCGGATATTTTGGGTGAATATGAATCGGAGAAGAAATCTCGCAAGGATCCAGCTAAAGAAGAAGTTGCCAGCGGCAGCAATGCTGGCCCTGCCAAAACTTCCAAACAGTCAACACTAAGCAAGTTCCACATTTCCAAGCAAAACCCAGGACCACTAATATGCAAGGATGTCCTTGAAAAGAAGATTCTCTCGCTTGTGGCTAATGGGCTCCTACCATTAAGAATAGTTGAACTACATGAATTTAAGGATCTTCTTTCATATTAGTATAACTCAAATATTTTGCTATTTTGTTCATAGCTAATATCTGATTAATAATAATAATTTTATTAAATCGAAATAAAAGGTACATCAGGCCATAAGAAAACATAACAAAGAAAGTTTTAAAATCATTGCATCAGTAGATATCGATTTAAACCACATGGTAGCAATTATTTGCTAATCGAGAAAAATAAATAATTAATATATTTATTCATATTATTTGTGAGAAAATTTGACTTTCGCTAGCTTAGCTAAATATTTAGCATTTTTTTCCATAGCTAATCTTTGATTAAAATAATTATTCATTTTATTTGTATGAACATTGGACTATCGCTAGCCAAGCTAAATATTTTGATATTTTTCAGAGCTAATTTTAATTTTTTACTATTTTTTTCAAAAGTCAATCCGGCTGTTCAGGTGCAATCGAGACGCACTATTTTTCTCCCTCTCTCTATCTCACATTTTCTTTCTTGAGCTTTCAATGGTCGTCTTACTTAGTGTCGTGATGCCAATTTTCATTTCTTTGGGCCTTTAAATGAATCCATATATATATATATATATATATATATATATATATATATATATATATATATATATATATATATATATATATATATATATATATATAAGTTATAATAATATATCAGTTTTAAGTTTACCACCTGAAAAACTGAAATGGGAATCGTCAATCCCCGTCGTTTAGCCCTCAAAGGAGTATCAGGAGTAATACTTTTCAGGAGTGATTAACAAAATAATTGTTTTCGTTTTCAAGACTACAACTTTTTACAATTCATATGAAAGTGATCTTGAAAAGTGATCTTCAAGATTACATTTTGGGGGGATCTGATCTTGATCTTCAAGATCACCAAAGTTGGTGATCTTGCCCATTTCTGTCTGCGACGAATTTATTAAGACAAGAGCGAAAAAGTACTCTGTAGAGAGATCTGCTAAAATTAGTGAGGCCTACAAGGCATATTTCCGCCTGCCAGTCGGAGATCAAGACAAACCTTGGGCACCTCATTTCAACTGCGAGCTCCGTAAAAGAACTCTAGAAGGTAATATATATCAGTGGCGTGCGGTGACTTTTGAAGATGAAGAAGCAATTCAAGTTTTACAAAAATAAATATTTTAATTCAAGTAAATATGTTGTTCATTAAAAATAACTATAAAATTGTAAGCTACTCACTTTATTTAAATGTTAATTTTTAAAATGTTGTTTTTTTAAACTTTATTTAAATGTGAAAATAGCTTCTGTAACTATGTGCAGCCAGCTAGACAAGATGTTCTATCATATTGGCCTACATTGTATTTGCGAGTGCAACACTTTGTTTTGGATGATATCTAGTGTTGGCGTAGGCCTACCTGTTTTAATAATAGTTTCTTTTTCATTATAAGTCATCGCACTGACCTTCTTTTTTAATATTTTTTTCAATAATACAATCGCAGTTTCTCAAAACTTCATTTGCATCCATTTGATTTAAAAGCGGGTTATCACTTTAAAAAAAATTAATAAACGATACGCCACACTTATCTAAGCTCTGCCTCGCAGCTACTGATCTCAAAGATAGACAGGGGTGACTCCGGTAGAACTGCCAGAATCCAGGAAATATTAACAAAATGCTTAAGATACAAGAGCATAACCATACAGAGTTAATGTTATGTAGCTGCTTTCATTCTCAGAACCAGTATTTAAATATAACTAAAAATTGTTTAAGCTTCAGAGCATAATAATAGTTACGTCATTGTGTCTTAAGACATTTTGTTGTTTTTTTCTAGATTCTGGCAACCCACTTCGAAATGGTGGCGTTCTTGATGTGTCTCTAAGGCGGCTCTTCCAAGTTTCCTTGTGATCTTTGCTTTTGGGACAGCAGCGACACAGTGTCACACTACCATCAGGGGGATTGGCCACAACGGACCGAGTTTAATCTGGGGAGAAACAACGTCAAATGGGAGCCTTTGTTGGACCCCGAAAAGTACGGTTTCCTCATCTGCACTTAAAAATGGGCCTTATGAAACAATTCCTCAGAGCTCTAAATAAGGAGTCTGCAGCTTTCAAGTATCTCCAAGATTTCTTTCCTAAGCTACTTATCTGTGGCAAAGGTGGAAGCTGGGGTTTTCGTCGGTCCACAAATAAAAAAGATTATGGAGTGCAATGAGTTTCCAGAGAAGCTCCCTAGGACGGAAAAAACAGCGCGGGACAGTTATATCGCAATGGTTCTGGGCTTCCTAGGTGATTACAAAGCCGAAAACTATTTAGAGCTTTTTGAGAACTTGGTGAGAAACTACGTCAAGATGGGTTGCAGGATGTCCCAGAGAGTCCATATTCTTGACGCTCATCTTGATAAATTTAAGGATAACATGGGAGCGTACTCCGAGGAGCATGGATAGCGCTTTCAGGAGGATCTACTGGACTTTGAACGCCGCTATCAAGGATCGTATAATGAAAATCGGGTGGGAGACTATATTTGGGGACTGATTCGTGAAATTAATTTACAGTATAAACGGAAATCACGGAAAACTACTCATTCCTAATATTTTAATTGTCTCACTTATGTAATACTAGAATAAATAAATGCTATTTTTGTATCAAGTCGTTTTGTTTGTTTCTACTTTATGCAAATGAAAGTTCAAATTCGCACTTCCTTCCAGAGGGAATAGGTAAATTTCATATTAATATCATTATCCTGGACACAAAAGCAAAGTTTGAAATAAATAACAGTGCTTTTTCATGTATTCTAGGCGCAAACAAATAGAAAAAAACAGTTGTTACCGAAAGACAAAAATCGTGTCAACCATAAATGAATCTCTGTATCACTTTATTTCCATAGTCATATAGACGTAAAAGAAATGGTAATACATATGTTCTAACTTTAACTAATTAATTAATATATGAAATTTTTCAAAGTTCCCACGATTCTACGAAGGCAGTATTTTTGGATGTTTGACAGGTCTGGTCGGGTCACTAGCACCGTTTGTCTTGTAACTGCGAAATATTTATATAGTGATTTGTGTCGAGTGAATTGTTCGAATTTCAACCCTTTATCGGAATAATGGCTGAATAATACTGAATTCAAAGGCTGGTTAAAGCAAGATGTTGACAATCCATACGACAGCTCTTGTATTTGTTGCCACATTCAATTAAAAAATTCTAACAATTCAATGTAAATTGCTCCTTAAAATATTACAAGACATGAAAAGCATTTACTGGTGCAAATCAAGCATTACATTGAATTAGGTTTTAGTTAAGAAGTAAACTTCACCCATGGGAGGTGCATCATAGTGAGAACAATGAGCAAAATTGAACACGAACAGTGGAGAAGAAAAAGCCTAAACCGTCAGGTGCACAATTCAGGAAAACAGAAGAAGAGAAACGGGCAAAAGATAAAGGTACGCATATATGTCATTGTCGTGGTATAGCCGACTATCCAATACAATATCTATTATTAGTATTAAGGGAAGAGAACTCAGGCTATTAAAGCAAACCATCCAAAGACTGAATGCTACGTTGATGCGCGGTTATAAAGGTCAGGTTGAGACTAATCAGGTCGAGTTCGAAGTTGGCGAGATTTGAATAACGAGGCCGAGAGTGACGTTCAGGTTAATTAAAGATAAACATAAAAATATAAATTTTATTTACAAATTAAAATTAATAAAAATGATATAAAGGGAAATTAATGATTAGCTAATGATTTAGCGTTACTGGTGGGAAAATCTAAATTCAATTAATTAGTTTAGAGCTACCTGCTCAGATCCAAATGGGCTCACCAGATAAAAGGGGAAAAGGGGCTTACGGGTCGGAGGGCAACGTCGACTCCACAGGAGACTTGAGGGAAAAGTAGGGGCTTGGCGAGACGATCTTATCGGCGTCTTCAAGGGAGGGATCCTCGTCAGGAGAGAGTGGGTAGGAAGGTGTGGTGCTGTGAAGGCGTAAGTTATAACCTTAGCTGGTGCTCGAGGGGAAGATGGAATCCTTGGTGATTCTCGGGAGAAGTATGGCTACCTCAGAGTAACTTCGACGGGGCTGGGTGCTTCGAGGACTCGAAGGAGTAATCCGGCGCAGTTGCTTCAGAAGACGGCTGGGGCAGAGGCTTCCGTTTGACCGTGGATGTCTTACCGGGGAGTGTCCAGACTTCGACTGGGTACACACCGACTCGGGACGAGTGATGTCTTCTGCGAGCGAGCCTTGTCTTTACTGCTCTTCCTAGGCGAAAAAAAGGATTAAATATGCATTCTCCTCAAGCGGGAGATGGGGAATAACCCCCACTTTGGGGAATTCCAAAGGGGCAGCTCGAGGCGCCAACTGTCGGCGACAAACAGTTCTTTTACCCCCTCTCTCTATCTCCGCGGGGGAAACTGCTGGAATTTCCGGCCGCGTAGGGGATGTTCTCCACACTCGCTTGGATGGTACGATTCGGGGGAGGGGGGGGCATCTGGGCTTCCTTCGTCATGTGACTCTCGGACACATGGGGTCTGTCTACACACATGGCTTCCTGCAACATAATAAGCGTTGCGAAGCAGGTGGGAAAAAAGGGTATCCTTCTACAGTCACCTCATGAAATGAAATATGTGATGAAATATAGGCTGATAACCTTATAACCACTCTGTTTCTAGTAATGTTGTTACAAAGCTTAATAAGCTATCTTCAGTTCAACTAGTAACTAACACGATATATTCTTGATAATTCCACATTATTTCCTAAAAATAATTTGTGTAGCCTACAGCAAAACTATTATAACATAATACATTGTTATTTGGCTAACTTATTTAGCTGACACCTTAAAGGTAATGGAACTGACTCTCCCTCAACCTTAGAAAAGTTAATTTGCAATGCTGTAGACTAAATTAAAAGACACCTGTAATATGCTGATATTTTATCTTTTGTAGGGTGTAGTTTTTTTAAGCCTATTAGTGGAAGAAGTTTTACTGTTATAATGGTTCCTATTTTAAATGAGTGTAATATTCCCGGAGCAGATGTCTATATTTTACTAGACTAATATATTGTATTTCAACGCAAATTTAGTGTCACTTCGAAATATTTCGGAGCATCCTATGGCACTGACCAGCATGGGGAACGATCTACTTCAGGCCCACATGCCTCTTCCTCGGAAATGGTCTTGCAGCCAGATTATGAGGAGCCATCCACCTCAGCATCCACACAAGTGTCTCCAGAGATTTCAGTTCTTGAGAATGAAGTTCCATTTGCATCCACACTTCCAGAGCAGGATTCTTCAGGTGTGTTAGTATGCCTGTTTAGGTATATGAAGTACGCTGTTATTATTACTGAATATGTGTTTCGACTGCTGTAAATCCCGTGAATGACTTGCTTAAACTAATGAACACTGCCCGTGTCTTCTCCATTAGAAATTCCTGTTGGAGAAACTCCATGTAATACTGCTGTTGCTGCTGTGGATGAACCACTGCCTACAGACCACGCTGAATGGCCTATAGTTCTGAATGACAGAGTTCAATCAGAACTGATTTGCAAAGGCCCATTTAGAGTATCAAACATCTTTGTGTTCCCTAGGAATGAAAGTTAGGGAAAAAGTTTCCACTACCAGTATTTTAAGAAGATATTGGTGAGTGGTCAAAAGATCACTAGGTGTTGGCTGGTTTATTCAGAAAGGAATAACAACCTCTTCTGCTTCTCTTGCAAACTTTTCGAAAAGAAGGAAATTAATCTCACAAGCTCAGTACTGACAGACTGGAAGCATGCAAGTTCTTTTATTAAGTTATATGATAACAGTCCGAACCACCAGAACGGTATGAAAACATGGAAAGAATTAGCCACTAGGATAAAAAGGGGAAAACAATAGATGAGCAAGATATGGTACTTCTGGATGGTGAGAAGATAAGGTGGAGAGCAGTGCTGACATATCTGATTGCTAATTTGCAGTGTCTTGCCATTATAAATTTAGCACTAAGGACACACAGATGCACTTTATTCCCCATCAAATGGCAATTTGCTCAAAGAAGTTGAACTCATAACAGAATTTGATCCATTCATGGAAGACTATCTTAACCGTGTGAAAAAAGGGACCTCAAGTCACACCACATACAGAATTAACTCATTTATTTGTTGAGCAGCAGTTATTTCAACAATGGTGAGTGAAATTAAGCAGAGATAATTTTTCTCCTTCACTCTTTACTGCACTACTGATGCTGTCAATATCGAGAAGATGTCAGTTCTTATCAAAATCATTTTCCTGAAGGATAGGTTCCAGATAAAGTAACATTTTATGGGATCTTTGGCAGCAGAGGATTCTACGCGTCAACATTTGGCATTCGTGATTTTGAATAGATTAAAGGAACTCACCATTTCTTTTAAGGACAGTAGAGGACTGTTCTATGATAATGGGACCAACATGAGAGGGAAAACATAGGAGTCTAAGCCAGACTCCAAGCACTGCATCAAAGAGCTATCTTCGTATCTTGGGGGGCTCACACTTACAGTCTTATTGTGACTGACGCTGCCAGGAGTTCCGTTAATGCCACAAGTTACTTTGGCATTTTACAGAAACTTTGCACTTTATTCTCTGCCTCCACACTGCGATGGGTCATCTTGAAAAAAAAACATGTAGACATCAGTTTTATGATGTGGACTGCAACCAGATCGGCGAGCAAAGTCAAAAGTGTTAAGTCACCGAGGTACCAGGCAGCTGCGATGAGAGATGAACTGATTGAAGTGAGGGATCAGACCAAAGAGTCTGCTATAAGGATTGAAGCCCAATCTTTATCAGAGGAGTTTGGGGTCATATCGCTTCAGCATCTGTACAGTGGAGTGGTATGACATCCTGATGTTTATCAACCATGTTAGTAAGCTGACGCAATCTCTCAATATGCATGTTGATGATGCAGTCAGTCTTCTGATAACAGACAGAGAAGTCTCCAGAGCTACAGGCAACCGTCTTTATGACTGCACAGACATTTGCCAAGGAACTGGTGAGCACATTAATGTAGAGGCCAGTCTCCAGGAGAAAAGGCTGACTTCTACAAAGAGGCAATTTTCCTACGAATCTTTCAATGAACCATTTGATGAGGTTCTGAAGAAGCTGGAGGTGACATTTCTCAAGGTCTTTGTGCATGCGGCAAAATCAAGACTGCAGGAAAGATTTTCCACATTGGAAAATGCGCGAGGAAAGTTTGGCGTGCTATCAAGCTTCCAACTCTCTCAGATGAGAATCTGACCAAACAACGTGAGCCTCTCAGTATGACTCCACTTCGAGGAACAGTCTGGCCCGGGCGGAAAAGAGCTTGCTCAGGAACTAAAGCATTGGCCTGACTTTTCATCCAAGACCATGCGCCTGATTAAGTTGCTGACCTTCAGCCATCAAAGAGAGCTCTCAGAAATCTAACCAAATTTATAGACTGCTCTCAGAAATTAGCTTTTTCTAAATTAAAGCTAATTAAATCTTAATTGAGGTTAACCGTGTCCCCAAAACGGCTGACTGGTCTCAGCGTTATTAGCATTAATCATGCAATGCTCGGCACGTTTCTTATGGTGATGTTATTGATGACTTTGCACCAATAAAGTGCAATAGTAACTAGATGGCGCTCATAGAGCGTATTCTCCAACAACGGCCTGTCTATGGCAGCATTAGACATTTTAGCCAGTCCTTATGCTTTATAATGCAGAAAATATTTGCATGGAAACATATAAACTGCTTGGTGGATTCTCCCCTAAATTTAATCACTACGTACCTAGGGTATCCCCAACATACCCCGAAAATTGCAATGAGATTCGTTCATTATTTTTTATGCAATCCTGCTGACAGACAGACAGAGAAACGCAGCCAAAAAACAGATCTCACCCAACGTCATGGATACCGCGAACTAGGATGTGTGGAGATTCAAATGCCAGGAGAGCACCCAAGGCGCCTTGAGAGTTGCTATAGATCAAAGTATGTTCTGTTTCTATTCGTATAATGAAGGATTTATGCAATTTAGTTATTTCGTTCTCTATTTGATGTCTTTTTATTTATTCATTTATATCCTACTTTTTTCTATTCATGATTATTTTGTTATATAATTATTGTTCTAACTTAGATATTTATTGCATATATGTATATGCACAATTGCACATGTGTTTAGTTTTAAATGTTAAGACCATACGGTTAATAAACAAATCGGTTTGTTATTAATTGTTGAAATGTATATTTATAAATTTTTGGCTCTTTATTTTGGAAGGTGAGTCTCATTTCGAAAGTGGGGGGAAAGGGGTTTCGCCCAAGGCACCATATAGGCTAGGACCGCCACTGATTGTAAGTCGTCAACCTTATTTTTTACTTTAACTTTTTAATTTTTCTAAAATATTCGTCAAATTTGGCTGAGTTTGTCTTTATGGCATGTTCTGTCGATCTCACTCGATCAACCCGCCTGTGGCCTCAATGACAGCCTCCAGGCAACCTAGTAACCGGCCACATGATTTCCTCACTATCTCCAGTTTTAGACCCGTGATGGCCATGATAATCCTGGCCCTGAGCTCTTCCCTCGTGTTGCAGGTGGATTTGTTGGTTTTTCTTTCCACCACACCACATACAAAAAGTCGACTCAGTTGCAATAAGGCTAGTTGGTAGGCCAAATGTCAGGTGCTGTGTGTTCGAAGAAATTCTCCGACAGCCAGACCTGGGTCTTCCGGCTTGTGTTGCAGGGCGCGAAGTCTTGCTGTCACACGTGAGGCCTCCCTGCAGCTACCCGGCCGATCCAGGGCTTCATCACCTGTCGGTGTTCAGCCTAAAGACCTCAGGGAAGAAGTGGGGTGGCATGACGTCACCTTCACTGCTGACGACACTGAAGACCATGATTGTCGCTGGGAATTACATCTGCATAACTCTAATCAAGTCATTGGGTGCGACAGCGAACCACCTGTCGTTCTGGGATTTGATCTTTTGTTCTTCGCAGAAATTCTTCTCGTCAGAGAAGAACCACATCATGTCTGGCTGCAGTGGGAATTTCAACTTGTTGATCATCTTCTTGGCGTGATGGAATCGCTTTTCCTTCATCTCCTTGGAGAGAAATTGTCTCTTCCTCATCTTGTATGGAAAGTAGCGAATGTCCCTATGCACCATCACCCTGGTGAGCATTTCATCAATACCTTTCTCCTTTGCAATGATACGCATCGACTTTCTTGGATTATTGTTGATGATCCGGATTTCAGCGACAAATTCCGCCGTTTTGATGGATTCCGATGGTCGACTATGGGGTTTTCTCTCTGTTGTCGCCTCGTAGACAAATCCTGCCTCTTCTAGCTAATTTCTTACCTTTCCCCCATCCTTCTGGTGACGTTGAGGATGTCTCAAATCTCCTTGTTTGTCATTCCTAGTCGGATTCCAAAGACTCCATGCTTCTTTCACAAAAGGGAAGGGGTAACAAAATTTCCAGTCAATTATTCTTCAAAAACATAAAGCATAAATAGTTATTGTTTTTAAGTAAGAGGAAAGAACGACCACGAAGGTAAAAAAATTATACGTAAAATTAGAAATTGAAAATTGCCAACGAATACAACCCGTTTTGTATGCTAATGATTGGTCTTTGGTCTCTCATACTTAATGCTTCTAAGAACATTAAGTCGCATTTTTATTTGATTTAAATTTTTTAAGCATCACTAACTCTATAATTTAAGAAGGGAATTTTTTGACTATTTGAATAATAATTTCATCTTAGTTTAGTTATGACTTATGTTCTTTCTATCAAAGTTATTTCTAATAATTCTTTTATAATATCAAAAAACAAAATGGTGAAGTTCAGAAATAAATATAAGTATCGAAATTTTGTGATTTTTTTAAAATCCAAAGAATTACAAATGGTGATATTTTGAAAGGGAAAAATTTAGTTTAGAGTTCTTTTTTTAAATTATTTTAATTGGCGAAGTTCAGAAAAATTTCCAAAAATTTAACCATAGCTGCTTTTTTTAGATTCTAAATTTTAATCTTAGTAGCGAAGCCATTGCCTGGTTATTATTATATTAGCGTTATGTTGTTGGGCGAATTTGGTATTTTTTTTTGACAAATTAATCTTTATATAACTAAATAGCTTTCTTTCAAAATCCTGAATTTTCTGGTCACGATACTAAGAACAATATATATATATATATATATATATATATATATATATATATATATATATATATATATATATATATATATATATATATATATATATATATATATATATGTATACATATATATATGTATACATATATGATCAGCTACTTAAGCCATTTATTTCAAGTTACGTGGGACCTAATTGGTAGCAAAGGCGAATGTGGTCAAGGATTGCCCGCATAAATATTTCCTTTAAAAGGAGTTCTAGACCATTAGAATTTGCACATACGGCCCGTGCCAATTCTATTAAATAGACTAGAAAGCGGACAGGGCACTTCTCCACCATCACCCGAGTGGCCTAAAGCTCACACAACTTGTATACCTCCGTTCTTCCATATTCCTGATAAAGGCATCTTTAAACTCTTTCCACACACACCCAAAAATATTTATTGTTAGGGATCGTGAAATGAGCGCGATCTTTTGTTACACGGAGAGGCTGCTGGCGGACATGATGAAGTCACACAATTGCAGCCACTCGAGTGGTTGACTAGACTCGTATTATGGTAGTCAACCGGGACATTCTGGACATGCTGGATGAGGGCGTTGTTCGAGTTTGGAAGTATGAATATTGCGTGGAAGACGAAGATCCTTTGGAGTTAGAACTGTACATTGTATGTACATAATCTATTTTTTTGTTGTGAGTGTTTAGATAGGCGGTTGAATGAAAAAATATATATATTTTGGGCGAAAATGTGGAAAGTTTTTTAACAATGTTTTTGTTTCTATAAATCTTCTTTTGTTTTATCAATGCAAACTCAGGAAATGAATACTTTAAGATAATTCATTAAATACATAAAGCCAGGATGTAGTAGTTATAAAAGGATGTAATTCGAGGAAGGAAAATTTGAAGATGGCGAGTTACCTTTTGAAATTAGAAATCGGTTGAAGAGAGAAAGCCGAGTATATGCAAATATTTTCTAAATGAAGGACTGAGGAATGGATTAATTTAAGAAAATGATTTTAAATCTTAATATAATACGGAAATTAACACAATATGTCAAGTTTACTCTTCTTTGCTCAACCTTCGAGAAGTCGAATTACAAGTCAGCCCTGCCAAGTGTATCCTGATGGACCTTTCTTTGCCTGGTTGCCCTTGTCTTCTCGTTCCTTTTTCTTACAATCGGCAAGTTTTCGAACAAATTTGGTCAATGGGGTAATAATTTGATTGCTTAGAGATAATTATAATACTCAATTTAGATAAAACTTGAGTCAATGAATAAATGTTACTTTGAACAAGGGTTTGAGATAATTCTAACAAGGGTGAATAAAATAAGAGTGAGTTTATATATAATTTTAAAACAACAATGGAATTTCGGTGGTGAATGGACTTAGGTGGGAAAAGAAGTTGCTAGTAGTATAAAATTAAATAATGGTAGTAGTGGGGTATGTACAAATAGCTAAGGTGTCTGCAGAATGAAACCAAAATGATGAGAATCAAGCCCGAGCCACGAGGGTCGAGGAAAATCCGAATAACAGCAACTTTGTCCTCGAGATGACGAAATCCGCCAGGACAAACATTTGTGTCCGAGCAAAGACCTAACAAAGGCGAGATGAATGTTCATCTAAAAATAAGGATGCTATAAGGAGTTGTATATATAGCTAAAGAAGAAAGAAAGATCTCTTAAAACCTTATCCATGAACTGTTTGAAAGTCTGCTTTTGTTGCGAAGACCATAGGGTACTCGAACCATCTCAAACGACCAAACTGAGTGATGATATCCGTCCTTTGGACGTCATCAGGATGACCAAGCATCTGGTTGAAAGCAAGAACCAGATCAAGACGAGACAAGATAAAGCAAACCGATAGAAGAAGAGCTGAAATCCGATAAATACTGTATGGCTTATCGATTGGGTTTAGTCCTAGTATTCAAAACCCTGTAATCGCTCAATGCTCTGAAATCACCAAGTGTAGTCTTCGGTACGCCATGGATTGGAGAAGCGCAAGGTAAGTTAGACGGGCCAGCTTTGCCGGCATCCAGCAGGTGCTCAAACTCTTTTTTTCATTACCTATATTCTCTCTGGAGCTAGATGTTTAGAACGAGCGAGCATAGGTCTTCCTCTCGTCTCTATCCGGTGAACAATACTGTATTTCACAGGGCCATCCTTGAAAGGAGGAACATTAAGGAAGTAAGGAATTCCTGCAGACGGCGGTGGGAGTGAGGCTCAGTCGAAGCGAAACAGACAGGAAAGAACCCTAAGAAGGGAAATAAGACCCATATAAGGTGGGGGATTATGTGCGATAGAAAATCATGCTGCCACGATAATCGACTAATAGGTCCTTGGCAGAAATGACCCATCTAAATTTTTGGCCGCTGGAAGAACTAAATCAGGTATGCAAGTACATCGTTCGGAGCTATTGTCAAATTTCCAGCGATAACGATATGTATAAGAGGAAGAAGACTGAAACTAAGTGGAGGATTAATGTGAAAATTAGTATTTTGTGCCTTACTTCTTTTGCTGAAGTGGGCTCGTTGGTTGCGTTGTTGCGAGAATGAACTGCGCTCCTGGTGATGCTTACGTTGGTTGTGCTGGTTCATGCACCTATCATCTTGTTGCAACTGTAGGGTGAAAAGCTGTTATCGTATCCCATCTACTGCGGTTACAATTTCCACCAATAGAGGGACCTCGACCTCGTTGCATTCTGGCCGGTTGTTTGAAATCTCCGTTTGGACCTGGACTTGCGAACAAATATTTGATTTAAAATTTAAGGTAGGGACTATATAATGAGAAGATCCTCAATTTCAATATTTGATTAGCCACTTTAACTAATTCTTTCAAGTTCCAAGTTATTTGGGCCACCAATCGTTAGCAACGGACGAATGTGGTCAGGGATCGACCGTATAAATTTTTCTTTTGAAAGAAGTTCCATAATCTAGAACATTTTAAGCCGCGCCTTGAGGCGGTGCATATGTAGTCTGTAAATGGACCATAAAGCAGGTGGGTGCGTGTTCTCCGTGTTATGAGTGGCCACAAGGTTACTCAACTTGCCCACCACCGATCATCTACATATATTTCTGAATACAGGCTTCTTTAATTTAATTAGCCACTTTAGCTATTTCTTCCAAGTTATTTGGCTCCACAATCTTTAGTAACGGACGAATGTGGTCGGGGATTGCCCTCATTAATATTTCTTTTAAAATAAGTTCTAGAATCTAGACAATTATAATTCGCACCTTTAGTCTGTGCTAATTCTGTCAAATGGCCCAGAAAGTGGGTGCGCGCTTGTTCCCCGTTCCCTAAGTGGTCAAAAGCTTACGCAACTTCCATCTCTGATCTTCAATATTTCTGAATAAAGACTTCTTAAAAATCTTCACACACACCTTATCACGCCCTATTTAATAGCAAATTTTTAAACATGCCAAAAATACTTATGGGAGATCGTGAAATCAACACGATATTTTATTGTTCGTTGAAGGTGGTAGAAGACATTATCAGATCACATAACTGAAGCCACTCGACCGTGGATACAGGGGGGTGGTTGGAGATCTAACTCCCTCTCCCTTAAGCCTTAAAATAAATCACATTCAGGTTAAAAATATGAGCAATAATTAACAATTTATGCCGTTCGTCTAGCAATATGTCTTGCCAATTTCCACTTCAGAACTTTTATTCTTTTTATAATATCTGTCACCCAGTAATTTCACTGTATTTTAATTAATGGTACCTGCTGGTTCATTGTCCAAGTTTTATGTCCATTACTTAAAACTGGTTAGATGAATTGATCAAATACTTTATATTTTAAGCATAGAGTCATGTAATTTCTGAAGATATAGCGAAGCTTTCGAGCGCAATTTGTTTTTTTTATACTTATTTACTTTGACATCCTCTCATAAAAAATCACAAGCTCTCCAGGGCAGGACTAAGCAAGTTGGTGGCGCTTAGATGAAAGGCGCTAATCTCCGATTGATTTGGAAAGATAATTTGCCTCTCCAGAGTTTATCCGAAACGATGTTTAGTTTCGAATGCTCTCGTTAGATGGAGTTTAGTTAAGGGTTCGAAATAGTTGGAAGGGTATGTATGAATTTGAAGGTTCGAAGGTTAGAATGAATTTAGGCAAGCTTGAGGGTACAAATGAGTTTGTGGAGAGTTTAGAGAGATGAGTTCGATGCGAGTTTAGAGAGATGAGATTGAGAGTTTAGAGATGAATTTTATGTGAGTTTTGATGGTTTGATATGAATTCGAGGGAACAGCAGAACCAATTTGAGAAAAAGGAGCAAGCTTACCTTGATTGGAGAGTACAAGGGACTCGAAAACTCACGCTAAGGGAGGAGTCTTTCTAGGTGCCGTAGGAAAGATGAGCTTTTGAGTTCTTTCTTTTTCGAACTTCGGAAGTGTTCTGTCTGGCGAGTCCCCCCTACAAATGTTTTTTTTTAATGAACCGGGAAGCAGAGAGGAATGATAAAGGTGAGAGAAGAGCCGAGGCCGAAGGCATCCTGACTTGCCCAAAGATGCGGAAACACCCTCTCCCCGCCTCATATAGCCATAAACCGCTCCGGTCCGTGTTCGATAACCAAGGAATAGAGGGACCAGAGATGGGGGGGGGGTTAACCCATGACGGAAGGAACCCAATCCACGCTATCCTCCCTCGACGGACATGCGTTCCCATTCACACGGACACATGTGAAAGACGGTGCAAGAAGCTGCAATCTTATCACTCCTAGGCATACGTATTATTTTACCTTTTCTAATCTTTGGTGTTCAATTCATCTTCATCATCCGAAACCACAATCACACAATGTTGAGTTGGCGTTGATCAAAACCACGAAAAAGTTCGTGTGGGCATCTTCCCTGTCACTCTCCCCCCCTTATTCGGATTTAGTCGATTTTTATGATACGAGTCAGAATACGATATTGGTAGTCTTCAGCCCCAAATATAGTCCATATTGGTCCGGGTCTAGCCTAAAACTTTTTCAGCGACCAGAAAAAAAATAGCGAAGAAAGGGTTTGTATGAAAATAGAAAAAAAAGAAGTACAAGAAAGATTAAATGCTGAGAAGAAATACAACCCCGGTTGTCTCCGTGCAGTTTAAGATTACTGGCGTCCCTTGGGTCGGATAGCGTGTCACTCCACACATGCAAAGTCTAACAGCCTCCACATGGTACTCCCTTGTTGGGGAGTTCGGAAAAACTATTAACCATTATTTTCGTCATTGAATTGTTCATTTCCATTGCAACTTTGAGAATGGCTTGTGAGGATTTTGTTCAAATTGAAGATAAATGATTTTGGTTCGATTGTAGCTGGTTTGAATACCCCATTATACTAATGGTGCCACCGTTTTATATATTTGTGTCAAATATTTAACTAACTTAGTACTCTGCCCTCGAGGAACAAGAGTGAAGAGAGCTTTCGTTTATTATAGCGTCGCTGCCAACGCACCAATATAGGTTGAAAGTGGGTTACCTGGATTGATGGGCATAGGATAGAGTTTGTTTTGCCAATGGGATTCAGATGCGACCCAGATGGGTAAATCCATCCAGGCCGAGACATCTAGCTCGTTCCCACATTGGATCCGAGTGGGTTTCCAACCTTAAACTGAGCTGGGTTCCATATAGATGACCCAGATGGGTCACACGTGGGTCCTATATCCCATTGACAAACTTAGTTGAGTCCCAGTTCTTGACATCCACATGAACTCACATGACTTCAATGTGGCACTCAGGTTTGTTTAAAAGTGTGTAACTTTCTGGCAGTAAGGAAGTGGTTCTCGAACTCCCGAATCGTAAGTGATGTAGTGTGTAACGTACTTAAAAATTAAAGTAAGCAGCTTATAAGCTGTGTTTGAATTAATTCATTTGAACAACAAGATGGCCAAGTGGGTTAAGGTGTTCGTAAGAGTAGTCTAAGAGACCCGCGGAAACTGTTTGCAACTAGCCGCGCACTCGATTTATTTCTTATTTTTTCTCTCTCTTCTCCCTACACACATCTATCTACAATGTTGCCTAGACTAGGATAGATGGCGGGCTGCTCCTCGGATAGTCTGACCCTGTTTAGAGGACATTTTTACTTGTTTTGTTTTGATGAAAGCAAGGGGAGTTCACAAATTTATTAATTAATTTTTGGTTCTTACACGAAACTATCGATGTGTAGTTATCTTGTAAGTGTTTGAGCCAATTAATGCCATGGCATTTAATAAATGTAGCTTAATTAATTCCAGTGTGACTATGGCAAACTTTTCTGTTAAGTTCAAGTTGTGTTGTGGGCCCGCCAAGGCATCCACCATTCAACATAAAGCTCCTGTGCAACCCCTCCCGCCCCCCCAAAACGAGTATTGATAAAAAAGCGTTTTTTTAGCTCTCTAAGCGCTCCCCTCCCCCCTAACTGTAAGGGCTCGCTTTGCCCACCTACTTGCTACCCTGGCTATATTAACCAAATTGAGCAAACCCGCCCTTGAAAAAGATCTTGGATCCGCCCCTGTTATTGTATTATAAGTAAATTCGTTAAATAAATAAAAGATTCAGAAAATGTTGAAGGATGTAAAACAAAGAAAAAAATTGAACAGATACCGAAGTTATCGTTTATAAATAGAATGTGAGGGAGAAAAGAAAACAGAGCTGCTATTACGAAGGGTAACTGATAAAAAAAAAAACCTTTTCTACCATGGAGGATGAGTAAAATTTTAGACAAAGGATTTGAAATCATTTATAATATATATATATATATATATATATATATATATATATATATATATATATATATATATATATATATATGCAAATTTTGTTAACGACCATTGTGTATTTTGCCTTAATTAATTTCCTTTGGCAACTTTCTCTTCTTCTAACTATCTTTTTTATTCCATCTTGTAGATGGTGGATCACTTGTCCACTATTCATCTCTTTTTTTAAATGAATGTGTTTGGTAAAAAACAAACTAAATTGCTAAGCTTTCGATCTTATTCGATCATCTTCGGAGCGTTTGGAATTGATCTTGCCTCCTTTACCGATGTAATGAGTGGAGTGAGGATCTGAAGGAATTTTTAAATAGTTTTAATGTGCGATTCCAGTTTGTCGCTTGATTGTTGATCGCCGGCTTATCTGCATTTATTAATATGGCTTCTAAGATGTTCAGCCTCGCTTTATTGACCTCTTTTCTTTTAATAATGGTGGTATCAACGAGCATATCTCTCGTTAGGTTAATATTATGGGCACTCTCCATATGATTCTTAGGTCCTCCGCTTTGTAGATGCATGGTTAAACGTCTCGAAAGTGTAGTGGTTGTTATGGCAATATATTTTGAGTTATTATAAAGCTTACAGTCTTTATCGGGGCAGATGAACTCGTAAACTATGTTGGTTGACTTGAGATTCGAGGAGTTTAGGCAGATGTTGTTTTTCATCAGGAGATTGCTGGAGTTCAACGTGGTGGCATATGTTCCTGGTTTTGCAATGTTTAAGACGTGTGAGTGTAGAATGCATGTCAGTATTTTTACGTTCAGAGTTCTGTCAAGCGTCATTTGAGTGGTTGTTCCATTGTTTTCGTTGCTGTTGCCGCCGCATATGAGGTGTTTCTTGTTCCTTCTTTTCTTTGTTGTGTTTCAATTTATTTTCTCTTTATTATTTCTTTTCGCTTCGGACATGTCATTGCCATTGTTCTCTGGCTCCCTCCGCAATTAACACACTTTTTCATGGAGTTTGTGCAGCTCCCCCAAGAATGTGGGCCACTGCATTCTAAACATATTTCTCCTTCCTTTCTTGGGTAGTTTGCGGTGTGTGATGTGGTCTTCCATTGTGTAGCATCTCAAACAGATTTGTATATTGTGATACTGGTCCCTTTTAATGTTACAAGTTGGGATTGTCATACTGTATGCAAGGAATCCCTTCTGTAGTGCCTTTGTTGCAATCTCGGTTGACTCGCATACTATTTTGAACACATGGGTGTGTTCCTTAAATTTGATTATGTCGTGTATCTTCATCCAGTGTTGTTGTTCCATTATTTCATGTTTTATTTCGTCTGGGGAGTGTTCCCCCACCCATGATTCTACCTTACGGCATACGATGCTTAGGTTGGTAATAATCTGGATTGGTACTTTAGCCTCTAAGTCAATTTTCCTTAAAGTGATGGTTCCTGCCGATGAAAGTAGCAGTTCGACATCGTTGTTTTCCGCACAGATGACCAACAAATCCATTAGCTGTTTCTATGCATTTGATCAGGGCGATTTGTAAATCCTTGAAAATGCTTTGTGCTATATCCTGTGGTCTCCGTTTTACCCCGTTCTGAATTAGCCGAAGTGGGAGCCTTTTGGTGAAGTCCTGTGGGTCCATGTTGAATTTTTAATACCCCCCTCCCCAAGGGGGAGGGGTTCTCTGTAAAAATAAGGTAGTAGATTATTTACCCCATCCACTAGTGGGAGAAGCCCCCTGTCTGTTCCTAATACTATCTCGCCTGCCTGCTCTGGAGCGCACAATCCCTGACCACCCTACGTAATTAGGCCTAGTCCTATAAGCGGTCCTGCAGTCAGATTTGAGCTCGTCACCGATAACCGGGCTCCTTCTCTGACCCACTAACGGGGTCTCCTTCGAGAGTTCACTACACCTTATTACTGACTGCTTCTGAGACTTTGCTGGTGGTCAGGTTATACTGTGCTAGATGGGAATAAAGTCGGAGAGTTTCAGATATAAAAAGGTATAGTATGAGATAGGAAAAATTTAAAACAAAATAAACAGAAATGAAATAACAAACTAAACCCCGGCAGAATAAGTTATAAACTGTTAATTAAAATAACAAGAAAAATATATATAAAAAATATGTGTATATCTGTGAGAAGTGGATATATATATATATATATATATATATATATATATATATATATATATATATATATATATATATATATATATATATATATGTATATATATATATGTGTGTGTGGGTGTGGGTGTGGGTGTGTATGTATAAAAACAACAAAACAAAAAAAAAATTAAAATAAATGGGAGGAAAAATAAAAAAACAAACTAACAGAAAAAACCTGAGAGATGCCCTCTACACCAGGGCAAAACTCAACTTCTTTTTATCTTTATATAAATAAATGTGTGATATACCTATCACACATTTCCTACTTATTACATCAATTTCAATTTCAATTTACTTCCACTTCAATCATCTTCCTCCTTTACCGCTATCTAAAGATGGGCCGAACACTAACACCAGGGACAGGTACACCAAATAGTAACAATCAAAAGCTAGGAAAACATAAAAACACCGTGGTCCGGGTCCCACGTTAAGCAGGTCCAGAGGCCAACTTGGTCAACTTTCAAGCCTTTGACTTTATTTCAGTCTGTCCTCTCCTTACTTCTTTCTTCTTCCCTTCCCCCTCTCCGGAGCTCTTTTCTCTCGGTGCCTTCATGCCCAGAGGGAGGAAGGCACCGGGAAAACTCAGGGAAACCGGGCCTCCCCCCCCCCCCCCCGACCAGGTCCCTCTTCCGGGAGGGACTGGTCGGGACGGGGGGGGGGGAAGGCGACGGGTATCTAAAACTTTTTCTCCCACTTTCCTTTTCATTTCATTTCATTCCTAATTTTTACACTTGGAAGAAATCTACAAGAAAATTAAGCTCACCGAAAGGAAGTTTACAGCCGGCAAAGGAGGCAAAGGCTAGGGAAGTCAACTCAAGAAAACGCCATCGATTTTTACCTTTTCCCCACTGGGACTTCAAGGACAAGATCTATTTTGTACGGAGCCACGTATAGCCGACCCCTGATATCGTACTGCATACTGAGGAGTTTAACTTCCTATTTACGAAAGAGAGATACTAAAAGCAAGAAGTTTATCTTCCTATTTACGAAAAAGAGATACTAAAAGGGAGGAAGTTTATCTTCCTATTTATAAGGTTCAATATGCGAACCGTTTTAAATTTTCAAACAAATGTTTACTAGGCTCGACCCCCACATATATATTATTTACTTTACCGTATTCACCTTTTTTCATTTTATTACTTCTTCCTGTTGTAATATTTGTACTTTGTCCAAATCTCTTATTCTTTTTTGGTTATCGAAAGGTTAAATGTGGTAAAACAGTTTTAATTCGCTTCCGTCGAAATCGGAGTAAACCTCGAATTTGCCCCACTTCTCATTACGATCGCCAAAAGTGAAGAAAAATTTGGATAAAAAACCTAAAATAGTTCAAGAAAAATAACCTGACCTAAAACCTAATCTTACCTACCCTAACCCAAGTTTAATCTCTTCATTTTTTCTTCAATTTTCAAATTACAAGTTTGTGAAACTATACAAAGTTTCTTTTTTTTTACCTCATAATGAGGGATTCTACAATTTTTAAAAATCAACTCGTAGTATAGGCAAATCGCGAACATAAAAGGTCATTCAGATAAGTTTGCTCGATATTGAGTTTTCTCGTCGTGACCTGTATTAAATAATAACCCTCATCTATTTTAGAATGAGCCTTTGACCACCAACCAATAGAGTCCTGTTTAGCGAGCCAATGGGCATACACTTCACAACAAAAACTCTTCCAATACACAAATAGTTTCAAAGAAATTATTTGATTTTCACCTCGTTCGAAAAAAATTCCAAGAGATGATTAGGGTCACTGTGTGTGTTTGTGTGTGTATATGTATAAAAAACAACATACACGGAGCTCTTCGAAATACATAGCACATGCACAAGTCATAACGCAAAGCTGTCCAATCCAAACAAAGAAAAATGAAAAAAGAGATGACCATTTTAAGCACGTCGAAAATATGTAGACAGTGCGACGTCACTATATAAATGTTTGCAAAGAATACTTTTCCAGTGTGATGTCATCACAATTATAAAAGGGATAAAATATTGAAATTCAAACTGTTATAATAATAATAGTAACATAACTAGCTCAATTAATGTTATATAGATGGATTCGCAAAAATGTATTTTGTAGTTGCCATACAAGGAGTGACTAAATTTGTTTTTAAGCTATTACATTTTTCGATATATATATATATATATATATATATATATATATATATATATATATATATATATATATATATATATATATATATATATATATATATATATATATATATAAAATGAAAAACTAACAAAGTATCACGTGAGGGTAGCAAATGAATGCAATGTCCCGCAGGAAAAAATGAAAAGGTGTTTCCAAGTACTTTCGAACTTTATTAAGTTCCTTATCCAGGATAACTACAAGAAATAGTATTATATTAGAGGTATATATACGAAAGAAAAGTATAAAAGATCGCCTCAAAAACAAGAAATCCCCAATGAGGAAGACGGAAGGGGGAAGGCAAAGAATCACATTAAGAATTACAAGAAGCAGGTAGTAAGGTCAAACTGAGAAGACGGAAAGGGTAACAGATTCAAAGAAATGGAGATAACGAGGGAGATTATAAGACACGAGGAGCGAAAGAGTGAGGAAAATACAATGTATATAACAGAGCAGTGACAATTAAAAAAAAGAAATTGTGGCCACATAACTAAAGATTGTATATAAAAAACTAAGAACAAAAGTCAGAACTAATTTCTTTAAGTATTAGTTCTGACTTTTGTTCTTAGTTTTTTATATACAATCTTTAGTTATATGCCACCCCCCCATTTTTTTAAATTGTCACTGCTCTGTTATGTACATTGTATTTTCCTCACTCTTTCGCTCCTCGTGTCTTATAATCTCCCTCGTTATCTCCATTTCTTTTAATCTGTTACCCTTTCCGTCTTCTCAGTTTGACCTTACTACCTGCTTCTTGTAATTCTTAATGTGATTCTTTGCCTTCCCCCTTCCGTCTTCCTCATTGGGGATTTCTTGTTTTTGAGGCGATCTTTTATACTTTTCTTTCGTATATATACCTCTAATATAATACTATTTCTTGTAGTTATCCTGGATAAGGAACTTAATAAAGTTCGAAAGTACTTGGAAACACCTTTTCATTTTTTCCTGCGGGACATTGCATTCATTTGCTACCCTCACGTGATACTTTGTTAGTTTTTCATTATATATATATATATATATATATATATATATATATATATATATATATATATATATATATATATATATATATAGAGAGAGAGAGAGAGAGAGAGAGAGAGAGAGAGAGAGAGAGAGAGAGAAAGAGAGAGAGAGAGAGATATTGCAATCTTTGGTATTTCTATATTTAAAGGTCAAGTAAACTGAATTTATTTATTGACATATGATTTATTTCCTACTAATTATGCATAACTAGTATTTCAGTAGCCAGTTTGCCCCCCTTTAGCAACATTAAGGGCTTGTACACGACGAGGCATGCTACGAATTAGTGTTTTGCACAGATCCTTGATCTCATCCGAATTGAACCAAACTTCTATGAGGCGTTCAATCAGCTGTTTTCTCATTGTAATATGGAATTGACGCATTTCATCTTAAAACATAGACCATAAACTCTCAATGGGGTTCATGTAAGGTGAATTTCCTGGCCATGGTAACAAGTTAACATCATTTTCGTCGCATCACTTCTTTATCGATTTTGCTGTATGGGCAGTATGGCATGGAGCCAAGTCATGTTGAAAAATCCAAGGCCTATCTTCATACCGAGTTCAGCTGAAGCTTTCATTAAGTCTCGTCGTGGTAAAAGCGATTTATTTTAGGAAGACATTTTAAAAAGAGAATCTTTCCCTTCGCTCGTGGGATCGAAATCTCTATTCGCAAGTAGAAGGAGGGTGCCCCAAGGAGGGGGAGCCCACTACCCAGTAAAGCCCCATGGGGTCGGCCCCCCCAGGACTGTAAGAGAGTTTCCATCCGCACTATACGGAGGGGGGGAGCTAAACCGTCAAGAACAGCGATGATTGAGGCTATCTATAAACGCGTCAATCTGCCACACCATGGAGGATGCGGAACGGCTGGTCTCGGTCAAGGCCAAGGTCCACCCCAAAAAATCGGACTAGAGGCAAACATCCCACAAGAAATATTAGTGCAACGTACTGTTATTCTTCGGCGGTTGGACCCACTCTTCACTGACAACACCTGTGAAGAAATCAAGGCAGAGCTGCCAGCGAAGCAGACATGAGCCAACATTTTAAAGATGGAAAAATTCGCCAAAGGAAACAATATAGTGAAGATCATCTTCTCGAGCATCGAGATGGCGAGAAGAGCCAAGAAAGATGGGATTGCTTGGGTTTTACCTAATGGTATCACCTGAGCAAATCGAAACAGAAAACTACATACCGATCGACTGCTGCTACAAATGCTATGCAGTCGAAAGGCATTTAACAAAGGACTGCACGGTGACGGTAGTTGCATGCTCCAACTGCCCCAAACCCGGGTACGGTTGGAAAGATTGCACGGAAGAGAAGCAAAAGCGCGTCAACTGTGGCGGGAACTATAGGGCCTTGGCCATGAGGTGCCCCATCTGCAAAGAAGCCATCCGTTCAAAACGGGAGAATATAAAAAAGGAAAAATAGGCAAGAACCAAGACCAACTACGCTCAAGCGGCGGCCCAGAAGCTGGTGATGCCAGAGGCGAGTAAAGATATCATGACAATAACCATCTTTGCTCACATGGCTAACCTGGCTAACCTCGGCTCCTTTTCCGAAGAACTTAACCGTCTTGTGGAGAAGAACCAAGTTACCAAAGAACTCTGGTTCCCCGGAAATCCAGACTCGGCGGGAATACTGAATATCCAGTTTACCGACGAATCCCAACGGGAACATCAACCAAATGAGGAGCCATTCTCCTTTTTGGAGACATGACGACCATTTATTTGAAATATTTTACAAAGAAAAATTTTTCCTTTCATGGAAGGAAAGGCAGACAAAAGGGGGAAAAGCTATATAAACATTAATTTTCGTGAGATGACAAAAGGGATATAGTGGAGAGTAAAACGGGGTGGGCGGTCGGGAGGTCGATGATGAAGGTCAAAAAACGGAGAGGTGTGCGTTCGGGAGGAGTCGGCGAGCGAATGTGCCCGTCCCAGGTCCTCACTGCCTTATATAGGCGGAGCCTAAGGCATAGAGGACTGGGCATACCCGGAGCGAAGCGGAGGTTCCTCCCAGGTCCGGGACGGGCCGTCCGCCGGATTCCTTAAGGACCGAACGTATCGCACGTTTTTGGCCGAGAACCGCCAGGTAGTTGAGAATTCAGCAAGAGTATCGGCTGATAGGAGACACAAGATGTCGGGAGGAATTTTTCCTCTTTTTAGGTTCATGATGGCCGGTTGGCAGTCGGACAGGATGCGTGCCCGAGGGAAAAGGAGGAGGGTTAACATGAGGGCAACGCTTTCAAGGTGAAAAGCAAACTGGGGAATACGCAGGTAGGCGGCTGGATAAGCCCAGGATTCGCCCTCGGAAGTGATGGCAATACCTGACAAGCAGGCATCGCAGGCCACCATGAGTGCCGAGGCCTTGGGGTTGCGCCAAAAGCGCCACTGTGTGTCGATGAGGTCGATAAGGCTCAGGAGTCTGGGGTCCTGATGCCCATGTTGCCGGGCCTCGCTACATAGCTGAACCCAGCAAAAAGGGAGATTGAGAATGGGGACCACAAAGTTCAGCAGGCCTCCCAATCTTTGCCAAAACTTGTGATCCAGTTCTGAGTGGTCAGCATAAGCGATGGCTTTGGAGGTTTTGGAGGCCATTTTTGTTGTAAGACGAGTTCTGGAGTTTTTGAGATCGATCAGAACCCCCAGGTATTCAAGTTGTTGGCAAGGAGTAAGAATGGATTTGGAATGGTTAATGGCTAGGCTAGAGTCCAGGAATCGGCCAAGGGTGTTGAGTACTTTGTCCAATGGCCCAGTCAGGAGGAAGTCATCCAAGTACGTGAAGGCCCTGCACCCTTCCGATTTAGCGATATTGTTCGCTACTGCCTCCATTATCTGCTGCATAATGTAGGGGGCGCCCGTGAACCCCATAGGCAGCCTGGTGAACCTCCATGATTCTTTGCCGACTCTGATACCAAACTGGTGTCGGGCGTGCTCATGGAGGGGGATGTGGTAGAATCCGCTAGCCAGATCCAATTTGATGGCGAAGTCTGTAGGCATGGTGCCTTTTAGAACCTTCCTGATGTTCGGAAGTTGGAAGGACGGAGATTTGAAAACCGGTGTCAATTGTGACATATCGTAAATCAGTCTCATGGTCCCGTTGGGTTTCGCAACCCCGAACACCCGGTGCGTTCTAGTAATATTGTCAGACTTTTCCAAAATTCCCGCTTGCTCGAGAGTGGCAATGGCCGGCAGCATTTTCTCGGAGCTGGGGACGTAACTATGGTAAGTGTTGGGGAGAAAGATCTTGATTCCTTTCCCTTGTGCCGCCTTGGTAATATTGTTGGCGGCGGGCACACGGCTGAGATCGCCTGGTGGCCCTTGTTCCAATTTGCCAAAGAACTCGGTGATCTTAGGCTGTAATGGGTCCAGCACTGGTGAAGGTTGATCACCCCCTTCTTCGGGATCTCCTCTGTCCTTGTCCTTGTTTTTCTCCTTGGGTTCTTTTGAGCCAGTTCGTTCCTCCGGGTCTCTGATGTCTGGAGGTCCACTTGCCGCAAAATCCCTTGGGTCCCAATCCAGTGAATCTGTGGTGGAGTATTCCGATGGGCTTTCGGAAATGACTGACTGAACCGGGGAGCTAGGACAGTCTTCTCTGGTAAAGGAGATCTGGGAGTCTAAAATTGGTAAAGACGGTGTAAGGTGGAGGCCGCCCAATTCCTGGGCCATATCCTCGAAGTATGTCCTAAGTTCGTACCCAGGAGAGGAGACACTTAACTCACGGTAATCATCTATTCCAACATTAATCACCTCACTAACACTGACCACCGGGGGAGACACAGGGGCATCATAATTGGTGCCCCTAATATGTAACACTGGGGGATCACTGTATTCGGGATCACTGATGGTAAGATTTTCAAGCGTGAGATGAAGGTCGTCGGAGGTATCACTTGCTGTATCCGAATCCTCTTCCCGGATGGTAGGACCGCTACTTGCGAGCTCGCGAAGTATTCTTCCCGCGAGGAGGAGGCCTCCTGGCATTGCCCTGTCCGCGTCGCGGACCCATCGGAGCCTGTGGGGCGAATGCCTCTGTGCGTGCTGGGCGAGGGGCCCATCCAGTGCGTGCGGTAAGCGCGCGGTCAGACAGTTGGATTCCTGACCGGAGGGTGGCGCGTTCTCTCGCATCTCGGAGGGCTGGTCCCCAGCCATAGTGAAGCACAAGGTAGTACAGCCTCAATCTTTGCCGCAAAGATTGTCTCTCAATAGATTGGAGATGAGGCCGTACCCGGTACAGGGTGAGAAGTTGGGCGATCTCTTCTCGGTCCCTACGTTTGAACGCGGTGGCGTTGATCTGCGCGGCGAGATCCTCAGTGATGACGCTCCAATTGACGTCGTCCGGGGGTGAGGGATCTCTGCAGACCGGCGGTGGAACCGGCAGGCCTGCGGCCCGACCAGGAGTGATCGGGGTCAATGGTAGGTCGTTCTTTTGTTGAGGCAGTCCCGCTGCACCCGCTGTCGGGGGTTCGCGGTGCCTGGAGGCCTGAGGGGTTTCCTGCTCCCGAGAAGACGGCCTACCCGTACCGGCGGGGTAGGCTGTAGGAAGGTGGAAGGCCGAAGGGGTCGGACCTTGTAGCGCCGAAGGTGCCCTCTCGCTGGTGCCGCCGATGTCGTTCTCGGCGTTGATGGGCGATGAGACGAGCGAGAGGTGTAACCTGGTGGTGTATTCTGGCAGAGGGTAGTCCGAGGCCACTGATTCCTGAGACTGTTGCGACCTCTGGCGTTGCTGCAAAACTGCAGAAGGAGGGACTAAGTCCACCTCCTCGATAGTGTGCACTATCTTAGGCACGGGAGATGCCTCTTGCTCGCTTTGGCTAAAAGCGACTCCAGTGTCGGATGAGATGAACTCGACACTATATCCAGTGTCACGTGGGTACATACCCCGGGAGACCCGCAAGGAAACCCGGTAAAAGGTAAAGTATGGAGAAGAACACGTGGCGCGGAACGCGGACCAAAAACGGAGAGGTGTGCGTTCGGGAGGAGTCGGCGAGCGAATGTGCCCGTCCCAGATCCTCACTGCCTTATATAGGCGGAGCCTAAGGCATAGGGTGTACGTCGGGCACCAGATCCAGCGGCCAAGTTAATTTTTTCCTTTATAGCGGCATCGATGTATACTTGTGGGTAGCCGTTGATGACCAGAACGCGGGAAGCCCTCTTCAGTTCAAGATCGACAGCCGTCCACGAGACACAAACCTGGAAAAACACAACTCATCAGAGACAAACACAAAAAGGAAAATTGAAAAAATAAACATAAAGTGATGCCCTCCCTACTATCGCAAAATATCGCTCTCTCTTTTAATTTTCACCCACTATTATCTAAAACTATACAACCATCTTCTAAGATTGAGTACACCATTATCATTCCATTTCTGTTCATTCCTTGAAGATGAACGACCACGGCCTAAAGACGTCTCAGAATAAAATATGTCTTTTGCGAATGTTTTTTTTTCTCGCCTACAAGACCCAGACCCCAAAAAACTTGTAAGAAAAATAAAGAGAATACAAGTTAAAATCCACAATTTAAAGTCCACTGCTGGTGGACTTCAACAGTGTATGTATACAACGTGGCCTCTTACCTAATATATATATATATATATATATATATATATATATATATATATATATATATATATATATATATATGAGAGAGCAGCGGGATTGCGCGTTGCCAGGCGTATACTTATTTTTAGGATAAATAAGGAGGCTAAATTTAAGGAAGTTCATTATTATATTACCAGGCAATGGCTTCGCCACTCTGAACTTCACCATTTTGTTTTTTGATATTATAAAAGAATTATTAGAAATAACTTTGATAATAAAAGATAAGTCATAAACAAACTAATATGAAATTATTATTCACTACCGACGTTTCGGGTAGGAACCCATTCTCAAGGATGTGAGATTATAAATATATACAAACATAAGAATTTTTTAGAGAAGTTATCAGATATTTATAAATTAATTATATGGAAAATGGGAAGCAGCAGAGGTGGTAATATTCATATTATAAAAATGCAGGGCTTTTAGCTATTAGGGAATGCAAAATATGTTTTTGTTTTTCAAATAAAAACTAAGATTAATTAGTTTTGGGTGTCTTCGTTGTAAAAAGGGGAGATAATAGAAATATTTGAAAAATATGGGTTGTTTTTTGGGTGAGTGGATTTGGCGTGTGTAATTCGTGGGTGATTATAGTTGTAGTAAAAGTGGAAATGAGCTTGTGTCGGAGTTTAAAGTGGGGTTAGTAAAGTTGGGTTTGCTGTATCTTTAATGGAAAAATTATTTAAGTTCGGTTTATGGTGTGGATGTCTGTTTTCGTAGTGTATTCGGATAGGGGAGAATTCGGGAGTAGTAAGCGGGGCTCCAATTCTGTTGCTGATGCCTAAATGTGCGCAAATACGGAGAATGTAGTGTGCTCTGTGTCGATTTAAAATACACCTCGGAATTACATCTCGAGCAGGTGAATTCATATATGATGGAGGATCCAAGCAGCGTTGGTATTTTGTCTTTAATGTTTAAAAGATGTTGTACTTTGCGTCTTTTGAAAAGTTGGTATAAAATATGTTGCAGGAAATGAATTTTTAAGAAAGGGAGAGAGTTTGGCCCAGAGAAGTGAATTGAGGAGTCCTATATATGGGAGAGGTACAAAAACCTTTTCTTTAGGGACGTTGTATGAAGGATCTTTCGAAGAAAATATTTTATTGATAAAATTTCGAAGAGTTCGGTCGTATAAGTTTGAAGGAGATCCGTTTTGTTGGAAATAGTTAGTGAGGAAAGTGACCTCGTTGTGGAAAGTGAGGTATGATGTGGAGCGATTGTAAGCGCGAGAAAGTAAGGTTTCGATAGAGTTTAATTTGATTTTGGTGGCACAATAACTAAGAAAATGGAGTCCAGAGCCCATATGTGTAGGTTTTGGGTGAATGGAAGTGAAAAAACCGTCGGGTGTGTGTGTATTAGTAGGTCTAATTTTTAGAGCGGAAAAGGGCGATCGTGTCGTATACTTATCTCCTGTAGAAGATAGGACGGAATTGTAAGGGACATTTGTCAATTGCATCTTCTTCTAAGTTACACATGAAGAGATTTGCGATAAGGGTGGCCATAGGACTTCCCATTGCGAGGCCATCGATTTAGTGAAAAAGGTTTCCATTAAATGAGAAAAAGAGTTTTCGTGAGAAACTGTAAGTAGTATTTTCTTTATTTGTTTCTCATTAAAAGAGAGAAGTGGGGGGGGAGAAGAGAATGCGCGAGAAAGAAAAATATTAATTGTTTCTAAAAGTAGGACACTAGTGTATAAGGAGGATAGGTCAAAACTAGCCATATATAGGTTGGAATTTTGTTTCGTAATTTCTTCTTTTAGGTGTAGAGAATTTTTGACAGTGTATTGGTTTGTGGCAATGGGTGTAATAAGTGGGGCAATGAATTTGGCTGTTTTATAATTAGAGAGGTTATAGGTTGTTAGAATAGGTCGAACGGGTACATTAGGTTTATGGATTTTAGGGAGACCGTAGAGTTGGCCGTAGGTGGAGCCTTTCGATTGGAGCTGTTTGTAGGTCTCTTCGCCAAAAGCGTGCGATTTTTTTTTGTGAAAGAAGAAGCCTATTGACTTGGTCTTCAAGTCGGAGGGAGAGTTTCAGCGGGTCTGCTTGGACGAGAGTAAATTTGCATTGGTCATCTAAAATCATGTGCAATTTTCGTATATACTCTTCTTTGTTCATTATAACTACACCTCTACCTTTGTCAGGGCGGGTAATGATAAGGTTATCTTTTGAAGATAGTTCTCATAACAGAGTTATATCATCTTTATGGAAATATAAAGGGATAGTAGGAAAACGTTTCAGCTTGTGAAAAAGTTCGTGGGCGATGTTAGAAATCCTCAGTTGTGCTGTTTTAAATGGGTCTCGTGTGGGTAAGGATTTAATTCGTTGAAATAGCGTCTCAAATGTGAAGAGAAATTTAATTTTGTTCGGGAAGTTGGGGGAAGTTGGGGGTAGACAAAAGTCTAGTCCAAATGCTAGTAGTAGTTTCTCTCGTGAAGTTAACTGGTGGTCAGATAAGTTAAACACTACCTTTTCTGGATCTGGTATATTTGATGAAGACTTGTTAATCGTTTAAGTGTAGTTGTGTGTTGGGGACAAAATGGTATGTGGATAGTAGGGAAAATAGGCAAGTGGGGAAAAGAGAAAGTAGTGTGGATGATTTGCAAAGAGATGCTAGAGCCTGGTAATCAGGCCTATCGCTTTCAAATTATTTATTTTGTTTATGTTTCCTCTGTTGTTTTCGCTAGAGTCTATATATCATGGCGTTAAAACCATTTGTCTTATATATAATTAATGTTCTTTGGTAGGCAGTGTGCATTTGCTGTTGTTTTTATAAATTATTTTCACTTTAAGTGTTGTACTTAGTTTCTTTGTTATTGTTTCTATGTAGTGCGTATATACTCGTATTTGTGCTTTTTGTTTCTTCACTATTTCTGAAGTCTTGATCATGGTTATCTGGTCTCTTTCGGTGCTTTTTTGGTCAGTAATCGGTGTGTTTCCTTATTCTTGGTATCGTAGTCTTTGTTGGTTTGATTTTATCGTAATTTGGGGCAAAAAAAACAACAAAAACAATCCTTTGGATGCGTAGAACTGCACTTCGTTTCCACCAGCTAATAGGCTAGCGGAGCTCGGAAATCTGGCACGACTTAGAGCTCTTCTGTTACGGTTAATCATTTGAATGATTTCGCCATTCAATTCCCGACTAACCAGCTCCTCTATATTCCTTGTCCGTTCTTCGATGACAATGTTAATGAGGCTTAGTCCCGCCTCCCGGTGCAGTTCTTCTTGGCGTCTTTTTCCTCGCCTGCGTGTACCCGTGATTAGGTACACGCATTTGTTCTGCCTCCTCTGTGGTTTCCTCTTTTGTGTCTTCCATACACAAGAGACGGCGGAAGCGGAGTACAGCAAGATAGATCTTACAAGTGCATGTAGATCTTTCTTTTGTTGCTTTCACGGCTGCAGTTAAAGCCTTGGAGATTCTATTTTTCGACGTGCTTCCTCTACCCGGGTGAGGTAATCCTCATTCCGAATACATTGCACTCCGTGGTGTATGGATAGCGTGTATCCCGTCCCCCCCACCTGACATCTGATAGCAGCCTCCTACCGATCGGGACTACTTTGAACTTTTCGCGGTTCGTTTGAATCCTCCATTATGCCTCGTAGATGTTTAGTCTTTCAATTTCTGACGCTGTCATACGAGCTTGCATATGAGCGTTTCTCCATGAACAAGTGATTATCTGGCTGAAATCATCGACGAATTGAACGTTGAGGCCAGAGGGGTTTACAGGGACGGGGACATCTGCGGTGTAAATCGAGTAGAGTTGGAGACAGACACCCCCCTGCGAGAGGCCCGCAGTGAGCGGAAACTTCGGTCCGTCCGTAGACCCTATACTGACGTACGCCACTCTATGACATAGTCACAGAGAGTTCTTTCTAAGTTTTCACTTAAGCCCATCCGTAGGATCTTATACTGCATTCACTCTGCCACACCTTATCAAACGCCTTTGACACATCCCGACAAACAATGTCCGCGTAACTCCTTTCCCGTTTGGATTGGGCTAGCTTTTCCATGATGACATTTATTGCCATCTATGTACTTCGCTTTTTTCTAAACCCGTATTGATATGGATTGTAGAGGGAGTTCTCTTCCAAGTGGGACACCAGACTTTGGTTGAGGATCTTCTTGAAGAGCTTCACGCCAAATTCCAGAAGTGAAATCGGGCGGTAGTTCTCCTTCAACCTCACGTCTTTCTCATGCTTTGGCAATATAATTTTTGCCGTTTTGTAAGCATCTGGGAAGTATCCCGTGTTTAGATAGGCATTGAATATTATTCTTATACCTTCGATGAAATTAGCTGGTGTCTTTTCGAGGTTCATTTTTGTAAGCCCCGATTCTCCTTGGGCTTTCTGTCGGAATGAGCGGAGTGCGCTGAGTAAGTCTTCTTCGGTAATCTCGGCTTCTCCGTCGCGCTTCTGTCCACCTGGTGATGAGGGTGCGTCCTATGTATTTGTTCGTTCAGCTTGTCTATGGTGTTGCTTTCGAACTCTATGGCGTAGTCTTTGTTTTCTTCTTCAGTTATACTGAAGACTCTTTCCCAATAACTTCGGAATATGTCTTCGATATTTTCCTCTTCTGTTTCTATGTTTCCGTCTGCTTTTGATAGCTTAATCTTCTTCTTCTTACCAATCGATCCTCTGAGGTGTCTGATTTTATTTCAGAATTCTTTGGGTGATGATTTGTAATCGAGACTATCGATTGCATCGTCCTATCACCTCCATTGTTGTCCAAGGCTCAACTGGTTCAGTTCTTCCTTGATTTCCTTGCTTCTTTGGATTGGGTCGAATGATGCATTCCTGATGTTAATTTCATACAGTATTCTCAGTTTACGGTAGAGCTCCTTCATGTATTCAGTCCATCTGTAAGATGAGATGGACTTATACCGAGTTTTAGGGATACAAGCATTATCCGCGTTGATAAGATGGTTATTGAGGTCTTCGTGTGCCTCGTCGATCTCCTTGAAGATTGCCTCCACCAAGTTGGGCGGATGGTATCCCTCGAGAAGGCGCGCGTACCGTTCCCAGTCTGCTCTTCTGTAGTCCTTTCGGACTGCAGCTGGGACGTATATAGTGTCCCTGTCGAAAATAAGCAGGATCCCTATACGGTCACTACATGAAATCTGGATTGGTTCGATGTAGTAGTTAAATGGTAGCTGTCGATTATCTAAACATATGTCCAACTTTGTGGCACACCCTCTTCTGACGAAGTTGGGGAAGTCGGGGCCCATCCGCCGAACAATGTTTCTGTCCAGCAGGAGCTCCAGGCTTCTTCCTATTCCATTGTGTCTCATGTAGCCGGAAGTCTAGGATCCGCCGTTTAGGTCCCCAATTAGTATAATGGGGGCTCTCCTTCCAAAAAGGCCAGTGAGAGAGTGCATAGATAAAACATCTCTCCTTGGCGGCTGGTACATGAGCTCTTCGTCGCTCATGTACGAGTGCATGGGCCCTCGTCATTATCCGAAAAGGTAGGTCCTTCCTCATCTTCTTGCTCTTGTTCTTCTACCTGCTCGTCATCTTCGCCCTCCTCAGATTCTTTCGATGAGGAAGCTTCGACTATAGCCTCCAATCCAGATTTAATTTTGGAGTTAGTCCTGATGACGGACTTCTTGAATGCCTTTGAGCACTCGGAGCCGCGGGCACGATGATGGAAGGTAGTTTAATCGCCTTTAGTAAAGCATTCAGTACCTGATTGTAACAGCCAGGTTTAACTGCGTTAGCCACATTTGCGTGAGTAATGCAAATAAGAATCTTTGTGCTATCTCCTGAGATGTCTAGTTGCGTCAGCTTCGTTCGCTTTACTTCGTTCTTCTTCGCTGCGCTCGCGTATGTTTGCTCTTTCGCTTTCATCTCTTCCTCTTCTTTCCTTTTAATAATTTCCCGGCGCTTTGGGCAGTTCAGAGCCATGGTTCGGTGCTCTTCCTTGCATTTCAGGCACTTCTTTTTTGTGCTCTCACACTTATAATGTCTAAGGCCTTCTGTGGCGCATTCGCTGCACCACAGCTTATCTTTGTCCGGGCAGGTCGTAGTGGTGTGCGATTCTAGCTTGTAGCATATAAAGCACATTTGTATACTACTGAATTTCTCTTGTTGTATATTCTCCCCTAGTATCCTCATATTTAAAACTAGGAGCCCGTCCGTCGTTGCTTTTTGTGCAATGTCGGTGGTCAAGAAGGTAATCTTGAACACGTGGGTGTGCTCGCGGAATTTAATGACTTCGCGAACTTTAGCCCATTGATTACTCCTCATAATCTCTTCTTTGATATCTTCCCTCGAAATCTCGCCAACCCAACTCTCCACTTTGCGGCAGATCACGCTTCGGTTTGCTGCCACTTGAGGGGAGGAGTCTTGGCTTCGAGACCAATAGTCTTAAGTATTTTAGCTCCTTCTTCCGATAAGAGCCGGTCTACATCCTTTGTTTCGGAGCAGATTGCGATTAACCCGGACGACACTTCGATAAGTTTCCCCAGGGCAACTCTTAGTTCGAGGTAGAGGGTCTCGCAAAGTTTCCTTTTCTCGGGAGTCTTCATTCCTTGGATGGTCTTAAAGGGGACCCTCTTAGTGAGGGTGTCCATGGCATTCGACGTCCTTCTACTATGTCTTCTTGTATTAATTTTCTTTCTAAAAACAAAGTTTAATTATCGTGTTTTTGGTGTATTAAAAAGTGATGGGTAGGTAAAGGCGGTAATGGCTAAGGTAGGTGGGGACGAAAACATGAGATTAGTGCTCCCAGGTGATGGATGGATGGGATGGATCTCGAGTGGGAACCTCAAGAGGAATGACTCATGGTGGACTTGATAGCAATAGCGGCCGAATCAACGACCGCTAAAGTTTTGCCACCCCTTCTCGTATACTTACGCCAAAACCGCTTCCAACTACATAGAAACGGGTGTTACTTACCTCTATGATTATGGCCGGGTCCCCCGGGCGATAACGATCTCTCCTCCGTCACGAGATAATTTCTGACTTATGCTTCCGCTCTGGGTTAGTCCTCAAACCAGTTTTCCCATAAGCCCTTAATTATGAGTATGTCAGTCCAAGTGGCCGGCATAGTTAAGATGAAATCAATGAATGGCAGACATCCGAGCAGGTTCCCACGCAGGACGGTGGACGGGAGCAGTGAGGTGCTTAAGCCTTCATTGAATAATGAATCCTCGGTGAAGTAAATGGTATTCTCTCTTTCTGAAGGCTGAAGCAAAATTCACCAAAAGACTTTCAGAATAGGCTCTTTTAAATGTAGGCGGTGTTCAAAGTCCTTTCCTAAGCAAGTAAAAATGCTTTATCCATAAAGTACTCAGCAGTGTGTAGTAATCGAATATTCGATTGTCATTTGAAGAAGAGAGGTGCATTCGTTCGAGTTTGCGTGCGTGAGTCCATTGGACTTTGGATATGTAGGCTTTTACCGTACGTTGGGCGATGGTAAGGAATGAAATATAGTCAATTAAGGAGACTTGATTTTTCAATTGAGAAGTAAGCTGAGGTAGAGATTCGTGATGACAAGAAACAGGAGTTTTTTTAGAGGCAAGAGAAATGGACATTAGAAGAACACTAGAATAAGAGAGAGCAGAGGGCGGCATAATGAAGGCGATCCTTTACCGAGAAGACAGAAATAACGCCAGCGAAAAAAGGCTTTGAAAATTTCTGGCTGGGACTCGAACCCCAGTTTGCTGTTAGCCGGTCAGATGCTCTACCTCTAAGCTACCAGGAACAGTAACTATATTTCGCCCAAAGCCTTACCCCATCAAACCCAGTATCTTCCTAAGCTAGGAACCTCCAAGGAATTTTTATACCACATCCTCTTACCCGCTCACAATTTAAAGGCTCATTGTCCATGCCACATACAAAGAAAGAGCAAATACAAGTAATGGCCCATAAAAACGAATATATAAAAAGACCCAATGAAACTCTATTTTGGCCTTTGGGGCCTAAAAAATAATCATCCATTTTAAATACAAATAGACCAAGAGTAAATTATTAGGAGACCAGGTAATGGCTTCGCTACTTCCTCTACGGGGGAAGCTTGCGCTTCACTAATAAGATTAAAATTTAAAATCTAAAAAAAAGCAGCCATGGTTAAATTTTTATAAATTTTCTGAACTTCGCCAATTATAATAATTTTGAAAAGGAACTCTAAACTAAATTTTCTGAACTTCGCCAATTTTAATAATTTTAAAAAGGAACTAAATTTTCTGAACTTCGCCAATTTTAATAATTTTAAAAAGGAACTAAATTTTAGGAACTTCGCCAATTATAATAATTTTAAAAAGAAACTCTTAAACTAAATTTCACCCCTTTCAAAATATCACGTTCCTAAAATATAGTTATAGAGAAGATATATAAAAATAAATTTTCTGAACTTCACCATTTGTAATTCTTTGGGTTTTAAAAAATTCACAAAATTTCGATACTTATATTTATTTCTGAACTTCACCATTTTGTTTTTTGATATTATAAAAGAATTATTGGAAATAACTTTAATAAAAAAACAAGTCATTGGTCCACTATAGAAAAAAAAACATTTATTAATTTTTCACCATCTTCAAAAATCCCGTTATACAATTATAGAGTTAGTGATGATGATGATGATGATTTGTACAGAAAACTTTTTAAAAATGCTTAAACTCGTGGTTCCCAAACTAGGGGACATGGCCCAAGGGGGGAAGGGGGGGCGAAAAATTGGGAGGCCATAATCTGAGGCTATGTACACATAAAAATCCCAATGATATTTGAAACGGAATCTCTCAGATTCCGTTTAGCTTTCCGCCACCTACTATCCTTTGCATCCACTTATTCTTATGAGGCTGCATTCTCTCAACTTTTGTATATGAACTCAAAATATCGCAATAGACTTAATCTGAAGGTAAACATGAAGATCCATACCCCGAGAGCTTCCCCGCTCGCGTTCCCATAATATTTCGCTCATTTCCTAATATGTTTCACCTAACTGTCTCATTAACTGTCGTTTTACTACTTCAGTTTTACCTATTGTTTTATTGTGTTTGGTTATTGGAAGCCGATTTCGAGCCGTACTATGGGTTGCTATATGGGGGGCTAGGCCCCTCCATAAGACTCTCTCGCTACGCTCGCCCTCAGGAACAAGTAATAAAATAACAGTTAGGTGAAACATATTGGGAAATGGACGAAATATTATGGAAATGCGAGCGGGAAAGCAAGCGGGGTATGGATCTTCAGAATTACCCATCACCCAACTTTACATTGAGTTTAATTGGGGTTTGAAGGAAACCAACTTTCACATGAAAGTCGTTTCTGGGAGAAGAGAAGGTGATGTTTCCACTGAAGGTCTTGGTTTTGGTATTTATCACTTTCTATGTAGGTCTTGGTTTTGGTATTTGTGAAATAGAACGCCAAGTGGGGAACCCATGGCTATACCGTCTATCTGAACGTGCATGTATCCATCAGGGCCATAGAACGGAGCCTCTTTGGTGCCAATTTTTACATGAAATCCCTATTAATTTAACACAATAAGCCTCAGTTAAATAAAGACTCTAGTTTCACATCGTTATGCATTGTTTAATTTAAAATAAAGACTCTTATTTAACTAGTTGCCAGTAATTAATTACCTCTAAAACAACAACTAGCTAACATTATATCCTTTCTACAAACCAATTCCATAGAATTAAAAAAACAACTAACGCTAAATCAAAACTTTCCTAGTTACAAATTTTTAAATTTCATTCAGTTGCTCACAGCGTTCCCTGAAGATAGTTAACGGAGGGGCTTGTCGCACTCCTCTTGAAGAGTAGCTCGTCCGTCATTGGTCTCCACTTGTCACTCAGGCTTTACCTGTGGATTCAAGAAGCTGTTTGCATGTGACAGCGACCACACCCCAGTACACTACTTCGACAGGTGGGCTAAACCAGTTTGAGGGTAGCCGACAGGTCTCAACCCATCGGTGAGTTAGGGCGTTTATCCTAGCATGCGAAGACGACTCCGGCGGATTGGGCGGACGAGATTGACCGGGAGATCCAACGGCCATGAAGCGGGTGTTGCAAGGCTTTGTGGAAAGCCGAGGGAGTGGCCAAGCACCTATGACGTCACGGCCACCCACTGCAGCGAAGGAAGTCTCCAGTCGTGGCGGTCCTGCGCACCACTGGACTCCGACTCCTGAGGCCGAGAGAGTGGGCCTGCCCCAGTGCAACGACTTGACCACTTTAAAAGCATTCACGCACAGGTTCTGATGTCATCTACTACTAATTTATTGTTTACATCTTCTTCCATTTTACCGCCATTAATGTCATTTTAATTTATTTTGTATTTTTAAATTTTTTTATACTCAAACTACAGAAATTTGTCCATATTGATATTTTTTAGTTTTTATTGTTTGCATTTTTAGTATATTAACATTTAACCCTTAGCTCTCATCATTGTTCTCTTTTGTAAAAAAATATTTTTTATGTTTTTATTGTTCTAGCCCAGACGATGGGTTCCAGAGCCCGCAACGTTAGCTAAAATAGTAGAATTCAGTGCTGGAATTAAACCACATTCTCCGAAGACAATTTAATTCAGAACAGTTTCGGTGTATCTCACACCCTTTTTCAACTGACACTGGGCAGAAAATATATAAGAGAAAAGCATAACATAAGATCCCCTCTTTTTCCCCCAATCCCCTACTTGTGGCTAATCTGGGGGGGGGAAGGTTAGGCCTAAACATATTGAAGGGCTGACATTTTACTATTTTATTTATTTGCGATCTTATTACAGGATTAAAAGAAAATTGACCGTCAGATAGATTTAAATTAGGAACTGACGATATCAAGCTCGATTCTACGATTCTTCTCTTAACATAGTTGGCCGATTTAAATAACATTTTACTTCCATTGAAATCGATCGTATGATTCTTGTCTCTAACATGGCAAAAAATTCCACTACTTTCGCTGCCCACTCTAATATCTCTTTTGTGTTCGTACAATCTCTTGTCTAGATTTCTCCCCGTTTCCCCTATATAAACTTTATGGCAATCGTTGCATGGTACTGCATATACTCCTATGTTATGATGTTCTTTGGGTTTCCTGGCCATCATCAATTGGTTTAAGGAATTATTATATGTAAAGGCTAGATTAATACCCGCTTTTCCAAATATGTCCTTTAAACTATTTAATTTATTATTAAATGGCAATGTTATACATTTGTTGAAGTCGTTAGTGCGGGAAGGCTTATTACCATAAAATGTTTTCCTAACTGCAAAATGGGCAGACGATATGAACCAATCGGGGTAATACAAATTAGAAAAAATGGTCCTGATAATGACAATTTCTTCATCTAAATAGGAAGGATGACATATTTTGTATGCTCTAAGGAAAAGGTTAGAAATTACCGATTTTTTAACAGTATTATCGTGAAACGAAAAATAATGTATATAGGCATTCGAGTGGGTTGGTTTCCTATAAACGTCAAGTTTTAATTCATGGTGATCTTTATTAATGAGGACATCTAAAAAGGGTAATCTATTATCATATTCCCATTCATATTTAAATTTGATGGAGACATGCAAATTATTCAAATTATTAAAAAAGGTATCAAAATCATGGCCAATAGGCCATACAGAAAATACATCGTCAATGTACCTTAACCATATAAAGTTAGGGGGAGAAATTGTGGGAAGGAGTTCAGTCTCAAAATATTCCATGAAGAGACATGCCAATATCGGAGATAAACTATTTCCCATGCTAAGGCCAAATATTTGTCTATAAAACTCATTATTTACTCGAAACACATTGGTAGAGAGACATAATTCAACTAAATCGATAAATGTGCTCGTAAAAATGGGAAGATCCAAATTAAGTCTAGGCATGATTTCCCGCAGAAGGCCCATGGTTTGGTCAACCGAAACTTTGGTAAATAAAGCTCACAAATTTTCCATCTGGTGATTGCAAGTGGTTGAGGCGGTCAACGAACCGAAACTGTTCTGAATTAAATTGTCTTCGGAGAATGTGGTTTAATTCCTCATCTTTTCTTGCGATATTGCATTAATTTTCATCATATATATATATATATATATATATATATATATATATATATATATATATATATATATATATATATATATAACATTTTCAGTTTTACTACAACTATAAAGACCCACGAATCACGCATGCCAAAACCATTCTCCCCCCAAATCAACCCATATTTTTACAATATTTTCATTATCTTCCTTATTTTACAACGAAGACACTTAAAACTGATTAATCTCAGTTGTTATTTGAAAAACAAAAACATATTTACCCTTCCCTAATAGCTAAAAGCCCTAGATTTTTATAATTTGAATATTGCTACCTCTGTTGCTTCCCATTTGCCATATAATTAATTTATAAATATCTGATAACTTTTCTCAAAATTTCTTATATTTGTATATATTCCTAATGTCATATCCTTGAGAATGGGTTCCTACCCAAAACGTGGGTACCAAGAAGTTAAAATACAATAATGAACTTCCTAATTGTAGCCTGCTTATTTAGGCTTTACCGCTAAGCTACTAGGTACAGCTGTTCAAACCTACTCAAAGCTTCAGCCTATCAAACGTACTATTTCACCAGGATAAGAGGTACTTCTAAGGGATTTTTATACAATAGCTCTAACCAGCTCAATTTAAAGGCCCACTATCCAGATCACATACAAAGAAAGAGCAAATACAAGGTCTGCGGGTAGTAACGACCACCACAGCTCCTTCGCTATATTAAATTTCTACCTTTCAAAAACTTGTTTAATGCAGAAAGAAATATGCAGAAGCCATGCATTGCAGACTACATATATATCCATATAGTCCAAGAAAGTATGAAAAATGGCCTTGAATGAGCATATGAGACAAGAAATGGGAAAGGCTTTTTTTTAAAGGCATAGTAAATGCATATTGGTAAACCTTGAACAAGGCGAGGAAAGGATGACTCGTTGAAGGCAATTCCATCATGAGAACACAGGATTAACACCAAGGGTAAATAATGAAATACCCTAGCCTGGAACTGAACCCGAATCTCCTGAAGGCCGGTCAGTTAGTTCCCTTACTTTACCACTGAGCTACCAACCAGCACAACAAATCAAACCTACCTAAAGTTTCAATCCCATCAAATCCACTACCCCCCATGGTAGAAGGTACTTATAAATGGATTTGTAATTCATATCTTCATCCAGCTCACAATTTTACGGCTGGTTATTTAAACATCTTTAGGAACACGAGCTGTTAGCAGGTAACAACCACACCAGGGCTTTCGCCATATTTAATTTCTGGTTAATTATAAATAAGACTGGTGCACTCATTTTTAGGCTACTAAATTCTCTAATACTTTATCGTGCCTTTGTAATAGTGTCCTAGGAGTAATATTTTGATGGCGGAAAGGGTCAATCACCATTTTATAAAGTCACGAAAAGTCAATATTTCAACCCGATTCTGCAACGCAAGAATTCCTCCACCACGCCATCGTTTGAAGAAAGCGAACGAAGGGACTTGTTTTTTTAAGGTTAATATTAGCTATTTTTTATGTAAATATCATTTAACTGATTTAGCACACTAGCGTAAATTTAAAATAGTGTACGGAAGAAGCAGTGAATGTTTTTTTATTTATTTTGGTAGTCACCTTTCCTCCATTTGTAACACGATTTGTTTGAGATTCTTTGTCCCTTTTTAACATAACACAGTGTTATTTTCATTATGGAAACTGTGTGTCAAGGTTGTTGCTGCAAAGTTCGCGATCTAACCCTTCTGTGTGAAGATAAATTGAAGTTTCTTAACTTCCATTTTAAACATAAATTTATACAGAAACGTTATTTCCAGAGGTAATAAAAACGTGTAAATGGCGGTACAGGTTTAAAAAAAAGGCTTCTGTGGTGACCTTTTTTCGTTATCTAGAGTTTTGGAGGTTTTCGGTGGTTTCGAACGAAATGAAAAATACTTTTATGGTGCCAGTACCCGATAGAACTAATGAAACTCTGATCTAAGTAATTAAAGAGTAGATTTTGTGAATGTTTTTATCGTTGTTTTGCGGTGAAGGTAATTAATTACCTGTTGCCCTTTATTAAGCGCGAAAAACATTATTTACCGAGTAATTCGAACTTTAAAGGAGTTTTTCCGAACAACGTCGAAGAAGGTTAGAGGTAGTAGGTTATCTAAACATGTTTAATTTTGGTAATTGACAGATTAACACTGAAAAATCTTCGACAGGTCGTGTTCCTAACCATGTTTAAATAACCAATTACCCCACCGTAGCTCGAAAAATAAAACTTTACCTATATTAACATTGATGTTGTCTTATGGCATATAAATATGGCGTCGTGGAATCATTTTTGCGCTGCAGAATAGGGTTGAAATATTGATGTTTGGTGACTTTATAGAGGCTGATAGATCCTCTCCGCCATCAAAATATTACTCTTGTGGCACTATTACAATAGTATGAAGAAACATTAAAATAGTTAGTAGCCTAAAATGCGTGCGCTCGACTTATACAAAATTAAAATTTTCGGCCTATCGAAAAACCTTTGAAGGAAGACAGAAAGATGTAGAAACCGGCCATTCAGACTTTATATCCATATTGTACAAGAAAGAAAATTGGATGTGAATAAACACACGCGAAAAGAAACAGGAAAGGGTTTTAAATGCAAGAGAAAGGGACATTGGAAGACAAATATCAAGGAGAGTAAAGGACGACTCATTGAAGGCAATCCATACTTAGAAAGCAGGAGTCGAACCCCTATCTCTCGATTGCTGGTCAGTTAATTCAATGCTAAGATGTCAGGAACAGCAAATCAAACCTCCCCAAAGCGTCACTATAAAATCCCGAATCATCCCAGGATAGAAGCTACTTCGAGGCACAGTTTTCTCACCGCATAGACCAGAGGTAGGCAAACTGAGCCCTTCCCTAGGCTTTTCATGTGGCCCGCGTTTCATTTCAGATTTCAACAAAAGATTGAAAATTAATTTTTACTCTAGATTCTCAAATCAGTCATTTTCAAATATATTTTATTCGTAGATAAAATGATCTTAAAAAATACGATAATTTATAAATACTTATTGTCATTACTCTTATTTTCATGCTCTTTTTCGCTCGCGGAAATTAAGCCACGTTGACTGTTGTTACTACTTTGATGGGATACGCCTGGGCTCTGGGTAATGATCACACGATGTAGAATTGTAAATCCTGGTTCGGATTCCACGTTAAGTTGTAAGTTCACAGTCTAATATAAGTCTGGAAACAGTTTAAATGAGGTGACAAAAATATGCAAAAAAGAATACCCTTAGTTATTAATGTGTGACTATATTTATGACTATATGCAAAAGAAAATTGCACAAACGTAGTTGCAATCAACTTATATGTATTCGAAATTTCCATCTAACTGTTTAAATGCGGCCCGCAAAACTTTAGATATGCTTCAATGTGGCCCGCAAGGCTTTACATAAGCTTCAATGTACCCGCTGCTTAAAATTATGGCCCATCTTTGGCATAGGTAGGCTGCCCAGACGTCCGGCATTTTACTGTTTTTAGATCATTTGTCCAGCAAAAATGACTACTCAATGCTGGACAATGTAAAGTCCAGCATTGGGAAATGCAGGTGGACATTCTGTCAAACAATCATAAGTAATTATAGACTTTACAACATTTGGCAATGATGATGGTCTTTTCGATGAAGTAACTTGTGTTAAGAATTTTGTCACATTAGAAAAAATTAAAGAGTGGAATGATCGTGAAATTGAGGCTGACAGTAGATGGTTGGAAATATTTGCACATTTCAAAAGTCAGAATATTACATTTGAAAACATTTATCAGGTAGTAGAATTCTTTTTGAGTCTACCAGGATAAAATGCACCAACATAGAGGGTATTTTCAATGATAAAACTACTGGGCAGACAAAAAAAGCAGGCTAAATATAGATACTTTAAAAGCGGCACTATTAACTACATGCAATTATGAGATGAATTGTTTGCAATTTTCTGATTACCGAAGCTCAAACGTAAACCTCCTTGAAAAGATCCATTCAAATGCCAAGTACAATTCTAGACCAAATTAGGTAAGTGAATAATGACTTATTAATAATTAAAGTTCGTTTGCTACTAAACTTCTTTATTTAAATATATATATATATATATATATATATATATATATATATATATATATATATATATATATATTTATATATTTAAATACATATAAAATATATATATGCAGATGGTTCCGTCCAGCATTGGGTTAAAAAAATCTGGGCAGCCTAGGCATAGAACGATTCTAGGCGATGGCCTATGGACCCGCGCTTCGAGAAGTACAGCCGCTCGCACCTCGACGTCCTCAGCGTGAACATAAGATAAGAGGCTTCAAAACTTTGAGCCCGACTTGGAATTCAAAAGAAGAAAATAAGTTCGCTTAGTTTTCGTATTCGATTGTGGTGCTTAATTTTAAATTCATTATTTTAAATAAAAGTTTTATGCTGTTGTATGTTTTTAAAACAATAAAAACTCCAGGATTTATTCAAACAAAAACAACCTTATTTTTACAGCTTTAATTTGAGTCTTATTTATTTTACTTTGATAATTTATTTAGCCTTTTTTTTATACAGCTATATTGATGAAATATTTAGCAAGTAATATAATGAAATAGTTTAAATAAAATTTAAATATCACTGCAAAAAGTTATTTTCCAACTCCTCTCATTACAAAACAATAGAAAATAACAATTAATTGTTTTAAACTTTGTTTTGTGGCTTGCATAATGAAATATTTAGTAAAAATAGGCATTTCTTTCAGCCATTGTAGAGATAAAAACAAAAGCATATTTAAATTTATACACTCTTAATAAAACCCACAAGAAATATATAAAAAAACATGTAAAACGTTAGAAGTTAACAGTTTTGCTCGGTTTCCCTTTGTAATGTAAATTACTTTCCAGTACAAGCCCCCAAATGTAGTCTACCATCATCTTTTCATTGTATACTCCCTGCTCTCTATGTTCAAAGTTCAGTATATCTTGATGGAAGTGTTCCCTTTCTCGTATGAGTATGCGCCCATATTCTTCTTGAACTTGTCAAGATAAGCATCAAGGATGTGCACATTCAGGATCATCCTGCAGCCCATTTGGCCATAGCTTTTCACTAAGTTCTCAACTAGTTCTAGATAATTGTCAGCCTTGTGGTTGCCCATAAAGCCTTGACACACAGAAACAAAACTCTTCCCGACTTCTTTTTTTTTATTGTTTTTCAGGGAATTCTGAGCATACTATGATTTTTCTGATTTGTGGTCCAACAAAGAAACCACCTTTTACCTTTGCTGCAGAGTTTGGGAAATAAATTTTGAAGGTACTTGAAGGATGCAAAGTCTTTATTAAGAACTCTAACAAACTGCTTCCTAAGACCTAGTTTTCAATGCTATGGAGAGAACAACACCTTTTAAGGGTTAATCGAGTGCTTGTGCTTGATATTATGCCCTCCAACAGAGAACTCAGTCTTTTGCGGCTAGTGTTGCTTGTGGTAATGTCCTGTGGTATTCCTACTGTCTCAAAGACAGAGATGACATGAAACTTGGCAAAACCTTCCTGTGCACCCATCAAAAATGCTACCATTTTGAAGTCTCCAATCACTTCCAAGCCATACTCCTTATAATTCAAAGTTTGTACCAGCATCTTGACACTCGTAGTCCTCCTTGAGATATACTGAATGGGCTAAGGGAAGGAATGGATGCTTAGTCCAATTATGGAGATGTACAACTTTAATGCTTCTTGAAGAGCTATCAATGAAGAGCCTCGACTCATCTGGATTACATGAACATAATTCCATTTGCCCAGTTTGATCTTGATAAGTAAAGAATCTTGAGTAATGTTTATGACGTTCCCTTTCATTTATCACTTGCACATTTTCATCCAGCAAATCCCACTCTTAGAGCTTTGTTTTGTATTGTATGGATTTCTCTTAACAGCTATATATCTGACACTATAGTCTATACATCATCACTGATCATTTCAGTTTCTAAATTGTTGCTTTCTTCTGAGGGTAGCTTATTCCTTTCTGGAAAGGGTAGGCACAGGAAAATCAGAAATGTGTCGTACTGGTGCTATAAATAATGGAAGATCGGGATGGGAAATAGCAGGTTCAGTTTTACCACTTCGACGTTTGAAAGAGTAGTTGTAAAAGTAGTAGTTACCTGATTGGTCAATAGGTTCTCGCCAAATCTTGGGAATGGCAAACTTCATGGCTCTTCTTTTTTCTCTATACCATCCTGTAAAAGTAAAAAAAATGTAGTTTATTACTCTTTTGGCCTACAAACAAACATAATAGCTTAACTACTTGTAGCATTTATTATTTTACTTTTTACAACAATTTTCTTACCTTTCAAAGTTTTCTTGCAGTGGTCGCAAGCAAAATGAGGTGCCCATGGTTTATCTTGGTCCCCAACTGGCATGCCAAATTATGCTTTGTAAGCTTAAAACATTCTCATAGAGGCTGTCACACCGAACTCTTTTACTCTTGTTTTGATGAACTGTCCGCTGATATTACAGAATGCATCTGGAGAATGATTGCAGCCACTTGATCGATTTCTCTTTTGATGTGTTCATTATGGTTACTAGAATTGAAATGGCAGCAGATTTTTGAATCCCTGTATAAATATTTTTGAAGGTTCTACAAGTTTCCAGGGTTGTGTTCTGGCAAGTTATGGAACATTCTCGAACTCCATAAAATTCTAGCAAATTCTAAAAATTTCTCATTAAAACTAGAATGTTTTGTATGCACAAATTTTCAATACTGAAATTTAAATAATATTTGTATGTCCAATTTCCGTGGTGGCAGTCAATAAAAATGTTGCGTATTTTTTTTTTTAGATATGAATGCATGAATATATCGTACCATGTAATAAATTTAAACAACATTTACAAAGATACAAGAGAGAAGTTTTATTTAACACCCGCCGACTTCTTTCGTTAGAAATTTTCATCCACAGCTCAAAATAGTTTCCCCACCCTTGCTTTAAAACAAATATTATTCTACAACATTCCAATGTTTTTTTGAAAATAAAATTTACAATTTTCTACCACGCTTTGAAAAAATTAAAGCATACATGCAGCCTCCTATATATGCTCATTTTCTTTCAAAAAATTAATAATACCCTAGCATTATTTTCCAAATGGGCAAATTTAGAAATTAGTGCCCTACCTACAAAAGCAATGTTTGAAGATTTAAATACACTTTTTTTTCATTTATTTTAGTTGCGAACAACTGAAAAATAACACTTTTAACCCAGGAGCAAGAATGAAGCGAAATCTTGTTACAGAGTGTACATCAGTTGTGAATAATTCATATTTATGTTATATAATGAACTATTAACTAATTATCAGAGTGTATGGTGTATTATTAGTAGACCTGAAACCTGAATTATCATATTATTCTTCGTTAGCCGGATTATTATAATTTTTGTGGTTTATCTACTTTAGTAAATATTTATATCTAACCAACTTTATATTATTCATTATTACTATTCGAATTGGCTTTTATTTCATTTAATAATTATTTTGGCATATTTTTAGTATTGTTCTTCCTATTTTATATATAGATATATATATATATATATATATATATATATATATATATATATATATATATATAGCGAGAGGGGTCTGTTCTTTCTTGTGGATATCCCACCAAATAAATTCGTACTTGGATTTCTATAAACAACTTGATGAAAATATAACTTTATTTCGGAATTTGAGGTTCATATAATGAAGGGCTGGAGCTTAGTGAATTCATCCACCGAAGTGGGGCGGATCACAACGATGCGTAGAGAAAGTGGCCGCCCGCGACCATGGGAGAGAGGGGGGGGAGGGAGGATATATATATATATATATATATATATATATATATATATATATATATATATATATATATATATATATATATAGAGAGAGAGAGAGAGAGAGAGAGAGAGAGAGAGAGAGAGAGAGAGAGAGAGAGAGAGAGAGAGAAAGAGAGAGAGAGAGAGAGAGGTCAAGGGCCAATAAATACTGGTTATAGGGGCTTGTGTCGACGGAGTTTTAAGAGAAGATGAATGAAGCTCACAGAGTCGTTAAGCGATGCCTAAGTATAAGAAAGAACGTGTATATGAGTATGCACAACTTTTGTGTACATTATCTCTACAATGAGCACCCAGCCTTCTAATTAGCAAATGTACTTACATTTGTGTGGTACACATAAAACATAGCAACTATGAAATAAAATGAAAATAGCAATAATTAAGAACAATCGAACCGCAACACAGTTTTTATTTAATTTCACTCAAGATTTGCAAGTTTGCTCTACTATTTCGTTCATCAAATTATTTGTTTAGGTTAACTAATTATTTTTTAAGTCCACTATATTCATGTTTACTCTTGTATTATTAAAAGAAAATGTATGTACTCAATCCCCCATTTATTTTCCTTCTATGTACATTCACAACTGTAATGACACACGCGCGTTCATGTGATCTACAGCTGGACAAAAATTTGATCACTGATTTTCAAAGTTTATCACTCGAGATTTCAGAATGTATCATTTGTATGGGCTTTATCGTGTCAATGTCGACTCATTTATTATCATTTATTTTGTACAAATTTGACCTCAATATTCTGTATAAGTATTTTAATCATTATTCTACTTTAATAAAGCTTGATGTGTCGAATTGATATTTAGTTCACAAGAACTAATATAATTTATACTGATGTATTATTTTAACCAACGAATTAGTGTTATCATGTAATTACTGACTTAATTATTATTACGTTCTATGGACCAATTTGACAGAAATATTATCTAGAAGTATTTTAATCATCATTTTACTTTGATGATATTTGATTAATTTTTAGCATTTTGTTCACAAGAACTAATGTCATTTGTACTCATGTAGCATTTTAACCAGCGCATCTTATATATATATATATATATATATATATATATATATATATATATATATATATATATATATATTGTCGTAGAAAAGGCTCCCGACGATATACTATATATCTATTCTTTGTGGGGATTATTCTATACTCGAGTGCGGGGGTTTAATCAGATGGCCGAGTATTATTTTACGTTAATAAATAGGCCTGGAGAGGGCTTATTTATCTTCAATATACTTAAGAAGTGGAACGGAGCCCAAGAATAAATAATATTGCCAGCATTAACAAAATAGAATTTTATTAATTAAACTAACAAAAATAATACATTGAAAATATTTACATGACCGGGGATTAAAATGGGAGATACACATGAAATGAAAAAGGTCATAGGATAAATTTGACTAAGCGGTGAATTAAGATTTGTAAGGATTTAAATGACAAAACAAACAAGAAGGGAGAGGGTCGACTAAATCCGTGTTAAAGCCGGGATTACGTTAGCAACAAAGTTAAATAATTTAATGCAATTCGTAGCTTACGTATTTATAAGGTCGGCGCGCAGGTGAAGGCGATTTGAAGGAATGGCTTCGGTCTGACAGGCTATTTTCTTCCCAGGAGGAGGGGTTTTTAGGCGGGTTTGTCCATAACGAGGGGGAAAGGACAGACTTCGAGGAGTGGGAGCGAAGTAGGGCTCGGAAGTACGAGCGATCCTTGAGACAGGATAGCGGAGATGTTCTGGATGAACAATTGACGTGATTTCTTGGGAACGAGAAGCGTTTCTTGTCGAACGGGCTCGAAGAACAATGACTGTTCTAAAGTTGTTCTCTTCTGAACAATTGAACAACAGTGGGGCCCTGGTGACTTGGCGTCTCGAGGGTCACGAACCTTGGCACTCAAGGATATAGTCCTCTTCTGGACAATAAGGGGGTTCTCGAGGTAGAGAGTTCCTAGGTGCACAGGGGAGACCGGATCGGCGTGAGGCCTGACGAAGATAATCGGGATCTGATTCAAATGCGAAATTCTATCGCATAAATAGCCTGAGCCAGCCCCTCGGGGTATGGGGCAATGGGGGACTTCCATGGAATGTCCCGCTAGCGATTCGAGCACTCTTATCTTCCCATAAGCCTATCTCAATCTGGCCAGATCGGCGCCTGCAGGCAAACGGGGGATTGAACCTCTTTGATTAAACTTAGGGCGGGGAAAGATAAGACTCGGGAAATGTTCGAGGCGATGAGAACGCCATGCTCCTCTCTTCTCGCGGGATACACGTGTGAAGCATGAATACAAATATGTGATAGGAGCGAGGCGCGGCAGCCTCAGGCAATTCTATCATATATATATATATATATATATATATATATATATATATATATATATATATATATATATATGTTAATTGCAGGAAATTGGTCAGAAATGACCTGTTCTACTTGAGGAATGTTTTCGGTTTGAGACTGTAAACCTGATCTTTCAATACACCAGACAAAAGAAAAGTTATGTGGTGTTATATCCGGTGATCGTGATGGCCACTCAAATACTCCCCTTTGTCCTATCCATCTACCCTTAAAATTTTGATTTTACCACCAAATCTTATCAAGAAAGGTCTCATCTTCATTAATTAGTCATAGTAGTAGTACTACTATGTACATACAAATTAAGACACTTCTTCAGCATTCTCAGAACACTTCAAAAAGGCATTACTTCTGCCCCCCTGTGTGAATATGTATATATATATATATATATATATATATATATATATATATATATATATATATATATATATATATATATATATATATATATATATATCGAAAAAAGTACAGTAGCGTTCGTGTAACTATAGGGATAAAGCCACAGTAATAGGACTAATTTTATATGCGAAACCAGGTTTCGATGGAAACATCCGTCATTGTCAATCGCTAGTGAACAAGTGAGATTCAGAAGTTGCTTAAAGTACAAAAACACAAATCAGTGGCGCTAAGGTGGATTATGCGAGAATGTGTCGGCATTTTTGAGAAACGGAAGTATGAATTTCTTGATATTAAGGTATTAGTATTGAATTGGCCGTCGGAAGTAATAAAGTTGGGAATTTCTTTTATAAGTGCCGATTCAATTAAGCGTCGATGTATATAATTGTGAGACTTATAAACTATTTTAGCATTATCAATATCATTACATGATTTGCATGGAATAAAATAACTCCCTGTTCTTTATCGATCGATCTATTTTTGGATAGGCTATTTCTGATCGTATTCTCGTACTGAAAGGCAACACACCTAGACATCGAGGTCGACCGACAAATAAGACCATTTAAAAGCAGTAAGATACAGTCTGACGGCGACGTGGCTCCAAAATACACATGACAAAATCGACAAAACAGAAAAGAACGACTAGTGTAATACTCAGGTTTCTTTAGTAGAAATTCATAAACCATCACTAAGATTTACCCCTTTTTCAAACTTTGCAAAAAATTTTATTTGAATGTATGCTCTCCTCTCCATTATATAGTGACATAGAATCCTCTCAAGAAGGGGGTTGAGGCCTACTTGAAGGATCTTAAATTGTAGTCCTGTCTTCCGAACCTTATCAAAAGCTTTTTTGACATCGCGGAGCACCAGGTCAGCATGCCTTTTGTCTGCCTTGATCTTAGCAAGCTTTTCGGTGACAACGGCTAGTGCCGTGTCAGTCCCTCTTTTCCTTCTAAAGCCGTGTTGCTGCTCGTTATGCAAGTTGGCTTCGTCGAGAAAAGAGTTGACTCTATTATTCAATATCTTCTCGAAGACTTTGCCAGCAAACTAGGAGAGATATCGGTCAAAAGCTAGCAGGGCAGTCCGGGGGCTTCCCCAATTTTGAGATGAAAATCATCTTGGCCATTTTCCACTGATCGGGGAAATAGCCCGTGTTCAGAGCGGCGTTCATGATGTTGAGAAGGCCACTCCAAACGTTAGGTGGGGCCTGGATGAAATTCTCACGGGTCAATCCCGTATTACCCGGTGCTCTTTGACGGAAGGATTTTAGAGTAACGGAGAGTTCTAGGGCAATTATTTTACTACCATAGCTCTCCATCAATCTTTCCTGCGACACACAGTGGTGAGGAGAGGTTTTGTGCATTTGTGTGTTTATCTGTTGGATTACGTCAGTTTCGAATTCGAGGTCGTAATTATCCTTTTCTTCTGGGGTAATTTCTAAGATTAAAGACCAGAATATTCTAAACATTTCTTCAATCTCTTCAGTCATTTTTGTGGAGGTTTTCCTTTAAGACGTTTAACCGTCTGCCAGAACGTGTGTGAGTCTCTTTCTATGTCGAGTCTTTCTATTAGTCCGCCCCATAGTAGTATTTGTTGGTCCGTAATTAGTGTCTGGATTTCGTCTTTAATGTCTTAGTCTTCTGTAGGCATTGTGGTTGGGGCCTATCAGCGCTACTACATTGGATAGGTCCCTATATTCCTGAACCAGGGCTCTCATGGGAGGGGTCCATGGGGGGAGATGGAATGGTTTTATAATTAATACGGGGAACGCTATTTTGATCAGCTTTTATTAGAAAGTCAGTGATTTTATCCAGCCCCTCATCTATTTCTTCTAAATTAGAATCAAATAAAGGGTCGAGGATATAATTTAAGAGGTAATTTCTATAATTTTCCGAGTTCGCTAGCTTGTAGCTTTTGCGTTCTGAGATTTCAATTTAAATGGGATTTACTCCTACTGTAATTATGATAGCCTGGTGGTCCCTCGGAATGATGGGGCCCGGTTCAATGTAGTAATTGTGAGGCAACCTGATGCTAGATATGACTATATCGGGTTTCGTTGCTGCTCTTTCCGTTATGTACGTCGGGAATTCTGGTCCGATCCTTGTCATGTATTGTCTGTCGATTAGTAGTTCGATGTTTCTACCTGCATTGTTGTAGGAGGTATATCCTGCCGCAGCGCACCTTGCATTCTAATCGCCGGCGAAGATAACATTTTTCCTGTGGTTAAATATCTGCAAGAGGTTGTGCATGAGCAGATAGCTGCATCTTGGTGGTTAGTACCATGTGGCCACGACCAGTCCCCCTAGGGCAGTACCTACTTCAATGACAAGGTAGGATTCATCTAAGTCCTCTAGGGTCCTGTATTTTAGTCCTTGTTTGACGGCAATTGCGCAGCCGTCAGACCGTTCCTGACTATGATTCTTGCTGATAACGTCGTATTGAAATAATTTTAATTGTTTTTGCGCGGTCAGTCCGTGTTCAGAGATAGGTATTATGTGAGGGTCACTTTGTCGCATAATATTGCCATAGATGGAACCTTTTCCGTCCCACCCATTGACATTCATATGTATAATTGTAAGTTTGTCTGGCATTTTGTGTAATGTTGGTTCCCTAATGTGTGGGATTAAAGTAGACGTTTATTCGTGATCTACTTTAGCCCCATGAGGTGTACTGAACTGGGTGCGCTCCTTGCCGTTTCTTTTTTTCCTGTATTCCGTGTCCGTGATCGTGTGGAAGCAGTCCGTGGTCAGTTTTACCATGTTTTGAGGGAGAGCATCCACTACCTGCCACTCGGGAACCTCATCTGAGCATTCCCACTTGTATCTTCCAGTCCTAAGACCTTCAGCTACTTAGCGGAAATCGATTTCAGTTGGGAAGAGAGCCGATTCGGGGGCATATATTTTGAGGTTGAAACCTCTTGCGTGATGTAGAGGTTTACCTTGAGCCGCGGGTTTTAGAGGTTTTCCTTGCTCGTGGAGACCTGACCTCCTTGGGGCACACTGCTTCCTTGATGGGTGTGATTTTGCGTGTTGTTTGTATCGATGGTGTCTTTCCTGGGTGAAGCTGGTGCCTGTTTTGTTGTTTGTGTTACCTTAGGTTTATTGAGACGGGGATCGCGTGTGTTGGCTGTGTTTGGTGGTGTGGGCACTTTTTAGCATATTTCTTGGCACTGAGGGGCTGCGCTTATTCTCATAACCTCCTCTGAGGGTGGGTTATCCGGAAACGACATCTCTTGCAGCCCGTTCTTTACGAGCATGTAGTTGACTTCCGTAGCAAAGGTACCTGGGCGAATAATGTTGGCAATGTATGCATAGTATATGCTGCACATTATTTTGGTTAAGTGTTCGTTTTCAATGTGGAGCTATGTCTTCTGGTTGTTGGTATCGGCAATGGCGGCTTTGGCTACTTTAGCATAAGTTGAATTGGCCTTTTTCTCTTTTGTGTCTTGTTTAATTTAGGTTTGTTTGGGGATTTCCTGCTTTTTAACTGGACATGCCATAGACATAGTACGGTGGGGGCATTCACAGTTTAAGAATTTGGGGGAGTTACTTTTACAGTCGCGCCAAAAATGGTCGCAGCCGGCGCAGATAGAGCATAGCGTAAGGTCTTTTTCCAGTCATTTGGACGTGGTGTGTTTGTTGTACTTATATCACCGAAAGCACATTTGTAAGTCGACAAACTCTTCACGTTCCATCTTCTCTGAGCAGACTCTTACGCTGAAGAGAAGTAAACCGTTTTCTTTAGCTTTTTGAGCCATAGCCATGTCCTCGAAAACAACCTTAAAAACGTGCGTGTAGTGTTTGAATTTTATTACCTCAGCTACCTTTTCCCATTGGTGGTTTCTTTCAATTTAGTGATTTATCTCATCTGCCGAGTGGCTCCCGACCCAGGAATCGAGGCGCCTGCAGATTAAGCTACGGTGGGTTCTAATTTGTGACGGTGTGGTCGGTTTCAAGTTAATCGTCTTCAGGCATTCAACGGCTTTGCTTGAGGTCAAGGCTTCACAGTCGGCTTCCCTCGCGCAAATGGCCGAGTAACCATTTTAGACGTCATTAAGTCTAACCAGAGCAATACTCAAGGATCCGAAAACTTTTTCAAATAATTTTCATCTATCTGGTTTTGGGCCCTCCAAGAGGACCCGGAATGTGATGCGGAGAGTCTCATTTCTCCTGCATCCTATTGTGAGATAGGGGATGGTATTATGGTATTTGGATACAAATTTTATGTAATTATATATATATATATATATATATATATATATATATATATATATATATATATATACTGAGAAAGGTTTAGAAAAGAGAGGGGGGGGGGGAATGGAATGAGAGAACTAAGGGCCAAGGTCCAACTAATTTATACCACTTTACCTTATACTTCCTTCCTTCGGGCTTGCCGGTGGGCCAGATGAGGCTCCGGTCCTTGTATCTAGCAAAGGAGCGAAAATTTCGCCCTTCATCTTCCTGAATCGAATAACTATTGGTCCACTCTTCGAATGTAAGGCGCTTTATCACTTTACCAGTTCTATTTTCACTACACCAAGCGAGTCGCACAAATTCACCTTCACAAAAATTCAGTATGTAGAAATTCCGAAAAATGGTCACAGCGGGCAAGCAGACTAGCTAAGGCAACCAAAGAAGTCAAAGAAGTTGCTCTTGTAATTTGTACGTTATGCTTTTATTTGTAATGTGTTTTTATTCCTCCTTATTGCAAATGCATCGTTAGTCGCCGGTAGTAGTGGTTATACCTAAATATTGATTATTTCGATGAGGTTTGCAGTCCTCATGGGGGCATTGGAATTTGTATACCACATTTGTAACCTTTAAGATGGATTGCTTTTCGCGGAGGTTGTTTTTCATTAATAAGTCGCTTAATTTTGTGTTTTTTATAATAAATTAGTAAGGATAACTTGTTAGTTTCTTTAATAGTGTTACTTTTTATGATATATTGTAGTATTCTTTCGTCTGTTTTGTAAGCATCGGCCATTTGGTTCTTGTAGTAGAATGGTATTAGTACTTTTTCTCTTCCCTCCTTTACCTCAAACTTGGAGTTGAAAATTTCCTTCTGTAATTTGTCGAATTCTCTGTCTGTTTGAGTAGCCATTATTGATCAGGGTCTGTTTTGATCTTCGAAATTCTTCATCAAGTGCGGTTTACGTTGAGCAGTTCTTGATGGTTTTTCTTATGTATGAGCTTATTACCGATTTTTTATAGTTCTCGGTGCACTCACTTTTGGTGTTAAGGCATCGACTGAAGTCTGTCCCTTTTCGATAGACGGTGGTGGTATATTTTCTGTCGCTGTTTTGTTTTACGTCTACGTCCAGGAAGTGAATACGGCCACTTACACTTGATTCCTATGTAAATTTGAGAGTGGAATGGGATTCTAAGGTCCTTTTGAGTTGTAGTAATTGGTGTATATGTCATCAACGAATCTGGTGTAAATTTTTAGGGGGTTCGTCATTTTAGTTAAGAGCCTTTCTTCTAGGTTTCCTATGTGAAAAACAAATATTTTGATGCATTTATACTGGCACTTGCTCTTACCTAATTTATGTATACTGAATTTACATCCGAAGTAAGATTTTCTGAAATTCAGCATTTTCATTTTTGGGGGGTGAAATTTTGACACCTTTTGCAAAATGTGATGTTCTATCTAAGTAATTTATTGTCGTGCTATGTCAAAATTAGGCTTGAAATAACCATTGAGGAAAGCAATCTTGATTTTTTCCTCAACAGCGTGTATATTCATCACAATGCCTACTAAAATTTAAAATGAAGTTAAAAGAAATCAAATATGTAACATAAAAATATGTAATACTACATACTAGTCAAATTTAAAGCATTTATTCATTACATCCAAATATCAGTGTGCGCTGATGCGATTCAGAAAAGACCGATGAAATAATAATTCTCAAATTGTTCCTAGTATGGCAAGAATTTGCACTTGTAGCTCTTGCGTTTGAAGACTTTGTTGGGGTCATCACGTTTAATACTCCAGCAGTAGTCTGCCATCATATGTCTGTCTCATTGCCTTTGATAGCACTATTCCATCATCATGAGGTCTCAGTGGAAAAGTTCTCCCTGTTCATCACTTACAGCTCCAAGGTTCTCTGGGAAATGGTGAAGGTAAATATTAAAGAAATGAAGCTTGACATTCATGTTGAATAAAAAATTACGAAAAGACAACAGTATTCTAGCAACCAAATCCTCATAGTTATTGGCTTTTTTGTTGCCAATAACATTTTGTATAGCCGCCACGAATGACAACCATATATCTGACAAATTCCACATAACGTATAAGGATATGAATTTGAGGTCCGTCCAATACGCATGCTTTGATTTTCTCAAAAAAAAGCAGGAAAGGAAGAAACTATATGCTGAAAGTCTTCCCTGTCAGTACTCAATACCTTCAAAAACTGCTTCATTAAGTCAAGTTTGAGATGGATTGGGAGTAAAAATGATTTTCTCTCGACTGGCGAGGGAAATACTAGTAGAAAACACTATCATTCTTAGAAGAAACTCAGATTTTCGCTACCTGAAAATTCTTGAGACTCTACTAATCAAAGAAACTACTCCCAATCTAAAGACCCAGTGAAATCACACTTGAACGAGTCCTCTAGTTCTACCAATGACTCCGACCTATAAAGTCACCAAAGAATGACACTAAGCCGGCAGATTCGTAACGGCGATGGGGGTCAGGGAAACTCTAAAGACCTTAAGACAAAAGAAAGACACCCGGTTGGTCCGGGCTGACCAAACATAATATCACGCACGCCCCACCTCAAATTATTCATGGCCTAGTAAATATTATGAACGCAGCCCTGACCACAGGTTATTTCTCTAATGTATTTAAACTGGTGAAAGTCATTTTTATCCAAAAGAGATATTGGCCTCCAGGCCAAGTTGAAAACTACAGACCAATATCTCTCTTAGAATTTATCGGCGATCCATTCTAAAAAATTCTAGCCTATAACTCGCAAAAGCATGGGTCCTGAAAGAAGAGGGGCATAGATACAGCCCTCGCTCTAATAACTTGAGAAGCTGGCACAGTGTCGGGCTAAAAGTAGGTACGTAGACCTCGTACTTAGGGATCGCTCTGTATCAATTCTCCACTATAGATTTTCCAACATCGATAAAGGAGGACATCGTGTACCTGTAATTCGCAGACGACATTAACTAAATCATTCCTAGCACCTAGTGGGGATTAGAAAGTACAGGCTGGGGAAAGAGGGGTAGAAATAGCCAATATTAACATCTTTGAAAGAAAAAGGAAAATAAAAATAAACTCAGAAATCCAAGATCGTCTCCGTAAACCGCCGAAAGCCTTCAGAGAGAGCGAGAGAGAGAGATAAAAGAGAAAGAGAGAGGGAGAGGGAGAAAGAGTGGGAAAGGGCGCAAAAAGTGAAAGAGAACAAGATTGAGAGAGGAGAGAGGGGAGGAGTTTAAAACAGATAGCGAAAAGGAGATAGAGAGAGTGAAGAGAGCGAGAGTGAGAGAGAGATAGCTAAATAGAAAGTAAGAACAGAGAGAGAGAGAGACTAGGGAGGATGAGAGGGAGAGCTATAGGGAGCGAGAGAGAGAAAAGAGAGAGATATGGGGAAGGAGGGAGAGAGAGGGGGATAAAGAGAGTGAGAGAGAGAGAGAGAGAGAGAGTTTGGGAGATATGAAAAGATGGATAGAAAGAGAATGAGAGAGAGCGAGATTGAGAGCGAGAGAGAGAGAGAGAGAAAGAGAGAGGGAGGGAGGTAGGCATAAAGAGAGAAGAAAAAGAGTGAGAGAGATAAAGAGAGAGAAAGAGGGAAAGTGACAGATACACACAGACACGCACAGAGACTTAGGTTGACAGACAAAGAGAAATGTTGAGAGAGATTGAAGGCGAGAGGAGTGAGAGAGGGTGAGAGATTGATAGAAAGAGTGAAAGAGAGAGGAATGGAGATGGAGGGATAGAGAGAGTTACAAGGAAGTGGGCAAACCCCAGAGGCCTCACTGGCCACTCGATGAAATTTTCATGCTTGTTTATCTAACCTATTTTTAAACATGTCGACGCTTGTACTTTTCACATGTTCAGGCAGTCGATTTCATGTGTCGACTATCCGATCCGAAAAATGATTTCCACTAGTGTTAGTGGAAATTATTACTTGTAATAACCCTATAAAAAATAAGCTAAAATAATAACATTTTTAAAAAAATGCTATTTTGTTTTTAAAAGTTTGGTGAAAAATAATGCTAACATCACCATAACCTAATGCTCTCTCAATCTCTAAAACTATCAATTTATTATTCTATTACCCATGTTATTTTATAATCAGTAAAATTACAAACATTAGCGAACCGGACGTAGGCCTAACTGAAAATTATATTAAAAAATTATAAATATCAATGAACCTCTTCTATCACATGTACGATACATAAATATCAATAATACATAATTATTTGAAAAAAAAGAAAAACACACCGCAATAGTTAAAATCTTATTTCTTGGAAAGCCTAAGTGGCGGTGAAAATGAAACCGCTAAAGCCAAAGAGAGCTCATTTGGACCAAGTGTGGTCCGTCGACAGCCGCCCAGAGTAGCCCATTTGGGATCTACTATATTGCAAACTCGTTTTGCACTAATTTCAAATTATCACACCCAAACAAACCTTACAAGAAAATATGGGCTAACAACCTTCCTCAAATATGTAAAGTAATGATAAACTTACCTCCATTGATATTGGCGTAAGAAGATCGAATGTAGGAACGATTTATATGAAATGTTATCTCTTTCAGCATTTGCCCAAGATTGGTAAATTCTGCGCTCTAGTGCCGTAAGGCGGAGAACATTACTGAAACCTGATTGGTTGGATTTGAAAGACGATGAGTTCTTCTTTGGTCAGAGAGCAGAAAATCAACCATCTGAGCATTAAAAAAAATTGGGGAGTCATTTAAAAATGATGAAATTAAATATCCCATTTGGGATATTTGGGCGCTAAAGGGTATTTAGCCAAGATTCGCAATGCTACTGAGATAATTTTCAGAAAACAGTTTCTTTTATAGCTGAAAGTTTATTGCGTATGATAAGGGCATTTACATAGAAAACCTTTAGTAAATTATAAGATTTAGATGGCCTACTGACCGCATGGGTAGAGGGCCTAACCATGCGCGGATACAGGGGGGAAAGGGAGGCTAAGGGGCTGAAGCCCCCTTCCCCCCCAATTTCAAACTCGTTTATGTTTATATTTCTTTTTAAGCCATCCTTTTATTCTGCTATTCAGAAAGAGTTATCTAATAATATAGAATATATATATAAAACAGTTTTTTAGACGTTGCTATCGAGTGTACCTTATATGATACATGTCTAAAATACAGGTAAATCTCCAAAATAATTATTACATTCAGTATTATACCTCAACTGATGTCCCAAAACTATAATTCATAATTTTCTGGTGTATGGAAAAAATTCTGATCTGAGAGAGTTGGTGCTCACTCCTTTATGAGATGCTATTATTTATTATCAATACTGTCTATTATAACCCTTATTAATGTTTATTGCCCCTTTCTCAGACTCCTCAGAGGAAGAAGTAAATCAGGTTAGGCACCCCCAAATTTTTATCCTGGATTCGCCACTGGGCCCAACCAGAGGTTGCAATATACTAAACCTAGTATTTACTAGTCAGGATAATCTTGTAAATACGAGTAAATTAGATGTTGGTGCCCCAGTAGGAGGTAGTGACTACAACTTAATTAGATTCGACCTCAAAATTACGGGAACATAATAAATATTAAAATTATACCTCAAAAATGCCGATTTCTCAGTCTTCAGACACAATATGTCAGAAATTAGGCATGAATGTGACAAAATGAAGTGTGCAGTTCATTCAAAATACAAATGATATCTAAGCAAACCAAATCCGTACAATATAGAACGACTAAAGGCAACTCAAAATGTCTCACCGAATTGGCTCTAACAAGATAAAAAAATTAGAAGTATATATAAATCATTCAAGTTAATAACAAAAACACCGTGTCAGACAAACTCACAATTATGTACCCAAGCATAGAAAAGTAGCCACTCATTAGAGAGGCAAAACGTAATAAAGAAATCAGTCATTTCACATTTTAAGACTAATAATTTAAAGGTGTTCTTTGCCCATATCAGCAGTAGAAAACCGAAAAAAACAAGGTTGATCCGATTGGAGACATCAAAGGGTCCCTAAAATTCCAAGATCGAGGTTTGATTTTTTATTATTTTGGGAGCCCATCTGGCGACTGCCTACTTGGGCATAAGTCGCACTAAGATCGAGAAATAGAAACTGGATTTAATACATATTTTGTAACTGTATTCACCACCGAAAACATAAGTCAAACAATCCCTGAAGCAGTGACCAAGTACAAAAGAAACAGGACGCTAGACGTTATAATATGTATTGCACAAGAAATATTATAGGCCGATTAGCTTAACTTATTTTGCAGGACAGCTGCTTGAGTCACTAATTGGTGACAGAATAGTCCGACACCTTGAACAACATAAATTGATAAATGAATCACAACATGGCATTAAGAGACAGATCTTGTTTATCGACTTCGTACTTTTATCATCTCTTTGGTTTTTATGATGAATACGAGGCAGTAGACATCGTTTTCCTATACTTTAGAAAGGCCTTTGACAAGATTCGCCACAAGAGATTGAAGCAAAAAGTGGAGGCGCTCTGAATTTCGGGCAAAGTAGTTGAATGGATAGAAGATTGGCAGGAAAACTGGAAACAAAGAGTAGTTGTTAATGGATTGGCATCATAGTTGGTCCCAGTAGCCAGTGTAGTGCCACAAGGCTCGATGTTTGGTCCACTGTTCTTTATTATATATATTATTAATGAAATAAATGCAGGAATCTATTGTAGCATCTATAAATTCGCAGACGACACTCAACTTAGAGCCATCGTGGCGAATTCTGAGGATATGGCAAAACTCCAAGGAGACCTGGACAAAATAGATAAATGGTCCGAAACCTGGAAGATGCCGTTTAATGAAGAGATATTTGGGGTCACGCATATAGTGGACATAAATCAAAGAAAGGACTATACATTAATTGACTGTAAGTTGGTTACAAAAGAGAAAGATCTGGGAGTACTTGTGACAAGCAATTTGAAATCTTTGAAACAATGTATAGACACAGAGAAGAAGACAATGGAAATATTGAATTATATCAAGCGGTAGTTTCAATTCTGAAACCAAGATATGTTTCTTTCTTTATAGAACTCACTAGTACGGTCACACCTGGAATACTGTGCACAGGTATGCTCACCTTATATAGTATTAAGTGATAGATATATTATGTGACTGAGGATGAATATATATAATGATTAATATGTGTTTCTATATTTTTAGTTTAATACAAAGATGTTTTTTGGCCACCGGGCAGGGGAAGAGGGGATCAAGTGTCAGCCATGGATTACCCCGTTTCGAGGAGCTGACAGTGATGTCGAGCTTGAGGAAATGGATTACAACGATGATGTTTTCAACCCTGATGTCGACATAGGCACACTTTTGGAAGACGAAGTAGATGAAGATGATGACCTTTCCTCTCCTTCGTCTAGAGAGACACTTGATAGTATCAATCGCTACAGCTGGTCCTTTCTTTAAATTCCTGTCCTTTTAAATTTTGATTCGAGCGTGACCCTTTGAATTTTGGCGGCTTGAAAGTTACAGTTGGTTATTTGAAAGCAATAACATGGAATCAAGTTTCCAACTACACACGGAATTGAATGGTTTCTATTTATGGTGCAAATTTTTTTCGTCAGTCAATTGTCTTCTGAAACACGTGTTATATATAAAAAAGTGCCTCGCCGTAGCAATGCACAACGAAATAATCTCTTGAGTCTTAGCTCTGATAGGAATAAGGTCGTATTTACTACCAAAGTATTGACAGAAGCTGTAACTTTGTACAATTGAATTTTCCAGATAAAAACGAAATGCACAATACCTTGTGCGTCTTAGTTGGATGCAAAAAGGGCGAATTTACTAACAAACAATTATGAAGAGTTGAGTGATGAATTTTTGGTGTCTATGCCAGGATTTATGGGAGAAGGGCTAATTTGCTTTCTTCGCCAGCGAGAGCCCAACTGGGATGAGCGTGGTCTGTCGAGAGTCGCTCGAGAGCTCCATTTGGGACACTTCATTTACACACAAATACACACAAAGAATGAAATTTTTTAAAAATGCACAGGAGTAAAAATATGTTGTATTTGCCTGCAATTTAACACCCTAAAAGCATTTTCCAAAATTCTTATGGAAAGACAAGGTGAACCTTAAAGGGTTAAAAACAGAGTATTTCTAGCTGAATATAAACTTCTCGGTTATACAACATTTGATTTTTTTTTTTGGGGGGGGGTTGAGGGAGTTCATCTGGCGACTACCTACTTGGGCATAAGCTGCCATACACAACACAGCCTACTACTAGGCTATATTAGAAAACAAATAAAAATATGTAAATAACAACGATAAAAAGGACAAAGGCTTAAAAAAATAACAAGAAAACAAAGCAAAAAGGCAAGAAGGAAGCGCGCTCCGGCGTCGGTGGTAGGCCCACCTTCTCCCGGCGCAGGAACATGCGAATAACCCCCCCCCCCTCCCAAATAAAACAGTTAAATAAAGTGAAGGAGGCCACCCTCCTCCAAAAAGTCGTATAGTCCACAAGTCTGTGTGAACGAACACGTCCCGAGTACAAGGGACAAGCGGTAGCGACCCCGCTCGTACAGGTACTGGGACAGGTAACGTGCGCGAAGATCACCCAGATTGGGACATTCAACAAGAAGGTGTCGAACAGTCTAGGGGACAACGCAGTTGTCACAATAAGGCGCAGGCGAGCTCTCCATCAAGTGGCGGTGGGTCCCGCTAGTGTGTCAAATTCTGATAAGACAGAAAGCAACCTAAAGCCATCGCGTCATTCGGAGGGGGGCATACGAATAGTCACGGCGCAATGGCACGTAACTTTAATTTTCCCTCGACCGTCTGCCATCTTCTTTACCAAGCCACTTGGAGGGAAATCAGTATTCCTGCCACGTAATCGGTGTGAGGAAGAGCGAAACGCTGGTCTGGCCGCCCACTCATCGCGGACTCTTTAGCGCCCTCATTCCCCGCAATTCCCACCTTTCCAAGAACTCAGCAGAACATAATCTCGACATCCGCCCGGCTCGCCAAAACCGTGGCGTCACGGATATCACGAACCAGGGGATGCAGAGATTCCAATGCATCCTTAGCACTCAGGGCGCTTTGTGTATTGCTATACTTCACAATCCGATCTCCGAACTGGGCACGTCGCGTTATCTCCTTACCGAGCGGTGTATTGCAACCAGCTCGGCCGTGAAGACAGACGCAGCACCTGACAGAGCCCCGCTGACTTCAAACAGAGGAGACACGGCGTGGAAACCGATCACTTCTTGGGACTTGGAGCCATCCGTATAAACTGTCACGTTTACAGCGTGAAAAGAAGTGTGCTCAAAAAGGCCGAACGCAATACTCCCGGCGCGGTAGAAGATTTGGGAGCATAGGCTTGGTGACAAATAATCAAAGGTAGCACCCTCCAGGGTGGCGCCTTGGGCAAAACCAAGGATGCCAACGGCCGAGAGCTATACCGAGTTCTCGAGGGAGTTGCCTAGCCCTAAACCCAAAAGGCTTAGGGTATAATTGGCGTCTCTTAGTGGCATAGGCACCGTCGAGATCAGCTGCGTATGCAGTGAGAGCTGTTAGCGACTAATGGAGGCGCCGGTCTCGCGCGTACAGGCGAATAATGCACTGTACACAGCGCACACGAGTGGCATCTCCTTGGCATTGACAAGTAGGCTCTCAATGTGGCACGTGCGGAAGGCAACGGTATCCTGGCGAAAACCGGTGTGGTGGATCGAGTCCACCTTCCGCAATACATGCTCGGCTGCGGATGCATAAAACTCTCATCCGTAGTCGATCTTCGAACGAAAAAGGATCGATAAAAAGTAAGGAAGTAGCCTTATCAGCGCTCCAAGCGCTAAACGTCACGGAACGAAGAATATCTATGGCGCGGGTACAAGATACCCTAAGAGTGCGAATATGACCGCCCCGTTGAGGCATCGGTCAAATACAAGAAAAAGGAAACGATGCGATTCCACCAATTCCAGTCGAATCTCATTTAGAAACAAGACTGGGTCAGGGTGGAGCTGTTGATGACAGCAGAAGTGCACCACCATAGTCTTTCCAAGGAAAACCTAAGCCTGTGCGCTTCTGCATAGCGAGAGACGCGGTTCAATGCCTGTTGGAGTCGACGCTCCAGAGTTGGCTTCTGGGCCGCGCAAAAAGAGTTCGAGCGTAGCGAGAACCTCTTCCGGCAGCACCGAGGTGATGCCGTTGATGCTCAGGGCAAAGACTGTGACACTGAGGACACTTCCCTGCTGGACCCACTCTTCCTCTTCCATTGGGCCGAAAAGGGCTCCGCCCACCAGAACGCAGAATAGACGATCTAGCAAAAATTTAGATATATAGATTGGGGCGCATCCCCTCATCTCCATCGTGTGCAGAGTTTCCATGATATCGTATCACCATGCGGTATCATAGGGCTTTTCCAGATCGAAAAATACCGTGGCGTAGTGCTCTCTACAAAGGAAGGCCTCACAAACGGCATTTCCATTCGGAGCAGAGCATCCGACGTGCAGTGGAACTTGCGGAACTCGCACTGTGCAAAAGACAGATGGCTTCCGCTGTCCATAAAAAAGGATAATCTAACATTTACCAATTTCTCCATCAACTTGCAAACGCAAGATGTTAGAGGAATTGGGTGGAAACTGGACGGGGTAGAGTGACCTCTCCCCGGTTTGCAAAAAGCGAGCACAGTAGCGATTAGGCAGGAGTCTGGGAGGATACCCTCTACCCAGATTCTGTTGAACAAATCTAACAACAGAAAGGCCATGCCTCGCTCACCCAGGTGTCAAAGCATGGCGTACGGGACATCGACTGGACCAGGGACCGTGTCCGCGCACTCACTCAAAGTAAACCTGTCGTTGAAGGGTTCTCCACCTTTGGAGTTAAAGTCCAGTCGCGGCCTTCCGAGACATCACGACGCGCATTAAATGCTGGCGGAGCAGCATCCCGGCTAGAGAATGCGGAGAAAGCGGTCAGGAAGGATTCCGTCACGGATGCGGGGTCCGAGATTGCGGTCCCATTCTCCTGGAGAACGGGAGGGAGGTCCTGCGAGAACTTGACCCGGATCTTTTTGACTCGCTTCCACACATCTGCTAGCTGGGTCTTTCCAGTTAAGTGAAGACACGTATGCCCGCCAAGAAGAGTGGAGAGCGTGCTCGAAACATATGGAACCTAGCCCTAGCTTGAGGAAATTCATAGACAGTGAAATCGTTCGAGCGGCGCTTATAGCGCATGTAGGCATAACGCTTCTGTTTGAGTGCCGTCTCACACTCGGCTGACCACCATGGGAGTGGTCGGCATGCAACACGGTCAGACGTTCTGAGAATAGTAGTCAGGCCCGCGGCGATGAGGTTGCCAGAGAAGGACTCAACGGCCTCATCTAACGAGCTAAACTCCTCAAATGAGGCAGCGAATTCAGTGATCTCCTGAAATGCGGACCACAGCGCCCGTGCCAAGCACCACCGGGCGGGCTCTCGGCGGCAGCGGCCCAGAAAATGATAGTTTAAAGGGAAGGTGATCACTATCATGGACGTTATTGACTACCACCCACCCAAAATTAGGCTGTGCATCCGGAGAGCATAAAGATAGATCGAGGCAGAAAAATGAAGTGGTTCTTGGGCAGTGATGCGTAAACTCATCCACATTTAGGACACCTATCTCCAGCTCGTCGATCAGGTCGGCAAGGACTTAGCCCTCGGATTAATAGAGTAGTCTACCGTTCAGATCTCCGAGCAAGAGAAAGGGCCTCGGTAATCGTTCTACGAAATGGCGGAATTCCCCCGCTTCGAAGTCGGCTGACTGTGGAATGTACCCGGAAATAACAGTAATTGTCTGAAAGAAGGTATCTAAAGCAAAGAGAAGAACGGAGATATCGTTCCGGGTGTAAATCGCCCATCCTCCTGGCCGGCTCCATCCCGTGGTGGTGAGATCGCAAAACCCTTATATCCTGGGAGGGTGGGCAGGGGTCACGCGCCCAGCATGGTTTCCTGCAAAATGATAGCTAACAGGGAGCGGAAGGAAACAAACCTCCAGGCTTAGCTCGAAGAAGATACGGGGGCCCTCTTCGAAGAAAAGACCCTCACAGGAATGGTTATATGCTTCCCGGAGGCAGAATTCTGGGCGATGTTGGCCGGACAATTCGCTGAAGGCGCTGTCGCCTTCGAGGACTTATCGGGGGAAGTTGGGCTCGAAACTTTAGGCAGGCGGGGCGGCTTCGGAGACGTAGGTCCCTCTTTTGGAGGATTCACTGTCTCCGAGCAACCCAGTCTACCATTCGGTGTGGTGTAGGATCTGAAGCTCCTTTAGTGCTGTCCTCCTTTCAGGGAGCAGCTTTTGGGACCCCTGAAGGTGACCTCACAGCCAACTTCAGGGGTATTGCCTCCTGCGAGTCTAATGACTCGGTAGAGGAGCGCGGCAGTTTCGCCATAAGGGAAACGGTCACGTTGGATGAAGGGGTGAGCCCTAGTTTTAGCCTGGGCTGGATGTGAACCCTTTGTGCCGCCAGCTTTACCACGGGAGTGCCCAGAGTAGGTAGAACCCGCAGAAAGGTTCCGAATGAGCACGGAAATGACCCTGCTCGTAGGTCTGGAGGGGCCAGGAGCAGAGGGGTGCCTTTCTTAACATTGAGGATAGGACGTCCGAAGCAGTGTCGGGCGCGCAAGGAACAAGTCCTTAGCTTCGCGAAATGAGAGAGGATACTGGGCCTGAATGGTCAGGATTTCTTTCTCAAGGAGATACGCACCACATTGCTTCGAAGAAGCAGGGTGCGGTTCTCCGCAAATGACACATTTAGCCACACACGATTTGGGCTTATCGTGGGTGGCCTTGGAGCAACGTACACAGGTTTCGGGGAACCCCGACTTTGCACGTCTACATGAGCGATTTTTATGGCTGAAGCGGTGGCAGTAGGGGCACCTCCGCGGTAGTGGCATGAACGACTCCACGCAGTAGTGATACTAACTGGCACGCACTGACTCAGAGAGCTTGTCACAGTCCAACGTGACGAAGAGTGTAGGAGTGGGTCTCGAGCCCTCCCCCTGGTTTTCTCATAACACGCTCAACCTTGACCGCTCTATTGTCGGCCATCTCTAAGGTGATGTCCTCTATGGAGTAGTCCACGAGTTCCCTCACATAAACTACTCCTTTCACGAAGTTCATGGTAGAGTGCAGCGTCACACTCACAGGCATGCCATCAAGTGTCCGAAGGGCACTAATCATGGCCGCTGGCACAACCAGCTGCCGCCATTTGAGGCCACTCCTCCCGCCTAGTGACCTGGCAGCCCATCGGCATGGCGACTCCACCTTAGGCACGGCGTAAAAATGGATAGACAGTGAAAGAAACAAAGGGTATGTGAGGAAGATGTGGGTGTGTATAAAGCAGGTTGTTAAAAACCCACCACCTCAAACCGGAACTCAGGGGTGAAGGGGTGTTGTCACTTCTCTTCTTAACCCCAATACGGGATAGCTGGGTGAGCGGAAGCTGGTTGGTATCTACCCTGTGAAATTAGAGGCCGACCAAAGAAAGATTTGGGAGAGATTGTATGGAAAGTGAGGCAGGAGGCTAAAAAGACAGGGTGTCAGAAAGAAGGAAATGAGGCTAATCTGGGGCAAGACGAGCTATAAGAAATTCTTAATTATAAAAAGGTAAATTTTCGCAAATTTAGAATAATATTTAGCGAAATGGACTGGAGCTTTGTCATAAACATTACCAACATAAACATTACCAACATAAACGCTTCATTGGAACTATTCACCAAAATATTTACCTAGATGCAGTGCAAGCGTATATACCATTGAGAAAGAGACATCAAATACATAACGATAAACTCAATTGGTAGACCAAAAGGATATCGCGGATTGTTGACTTGCTAAGAAAAAGGCTCACGACAAATTTAAACACACGAATAATGAGAATAAATGAAAGAATTTCATAAACCTTCGGCACAAAGCCAAAATATTAATCAAAGAAATTAAAAACATCCTAGAGATTAACATAGCGAATCAAAGTAAAATAAAACCCGAAGAATTATATAGCTATATCAGAAAGCAAAGAGTAGAAACAGCAACTATTGGACTATTAATGGATGAGAACGAGGATTTTATAAACGATACAGAAGAGATGAGTAATACGCTTAATACATTCTTTGCATCAGTATTCACTACAAAAGCACAACAACTAAGTATTATCCCTTCGCTAAGCCAAAGAGATGATTCAGGCGATCTTCAACATATCACCGTAAGTGAAAACGATGTGCTAAAAATTTGGGGAGAGCTTAACTCAAACAAATCAGTCGGACACGGCATTATCTCACCAAGAGTTCTAAAAGAACCGAATAATGAGCTTTCCAAACCATTTATACTGCTTTTCAATAGATCCTTACATACGGGCACTATGCCAGACAAGTGGAAGCTCACTAATGAAGACCAATGTTTGAAAAGGGTAGCAAATCTATACATGGTAACTATCGCCCATTTAGCTTAGCCTCAGTTGTGTGCAAAATTCTTGAAACGCTCATAGGGAACAGAATCGTGAAGTATTTCGAGACAAACAACATTCTGAAAGACCCAGTATCTTTCGTAACAAACGTTCTTGGCTCTTGAACCTTTTAGACTTCTTCCAAGATATTCTTAATCTATACGATGAGAGTAAAGCCGTTTATATCTTATACCTTGATTTCCAGAATGCATTCAACAAAGTTCCTCGCAAACGTCTAATGATAAAATTACAATCGCACGGAATACATTGCAACATATCAAGATGGAGTGATAATTGGCTCAGAAAAATAAGGCAGAGAGTAGTCATAAATGGCAAGGGGTCTAATTGGCTCAATGTAACTAGCTGGATTCCCCTTTACTCAGTTTTAGAGCCTGTGCTCTTTCTAATCTACATTAACGATATTGAGAAGGTCTGACATGCACAAGCTCAAAGTATGCAAATGTGAATTCACATAGAAAATAAAAAAAATATGCATACTTTAGGCAAGTTATCGTGTTGTGCCCAAACTTGGAAAATGGGCTTCAGCGATGATAAATGCAAAGGGTTCCACAGAAGAAATCAAAATGAAAAAACATGTTATTGAGTCAAAGGAACACGATTGAAAAGCGTAGACATAGGAACTTATTTATGAGTAACTATAGAATAACCTAAAACCCAGTCAACAATGCACAGAACTTAGCAAGAAGGCGACCAAAGTTATTGGCTTTATAGGAAGATTATTTGAGTACAAATCGAAGGAAATAATACATATTCATGACAAATCTTTAGTCTTGCCTCTTCTGGAACATTGTGTTCAAGCCCGGTGGCCTTATTACCAAAAGGATATAAACAAGTTAGAACGGATTCAACGTCGAGTTACCAAAATAAAACCTAGTCTAAAAAATAAGTCATACGAGGACCGTCTTAAGGAATTAAATCTCTTCTCATTAACGCAGTATAGACCAAAGGTTGACCTAATTCAAATATTTAAAATCGTCAAAAGGGTAGTTAATATAAATTCTAACAAATACTTTATAATTGCCCGATCTAATTACACAAAGGAAAACGGTTGTAAAGTTCTAAGTAAACCGTTTAACTTGAACGAGTCAAAAAAAAATTCTTCAATCGAATTGTCAACTTATGTAATGGTCTCTTCCGTAACGTCATTGCCTGCAGTTGATTAGTTTAAACTCAAACTAGACAAACACTTTTCTTCAAACCCGAAACTGACTACGTTTATAATGGAGTAATATTTTATGTTTTCGCCATCCATCAGATAAGCGAACATTAACAATCAAGGCGGTGAAGTTTAGTAAACTTAGCTACGTATCTGCATGCAACTTCGTAAGGATCTAATGGTCTGTTGTTGCATGCCTTTTCTTTTGTATTCATTTGTATGAAACCATTAAGCCTCCGCCCTTCTGCATTATCTGTGTTGATTCGAGAGTCAATATATGGGCAGTTGAAATCTCCAAAGAATAGAATAATTTTATTCTGAATTCTTTTAGTAATTTGACTGCAAAGATCTGTAAAGTGGGGGTCTCCTTTAAAGCAATATAAGATTAACATTTTTATTTTTCTGATGTAGTGTGACTCCAAGTATTTCGTACTTTGAATTGATTTGTACTCTAGTCCAAAATAAACTCTTTCTTACATATATAATTATACCCAATCCGATCTGTTAAACATTTTGAAACCTCGGATTTCAAATTCTGTTGCGGAATCTCCCAAGTCGTTGTGTATCGAATTTTCCAGTATTTTTTAACTACCTTCAGAAAATGATGAGCAACAATGATTAATTGCACAAGTTGCGCAAATTGCCTTTAGTTGAATCCACGCCATTTGTCAACTGAAGAGAGAGAGGGAGAGTAAGATAGTATAGAGAGAAGGAGAAAGAGAGGTAAAGAGAGTTACATTAAATAGGCAGGTCACAACAGATCTTGTAGCCCATATTATATGACCTGGGGTATTCCAGTCAAATTTGGTGAATCTGTTCTGAAGGGAAGGAAGTTATTCGTTCGTGAACGATGTTAATCGGGGATTACCTTCAAGTATTTATCTATACGATGTTTAAAGGCATCTACGGGTGTTGTAGTTAATTACATTAATAGGAAGCCTTTTCCATAGGTTAACGATTCGGTTAAAAACGAAATTTATAGATTCATGCGAGTTAAAATGTTTACCTATAATTTTGCAACCGAGGAAATCGTGTATCTTGACTGGTCTATCGTGACAGAGAGAGTGAGAGAGAGAGCTATATATATATATATATATATATATATATATATATATATATATATATATATATATATATATATATATATATATATATAACGGAAAATGCACGCCTGCATGATGCTATAGTCGGCAGTTTTCATTTGGGCGGTGGTCTTTGGAGGTGCCAACGAAAAAGTTAAATTGATGCAATTTATTTTCAGGGTTCTTGGTCCCGTGTACCTCAGTCGGTAGAGATAACCAGAGGTCTAAGGTCCGAGTCCTTGCTCTTTGTTTTTCTCTTTATTTATATATATATATATATATATATATATATATATATATATATATATATATATATATATATATATATATATATATATAAAGAGAGAGAGAGAGAGAGTGTGCGTGTTAATTTTGTATTAACAAAAACAGTTGCCTTTCGCAGGTTTCTTGTTCCGCGAATATTTACGAAGCGTCGGAAACCCAAATTGAACGAACTCGTCTCTTCGACACGATCGATATGGCGAGCCGAGGCGTCTCCCTCTGTCGTTGCCCTCCAAAGTCCAACAAAAGACGCCAGAGTCGCAACGACTCACCTCCGGGGTTGAACGGGTGGCGGGCAAAGAGGATGAATTGGAAGAATGGAGTCTCTCTTTCTTTCTCTCACACTTCAAAGCCCTCACTTTAAGATGTCCATTAAACGCCACGATAATATCGTAAAAATTAAAAAAATAAAGCTTATTCTATCATTATATAAGTGTGATAATTAGCTACCTTTTTAGAGGCGGCAAAAAAATCAACCGTCATGGGTCATCGATGGCACGGGAAGACTTGACGGACATTATTGACGTATAAACGCTTTGGTAGCCTAAAAATTGAGATAATTCATTTGATAAAAAAATGCGCTGAATAAAAAAAAAAATCATATCTATTCCTCTATCTAGGATATTAATTTCATATTTATTCGGAAAAAAAAGACTACATTTAGTACTCAGTAAATTATGTAGGTGTCTAACAGGGCAAATGTACCTTCATGGCATGGCTATTAAATTTAGTCGTGTTTAGTAGCAGTCCTACAGAAGCTTCATAATTGCCATGTATGTACAAGGTACCCATTAAATATGGGACCCGGAAAACATTATTAAATTTTCTTTCAGGTCCCATATTTAATAATACCCTGTAAATAAACTTTACTGTCTATAGACCGTTTCCCTCAGAGGGCTAATGGTTGTAGGATGGAATGTAGCTACTTTGGATAATTTTTATCCGTTGTTAGAAATATTGGAGGATAACATTGAATTCAAGGTATCCGGATTTCAGTTATCCCATCGCTAAGGGCGCGCATTAATCCTGATTTCACGTAGATCCAAATTAACAAGCCCCTCTGGATGTAGGGGCAGAGGTAATTGAAATGCAGGCCCTTTTTAAACTCTAAGACTCTTTATACGAGTACATTAATGTCACAAGTCGATCAATCTATCCACTAGGCTATTTCGCACACAGGGTATTTACTGAGAAAAATCTTAATCCAATTCCTATACTTCTATAGGTTTAAGTGACAACAAAATTGCTATTGTGATCAAAGAAATCATTTAACCAAATCAACCACACAAAGGGAACTTTTTTTTCTCTGTATTCATCCGAATATTCGCCAAAGTAACGTAAAAAATGTACAGAATACCAAATCCAATCCAGTGTTTGAATAATTGCAGATACTACGTCCTATATTTGTCCCTACCTAAACTCTCAGTAGCTTTTTCTCTCTACCCTAAAACTACACTATCCTCTCCACCTCGTATATAAATATGCGTGTCCTTGTGTACTTTAGGGGTGGGGGTAAGTTTGTATTAGAAACCTAGCAATAATAATAACTAGTGATATATCAGGATATGGCGTTTTAAGAGAGCCATATGATTTAGGAAAAATGGTGCAAACCAAAGCCATGTCCGTTAAATAATAAAGAAGCGAGAGTATTGATTGATTCACTTCAACATCGGGAAACCGAGTCGCGAAGAGGAGGCAGAAGCGCTGAGAGCGGGAGACGGCGCAAGGAGGCAGAGTCGATGATCTAGTTGATGTAAATTCGCGCCATTAGATAACTGAAAATGACAGCTGCGAAATGCCGAGGTGCAAGAATGAAACGAGCGTTGATCCTCCTTCTTGGAGAAAGAAGTAGTTTGAGTATGAGAGATGTAGTAATTAAAAAGGTCATGACAGTTAAGTGGAGGAAAAAAATGGGGAAAAAAACAAGGGAATAAGGCGATATGGTAAGGATACAAAACATTTTATATTTAACAAGAACTGGGAAGGTCTGTACGCCACGCTAATTTTTTAGCCAGATAGTTAGTTGATCACTTTTTCGCTTTAGAAATCTTCAAGTAAATATATATTTACCCAAGTATGTTTAAGCTCCGAAACTCCATTGTAAATCTTAAAGATAAATAAATTGCAATGAAGTTTTAGAAATACAGATTTCTTGATCTTGATTTTGATCTTGAATATCCTTTTATTTCTTATCATCTTGATGACCACTTTAGACCTCAAGATCACTTTTAATTTCGGATTTTGAAATATCCGCTACTCGAATGTCATTTATTTGGGGGCCAAGCGACCCCTGGTGTCAAATTTGTTCAATTCCGACTGTTTAAGTTTTCTGCAACAAGTGTCACACCAAATATTGATGAGGTCACCTACCCGACGCCGTGGATTTTTCTTACACCAAAATGGTAAAGATTACATATAAACGTATATAGTTTGCAAACATTGATATTATTTATTAAATTCTAGTTAATTATTTATATAATTAAACATTATGTACATTTAGTATGCAACAAATAATACCAATACGTAGTTAACGTTATTAATGAAATAATTTAGCGAAAATTTTAAATTTTAGTATTTTTTTATATTATCAAAATATAGTATGTTCACGTATAATATAATATGGGAATAAAATATAGACTATAGGTCCGTATTCATAATAAATTAATCATTATCATCACTAACTCTATAATCTAAGAAGGGGATTTTTTTGAGTATTTGAATAATGATTTCATCTTAGTTTGGTTATGACTTATGTTTTTTATCAAAGTTCAGAAATATATATAAGTATCGAAATTTTTTTATTTTTTTTAAAACCCAAAGAATTACAAATGGTGAAGTTCAGAATTTTTTTTTTTATATATCTTCTTCTATAACTATATTTTAGCAACGTGATATTTTGAAAGGGAGGAAATTTAGTTTCGAGTTCCTTTTTAAAATTATTATAATTGGCGAAGTTCAGAAAATTTATAAAAATTTAACCATGGCTGCTTTTTTTATTTTAAATTTTAATCTTAGCGAAGCAAAGCGAAAGCTCCCCCGAGTGGCGAAGCCATTGCCTGGTTGATATTATAAAAGAATTATTAGAAATAACTTTAATAGAAAGAACATAAGTCATAACCAAACTAAGATGAAATTATTATTCAAATACTCAAAAAAATCCCCTTCTTCAATTAGAGAGTTAGTGATGATGATGATGATGATGATGATGGACTAGGAATTACATTAAAAACTGCCCATATTCAACTATAATAAAACACCAGATGTATCTGTCCTTTTCTTTTTCTGATCCATGTGGCTATTTTTTCCTATTTAATTACTGAAGATCGAATTTCGGCTTTCAATTTAACTTAGAAAAAAAATATACTGCTCATGGTGAAAATCATTTTAGTCAAAGATAACAAAATTTTAGAATCTTCTTAAGGATTAATTTCAACTAGAAGTTTAATACTCTGCTATATTATACAGGGTGTTTAAGAAGTTTTTCTGCATGATAATCTTTTTGTGTGTAGAAACTACATTCGGATCTTTTGGGTGAATATGAATCAGAGGACAAATCTCGCAAGCGTCAGCTAAAGAAGAAGATGCCAGCGGCAGCAATGCTCTGCCAAAATTGTCAAGCAGTCAACACTAAGCATGTACCACATTTCCAAGCAAATACCAGGACCACCAATATACAAGGATATCCTCGAAAAGAAGATTATTTCGCTTGTTGCTAAAGAAATCCTACCATTGAGCCTAGTTGAACTACCTGGTGACAGCCAAAAATGTCCCCTTTTTTTATAATGCTGTAAATTATTAGCCATTAAAGCTTGAAGGTAGAAATAAGTATCATTACAAAAAACAATATTTTAAATTTTATTAGCTAACTTAGGTAGCCTAGGCTTGCGGTTGATAGTCTATCCCAGCCTAGGATAGCCTATTTATGCATATATTAAACAGTTCTGTTTTATGCTCTCAAAAATGGCAAAATTAACTCTTGAACAGCGCAGGTTTGTCGTGGAATTGAGGATTCAACATGGCTCCCAAATCAAATTAATTCCTCATTTTCAAGCAAGATATATTATACGATTAGACAAAAAACAATCTAGAGAAGTTACACCAAGTGGAATGCATACAGCACAATTCGCAATTTAAATAAAGAAAATTCCAGTCGTAAGAAAAGTGTGAGGACGGAAACGAATATTGACAAGGTAAGGACCTTAATTGATGCTGATGAAACAAAGCCAGTGATAAAATTGGCTGCTGAGACAGATTTGAATAGAGAAGCTGTGCGAACTATTCTCAAAAAAGATCTCAATTTAAAGCCATACGAAAGTAGAAGTCATCAAGAAATCTCAATGTAGGATAAGCAACGAAGGTTATTTTGCCTCAGAGTTAAATAAATGTGCGATGATAAACAATTAGTATTGAATAACATAATTTTCAGTTATGAATGTCACCTTTACCTAAAAGGTATGCCAAATAAACAGAATTATCGGAAGGGGTCACTAACTAAGAATTATGGGGCTTATTTCTTTGAGGTCCAAAACGCAGGACAAGCTCAGTCAATTAACTCTGCCAAATATCTTGACATACTCTAAAGCATTTTCGCCAATAGCACATAACCTGACGCATGGTTTCAGCAAGATGGTGCTACAGCCCCTACTGCATGTGCCACCATGACATAGTTGAAGGCTCCATTTCCTCCACGATTAATGTGCAAGCATATCAGAGTGATTAAAGCTCGCCAAAGTGGTTATGTGTTCTTTATTTACAAGCACTTCTTTCCTGTCCTGTTGTTGGTATTGTGTGTTTAGAACTATATGTTTTCTTTTGTCGATAGTTGTGACTATGATAAAGAAAGAGAAGCTACTGTTATCGAAAATACTAGATTATATGATGTAATAACAGACAATAAGTTGAAGCTGCTAAAGGCAACGCCTATAAGAGAAGTTAATGATGATCTATTGTCATCCCATTATGGCAGATGAGGCATTTGCTCCTTCAAATCATGTGATGCGCCTTTTTGGCAAGAACTCTTTGACAACCCGAAGAAATTGTATAATTACAGCCACTCTCGTGTTCGTAAGTCCATAGAATGTACATTGGGCATTTTGAGTAACAAATGAGAAATATTCCATCTGCCAAAGAAGGATGATATGCCTTTAGCATAAAATAACATAAAAGTATGTTGTATCTTACATAACTACGCCAGGGGTAGAGATGGTTAAAACTTTGAAGAAACTCATAATTGATCAGTTTGCAAGTATCCAGTATGATTTGGAAAGTAGAGGAACGAGAGCAGCTATGCCAATTCGAAACAAGTTGGCTCATTACTTTCTTTTAAGCGAAAGTTAATTGGGATAATAATACCCAGTAATTCATCAAACATTTATTTTATAGAAGAGAATTCATTTTCTTATACATTGTCATGTTCAGTTATTGTAATGAAAAAATGAATAAAAAGGCCCTATTATTAAACTGTATTTTTTAACCTCTTACACTTTCTAGATTAGCGACGATCCTTCTTTAGATTATCGATCACCCTTCCATAGATTACCAAATTCATTCCTCCCTGGATCTGAGGCTGCTTCTTCATTAGGAAAAATTTCCATTACTCTTCCTAATTCTCCCTCTTCAACTACCAGTTACAATACTCGTCGTTGTTCAGATACCATTGACGAGAACTTGATTGACACAATGAAATGTCCAGAATCAAAATCACATTTTTCTGATTCGGTCTTTATGGTCTCCTCACACACACGCCGCATTGAAAGCCGCATCTCGTATGAATACCTCAGATAGTTTCGACTATCCTTCTATAGATTAGCGCCGATCCTTTCATTGATTTGCGAGGATCATTCCGTAGATTAGCGGCAACTTTTCCTAGATTATCGACCATCCTTCTATAAATTATTGACGACCACTCCTAGATTAGCAACGATCCTTCGATAGATTAGCGACGATCAATCCGGAGATTATCAACCATCCTTACATAGATTATCGACGATCCTTCCATAGATTAGCGACGATCACTCCATATATTATGAGCGATCCTTAAATAGATGATCGATGATCCTTCCATAGATTAACGACGATCACGCCGTAGATTAGAGACGATCCTTCCATAGATTATCGACCATTCTTCCATAAATTAGCGACGATCACTCCCTATATTAGCGACGATCCTTATTTAGATTAGAGAAGATGACTCCTTAGATTAGCGACGATCCTTCCATAGATTATCGACGATCCTTCTCTAGATTAGCAACGATCTATCCATATTTAGCGACGATTATTCCGCAGATAAGGAGCGTCAGGTGATTCTGTAGAATAGGGGGTCTCATTCATGCTCTTCGAGAACTTCAGTTCACGGGGGGACTGGGGGGGGAGGGGAAGGCTTCTGATGAGTGGATTGCGGGCCACTTCTGGCGATTGGACGGGGATGAGGGGGCTTCTGGTGAGTGGATTGCAGGTCAATTCTGGCGATTGGACTGTAGGGGCACTTCTAGTGATTGTACTGTGGGGACGCTTCTGGCGATTGGACTGTGGGGGAACTTCTAGTGAGGGGATTGCAGGTCACTTCTGGCGATTGGACTGTGGGGGTGCCTCTGGCGATTGCACTGTGGGGACGCTTCTGGCGATTGGACTGTGGGGGCGCTTCTGGCGATTGGGCTGTGGGGATGCTTCTGGCAAATGGACTGTGGGGACGCTTCTGGCAATTGGACTGTGGCGGCGCTTCTGGCGATTGGACTGTGGGGTCGCTTCTGGCGATTGGACTGTGGGGTCGCTTATGGCGATTGGAGTGTGGGGGTGCTTCGGGCAATTGGACTGTAGGGACGCTTATGGCGATTGGGCTATGGGGGTGCTTCTGGCAATTGGACTGTAGGGACGCTTATGGCGATTGGGCTATGGGGATGCTTCTGGCAAATGGACTGTGGGGACGCTTCTGGCGATTGGACTGTGGGGACGCTTCTGGCAAATGGACTGTGGGGTCGCTTCTGGCGATTGGACTGTAGGGACACTTATGGCGATGGAGTGTGGGGGTGCTTCTGGCAATTGGACTGTAGGGACGCTTATGGCGATTGGGCTGTCGGGATGTTTCTGGCAAATGGACTGTGGGGACGCTTCTGGCGATTGGACTGTGGGGGCGCTTCTGGCGATTGGACTGTAGGGGCGCTTCTGGCGAATGGACTGTGGGGACGCTTCTGGCGATTGGACTGTGGGGGCGCTTCTGGCGATTGGATTGTAGGGACGCTTATGGCGATTGGGCTGTCGGGATGCTTCTGGCAAATGGACTGTGGGGACGCTTCTGGCGATTGGAGTGTGGGGGTGCTTCTGGCAATTGGACTGTAGGGACGCTTATGGCGATTGGGCTATGGGGATGCTTCTGGCAAATGGACTGTGGGGACGCTTCTGGCGATTGGACTGTGGGGACGCTTCTGGCGATTGGACTGTAGGGGCGCTTCTGGCGAATGGACTGTGGGGACGCTTCTAGCGATTGGACTGTGGGGGTGCTTCTGGCGATTAGACTGTAGGGACGCTTATGGCGATTGGGCTGTGGGGATGCTTCTGGCAAATGGACTGTGGGGTCGCTTATGGCGATTAGAGTGTGGGGGTGCTTCTGGCAATTGGACTGTAGGGACGCTTATGGCGATTGAGCTATGGGGATGCTTCTGGCAAATGGACTGTGGGGACGCTTGTGGCGATTGGACTGTGGGGACGCTTGTGGCGATTGGACTGTGGGGTCGCTTCTGGCGATTGGACTGTAGGGACGCTTATGGCGATTGGAGTGTGGGGGTGCTTCTGGCAATTGGACTGTAGGGACGCTTATGGCGATTGGGTTGTCGGGATGCTTCTGGCAAATGGACTGTGGGGACGCTTCTGGCGATTGGACTGTGGGGGCGCTTCTGGCGATTGGACTGTAGGGGCGCTTCTGGCGAATGGACTGTGGGGACGCTTCTGGCGATTGGACTGTGGGGGCGCTTCTGGCAATTGGACTGTAGGGACGCTTATGGCGATTGGGCTGTGGGGATGCTTGTGGCGATTGGACTGTGGGGACGCTTCTGGCGATTTGACTGTGGGGTCGCTTCTGGCGATTGGACTGTGGGGACGCTTCTGGCGATTGGACTGTAGGGGCGCTTCTGGCGAATGGACTGTGGGGACGCTTCTGGCGATTGGACTGTGGGGGCGCTTTTTGGCAATTGGATTGTGGGGGCGCTTCTTGCATGATTTCTATAATTGAAAACACAGGAAACTGACACCAGCGAGGAGCCTTAATAGAAAAGAGGGTAGCTGGGAAAATATAGATAAAATGGCATAAGGAGAAAGAATAAGAATAGTAAGCAGGATTAAAAAGCAGGCCTCGTTAACCTTGAATAGTGCAGGAGATTTAGCATTTTGCAAGCTAACAGGAACTAATGCCTAAAAGGGAACAAGTACGAGCTTGTACCCCTTAGTAATTTCGCACCTCGCGATTAACTGTTGTTTCTACTGATGAAGATGAATACATTGATTTCAGACGTTTCTGAAGGGGAAGATCTTTATTTTCTCCATGGAACTTATTACAGTGTCTCCTGAATTGCCTTTATTGTGCTAATCCTCTTTGTTCTAAGTTTTTCCTCGAGGTTCTAAATCCATACCTCCAACCATCTACAGCTACAGTTCCCCACTGCAGTTGGGTACATTGTGTCATTTCATTTATAAACCTTTTCCCTTGTTTGTCTTTCCTCTCAATCTTTTCAACGCTTTGATACAGACCCGATTGGAGGGAAAAGAGGACATTAACCTCCTTCAGGGGGTAAAGAGGATCAAGGCTCAAGTCTATGTGGCTCATTCCAAGCTGTTGAGTTTGCATTGGAGCAATTATCAGTCTTCCTTATTTTCTTTTACTTCCATTTTCGTCTTCTTTAAGTGTTCTTATATTTCCTCTTGCCTCTCCATACTATCTTCCTATTTATTTATTTTATTTTATTTTATTTATTTATTTATTTATTCTTCCTAGTCTGCTTGAACCCATAGACATAACTCTCTCCCTATTATACTGATAGCTGTAACTGCATCTAGTTTAGGGGTGAGTAACCTGTGGCCTGTAGGCATGTGGTGCTCAATTGCAAGGTGGAGTAGACCCAACAAGGCCCTATGAAATCTTAAAATTGGGCACACAAATCGAACATTAAAATTATATACGATGTTGTAACAATGAACTAATGTAGAACAAAGCAAATACTTGTAACTAATATTAAATCGCAATTCAATATGTAGCAATGCAAAACAGAATATCCTGTTAGGATGCAAACGAAATCGTTAGGTTCCTATGCGATTGTACAAACACACACATATAAGGAAACATTTTAGATGAAGGTTTAGAGACAAATAATGGAGGTCTGGAAAACAGCTGGACACACATAGAACGGAATCGGATCTGACCAGCCAGACTTTACATGAACCTGTGTAATGACGAAATCAATCTTGCTATGAATGTCGGCTTGATAAGCTCGGTCAGATGTCCAAATGCAAATACTCTTTAGTTCGCATGTGGCAACACTGAACATGACCTCACCGTTTGACTCCACCCAGCGGTATTAGTAGAGAACACACGCACCCGTTAAGCTCCGTCCCACGTTGAGATTAAGAGAAGAGAAGCCATGCACCCTTTAAATGGCGTTAGTAAATAGACAGGCAGAAAAATTATTATGATTATTATTGTTATTCTAATTTGTGTGTTAGTAGCATTCCTAGTCCTCTATCCATCGGTCCATAAGTCCCAACAATCTGAGCCGGAAAGAAACTTACAAGAAGCACTGAACATTAACAATGATAGTCATTCTCAAAGGCATGAGCGCACAAACGAACCTCGGGAGACTCAAGTATTTTGCTTGCCCGAACTGAGGTACCTCTTAAGCCGAGATTAAAGCCTACAAAACCGCCATTTTCCTCTCGAGTCCTTCCTTCTGCCAAGCAATAATCAGTTACCATTCGAACCTAACCTACAAGTGGATTACTCGAAAGTACACTTTTGAGTCAGACCAAACTCGAGAGTGAGGCCGCCTTAACCGCCTTAGCTCGACCCCCATACTATCCTACCCATCATCACCCCCAAACGGGTGTCCAATCCCATAAACTGGTGGCCCCTTCGACCGAACAAAAGGTAACAGAAAAGAAGTATATGGACACATCGGACTATCAACAAGCAGGACAAGGAGAAACGAAAATCGTGAACGTCATCACCATCATGACACCCATCTTTAATGAGACAGTAGTATTAGGTGGGTTTAAGATTGTTAGAGGACCACTTTCACATATCGAGGATAAATAAGGAGTAAACATTTTTTTTCACATCCTGGCTGCACTAACTCCCGAGACTGTCGACCGACTTCCAGCTACAGGCTTGTCTGCCCAAAATTACCAGCTCCTAAGGACCGAAGTAATCGGGCTCTTTGAGAGAACTAAACCGGAGCTCTTCGAAGATGCTCATTGCTTCCTCCACGCCAACTGGTCGACCTTCAACCAACCTGGAGATACTGCGGAGAACAGCACTGCAGTTAAGAGTTAGGGAAGAACTCGTGAAGTACAGATTTATTCAATCCCTGCCATCAAACATCGCGCCCATAATCGCCACCTAGAAGAACTTAACCCTACTCCAGCTAGGAAAGCTTGCAGACGATCTAATGTCATTTTATAAGCCACAGTGTCTTAGCGTTAATAATAACAGTAGTACAATTGAAAGTAGTGCCACATCTTTTCTCGATATAAGTGTTCTCGATTTAAATAATAGGTATAATAATCATCTAAATAATGTCCAAAATACGGGAATTGAGCGCTCAGTGCCTATGGGTGTGTACCCTAATAGAAACCGTTCTAACTTTGTACCCTGCAATAACGAATATAGTGCCAATAGTATACTGATAGGACTGCAACCTCTTCGCAGGAACCAAAGATCTGTGGTATGTAGATCTTATTTGTATTTCGGGGAAAATGCGAAATTCTGCAAGCCTTCGCCAGCCTCATCGAAAAACTAGCACGACATGCCCTTGCAAGTAGGCCAATAATTCTGATTAATTTGGTGGTAAAATAAAAGTACACGGCGAAGTACACACGGATATAGTTATACCTACCATTCTTCGGTCATTTGGGTGGTCATGTGTGGTCGCCGATACCGCTTCGCCATTATTAGGGATTGACTTTAATATTTTGGTGGATTGCGCGCGTGGCATCCTTATCAATAATAATGAAACTAAGCTCAAGTCAAAAGTAAAACAATCCGAGGAGCCTTCAGTAGCACTAATCATTAATGACATCCAGCATCTACCACTACTTGCAAAGGTATATTAGAGAGGTATGAAACCTTGTACACCCCTGCACCCATTAATCCGGCCCCGCCATCGCTTAACTCCGTGACACATACGATTGAGACCGGCAGTGTACCACCAACATTCGCGCGACCAAGACCTCTTTCAATAGAGAATCTACAAGTTACCAAACTAATGATCAAAACACTATTGAAGGAGGGGGTTATACGCCCGTCAAAATTACTGTGGGCTTCGCCAATTCACATGGTGCAAAAGAAGTCGCCGGGCAAGTACAGAGTGGTCGGTGATTTTCGCGCACTTAATGCAATCACGAAGCCCGACATATATCCATTACCAAAAATACAAAGTGTAGCAAACCACCTTCATGGTAAAACAATTTTCTCTCGGTTGGATCTGGTTCGTACTTACCATCTGATCCCGATGAACCCGGTGGACATAGAGAAGACTGGTGGTAACTGCGTTTGGTTTATGGGAGTATATAGAATTACCGTTTGGCCTCAGAAATGCAAGCTGCACATTCCAATGTCACATGGATAACCTGTTCGTTTATATATATATATATATATATATATATATATATATATATATATATATATATATATATATATATATATATATATATATATATACATTCTGATATTGTCGGGCTATTTGGACGACCATATGGATCATTTAGTTCAAGTATTAAAAATCCTGGTCGAGGCCAGTCTACGGATATGCCTGGAGAAATGCGAATTAGAGAAAGAAGAGATTGATTTTCTAGCACATCATATTTCGGGTACGGGAATTTGCCCACCGGCTAAGAAAACGATGGAAATTGTGGACATTCCCTTACCCAAATATTATAAGGAACTACAACGATACTTGAGCATTTGGGGCTACTATCGAAAGATGATTCCAAATTTTGCCGCGATTGCAACCCCGCTGACCGAGCTTGCACGTCTGCAACCCAAGGCTCATGAGTTTGAATGGAACGATTTTGTGCACGAAGCATTCAATAATACTAAAGTAGCTTTGATTAACTCCGTCAAGTTCTGCCTCCCGCTGCCCAATATCTCACCATATCAACTGATGACGCACTGCTGCCATTCATCTGGTGAATGGATCGTCGAAACCAGTGGAATTTTTTCAAGCAAACTAAGCAGGACACATGAAACATACTCCACATACGACAGGGAACTCCTCACAGCGTATCTGGCAGTGATTCACTTCAGGCACATGATTAACGGTTGCCATGTTACCTTATGTACATACCATAAACCGTTATTATCGGCTTTCTTGTCACCATTGTGTGCCAAAACGGACAGGTAGCAACGCCATTGGACAGAAAATTTGGAATACGTCAGCGACATCACTTACTTGCGTGGTCAAGACAACGTTGTCGCTGACTACCTATCGAGTAACGTCAATTCGGTCCAAATTGACTCATTCGACCGAGCTTTGGTGGCAGCGCAGGACAACGATGAAGAAACAGGAACTACAGTCGCGCTTTAAATATTTCTCTTTTCTAGGAGAAGCTCAACTATGATGTAAAGTAACATCATGATACCCACGACCGTTCGTCCCTACGGCATGCAGTAGGATAATCTTCAAACAATTGCACAATTTGTACCAACCTGGAATTAAAGCATCCCTCCGTCTAATTAAGTCTCGATATTTTGAACCTAATATGAACAGGGATATTCGCTCCTGGGCACGGGAATGCCTCTCATGCCATTACTCCAAATCTATCGACACCCAAAATCTCCAATCCTGCCCATTAATATTCCATCGTCAATATTCGAAACTGTGCACATTGACATCGTCAGACCACTTCTACCATGCACATTGCCTGGGCAATCCTACCCGTCGCATAACCGATATCTCCTATCGTGCATTGACCGGGCTACAAGATGGATCGAAGCATAACCGATTCCGGAAATAAGTGCTGCAACGGTTGCTCTGACCTTCTTAGATGGATGGATTTCCAGATTTTGAGTCTCGCTATACGTGGTAACCGACAGAGGAACCCAATTCGAGTCCGAATTGTGCAAATAATTATCAGCCCTCGTTGGTTTCTATCGTCTCCGCACCACGGCACACCGCCCATCCGCGAACAGGATAGCGGAAATAACACACATAACTCTGAAGTGCTCTATAAACGGCCCGTCGACAAGGTTGGCTGATGGCCCTTCCGATTACTCTTTTGGGCATTCACTCCCTACCTAATGATTCATGTTTTTCGCCTTTCACATCAGTTACAGGGACTACACCAATGTGTCCAAAGCCTTTGGTTTCATCCTCATTGTCGAAAACCGACTCAAAATTCATTCCTTAAGGAGCTAGCAACAACCATGGCACAAGTTAACTTCACACAGGAATCCCAAGGACACCTGCACTCGGTGCCCAAAACTTTCGTGCCTGAAGCTCTTCGTGAGGCAACGCATGTGTGGGTCCGAATCGACCATGTTCGCAAACTGTTAGAAGCACCATATCCTGGCCCTTTCCGATTGGTCGAGCGCGACGACAAGGTCTACAAGTTGGAATTCCCTAATGGCAAACAAGATACTGTCTAGGTAGACAGGATGAAGCTGGCGAAGCTTCCTTCCTCGTATAATGGCAATGTACTGAATGATCAGCGGCACTCGAAGTCTCATGCACTTCACGTCTTGATGAAACAAATGAAACAGAGAACAATGGCATTAACGACAATCGAAGGAAAACCTCTCCAGACACAGGAAAGATAACGATGATAAGCCGGAGATTTTTACACGATCAGGGAGACGGGTTACGTTCGCTAAAGATCCGTCATTCTTTTATTTTCGAAACCGGTTGCATGGTAAAATAGGGTGATCTCAATATATATAATGTACGCGTTCATTACATCGCCACGGCCTATTATAATATAAAAATGGTAAATTGTTCGCACGCCTCAATATTTTGTATATATTACTTTATAAGCCTAATGAACTTACCTTTGTGAACCAAAGTATATACCATATATTGTAAACATAAGGACTGCCTAAAAAATAGAAAGAACCCTAAAAGATATATATATATATATATATATATATATATATATATATATATATATATATATATATATATATATATATATATATATATGGTGCGGTGAATGTAGTGGCATTATTAGACAACTGCTCTACTTCAGGTCCAGCGTGACACCCTTCGAACTCGAACTGGAAGACAACACTCTGTGATTATATTAATAAAAATAGTTTTCTACAACGGTAAACGAGACAAACATAAGGCGGATACTTTAAAGTGTGCTTTTAGGGGCATTGTAGAAGTATTCGCTAAGTGCTGTCTTCCAGTTCGAGGAAGGAGTGTCACGCTGCACCTGAAGTAGAGCAGTTGTCTAATAATGCCACTACATTCACTGCACCATATATATATATATATATATATATATATATATATATATATATATATATATATATATATATATATATATCAAAGCCATGTAAGAGTGTAGCAATTAGTGATTGCAACAAATTGTTTACTACGAGAAGGTGTATGTTAGGGGGAATTTTGTGGCGCTCAATTGCAAGGTGGAGTAGACCCAACTAGGAACCTCACAAATGAGCACCTCGTTGGCCCTATAAAATCTTGAAAATGTGCAAACAAATCTAACACTTAAATAATATACCATGTTGTAATAATGAACTAATGTAGAACAAAGCAAATACTTGTAAATAATGTTAAATCGTAATTCAATATGTAACAATGCAAAACAGAATATGTCGTAAGGATGCAAGCGAAATCGTTAGGTTCCCACGCAAATGTACAAACACACACACATGAGGAAACAGATGTCAGACGAAGGTATGGAGACAGATAATGGAGGTCTGGAAAACAGCTGGACATACATAGAATGGGATCGGATCTTATCAGCCAGACTTTACCTAAACCTGTGAAATGACGAAATCAATCTTGCTGTGAATGTCGGCTTGATAACCTCAGTTAGATATCCCAATGCAAATACTCTTTAGTGCACACGTGCCAAAACTGAACATGCACACACCCTTTGACTCTGCCCAGCGGTCTAGGTAGCAAACACACGCCTCACGTTAAGCTCCGTCCCGCGTTGAGATTAAGAGAAGATAAGCCACGCCCCCCTTAATTGGCGTTGGTAAAAATAGACGGTCAGAAACATTATTATGATTATTATTCTCATTCTTATTTATAGATTTCTAGCGTTATTTATTATTAGCATCAGGAGTCCGTTCCTTGTCCTCTATCCATCCGTCCATAGTCCCAACAATCTGAGACGTAAGGAGACTTATAAGAAGCACTCAACATTAACACTGATAGTCAGCTCCAAAGGCGTGAGTGCACAAACGAACGACGGAAGACTCAAATATTTTGCTTGCCCGAATTGAGGTACCCATAAGCCGAGATTAAAGCCTACAAAACCGCTATTTTTCTTCCGAGTCATTCTTTCTTCCAAGCAATAACCAGGTTACCATGTAGGGCTCGTTCTATAAAATCGGTAGCCCCCTGGCACCAAATTGCAGGATTTAATAGGCCTAGTGAGGCACTCCACAAATGGACGCTCGGTGAATTTATTAAATCTTAAATATTGCTATGTGTGTAAATTAAGGAAATAATATGCCAATCCTAATAAATAAAGAACCAAAGAGAATTAGGAAATGAAACTATATATAGGTTAAACTGTAAAAATAGATCTGAGACAAGCGGTCGTTAGAGTCAGGCGGAAACCCTCGAACATACAAAGATATCAAAGGTAATCATCTGGACAAATTCGAGGATCGCACAGAAACAAACATACGCGTATTGGAAACATTAATCAGCAGCTGAACAAATGTAGGCTCTGACCAGATAAATTACACAGAGACCTGCAACAACCGATTCTCTATAATGGGAAATATGTAGGCACAACAGGTACTCAGAGCTGTCGGAAACTCTCCCCAAGGGGCGGAAATAATGAACAAACTAGATGACTGGGTCCGCTTCACGGGCAAGTCACAAGTCAAGGTCACGTCCCTTGGAGACGATATATATATATATATATATATATATATATATATATATATATATATATATATATATATAGAGAGAGAGAGAGAGAGAGAGAGAGAGAGAGAGAGAGAGAGAGAGAGAGAGAGAGACACACACACACACACACAGACAGACAGACACTCATTATTCAGAAGATTCATTAACTCACCCCATTAACTTATTTCATTAATAGCGTCTCTGAATCTCGTTTAGTCGCCCGGTCCTGCTGCCTTTAGACTCGATACCTCGCGTAAAACAGTAAGCCTACACACATTGACCGCAAAGAACTCGAGATGTTTCTGCTTGCCCCTTTAGTAGACCAATTCAAGAATAAAGTTATATTTTCTTGGCCGCGTCCTTCAAAGTCCTTTACTTACCCCGATTACTGAGACACCTTCGCTAAGCTCAGCCTAACGCATAACCCTCCTGAGAAATTATAAAGAGTCAGAACCAATTTGACAAAGGCGTAAAGTAGGCCTAAAGTCATCGCCACCCGTCGAGCGCAATAACAACGAGGACTCTTCAATGCACGTCCTTATAATTACCGACCACGCACCCACAAATCGGTAACCGATATCACCACATAAACTAGTAATATTAACCGGTTACACCCCCGTCTCCTAACCATTCGAACCCAGCCTGCAAGTGGATTACCTGAAAGAACACTTTGGAGTGAGACCAAACTCGACAGTAAGTCAGCCTTAACCACCTTAGCCCGACACCCATACACTGGTAACCCATCGTCACCACGAAACTGGTGACCAATCCCATGTATAGGTCGCCTGTGGGCTTCTTGACCATTTAGTGCGGCCTTCTGAGTGAATATATTTTTTACAGATCAAATCATTTTATTGCTTTCCTACAAAAATTTACACTCAAAAAGTCATTAAAAGGAAATTTCACCTTAAAATTGATTATTTTTTATTTTTAAGCTGATACATAGTCATATTAATTAGTTCTTTACAAAATAAGGTGCAACTTACAGTATATCTAATTAAAATTTTAGGAATGCGGCCTGAAGCTAACTTAATGAGATCTATCTTTAGCACAGGAAAAGTTTCCCCAACTCTAGTTTAGGTGGAAAAGTGTTCTCCTAAAATCAATTTAATAGAAATTATTCCTAGGATCAGAATTCTTCTGCTCTTTAATGTACCCTCGTACCATTGAAGTCTAACAGTTAAAAGAAATGGCGAAGCTTATCTTAAAATCAATTTTCTATTCCTCTAATTTCTATTTTCTAGGGGTAACTCCTACAAATTTGAAAAAAAAAGAGTTGTTTGAATGAGGGTTGCATCATTTTATATATATCTATTCTAACTACAAGTTTGTGTGGGAATTCTCCTATTACGTAAAACCTTCCACATATATAAATCGAAGAAGGTTTGTGATCAATGAAAGTATTTAGGAAAGAGAAAAGTGATAATTAAGAGATTGCTTTTAAAAATCCTAAAACTGGTGTGTGGTTCGATTATAAATCCGAAGCGAAGTGTTGTCCCGAAAGTGTTTTGCGGCTAACATTTGTTACTGCCTTAGTTGGAGGATTTTAGAACCTTTATCTCTCTTTCTTATCGTTTCATATTTATTTTGTTTACTCTTCAATTTTGTTTTACTTTCGGGTTTTTTTATACAGTGTTTGTAAAGCGTAAACACTACCTTCCACTTTTGTGGGGACCAAAAGTCATCGTCTCTGACTGGAAGACCTATTGGACTTTGAAGAAACTGGAACCTTTCCAACCAACTCCCAAGAAAGAATTTTCTCGTTGGTGGAGATGGGGAAGGAGCACCTGTAAGTGGACCCAATGATGACATTTTCCTTCAAAGAAAAGCAATACATAAATTAGCGCTATAAGCGCCCTCCGTACAACTTCACCCTAAGTGAATTTCTTTGGGTCAAGCTGTACAATAAATGGAATTTCGTCGTACTATTTTTAGCCAACATTTCTGTTATTACATTTGAGACAATGGTAATACTTATGGAGAAATATCTCCAGAAGGAGCAACCAACGGGTATCAGTTTAGGGAATCATACGTACGTACATTGACGATACAAGTTAAAAATGTGCCAAAAAGTGAAAGTCAAAATTTTCATTGACTTACACACCACTAAGAATCAAATATGTCAAGGTGGCAGCAGCAGGAGTTAATGTTACAGAGACGACACTGACGATATTCCTACAACAAAATGACCTCCAAGGCTACTCGTCAAGAAACAAGGTCAATAGACATAAGTCTCGTGCTCTCAATTATGCTGATTTATGACCATATGACCTTACGACCTTCAAAACTTTTAATAAATCCCGGACTAACCTTGACAAGACCTTGTCAATTACATCATTCGACATAAAATTTAAAATAACACAAGGGTTTCAAATTTCGTTAGAATTGGCCAAATAGTTACTATGTTATTGCCAAAAAAATAACTCATCGAAAAGCAAAATAGTTACCATCGGTCCGACTGACTTATGGATTGACATGGTAACTTATAGAGTCGCATGCACGCGACTAAAAAAATAACTTCATAAATCTTCCTTTTAGTCCAAAGATAACAATAGGGAATTTTTTTAATACCCTACACAAACACACACCGACCCAAAAGGAATCCCATGTCTCAATTTGTCAAACTAAGTAAACTTAGACGATTAAGTGGTCAGTCATTAAAACAGTAATCAATTTACTCATTACTGATTTAGTATTATACCAAAGTAAAGTAGAGACTAATTAATTATTATTCAGTATTCTTTATTCGTACATTCAAACTTAGCATTCAATCATTTATAAGCCTTTTGCGTTCAATTGCATTTTTAGTCAGTCAATCTTCGTGTCATCGTTAGTCAGCCTCAGTTAGCCATTTATTCTGATTAACTAAGATTCTTTTTATTTAAAACCACCAAAACCTGAAGTGTTTTGCTATTCTGCATTGAAGTGTCGAAGAGACTTATCAAAGAACATCCAAGCTCAACAAATGTGATGAGCCAAGAGTGGCATTCCTCTGCAGTACCCTCGTTCAAGCACGACCAAGAAGCACGATCATAACTCTTCACAGCAGCTATATCAGGCAACTCAAAAGATGGCGTGAAAAAATCCCAGTACCGCAGCAATAAGATGTCGCAAAAACAGCCAAATCTGCAGAATTAATCGATCCAATCGGTAAGCAAACTTATCAGCGCTAGGTATTTCCCTCACATAATTCCAAACTAATTCGCCTAAATCATGGTTTACAGAAGTAGATCTACTTTTTCGTCTGCCAAGAATAACCAGCGATCACTGGTTTACGCACTCCCTGGCACCTCTTTTACCTACTTGATCCTCTCGGCTACCAATCTGAGGCAACACATTCACAGCATCGCCCAGAAAACTACGACACACCCTCAGGGAAAATGTCAGCCAGAATTTCTTAAGAAAGTCCTTTGTGCGACAGCTGCCGCCCAACATTCAGGAGGCACTCAATATTTTTTTTTTCAATATCCTGGCGTCAAAGACACCAGTTGACCAACTAGCTACAGCTGTGGTTCGTGCCTTAGAGAGAGGTGGAGTCAAAGGCGGGCCACCCCCATTGAGAAAAAAACACCCACACGAGATGCGCGCGCAGTTCCAGGCAGAAATGAATTCCCCCGTAATCTAAGTTGCCGCCCTCTCTAAGAAATTGGCCAAAAGGGAACACACGAGAACTCCGTCGAGATGCCGATTCTCCTTCCCCCACCGAAAGACTTCTCCCTCTCCGATAGCCAGTGCTGGTACTACAAGGAGTTTGGGAAGAAGACCCACCGTTACCGCGTAGGATGCCAGTTCGCCAATCGGAGGCAAGGCAACTGACGGATGTTGCGGAATTCACTCAAAGAAAGATGATTTCTAATTGATAAGGAATCAGTTCTTGCCATTTTACCAGCATCATCGTAGTCAGACACGACGAGGAAACATGCAGTACCCTTCAGACCACGACAGGGTCCCTTAGCAGAACTTAAGGTAATTGAACGCTGAAAAATTTCACTAGGACTACGTAGTGATTTCACGTCAAAATTCGTAGTGCGTGATGATAAGAGTGCGATAATATGCACAGATTTTCTAGCCCATTTCAATTTAATAATAAACATAAAACGTACAAACTTAATAGATTCAGTGTCAACCCTTCATCATACTGATCAGTCATCACTGCGCGATAATTCATCTTACAATTATCTCCTAAGTTTCGTCACCTCTATATATCAAACAGCAGAAGTGGTAGAATTAGAGATGTGAAAAGCCCATTTTCCCTTGTCGTATCTACCCAAGATTATCACCAATAGCCCGCCAGTCACGAGTAGATCCCATATACTTCCGCCTAAATTGCTTGTGATTACCAAATAAAAGAAATCAGCCATTGTTAAACGAAGTAAAATACGTCGGAGCAAATCCACTATTGCAAGCACTATCAAATTGCTACAGAAGTTGGACCTTTCATGTAGACTCTATATGAGAGGTCCAATTTCTCTATATTATAGAGCAACACGAGATTACCTATGCAACCAGCTTCGGTGGAGAAAACCGACATCGACGCTCTCTTTGGTTATATCTGGTGTAGCCCAAAAGGAACACTCCCTACATTTGATAGTAGATACTTGCAACTTATAATCGGGGGCGGTTTGGAAGCACCTTCACGATCAGAAGTGGGAGACATTGTGACCCTCTTTAAAGATGCAGAACTTAATTAACTAACTTTTCAGCGAGGAATTGTTCATGATATTCTTAGTAAATAAACATTGCAAATGCTTGAAGGTAGCCAGTTTCATATACTAAGGACGTGTAAGGCGATCTTAGAAGCGTTTCGATCACATTCAACAAGACTCTAACCAGAGAAACTTGCACCCTCGATTTAATCAGCCAGTATACAGATGGCATAACACACACCAAACACTCAGAACCTAAGAGGGGCACTCTCACGAGCGCCCCTCTCAAACACGAACGTCTAACTATCATCACACCAACCATTTTCATGCCCGTTCAAATCGTTTGGCTAACCCACTTTATCCTTCAATAGATTCATAATCAAATATAATGCACTTTCCAATGCTCAATCTTCAAATCTAGACTCGATGTCGTTACAACCTGACACTTCAACTTCTCTCAAACTTCGCAAGATCACTTCACCTTCCTCTAATATTTCAATTATCTGAGATCGTACAGGAATAAACTCCATTATATCAGCACAAAATTCATGCATCCTACCCTCTAATCCCTAGCTTTCTCTTTCAGCTAACCCACTACAGTCACTTGACACACATGAGCCCCTTACCCGCTTGAAACAACCCTCTTTATCCCTTAGCATATTTTACACCGAACCATTATGGAGATGTCAGATGCCACCTGGAGGTTTGTATATCCTCACAAACCCAACACCATCAGTTGGTCATCCCATTTTCAATAAATACAGGAAGATCTGCGGGTATATATCTGTAGAAGTCTAAATACCGCGTACATAAGTGTACGCAGAAATACTCCGACACAGGCTGCCTGTCCCTCCCGTATCTCCAAATGCGCCTCTCGCCTCGAATTCTCTGTCGCCCTTTTTCGCGCCATCGTAAAATCCGAGGAGATGGCTCGAAGGTGTGAAAGACACTGTCTGTCCACAGATAAAAAAGGTCTTTCGCGCGCGATACGGATTTTACGAGAATTCGGTGTTCTCTCTCGATTTCTGCTCGCGAGGGAAATAAAAGGAAAACTTTCCCCTGGATTCGGGCAGAAGACCTTTGACCTACGTTGTGAGGTGGAGCTCGATCCACATAAGAAACAGTTCGCCCACTGCAAGAAAAGAACTTCTCGGGGAATTGGTTGTAGCTGTCACGGTACTTGTAGGTGCCAAACTTCTCGCAGACCCCCCCTCTTTCAGAGTCTGAGGTTACACAGGACTTCACTCTGCGGATTACCCTAGACGTAGCTAGGTAATTGGTTTTGGCTACCCACTCCAGGAGCCGAATAATCGGACAGGCACTTCGAGGAAGAAGTCCGATTAGAGCCACCGTTTGGCTTACCTTCGTGATCCGGCATAGGATCATTATAGCACTGGTCTAGGATTACCTTCTCATTCAGTAACCTCAGACGGCCGGAATAGGTGCGATCATCGTCACTAGAAGAAGATCTTCACCGTCATCCTCAAAAATACTTATGAACTCAAAAGTATCGTTAATTGAATTATCTCCTCCCCTAACTTCACCAGTTTATTTGTGAACTAGACTTCCCATCCCAAGCCCATAACCTCGAGTATTAGAAGTGCTTAATTCAGTGTTTAACTCAATAATAATATTCCATTCGTTCTGTCGGGTGCCATTAAGACGCAAGCACCCTAGTGAGTAATTTTCAAGTATTCCCCACGACATTTTTGTAGACTTATTTATTCAGTGCAAAATTAATTATATTTATATACGCTGTTGCTTATTTCAAATTCATGTACATTAAAGATTATTTTTGTATCTGTGTGTTTAACTATTTTGGACGATCCTTTGGCAATTATTAAGCAATCCACTGGGCTTAAATCTCCATATTACACCGATCCATCCATGATTAGCTTTTACTGAGTGGGGACACACTCAGGGGATCATCATCTTAGTTTTGATCAGAAGGTACGCAGCGGGGTTATTCTTATTCACCGGAAGTGGCTAAGGTAGGTGTATTGGATACGCTTCACCTCTGTGCGGTAATAAAATATATGTCCAGGAAGTGGGACTGGGATTACCCACTCACTAAACCTCGACAATATCTTCCATACATTTTCACTTGCTCTATATTCTCTTTCTTTACAGATCTCTCCTAAGAATTTCCTGCGGGATCCGCCCCCTTTGTTATTAGGCTTTGAACAACAAAATCACGTGATCAGATAGGCCCTTCTATCTATTATAGTTTTCACATCAACACATCTTTCAGTATATTTACAGATCTCTTCCTACGAACTTCCTGCGGGATCCGGCCTCTTTGTTATTACGCATCGAACAACAAAATCACGTGATCAGATAGGCCCTTCTATCTATTACAGTTTTCACATCAACAACCTTACTCTTATAGTTTAAAGTAGAAGTTTAAATACATCAGTCGTGTAAACATTTTAATTATGTGCTTACTTAATTTTCGTATAATTTCAGTGATACATTAATTGTTTCTATGTATTCCAAGGGCAAAAGACCAATCTAAAGTGTTCCGTACCCTGAAAGTATTTTAGTAACGTAACAAAAGTAATCGCAGATCAAAGGTTTACATCGACATAGGAAAAATAAAAAACTAATATGTCGTTCCATGATATTTATTAGCTATTAAAACTTTCAAACGCTTGTCAAAGTTTTCTATTATGCAGCAAAATGTTCAGAAGTTTCGCTCCTTTCCTCCTAATTACAGTCACACCTCGTCCTTAATCGTTAGGGTTTCTTTTTTATATTCTGCCTACATATTTTCTATGGAGTTCAGGTCTAGACTTTGTAATTGCCATTTCAAAACATCAATTTCGGAATCTTCAAACCATTTCTTACCTACAAAGCTTGTGTTTTGGGGCCGTTGCCCTGGTAAAGGTAAAACTGTACATCCAACTTCAGTTGTCTTACTGATGGTAGAAAATATTTTTTGCAAAAATATGTACCCTTATTTCCTCATTGTTTCATTTATTTTAATGTGTTCCTCTTCCATTAGCAACAAACGAACATCGTCATATCATGATTCCTCCAACGTGCTTTCAGATTGTCATAGTGATTTCGAAAGAAGCGCATCGCCAGCTTTCTCTCTAACATGCCTTCTGCAATGGCCAAATATTGCAATTATTGCTTCGGCGCTCTATAATATTTTCTTCCAAAATGTTTTATCACGGTAAACATGCCTCTTTGTTGTTTGTTTTCTCGCTTCCAATGTTCTTTGTTTGAGTCTTTCGTTTTTTTTCTGAAATGTAAAGGAGGAAAAGCTAGCTTAAAGACAAGTTCTATTCTATAAGAATCAAATGACAGACGCCTACATAACCGACGGACGAGTATTACAAGACAAAATAATTCAACTCAAGAGAAAAAAAATTTTAAGAATATACTACAAAAAACCATAAAAATGCAAAAATTATTAATGAAAATCAGCATGAGAGCCTTGCAAACAAAGGTTGAAGTTTACCAATGTTGTTTATAATTTTCAATATCCCCATGAAGACTGTAAGCCTCACCCCAACAATTGCTACAATGGTATGACCACAACAACCCTCAGCCGAAGAATGACCATACACCTTTAAGAAGGTGCCATTAAAATTTACTACGACAGAGAACACGACCAACAAATTACAAGAAAAATATTTGTTGGAAACAACGCCATATTCAGGAAGAGCTCAGATATCTGTGATCAAGATGAAACCTGAGTTCAACGCAATGCACAAGAACAGGTCTATTTCTCCACCTCTTCCAATAAAAGTCTGAACCTAACTCACATCGCCTACAGATATAAGGCCTACCCAAAGACTCCTAACATCCTTGACTTCAACCATGAATACAGAAACCAAGTGCTACGATGGACAGGAGGCCGACCTTGCACCACACGTACAGGTAGACGAGCAAGACCAGATTATCTGATGGAAGGCAGACCGTTCACGAAAGTGGAATATCTCGAAGCTTTGAAATCTTTCAGACGTCTAATAATATAAATGGCATTTGCTTGAACATGGGATATTTCCAGTGATCTTTCAAACTGGCGAAGATAATCTTTCTCGTATGGCCATGGAGGCCAAAACAACAACAGATCGAGAGTTACCATCTCATCTCGCTGCTGGAATTTCTTGGGAAACTATTTGAAAAACTCCTAACGACAGGTTGAGAACGCATCTGGGTGAAAACAGAATACGCAAAAACACGAGGTTAGAAGGGGCTGTGAGATTTAAACAGTACTGGCAATAATAACAGAGAACATGGACCCCGATCTGATTCTGATGTACTCAATATTTGAAGATAATTTGGATATTAGTAGAAGATAGTTGGTGAAAAAAATAAAAGAGGGTAGGGTTTTCGCCCTGGTGATGAGAGCATCGCTTTCTTTTATTTACTTTGATTTTTGCGTCTTATTAGTTTAGTTCAGTGTATTTGTTGTACTATTTTTTTAGTTCTTCGTGTTCTTCTTTGTACTTGTTTGTCTCATTTGTTTTGTGTACTTATTCTACGTGGTTTACTTTTGAGCTTTCGAGCCTTTGTAGTGGGTTGAGTTCAGTAGTTCACCTCGAAGCTATGTTGTAAGTATTTCTTCTGTTCTATTAAATCGTTTGTTTCCTTGTGTTGTACTGCTACTCCATCGTGCATTAGTGTTTTAGGTAAATGTTGGTGTTATGTTTTCCTCGGAGCAAAGTTTGGTACTTGGGAACCGACGACTGCAGGTGACTTTCTCTCGCTGTCTGACAGGGATCTTGATGTTGCCTTCTGTTCCTCGTAGTTCCGGGATGATATCATTCGTCAGTGTTGACCAGACCTTTTTACCCAGTTTCTGTGTCGCGACATTGACGGGCTCCAGACGCTGTCTTCTGTGCAGATCCTTTTGCCGCAGACGGTTGCGCCTTCTGGCTTTTTTGATGCACATGTATGCGGAATTCTGCACACGCCGGAGTTTTTTAATAGGGGACCTGTTGGCCGCCTGGGTCACTACTGCAGGGAAGATGAGCTTAGATCGGATGAACATCAGGTATATTTTCTTAATGTTGGCCGAGCTGAAAAGACCTCTATATTTGTACAGCTTGGAGATTTCTTTCTTCGCTAAATTCTGCCTCTCCGTGTAGTGCCTCGAGTGTCCGTGGTCGGATATTTTTAGGCCTAGGACGATGCCTTCGGCAGAGTAGCATATCTCCTCCCATCTATCACGACGGGCCACGTCAACCGGCGGGTCAACGGGACGATTCTGAATTTATCCCTGTTAGTTCGGATCTTCCACCGTCTCTAAAAACCGGGTGATGTTAGAGATTTCCGCCATCGTGCCCTTGCTTTCCTCTCCATACAAGGGACGTTTTGTGTGATGTCATCTGCGAATTGCAGATACATCGTGTTCCTGTGTATCGAAGTATGTAAGTCGATGGTGAAGACCAGGTAGCGCAGAGGGCCCAGGCAGCTCCCGTGGAGAACGCCCACTTAGAGTACTTCCAGCTATACCTTGTCGAAGGCTTTCTGTACGTCTTTCAGTACGATGTCTACATAGTAACACTTCAGTTAGGAGTTCCAGGGCCATGTCTGTGCCCCCTTTTGGGTGAAAACAATGTTGTTGGGGGTTGTGCGCTCATAACACGCTGGGATGAGCTTAAAGCTTTTCGGCTATAATCTTTTCAATGATCTTGCCGAGTATCTCGAGGATATAGAGTGGGCGATAGTTAGCTACCCGGTCTGGGGGCTTGCTCCCTTTTGGGATGAAGATGATTTTAGCCACCTTATACCCATTAGGGAAGTAGTCTGTATTCAGGGCTGCATTCATGTTCATCAGGCCCTGAATAATTTTATGTGGGGCATTCATGAGGTTATTTTTCGTGAGCTCAGACCAGCCGGGTACCCGTTGTTTAGGGACCTTATGGTGTTCATGGTCTCTTCAAAGGTGATGGGACGCCCATGGTTAACCATCTCTCTTTTTGTGATACTTGTGGATGTGGGTGGGTCCTGTGTTTCATTGTTCCAAGGTCCTCGAGCAGCTGGTCTTCGAAGTCCTGGTCGAAATCATCGTTCTCCTCAGGGAATATAGCGAAAATCTCTTTCCAGTGGTTTCTGAATCTTCTTTCAAGAGATTCCGGATCCTTTATGATGCCGTCGCTCTCTTTAATTCATGTTCTGGGCTTGGGAATGGAAGAAATCTCCTAAGTCTTCGGATATTCCAAAAAAATACAAGATTGCTTTACTTGTCTAGCCTACCAATGATATCGTCCCAGATTTCTCTGTTTCTCAAGGATAGTGCTTTTTAGCTCCTCGCTTAGCTATCTCATTCGAGTTATTCCTTTCTCGGTTGTTTTATGTTACCGGGCGATATCCCTCATCTCGTCCGTCCGCTTAGGTTGTGGGAGCATTTTATAGGAGATTCTGGGGACGCATCTCTCGTTGGCTTAAATGAGGAGATCAGTGATTTTGTTTATCCCCTCATCTATTTCTTCGAGCTTTGCATCCACCAGATCAGTTGGCTCGTAGTCGCTGAGCATCTCTCTATACTTCTCCCAGTTAGCTTTCGTATAACCCTTCCTAAGTGGGGCGGACTTGAGCATTGGCGCAAGCGAGATGGCGATGATGATGGGGATGGGATCGCTCGGGACCACGGGTCCTGGTTCGTTATTAATATTGAAGGGAAAGTTTGAACTTGCTAACACAATGTCCGCTTATGTCGCCGAACGGTTGGTTAGGAAGGTCGAAAAGTCTGGTCTGATCCTCTGGAACTTGTTTCTTTCTTTCAAACAGTAGCTCCAATTTCCTTTTCCCTTAGTCGGTGCGACCATAACCAGATGCTCGGCATCTGGCGTTTAGGTCGCCTCCTAGCAATGCCATCCTCCCGTCACCGAAGAGGGTGAGGAAGTTGTTGACCAGCAGGTATTAGCGTCAGAGCGGCTGGTAGGTTGCCGCCACTGTTAGGCTTCCAACCAGGGTCGAAATTTTAATGGCTATGAATGATTCGTCTAAGTCCGGTAGCGCATTGTACTTTATGTTTTTACGGATCGCGATGGCTGCGCCCTCGAATCGATCCTGTGAGTGATTTTTGTGCATAACAATGTAGTTAGGTATTTTCATTATGTCCGTGTTCGTGTTCATACCGTGTTCTAAGAAGGTGATGATGTTTGGGTACACTGTGCGAAACGTTTCATTCATCTACATTCAATGTAAGTATCTTTAGCTTTTTGTTAATCTTCTATATTTTGTTGTTAGTGTGTTTGTTTGTTTTAATTGTTTTATTTTCCGTTGCGAGCTTTTCCAATCTGGATTTTTCTGCAGTCTGCTTCACTCAGGGTGAGGCAAAAGTCGTTGTAAAATTATACTCTTTTTGCGCGGAGAGCTTGCTCAATATCTAATTCTTGGGGTGATTATCAGTAGGTCCATTTGAATCTGTTGGTGGAGATTCCCTGATAAATCTCCGAAGTGGGAGGTTTTTTAGGGAATGGTACCCACTCCGTAGCATAGATCTTGAGGTCAATCTCTTCTCCATCGCACTTAAATGTACGTTTCGAAGACTTTTTCCTACTTCTTGATCTCACGTGGCTCTTAGGAGCCTCGGGCTTGACCTCCTCAGCATCTGATTCAGAGGATGAAGAGCTTGAAAGATTTCCTTCCGCTTGCTTGATTCTCTTCGCAGTTCTCTTTTCTTTCTGCTTTCGGAGCTTTTCTGCCTCCACTCCCAGGTCCTTCCTGATGAACCTTTTTAGTCTTGGCGTGGCCTCCGATGTTGTCTCAGTGTTCGTTGTTGTTTTATCTTCTGCTGGAAATGAGGTAGCCGGTGCCTCTGGTGCTTCCTTTGGCAGGAACTGCAGTTGCAGAACGTCTTCAGATGGGAGGTCGTCCGATAACCACATTTCCGACATACCTTTCTTCTTGAGCATGAGATTGAGGGCATTTGAAAACGTTCCTGGCTGAGTAAGGTTTCTCACGTGTGCAAAGAGAATACACTTGAGAATCTTTGTAGAATTCTCGTTTTCCAGTTTGAGATACGTCTTCTTCTGGTGTTCGAGAACTCTTGCTTGGGCCACTTTCGCTATCTGGGCGTAGGAGCTGTTTGCCCCTCTCGTCTGCTCAGCTTTATTTTCGCCAGTTTTTTTATGATATATTTTTTCTTGGGGCAGGACATGGCAATAGCTCTATGGTTTAGCCCGCAGTTTAGGCACTTCTCTGTTTGGGCGGTACAATCGCACCATCCATAACCTTTCCCACTGCACATTGAACAGGTCATCTCCTGCTTCTTGTACTCTTTCGTCGGGAGGTGCTCCATCTTGAAGTAGTGGCTGAGCTAGAAATACATCGTTATTGGACCGAGATAGCGATAGATCGTGTTAGGGCTGAGTTAGCGATAGATCGTTATATAGCTGAGCTAACAATATTTTGTTATTAGGCTGAGTTGTCGGCAGTTCGTTTTAGGTCTGCGCTAGAACGTAGAAAAGCTGAGTTAGCGATAGATCGTTATATAGCTGAGCTAACAATATTTCGTTATTAGGCTGAGTTGTCGGCAGTTCGTTTTAGGTCTGCGCTAGAACGTAGAAAAGCTGAGTTAGCGATAGATCGTTATATAGCTGAGCTAACAATATTTCGTTATTAGGCTGAGTTGGCGGCAGTTCGTTTTAGGTCTGCGCTAGAACGTAAAAAAGCTGAGTTAGCGATAGATCGTTATAGGGTAGAGTTGCCGATAGATCCTTATAAAGCTGTTAGCAATGAATCTTTATATGGCTAAGTTAGCAATAGATTTTTATAGGGATGAGTTAGCGATATATCGTAATAGGCTTGAATTAGCGATCGTTTGTAATATAGCTGAGTTAGCTATATGTCGTTATACAGATTAGTGTGCGATAGATCGTTATAGAGCTGAGTTAGCATTATTTCGTTATTAGGCTCATTTAGCGCTAGATCGTTATAGGCCTGAATTAGCGATAATCGTTATAGGACTGCGTTTGTGAGATATCGTTATAGGCCTGAGTTAGCTATTGATCGTGATAGGGCTGAGTAAGCGATTGATCGTTATATGTTTTAGTTAGAGATAGATTGTTATTCAGTTGAAATATAGATTGATCATTATAGACTTGAGTTAGCGATAGATCTTTTGTACAGCTTAGTTAGCTATAAATCGTTATGGGATGAGTTAGTCAGTATATTGTTCAAGGGCTGAGATAGCGATAAATCCTTATAGGATCGAACTAGCGATAGATCGGATTAAAGCTGATGAGTGCTTCATTGTTATGTCTTAATTATCGAAGATCGTCCTAGGGTTGAGTTTGCGATAGATCCTTCTAGGGCTGACTTGGCGATCAATCGTTAAAAGACCGATTTAGCGATATAACGTTATAGGGTTGATTTAGTGATAGATCTTTATATGATTGTTAACGATAAATTATTATATGGCTAATTTAACGATATAATGTAATAAATCTAAGTGTCGTGGTATTTTTGCAGTTGCTTTAGAGCGCCAATCTGATCCTATTACTTATGAAGGACAACAATACTTCTATATTGGCTGAGTGGACTTTTTAATTAACTTATTGTTGAGAGAGTGTCACAGCGTTTAATCCGTTTTAAGGAGAGAGCCCGTTAAACACGTAAAGGATCCATTGAAATACCAGAATTATCCAAAAATAAATATATATTTTAAATTTATCAATTAACTACAAAAAATAAAATATTTACAATCACATAATAAGTTTAACGGAGATGGCCTTCCTTGAAACCGGGCCTATTTCAGAATCTATTCATGTCCAACTCGAAATAGGCTCCAAGTAAACAAAACAATTGCTGATTAGTTATTTTATAGTGACCTTTTAGATTAGCATTAAGCTCCAGTTTAAGTTTTACTCTTCTAACTGTAAATATGACGGGGTTGACTAGCAATTGTCTCTACTTCAGTTAATTTGAGTACCGTAATAAACTCCTACTAAATCAATACAAATATAAATGGTCCTTTTGACTTACATAAACGAAAGGATCAGGGTTGCCGGATGTCACTAGATGGCTTTTATCCCGTTTCGTTGGGTTGCAGCGGCCGATTGTAGATTTTCCACGAGATAGGAGAGGGGTAGGGGACCCGATGTCAAATTTTTCGGTTCTACGTAAAACGCGGAGGGAGGAGTTGTACTCTCTGGCTCAAGGAGTGCTCTTATGGGTGCTCTTGAAGACTTTTTGTATCCTGGTATTCTTTGAGGGGTTGCCCAACTGGATTTTGGGGTATACGAGGAGATTTTGAATGTACTTGAAAATTTGGATCTTCCTCGAGTATTGATTTATCTTCTCTCTCCGGTATTAAGATTGCAATTTGAGAGTCACTCGAGGGTGACTGGCTCTTCTATTATCGTACTTGCGAAATTCCTGTTTGGCACTAGGAATGTTGGTCCAGCCAAGCTTCTTACTAAGCCTGTGCATGATACTTTAGTCTGGCACCGCTACAAAACGTGAGGTTCTAAGTTATTTCGAAATTGGGCGAAGGACCGATCTTCTCGAACTGGTCCTCTATTGCCTCTCACCGAATAATCATTTATCTTTCATTATGGGGGTTATTTATAGCCTGGCGACCGCCCCATCTAAAGGGGGAAGGGGCGAGGTCACAGAGGGAAGAGTGAGGGGTGAGGGGAGGGTGGCACTGCGGTGCCCAAGTCGGCTTCTTAATTAGAGGCACCGCCAACCGTCACCATCCTTGGTGTTCTTTTTGACTAGCACCGCTTTTTGTGGCGATTTAATCATGGGCCTCCTGATCTCGTAGGTAATTGGATCCTTTGAGCGCTGCGTAATGGCCTTTGGTGGTCACCTTGGCCCAGCGGCTCGCTCCCGACTACCTATGCGGCGGGGAGATCAAAAAAGGTAGGCCGTTTGACTGTTATTCAGCCGGCTAACGTTCCCACGACTCTCTTCATGTGGCTCGATTCTCTTGCTTTTTCCGCCGGAGGGGAGGAGGACTTCAACATATATGTCCACCTAGCCCTCCGGGAGGCTTTATGTTGTAATTCCTCTACATTTACCTCCCTCCTAAAAAAATTAACGGGGAATGGAGGGGTATTCCTGTCCGACACTTACAATAATGCACAAAGGGAACTTACTGCACACTATATTATACAATGAACTTCGAGTTCAGTAGGGAATGTATCGATAACGTTTGCACCTGACCTTACATTTATGCCTACATTACTGTCCCAGCTTAGGAGATTCTTATTTACCATTAGGGGCTCACTCGCCCCTTCTTAATTACAACTCTAACGATTTACACTTAACTTTACACTTATTATATTACATTAGTGGGCATGCTCCTTAATCGTCGACAGGATTCTGACTTAACGAATCGGCCATACACTGGTCGGACCCTTTTATATAGGTAATATTAAAATGGTGCGCTATAACCAATACTTTACCGCGTATGAGTCAGCCGTTTGGGTTATTGAGTCTACCCAAGTATGTCACTAAATGGTAGTGGTATTTCAACCTACTCGAATTACCCTTCTTATGGTACTTGACTAATTTTAAAAAGACCCTTATGGCTCGAGCGGCTTGTTTAAGTGGGGCATAATTAATGGGAGCGTGAGTCCCATAATCTTTCTTTATCAATGTACACTGGAAGATCGAGTCTGGGTTCGATCTCACGGGTTCGGAGAAAAGTTTCACTAAGGATAGTTAATGGGCGTGGTTCTCACGGCGAACTGGGGTTTTAATGGTAACTCTGTGGACGTTCCTTTCTGGGATAAGACTACTAGGGGTAGGGGATACTCATTATCCGCGTCTACCGCCTGACTCATTTTATTTGGGTGTATCGCATTAACTCTTCTTTCATCCTTCATTGTCACCCCATTTGGCTCGGTTCTCTTCGTAGTTACTTCCTCGGGTACACCTGCTTGTACCTCTCCCTTACTTACTTCTTCTATCGTTACCCCATTCGGCTGGGTTTCCATCGATGGTACTTTCATAGGTACAGGCCGAGCTAAAACTTCCTCGACCTCCATCTGATTCTCGATAGATGCCCTTTCGAGTGCGAGCATTTTTTCTTTTATCTTTCTTCTTCTTTCTTCATCTTCTCTTTCTATCCTTATTCTTAATTCTTCTGCTTCTATTTTCAACTGCATTATTCTTTCGTTTGTTTTACTTCCCCTCGGTATTCTTCTTTCTTCTGCTTCTATTTTCCACTCTATTCTGCCTTCTTCTCCTTTTCTGTCAATCCGTATTTTCATTTCTTCGTATTCTCTTTTCCCCTCTCTTATTATTTCTTCCATTTTTTTATCAAATTGTATCATTTCTTCTTCTTCTTCTCTTTCTAAATCTCTTCTTTCTTCTTCGCATTCTATTCTCAGTTCTGACAGGCGGTAGGCATCCATATCTTCGCCTTCAAGTCCCAGCATTTGGGCTTGTTGGTAGAATCTTTCGACCGAATCAATTTGTGTAAGTCTGTTGACTTTTCACTGCTGTATGCTCAGGTACTTATGCCACCACTCACCAGGTAGCGCGCTGCCTAACTTACTCTTAATTCCACTACTATGCTGATTGTAATACAACTCTGACAACAAATTTACCACTTGGCCTAACAATTCCCTTCAGATTGTTTCTACCCCTAACTTTATCAATTTTCCTCTCGTCAATATTCTATTATTCCTGGTATTCCTTTTACGTGTTGGCTCTTCCTTAATTAGACGCTGCTGGGTTCTTTCTAATAAAAAAAACCTACATACCTGACACCACTTTTGTCGTGGTATTGTTGTTGTTGCTTTAGAGCGCCAGTCTGATCCTATTACTTATGAAGGACAACAATACTTGCATATTGGCTGAGTGGACTTTTTAATTAACTTATTATTGAGAGAGTATTATACAGTTTAATTAGACATAGATCGTTATCGGCTTAAATTAGCTATAGATCGTCATAGGCCCGAGTAGGGATATATCATTTTAAGGCTTAGATAGCGATAGAGCGTTATTGGGTTGAGTTCGCAATATATGGTTATAGAGGTGAGATAGCGATGGAAGGTTGTATGCATTAGTTAGCGATAGATCTTTAAACAGCTGAGTTAGCGATATATGATTATCGAGCTGATTTCGCGATATATCGTTATTTGGTTGTTAATCATATATCATTTCATGGTTGATATAGAGATAGATCGTTATAAGACCGAGTTAACGATAGACCGTTATAGGGTTAAGTTGAGGATATACGTCGTATAGTGCAAGGGTTTGCGATAGATCAGTATGATGAGCTAGCTATTGATTGATTTAATGCTTAGTTAGCGATAGATGAGTATAGGGCTGATATAGCGATATATCGTTATTGGGTTGAGTTAGCGATGGAACGTTATAGGGTAAGGTAGCGATTGATCGTTATAGGTTGAGTTAGCGATAGATCGTTTTACTTCTTTGTTAGCGATAGATCGCAATAGGCTTGAGTTAACGATAGATTTTTATAAGGTCGTAATAGGCTGGGGCCTAGCTGGGGCACACATCCGTGTCGGCAGGTTGCGGATTGCCAAATGCCCCTCAAATATGGGAAGTAGCTGCGAAATAAGCAGTTCCTATTATTGTAGATTTTACTGTAATAGATTCTGACGAATAAGCAGTCCCAGACAGCCAGCGGCAGTAGGTGAAGGTGTGTTTCGATAAGGGGTGATGTCCATATCCTTTTAAATACCACTTTTCCTGTTATTTTCCCACTGTGATATGGCGAGTCTGAGCCGCCATCAAATAAGCTCTATCCCCTGCTGCCTTGTGGGGATGCCTTTTTAGGCCAAGGCTAGGAGAAGGATAACTGAATCCAAACCACCTACAGCCTTGTAGGTTTTGCCTTTTTAGGCCAAGGCTAGGAGAAGGATAACTGAATCCAAACCACCTACGGCCTTGTAGGTTTTGGCTTTTTAGGCCAAGGCTAGGAGAAGGATAACTGAATCCAAACCACCTACAGCCTTGTAAGTTTTGCCTTTTTAGGCCAAGGCTAGAAGACAGCTACTACGAATTCAAACAATTAAGGGAGGATTGCGATAAGGCCATAGCCTTTGCACTAAGGTCTTCCGTTGTCCGTTTTCTTCCATTCCCTGTTGTCGTGGTGCTATACAGCTTCCTTCCCTACAATTTCCTGTTGTTTTTCTTCAAAGTGGTCTTAGCAGGCTGAAGGAGAAGACATACACTGTCTGGTGGATTTCTCAGGAGGTTGTTCTTTTCTTGCTTTTTCTTCCTTTCCTCTTTTGCATGAAAATCCATCTTTACTGTTCCCTCTCGGATGTGGTGTTCTCTGAGGGGTTTTGGCCTTACCTAGGTGTTATGGCTGCTTCTGGGTTGACTTTTCATTCCATCGTTTGATTTTTTTCGTTTATGGAGTATTTATATTTACTATATATATTTTTAATGACTGCTCTGTGGGGATGTGGAGCCTAATCCTGACCCACGCCGGCAGTTCCCTAATAGTTGCTGTGTTCTTTATTCAAACATCTGTGGACTATACAAAAACTTGAAGGACCTTTCGTTGGATGCTGCTAATTACGATGTTGTCTTCTGCTCAGAGACTCTTGTCTCTAATTTTAGACATATCTCTGAGCTACTAATACTCGACTTCGACAAACCTATATTTATTAGACGAGATTGCCTTCCTAGTGCCAGTGGAATGGCACTGTATATCATATCAGACGATAGTGCAAAGCACTTGACCAAGTTTATTTGCCAGTGTAATGAGATGCAGCTTGTTAAAGTCTCCAGTAAATATAATAATCATTATATATTTAGTCTTTTAGGAATCCTACTGCGAATAATGACTTATATGACTGCCATGGCGTCAATACAATCAGTAGATGTTAACGCTCCCTCTATCTTTGCTGGAGATCTGAATGCACATCACCAAGAATGGTTGGATTCTGTATTTCCAACAAATAGAAATGGTCTTGCTGCTTTAGATTTCTCGAACTTGTCTGGTTGTGAACAGCTAATTCGTGGACCTACACACAATTCTGGTAACTGCCTGGATCTTATTTTAACTGATGTTCCAGGAGTCGTTGAAGCTTCTGTCCTTGCTCACATTGATACTTCTGACCATAATGCCATCAGTTGTGAAATTTGTGTAGACATTACTCTTCCTGATATTACCATCTCCCGTCTGGTTTATCTTAAGTCTCGTGTTAATTGGGAGAATGTTTGGCATGAAATTGAGAGACTTCAGTGGAATGCTATTTTCCGATCCAGTGACCTTGGTTCAGCTCTTAATTCATGTTTATTTGACATTCTACATAGAAGAGTCACATGCAAGATAATTAAAATCACGTTTAAGGGATAAAGCCTGGTTTAATGATGACTGCAAGCGAGCCTTTGGGGACAAACAAGCATCTTATCATCTTTGGAAACGAACAGGTGTCAATTTCTATGGGACAACTATGTTACTCACAAAGCTAAGGCTCAAAGAATTTATAATTCAGCTGAAACTGCTTATAATCCTCACTTGCAGGAGTTTCTTGCTGGTTTAACTCAACCATATAAATGGTAGTCCTCTCTCAAGGCTTCCTTGTTTGGTGTGAATTCTAGTATGCCTCCTCTTCGTGAGTTTAATGGTTCAGTGTCTTTTGATCCACTAAGAAAAGCTAACTTGCTCTCCGATATTTTTATTCACAAACAGTATAACCAAAATTATCACTGCCCTTGACTTGTTTTCCATTGCCAAAGATTGTCTCAATTGCTTTTAGATCCAATGAATTGAAGAAATTCCTTTGGGATCTTGACACATATGGTGGGACAGACCCAGATGGTTTTTCCCTCTATTCTTTAAGAAGTGTGCCACAGTTATAGCACCTAAATTGGCCGTAATATTTAAATTGCTCCTGAAGTCTTGTGTTTTTCCATCTTGTTGGCGTAAGGCCAAGATCACTCCTATTCCTAAGGGAGCTTCAGCTTCAACTTCTTCTTCTGAGTACCACCCCAGATCTAATACACCTATTCTATCCAAGATCTTTGAGCGTGTTTTGGCTAAGGGGCTATCCAAATACGGTGAAAACTTTAATTTATTACCTGATTCTCAATTTGGATTCCGTAAGGGTTTGGGAACTTGTGATGCATTAATGAATCGGTCTCATGATCTGCAGTCTTTTCTGGACCGTGGGTTTGAATCTCGAATCGTTACTATTGATCTGAGTTATGCTTTTGACTCTGATTAATAATTTGAAACTTCTTGGTATTGGTCGAAATCTTCTTAAAATCTTTACGGACTTCTTAAATAATAGAGCTGAGTGTGTAACTATTGATGGTATCTCTTCTGCTTCAGTGCCTGTTGTTTCTGGTGTTCTATAGGGCAGTGTCCTTGGTCCTTTGTTTTTTTTATTATTTTTACTTCCGATATGGGCACTCATCTTGAAAATAACCTTGTATCTTATGCTGATGATACTACACTTTACTCCTCTGTTAACTCTCCTAGCAACAGAGGTGAAGTTGCTGCGTCCTTAAACTGAGATTTGGCTAGGATCACTTATTGGTGTCAACTTTGGGGCATGAAACTTAATTCTAGAAAAGGGTATTCTATTACTATCAGCAGATCCTGTATATTGGATCCACCTCATCTCTTTTTGTATATTTTTGGTGAACAGGTTGAGGAAGTTTCTAGTTTGCGTTTGCTGGGGGTATTTTTTTTACTATAAGCTGACTTTTGAGAATCACATCCGTTTCTTATCTTCCTCATTTTCCCAGAAGACGGGCTTACTTCGACAATTCTTGAAAAACTTTGGTCATGACTTCACAGCAATTAAATCTTTTCATGCTTTCATCTTGCCTCATTTTGAGTACTGTGCTCCTGTTTAGATGTCTGTGACCAACTCTCACTTGACTTGCTGGATTGAGCTTTGAATTCTATTAAGTTCATCTCTTCTGAGCTTTCCCTTAATTCGTACCATCGGCTGCAAGTTGGTGCACTTAGTGTTTTATTTAAAGTTTTTAATAACAATCGGCATCCGTTAAATAGTGTCTTGCCTGGACCTTTCAATCTTGTCCTTGTGACAAGGTATACTCTTAGGCTTAATGAGTTTGCTATAAATCCTATGAATGCTTACATTGTACAATTTTCTCGGTGTTTTGTTCCTTCATTGGTCAAAATTTGAAATCAATTACCCAATTATATTGTCTCTTCTCCGAACATTTCTATATTTAAGTCTCGATTAAATGTTTATTTATTACAGTAACTCCTCATCCATTATTTGGGCTTACTAGGGGCCTGCTTCCTCTTGTTGCCTCTGATTTTCTCCAGTACCCCTGGTATTTTGTGCGAATTCAATTCTGTTGTATCTGCACACTGGTAGAAGGCTTTGGTAGCTTGATGAGGATAATAATAATAATAATAGATTGGTTAGTGATATATCGTTATAGGGCTGATATAGCGAAATATCGTTATAGGGCAAGTTAACGATAGAACGGCATAGATCATTATAAGGTTGGTTAGCGATATAACGTTATAGGGCTGAGATAGCCATAGATCGTTATACGCTTGAATTAGCGATATATCGTTATAGGACTGAATTAGCGATATATCATTATAGGGCTGAGTTAACAATAGATCCTTATAGGGTTGGGTTAGCAATATATCGCAATATGGATTAGTTTGCAATATATCGCTTATCAGTTGAGTTAGCTATATATCGCTATAGGATTAAGTTAGTTATAGATGGCATAGAGCTGAGTTAGCGAATAATCGTTATAGCCTGTTTTTCCAATAGATCATTATGAAGCTGAGTTAGCGATAGTTTCTTATAAGGAAGAATTAGCGATATAACGTCATGAGGCTGAGTTAGAAATAGATCGTTTATGAATGATATAGCGAAAGATCACTCTACGACTGAGTTAGTAATAAATCGTTATATGGCTGATTTAGCGATAGATCGATATCTGAGTGAGTTAGCGATATATCGTTATACGGCTGAGATAGTAATAGATCGTTAATGGCTTAAGTTAACGATAGACCTTTATACAGCTTAGTTCGCTTTAAATTGTTATAGGGTTGAGTTAGCGATATTTCGTTATCGAACTGAGTTAGCGATATATCATTAATTTGGCCGATTTAGCGATATATTGTTTTAGGGCTGGGTTAGCTATGGATCGTTATAGTACTGAGTCAAAGAATTATAGTTATATGGTTGAGTTAACGATAGAGCGTTGTACGGCTGAATAATTGAAAGATTGCATATAGATGAGTTAGCGATAGAGCGTTATGAAGATGATTTAGCGCTAGATCGTAATAGGGCTGAGTTAGCAACAGATCGTTATAATTTTGAATTAGCAATGGATCTTTCTTATGCTAACTTAGCTATATATTGTTATAAGTTTAAGTTAGCGATAGAACTTTATAGGAGTTAGTTAGCGATATATCGTTGGGCTGAGTTAAAAGTAGATCGTTATACCGTGGGTTAGCGATAACTCATTATAGGATTGAGTTAGCGATATAACGTTATAGAGCTGAGCTTGCCATATATTACTACAGTGCTGAGTTGGCGCTGCATTTTTATAGCACTTATTTAGGGGTAAATTAGCGATAGTTCCATATAAGGATTAGTTAGCGATAGATCATTAGAAGGATGAGTTAGTGGTAGATCGTTCTAGGGCTGATTTAGCTAGATATTGTTATATTGTTGCGTTAGCGATTTAGCGATAGAATTTTATAGGGCTGTTAGCGATAGAGCGTTATAGGATTGAGCTAGCGAGAAAATCGATATAAGGATTAGTTAGTTATAGATCGTTATAGGGCTGAGTTAGCGATATATCGTTATAGGACTGAGTTAACAATATATTGTTATATGACTGAGTTAGCGATAATCGTTATAGGGTTTATTTAGTGATAGATCGCTATAAGGCAGAATTAGTTATGTTATAAATAGTGTTAGGGCTAAGTTAACGATATATCTTTAGCGATAGATCTTTATAAGGCTGGTACCGATAGATCGTTATAGGCTGAGTTAGTGATATATTTTTATAGCAATATTTCTCTTTGTACTGAGTCAGCGATCAATTGTTATACGAATTAGATAGCGATAGACCTTTATATCTTTGAATTAACGATCAATTGTGATACAGCTGACCTAAAGATAGATCGTTATATGCTTGACTTAGTGATAGATATTTATACAGCTGAATTAGCTATAAATTGTTATATAGCTGAGTTAGTGATTTTATCGTTGTAATGCTGAGATAGCGATAAATCTTTAATTAGAGGTTTAAATAAGCGATAGGTTGTTATAACGCAGAGTAGCGATATATTGTTATAAGTGTGAGTCAGAAATAGAACGTTATTCTGCTGTGTTAGCGATATACGTTTTTAAAATGAATTAGCGATAGATCATCATAGGGTGGGTTTGCCATATAGAGTGCTAAGGCTGAGTTAGCGATAAATTGTTATAGGGTTGAGCTAGCAATATAACGTTATAGGGCTCTGTTGGCAAAATCTCCTCATGGGGTTGAGTTAATGCTTGAGTTAGCGATAGATCTTTATACGGCTGATTTAGTGATATATCGGAAATTGACTAAGTTATCGATAGAGCTTTTAGGGCCGAGTTAGTGAGAGGTCGTTATGGGGATGATTTAGCGATAGTTCGTTATAGGGCTGAGTTTGTGATTAATCGTTATATGGCTGAGTTAGCAATATTCGTTTTTGTACAGAGTTAGCGATCGATCATTATAAGGTTTAGATAGCGATAGATATTTACAGACTTGAGTTAGTGATAAATTGTTTTACAAATAACTTAGAATTAGATCGTTATAGGCTTGACTTAGCGATAAATCTTTATACAGCAGAAATAGCTATAAATCTTTATAGGGCTGTTTGTCATTTTATCGTTATAAGGCTGAGATAACGATAGATCTTTAAATGTTTGGATAAGCGATAGGTCGTTTTAAAGCTGAGCAGTGATATATCGTTATAAGTCAGAGGTAGCGATAGATCGTTATTCCACTGAGTTAGCGATATACGTTTTTATTATGAATTAGCGATAGATCCTTATAGGGTTGAGTTAGCAATACATAGTTATTGGACTGAGAAAGTGATCGATCGTTTTACGGTTAAGATAGCGATAGATCTTTATATGCTTGAGTTAAGGCTAAATTGTTATACAACTGACTTAGAGATAGAGCGTCATTAACATGAGTTAGCTATAAATCGTTATAGGGACGAGTTAGAATTTTATTGTTATAAGGCTGAGATAGCGATAGATCTTTAAAGGTTTGAATAGGCGAAAGGTCATTATAAAGCCAAATCTGAGTTAGCGATGGATCTTTATAGGACTGAGTTATCGATATGTCGTTATAGTGCTGAATTAGCGATGGGGCATTATAAGCTTGCGTTAGCGATAGATCGTTATAAGCTTGAGTTATCGATGAATCTTATATGGCTGATTTAGCGATAAATCTTATATGGATGAGTTAGCGATAGATTGTTATAAGCTTGAATTAGCGATAGATAGCTAAACGCTTGAGTTAGTGATATATCTTTAAACAGCTGATTTAGTTATAAATCTGTATAGGGCTAATTTAGGGCTTTTATCGTTATAAGGCTCCGATAGCCATAGATCCATATAGGTTTGAATTAGCGATAGATCTTTAGAAGTCTGAATTATCGATATATTGTTTTAAGTCAGAGTTAGCTATAGATCGTTATGAGGCTTAGTTAGCGATATACTTTTTGTACAGCATTAGCGATATATCGTTTAAGAGGTGCGTTTGCGATAGATCGTTATAGGGCTGAGTTAGCGATATATCTTTATCTGATTGAGTTTTCGATAGATCGTTATACGACTGATTTAGCGCTAGATCGTAAAAGGGTTAAGTTATCGATATAGTGTAATCGGGCTGAGTTAGTGATAGATAGTTATAGGGTTAATTTAGCGATTGATATTTATATGGCTTAGTCAGCACTAGATATTTACTGTGCTGAGCTAGCGATAGATCCTTAAGGGTTGAGTTACCGATAGATCTTTATAAGGCTGAGTTAGCGATAGATTTTTCTAGGGCTTAGTTTGGGATAGATCGTTATAGGACTGAGTTTGCGATAGATCGTAATGATTATGAAATTAGACCAGCGATAAACACGAGATTAAACCAAAATGAAGGTCTAAATAATCGCGTTAGTTATGCCATCCATCCCTTTTCCATTGTGGACGAGATCCCCCGGGCGGATAAATAAATTCGCATAAAGATCAGAAAGACAATCGCGATGGTACTAGTGAACGTTGTTTGTTAACCTAGCAGTTAACAAAAAAACACTTTGTAAACCACATGGGGGGAGGGCACCCGTTCCACCTTCGTTAGGTAGGTTCCGGGGAGGAAGAGTGACTATGTTGTGTGTGTGAAGATGTGTTAAGGGCAGAAATGATGGTCATGTTGTGATTGGGTATGTGCGTGTTGGCGTTTCTATGTAGTTTTGGTCCCCAAAGGAAAGCTTGGCACTTCCGTTAATAGGCAGCTAGTTCCCCCTTTTGGCTGAAGTTTTGTGTCCGCTCTCTTTAGGGTTGAACCCGGTAACAAGGCGTCGGAAATCCATCTCTTTATCTACTAATCTAACGAATGCGTATTATTACTATTGTTCATCTTCAATTTTGACAGACTTCACACAGAGTGTGATTGATGCGCATCAGCGCCTCTCAAAAAACTACCAACCCCTTACTCCCCCACTTTTATCCCCTTTCGGGCATGGAAAATTGGCCCTTCATAGCGATGGGCGGTGCCATGCAGTGTGGCATCTCGTCCAGGGCGGGTTCACTCCTGACGGCATCAAGCAAGCCCCTTACAAACCCACTCCATGCACACTAATCATTCAGCGCTTTCTCTCTCCGTCATTCACTAATTAGCCCACCTTTTACGAGGTCTTCCACTCCTTCACACACCTTGTCACTCTTGTCTATTCTCTTCAGAGGTTTATTTCCACCCTTTCTTCTTACATGCCCCACCACCTCCAAACAGTCTCAGTAACAGCGTCGTTCACGCCCTGCTTCACACCGTCATCCATTCTTAGCCAGTCGTTCCTCATTCTATCAACCTTTGCTACACAAAGCTTTCTTATTCATGTGACCATTTGCCTTGCCCTTACTTGAGACCATCCTTTTTCCCCCATACCATAGACTGGCTCCCCTAAACCTTCATTGGCACCAGGATTCTCTCATGCAGCTTCGTGTCACATTTTGCGATCGAACCTTTAGCATTCACTCAGGCTCTGATCGCGCCAGAGATGTACCATTCAAAGCCATTTATTGTAAGCTGCTTCTGTGGAACTACCATTCACGACACGTCCAAGAGACTTGATGGATTAGACTTGCTCAAGACTAACACCACGGTCCCAAAATATCACATCAGCCCCCCCGTCCTCTCCCTTGCCTCAAAGACTATCAACTTATTTATTTTTGCATTTACATCACCGTCCCAAAAGATCGGAACGCCTGTATATCTACTAAAACATCTTCCATAACATTTATCAGAGAAAATCCAAGGTTTCCAGAGTTGGAGGACGATAGCCTCCATGTATAAACTACGTATGGTTAAAGGTTATGCAAATTTGGATGAATAAACGAAATTTCTCAGTAGATAAGCAATTTAGTAGAAAAAATGAAGTGTCCAAAAGGTTCCGAAAGCATAGGTTTCTTGTATAGAGAACCAGTATTGTTTGCACAGCAACTAACTTCGGTTCAATCTCGTTTTCATTCGGTTATTCTCTTTCCAGCTGTCGTCCAGGTAACATGTCTAAGAAATCTGTCATGACTCCGCACGCGAGTTGGTCGTGGCCTGGGACGTGATTTCGGTAGAAGGCAGTGGGTCATTTATGCGCTTATGGGGCACAGTGAATGCACAAGTGTGCAAGGAAATGATGCTACGATAGCATGTTTGGTTTGCTCTATCTGCGAACCTCCGAAGCCCCACCTGCAATTTTCATGCTGGCTAACGTCCCCTGCCACACGTCGAATTCAGTGAAGACCTTCCTGGACGTGGAGCACATGACTGTTATGAACTCGTCTGCACAGAGTGTCTGCACCTAACACACGAAGAGAGGTCTAAAGCGAGAAATCCGAAAACAGTTGAAGAACTTGGAAATTCTTCAAGATGAATGGAACAAGAGTGGTAAGAGGTTTAGAAAATAAATACTAATTATAACTTGTACAAATGTTTTCCACTGATAATTTAATCGTTATATTTCACTAGAAATTTGTTGCCGCTATCGTTCAAGCCGCTTTAGACACTTCAATTTTTTCTAGTAAATTGCTTATATGGTGATAACTTTCGTTTTATGTATCCAAATTTGGGTTATCGTACACCAATTTTAGAAAGCTTGGATTTTCTTGGGAAAAAGTTATAGCAGATGCTGTGGTAAAAATACAGACGTTCTAATCATTTTGGACGCTACTTCTAGCCCGATCCACACACATGGTCTGTCAAAGGCTTCGATCAACATTTCCAAATGTCTCTCATTATTAGCCACCTAAACCATGTTATCCAGATTTACCAAAGCAGATTGGACCACTCCCTCGCTATCCCTCATCAGTTTCACACCCTTTTCCTTCATTCCCATTTGTACTTCTATCATTACACTATCCCTTGGGTATGTCTATGAATATTTTGGTGTAGGGCTGCATGCATGCATCCAATACATCTGGAAATCAAAATAAAGATACAAGCTTTCTTATAACATTTAATGAAATATCTAAAATGGCGATGCTATTAAAATGTATGAAATCCTGGTATCAGTATGTGGTTTTAGTCCAAATCTCTTCATATAACACATATGTGTTGATTAATATTATATTCCATGTCGACAGGATATGATGATGATGTGATACGCACGCTTCACGAGGAAGGTTTCAGCTGTCGAAAAATCGTTCGGAGGGTCGGCAAGTTATATTTCTTTGTTGCAGAAGTGTTGAAAGAGGGTCCTAGAAAGTGGAAACATCAAAGACCCACCTCTTTCTTGAAGACCCAGGGTCAGTACCCAACTTAGCGAGAGATTTTATCGTCTCATGAAGAAGGTCTGAAGTCATGTAAAGCCGGCCAGAAGCCGCTGATCAAACTTCACCAGAAGCGACGTCAACCGGCTTGGATACGTGCTCACCGCAATTGGACCAGGCGTCAGTAGGAACGTATGTTATGGTCCGACGAGTCCACGTTCTAGTTGTTCTCGACCCTAGGCAACGTTAGAGTCCGTGGGAGGCTAGGGAATCTTAATAATGGTATGGGACTGCACGCAAAGTTCAAAGGATGGTCATCTCACCGTTTTTAGATGAAACCATGAATTCAAAAAAGAAACAAGTTGACCTGAGAGATTACATGCTTCCCTCAGCCAGATAGCGCCCTTGAAATGCCCGGAATGTGATTTTACAGTAGGACAATGCCCCATATCATAATTCTGCTTCCACCATCTAGTAGTTTTCGGGACAACGAAATCATAGTAATGGACTTGCCGCCTCATCCTCCGAATATGAATCCATTGGAAAACCTCTGACAGGACTTGAACGAGGCCGTAAGACGTCGTCAGCCACCCTCCAATGAACAATTGAAGGCAGTCATCACCGGGGACTGGGTCAGCATCACTATTCTCAGCTGCCGCATCTTCGTGAAGAGCAAGTATCGAAGAATAAATGTTCTCATCACTGCCAAGGGACTCTCGACACACTTCTGAGATCATGTATCAGATTGGTGTTGCTGTACTTTTCACAGAGCTTCATCTGCTCATCTGTTTTATGTTGCTAATGTTACATGTTTTGGCAATTTTTTTATTTATTTAATTTTTGTTGGTTGTTTGAGTCATATATGTATAACTTATTTATTTCTCTTTATTTCACTGTTATATTCATGTTGATGTGCAAATAAAAACTTTACGCTAGCGCGAGAGTCGCCTTCACTTGTTTCTTGCCTCTTTGGGTCTGAAACTCTATATTAATTGTGTAGCTACTTACTGTTTGCTCCCTATGATAGCTTTCTCGGCGACTTGGGTCAATTTGCGCGCGAGAACCTAGCTACTCCATTCTCCCACAAAAATATCCCAAGAATTTAGCGAAAACCACTTGACCACTCAAGGAATTGTTGGTTCTGCCTGGTGAATGTTTCCAAACATCTGGATAACAAGACTAAAAATACTATCATATATTCTAACCTTTCATCTCCCATCGCCCCGGTGACACACTGCACTGAGGTGTCTTTACCCACTCCGCCGAAGAGGAAGCAACCGTCTTTAGCAGAGGAAGACTTCGTTGATCCAGATTACAATTTCAGAGGTGCAGCTGAGAAAAGCTCATACTAACCCAACCAAAAAGAGTTCAGCAACTTGATCAGATATATCGGTCTTCTTCCCGAAACTCTTTGAAGCAGAGGCCCAAGTCAGTGTCTTCGTCAGACCAAGCTAAGGAAGATCTGGAATTACACGGAATTTTTCAATAAGCTTAGTAGGAAAGAGAAAACAGCTTAAGACAACTTTGTTGCCTTGGTTCGAGGCTTCCTGGGCAATCCTGAAGGCGAAAATAGGTTGAGAATGTGGTGAAGAACTACATTATAATGGGCCGCGGGATGTTCCTGAAAGTCCACATCCTTGACGCTTATCCTTATAAATTCAAGAACATGGGACCGTACTGAGATGATCAAGTGGAAAGCTTCCACCAGGATATGCTGGACTTTGAACGGATCTACCAAGGAGTGTATATTGAAATCAAAATGGGAATCTATACTCGTATTTGTGTGCTTTTACTCGAAATTGATTTACAATACAATACTAAATCTAGAAAAACTACTCACATCTAAAGTTATTTTTACTTTTTGTATAACTTTAGCATAAATACAGCTTTGGCCAAAATTATGAGGTAGGTATGAAAAAGTGAAGAATATGATTGAAACTCATTTATTTCATACTTGACATAATAAAATAAACATTTTTGCGTATATTCTATCAATAATTATTGATATTTGATGTGTCCTCATCCTTTTAGTTTTATAACCGCTTTAATGCGTTTTTCTTATTGTGCAAAAGTGGTTAGGGCAACCTTTTGCCATACAATGTGTGACACTAACGTTTATTTTTTCAGTGATTATCTTATTGTTAACCTACAAGTGGTAATTTTTTTGTTAAAAAAAACAGATTCCTGAAGCTCAAAGAGCTCAAATCATTAGATTGTCTAGAGAGCGATTATCCCAAGTCAAAAATGCAAGAAAATTGAAATTCTCGAGAAACGGTGTCCAAACAATCATTGAAAGATACAATGAGAGCAATTATTTCAAAAACCGTGATGGTCAAGGTTGCAAAAGGTGTACAACTCTGAGGGAAGAGAAGTTGCTGAAAAGGACATCTTCAGCTGATAGGAAAAAAAAACTCTTCTGATGTAGCTGCTGAGTTTCTGGCAGCAACAAACAAAGAGATATCAAGACGCACTGTGAGAAGGCTATTAGAAGCTAGGCTCAAAAGATGTAAGGCTAGAAAGAAACCGTGGCTGTCTCAGGTGAACAAGGAGAAGCGATTGTCTTGGGCAAAAGAGCATGATGATTGGGCTAAAGTTGTTTGTTTTGATGAAAGCAACTTTGAGGTACTTTCTCCACATTAGTTTCCATCAATTTATTACACTTGTACAAATATTGTGCTCCATAGCTCATTCACTCGCAAGCTAGAAGGCACCAAAGCCTGGCGATCTTTGTTGGGGCGAAGAACAGGAAGAAAGACAGTTCTATGTTTTACCGCCAGGCAGTGAACGTAGGAACTCTTCATACACCAAGGAAGAGTCAACCGTTCTATCTGGTCATGGATACCCCTCCGACGGTTTCCGTATGGTGAGTGTGCTTCTCTGCAGCCTGATCATTCACACCATTCCTTTGGCTTATTTTTTCTTCTTTCTGTTCTGGCTGCTTGCCCTTCATTCTTTACACTTCTGCCAAAAGTCATTGGATAGGTCCGTAGTATCATGCAGAGCCCCCTTTAGCCAGTCGAAGTACAGCAACTTGACGTGACATCGATTCCACAAATAGACGAAAGACCGCTGGAGAAATGTGGAGCCATGCCTTCTCCATAAGTCGTCTGTAGTCCCCGAATAGATCTAATCACCACGTCCGATAGATGTTCTAATGTGTTCGTGTTGGGGGATCGTGGTGACCAAACTACTTGTGGGAACTCTACGACAAACCATTTTTGGACAACTTGGGTCCAATGATACGGTGGAATATCATTTAATTATTAGGGTATATGAAGTCTTGGAATGGATAAGAATGGTCACCAAACACTGCAACGTCGCGGGCATCGATCAATGACGTGTTTAGGCGAACCAGTGGACCGAACCCCCAGAATACACCCCACAGCAGTATGGAACACACCACCAGCCCGCATGGTACCTTTTTGGCAATTGAAGTCCATACCCTCATGGGGTTTGCGCTACACCTGAACCCTATCATCAGCCCAAAACAACTGGAACCGTGGCTGATTGGACCATATCACATATTGCCAGTCCTCTAGGGTTCAGTTATTGACGTCACGAGCCCAGAGGCATGATCTGACACAAGCCTATGGATGCATTTTGTGGGTGACCTTTGATAGGCCCATGTGGCTTTTATCATCCGTGAAATAATGTTATGTTATGTGTATAGCATTAATAGGGGTACTATGGTGAGTCTTCCTCGCTTCCGTATCCCACGAAAGGTAAAGAACGCTACACTGACCTGATGGGTATGCGTCTGGTAGCTTCTGCATTAGATGTGGATGTGATTTGAGTGGGTATTATTTGTCTGTTGCCACGGACCATTCTAACCAGACGCCGCTGGTCACGATCATTGAACACCCGTGGTCGGCCACTGTGGATACGCTATCCACAGTGGACAGTAAAGCCGTCCATGGGGTATTCTGGGTACACATGAGACCCCGTTGATCGAAAGATTCTGAATGTTCAAGCATTTTTAGGAATGGAATTACTGTCCGTCTGACGCCCACTATCATGTCCTGTTTGAACTCCAATAATACACGTCGCCTTGTCACGAGAAGTCTATCCGATCCTTACACTGACTCACGAGATGCAAGATCACCACCGATGCATGTCTTGGCATATCTGTGACGTCACGGTAGTGTGGCGCTACCCACCATTAACTTTACCTATTGCTATTTGATAACTTTTGTTATTTCAGTTTATGGCGCTCTTTAAGGTCATGGACCTTCACAGAGCGCCTGTCTACCATCTGAAAAAAAAGACTGAAAGAAGAGGTGTAATCTCAAGAAACATATGAAGGCATAGGGGAAGGGAAGATGAGGGTATCGTAGCAGGCAGTTCATTCCACATTCCAGGAACAAATATAAAATATTTAAGAAAGGGTTTTTATTTTAGATTTTAGGAATTGGATAGTAAAATGGCAACAATGTCTTAAATGAATATTTTTGTTTGAATTTTCAAGTTAGAAAATTTACAGGATCTGTTGCTAATAAGAGAAAAATGGAGGCATATGATAGGAACCGGTTTTCAAGAATAAACTTTCGTTAAATGGAATATTTTTTTTATTATTCAATTTTAATAGATTTATTTTTTGATTCAAAGATTTTAACCTTTGGTGAATTAAGTAAGATTACTGTGCGCAAACATAAATTTGGTTACTTTCTATAACATCAATGCAGATTCACCATTACTAAAGCAAACTTGATGATAAGTTTACCATTTCTAGTTTTTTTTCAACAAACAAAATCGTGTTTACTTAATAAAAAATCGTGAATACATTTTTAATTATAATCAGTTAAAGTTTGGCTCGCTTCGCTTTTTTGTCGGTCACTCTACTATGTGTTTTGATTATTTTTATGTTACTCTCAAAAGCATTGCTTCCAATGTCACATATTTGAGATTACCATTCGTGTGGATAATAGATATTAGTACATTTTGAAAAAAGATAAATTCTTAAGTGTAGGTAAGGAAAATGAAAGTTCTGCGATAATATTTAAGTTTTGATTTGGAGGTTTAGGAGGGTTTTTATGTAATAACGATTAAGCTTCAACTAAGGTTTCGAAAAGCAAGGTTAATATTTCGAAAACGATAATCGCTTAAAAACAAATTTAATCACTTCTCTTGTGTCAAACACTGTTTGCGAATCCATCAATATAGAATTTATTGAGCGGTCGTTACTATTAATATAATAACATTTTTTAGTTACTTTCGAAATGGAGGGCTTCGCTCCTCATATCCCCACTTAATTGTGGTGGGTTGCACCCCCTACCTACCCTGCAACTTTAAAAAAACTCGTAATATTTCTAATTTGAAAGGCTAACATTAGATTTGAACGCAAAAAGAGATTGCTAAATGTTAGTGGTGCTATCGTCGTCTTAAATTACCTAATAAATAATCACTTCACAACAAAAGTTAAACCATCTCCACCTTTCACCATTATAATCGAGCCGTGCTTCTTTTCCACACCTGACGCGAATCTTCGCTTTTAAAAGTATATTAAATTGACCGAAGAATTAACAAAAGTCGCACTAAAGTCCAACAAACCGAATGCACAAGAATCGCGCTCTTTTACCTGCTTGGCTTCAGGTTGCAAATGTTTGAAATAAGTTGGAATTAAGGGTTGCCAGTGTGTGAAAATAATGGTTTATTTTAGGTAAACGAAACAAAAAAATTAATACATTACTAAACATAAAAAATCAATCCATTACTAAATGGTATAATTGAGTAGAAGTGTAGGCATTTAATAATTAATAAAGAATAAAGGCTAAAAACAAAAGAACAACAAATAAAACGCCGTGATTGGCCATATCTAGATTAGGCTACCATCTGACGCAATAAAGCCTAAATTGTAACCCAGAAATAGCGCCCTTAAACTGAAGTATTACCAAATTCATTACATTACTAATTAATATAATCGAGTAGAGGTGTAGGCACTTACTAAATAGAGACCCCCAAACAAATAACAAAACAAATACAACGCCGTGATTAGCCACATCCGTATTTACCGTCTGACGTCATAAGGCCTAAAGTGTAGCCCATAAACTCAAGTATTACCAAAGTGATGTCGGTAAAGTAAATAATAACCCCAAACAATACGGCAGATAAAATGATTGGAATTACAAACAACAATGTCTGTTATAAACGGTTATTTACAGATAATACAATTCTTATAAGCTAAACCGGACAAAAAAATTAGTCACGTGGCATGTTTAATATAGTTTAAACTACCAACACCTGTAGTTTAGCATTGAATCAGGAGAATAGGGTGATTACTACCTGGGAATTATGTAACGGGATTCATAGATTTTGCAAAGGTGGTACGGTGCAGCGCCTCTATCGTAGGATGTGTGTGATTGGGGCTCAAAGCAGATGTCACTGAGAGGCAAAAAGGAGTAATTGTATTAGGGCGAGCCAAAGACCATCCTGAAAAGGATGTAGCTGAATTTGCAAGTTTATATACGTGTACGGTAGTACTGGTCTGCCTGCAATGGAAAAATACAGGTCTACAGGAAATCCCTACCAGAATTGTGGCTGCAACACGATACTGACGGACCGAAGCAGGTGGAGTGTTTCACGGCTTGTGCCTAAAACTCGCTTCCAAAGATTTCTGTTTTGTGCACTTCTTCTATTTAGTCCTTTCTCTCTCATGTCACTGAAATAGTCTTTCCATCTCATCTTCGGTCTTCCTCTTCTTTGGGTACCATCTACCTCCATATTCATCACTTCTCTTGCTCCACCTTGCTCTTCATCTTCTCTTCTTGCGATGTGCACAAACCATCTCAGTCTTACTTTTTGCACTTTACTTGATAGTTAAGTTACTTTCACCGATCCTCGAATTTGCTCTTTTCTAACTTTGTCTCTCAGGGCACTCAAGGCTAATAATTCGCGCATACTCCAAGATCATCGTATTAGGTACTTTATCCTTCCACGTATTTCCAATAATCCAACGAAGTCATCGCACGTGAAATTTTCCAAGCAACTTGACATGCTTCCTGTATAGTGTCCACCTTTGTTTCCAGTTTCATGTTCTGTGTCCACCTTTGTATAGTGTTCACCTTTGTTTCCAGTTTCATGTTCTGCTTCGTTAAGACCCGGCCTCTTAGCCGTGCGAAAACAATCGATACCTTATTAATTCTGCACTTTATTTGATCTTCAAGGTTACAGTCACCTCAGGTACTTGAAGTGGAAGACAACTTTCAGGATGTTTCCATCCACATCAATGTCGGGTACATCATCGGGTACTGCATAACAGTGATACATAATTTCAGTTTTATCGCACTTTATTCTTATGTTCAACTCCTCATAGACTATATGCACCATCCCAAGCGCTCGGTGGGGCAATGATTGCTGGTCATGTCATGAGCAACTAGTGCTCAATCACCACCATACGGCAGCTCCAGCACTCGTTATTATTGTGTTATTGTCTTTATCTGCAGGCGCGGCAGGTTAAAACTCTGCTATCAATACTCTAGAGGATCTTTATTCCGCCCTGAGTATCAACAAGTCTATCATAGATCTGCGTAGACTCAGCTAAGAAGATTAAAGATAATCGGTGCCATGATACACCACCGTCTTACCACAACATTAACAACAAATAACTCCGCACCAGCAACAACGATATAGTTAATAACTTAATCATTCCTCCGTGTAAGACCTTGAAGATGTTGATATCCATATTTTCTCATTACTCTAGACAGACTGTCCTTATTAACCGTATCATATGCCTTGATTGATCAAGAAGGCAAATCGGAAGTTCTGACGATGTTCCAGACATTTCTCTTGAAACTGCAACCTTTGTTTCCAGAACATTTCTGGAACATCGTTGGAACCTCCGATTTTCCTTCATTCATCTATCCAAAGCATATTATACGGTTAATAGGGACATGCTGTCTATAGTATTTAGGAAATATGGATATACACAAGGGTTTTTCAACATCGTCAGGGTTTTACACGAAGGAATGATTACTTGCATCGTTGTTGTTGATACCAACATGAATCATATCAATAGTGCTTCTATCTTTGCGTTAAGCGCACTGAGATTCACAAAGGATTTAGTCAACTAAATCTTGATCAGTCTAAACAATAAAACTCTAGCTAGCAGTTTCTAACCACAGCCATCAGCGATATTCCACGACTTTCTGCATGATGTCCGATCACCCTTATTCTTGTATATTGATACTATTTGGGCATCTTTCTCATCTTACGGCACAAGAGAGGAATCGTAGGATTTAAGTTTTTCCTCCGTATATATATATATATATATATATATATATATATATATATATATATATATATATATATATATGACTTCAAATTGAAGCCTCTATTCAAGCAATCACACCAGGAATTTTGGTTACAAAAAGAATTTCCTGAAAGTATCCAAAGCTGTGAGAGACAATTAAACTATATTTCATAGCTTTCCCATCTTCATATATGGCTGAACGCGGGCTTAGTACAGTTACTCGACTACTCACCAAACAAAGAAACCATCTGCAAATCACAAAAAGAGGAGGTTTAAGGTTACTTCTTAGTAGGATGGAACCTAGGGTGCAAGAGTTAGCCAAAAAGCACCAAAATCAACCATCTCATTAAAATAACTTGAGGTAAGTTTTCAATGAGATTCTTCTATTTTTTTTATATTTTAAATAATGTCTTGTAACTTAAGAACGATGAAATTCTGTTGACAGAGGGGGCAATATCAGAAGATTTAGTGTCCAAGGGGGCGTTAATAAAAAAAGGTTGGGAAACACTGGTCTAGAAGAACGAGGTGATCTTCATATCGCCGGCTCGCTTCATGGTACACACCCTGTGAATGAGAGGGATCTAATGCACCACATGGAAAAAAAAGCCCAGCCGCTCACATCACCCCATTTCCGTAACAATATATAATAAAAAAATCCCTTACTTTGCACTGCTGTTTCAGAGAGAGGATGACACGGAGATGATGCTGGTGTAATTGCGAGGAGAGAGAGAGGATAATGGAATTAGTTCCGAAAGTGAAAGATGCCAACGATCACATGCCAAGCTCAGGCCAGCTGACAAAGAGCGAAAGGGCCAGGCGTGTGAGTCAGGATGCGTGATCCGACTGGTCAGCGAGTCAAGCGCACGTGCCGTGTGTCCGCCGAGGTGCCGACTCGAAAAGCGATGCAAGCCAGGTACATTATGTGGAATTTCCCCCTGGTCATGGGGGGAGGGAGCCCCCCCCTCTTAGATCAGCCCCTGGTAGCCACTGACCTCACCAGACAGTGGTCAGTCCAACGATCAGTTTCGCGCATTGCCTTGGCAACCAAGGTAAGCGATCACGTAGTCTATCATGTACCAGCGTTTGGACCTGGGATGCATCCATCTGCCCTTATAGATGTATTTTGCCAGAGCAATGACATTAGTGATTGAGAGGGAGGTTTCTGAACATAATACCATTGCCAACACACCTTCCATGCATGATACCCTGAGTGATATCCAGTCTCACCAGAGCGTTGAAATCTCCGAAAGGAAATACTTTGTCATTCTTCTCCACTAATTGGAGATGAGTATCTGAGTATCGAGCAGATCTTAAAACGACTCCCTCCTCTCCAGAACTTTCTCCTGTGAGCAGGGATCGGTTAAAAAGGAGTGTTTTTATGGACAATCCAACACGATGGTGGTGTTATTGAAAGTAGTTTCATTTTCCAAAAGGTGTATCCGACTTCATCCTCGCCAAGAGAACCCCCATTCGGCTTCTTGGTCTCACTTAGGTCAGCAATATCCGCATTGTATCGTTGAAGTTCGAGTGCTACTAGAACAGACTATCTCGGAGATCTGTTAGCATAACCATCACCGTCCATCAAAGCGCGAACATTCCAGCTCTCAACAATAGGCTTCCTATACTTATTCGACCGCAGTAAACGTGGCCAACATATCCTCGTTGAGGGTGCGGTAGGTCATTTTTAGACAGCCTTTTTCATACCCCTCTATATAAAGATAACCAGACCGGTCTTAAATAGGGCTGCTCCTTCGCAAGGCTTACACATAGCTGCGGCCTCGCTCCAGATGATGAACGACCGCCAAACGTGTGGACTTCCAGCCGCATCCGCACTCACCGTTGGAACGGGTTTTCCTCTCGAATTTAAAGCTCCATAGTAACGAGGCCGCGTCACCCTGAAGGTGGTGAAGATAAAGGGAAAGGGTGTGGAAGATATATAGCCCCTGACCCACCTGCAGGCATTGGTGCCGGAAGGGCACACTACCCTTCAGATGTCAGCGGCATCAAAGTTGCCCATTCACCCCATAACATCCCCTTGTGCGTCCTGTATCGCCGTGGGCAAGGAGGCCTAATCTTTAGACCCACTATCTTGCCCACCAGCTCCATGGGTCCCGATTAGAATGGTTGGGATTTGCAGGGCCCCGCCTAATGGGAGCTCGCACAAGTTGGCCCTTTGGGCCAGCCTGGGTAGAGGTTATTCGGTTGTCCGCCCATCTTTCGTATTGGGGTCTGAAGGGGACCCAAATCACTTCAAGGGGAACGAATTTTAGGGATATAATAAGTATAAGGGGGCCCTTAAAGACCATGAACCCCTCGCGAAGAGCCACTCAACTAAGAGAAGAGGTGGGTCGTCAAGGCACCCAGTAAGGGGGGGGGGGGGGGGATGAGCGTATCCTAACAGGCAGATCATTCCAAATTCTAGGAGCAAATATAAATAAATGAAAGACGCCCACCCCCATGTAGCACAAACGACTTCGAGGAACAATCAGTTATTGCACCTCCTTTCAATGTACGCCTATTAAAAGGCGCGAACACCATTATTTCGGTAATAGGACGGTTTAAAATAGTTGGATCAATATAGCTTGCATATATATTGTTGCATCATATGGATGTGATAGAAAATGGGATATAACAGATAGATTGATATGTGTGTATTTTGTATGTATGTCTTACACACACTCTCTTACGCTCGTCTAACCAAAAATGCACACTGCTACGAACATACAAAAGGACAAACAGACCAAAAAGAAGGACAATTTGAATGAAAAATGCCGATTGTATGTTCTAATGAAGAAATCTTCTAACAATAGGCTTATAAGCATCTTAGCTCAAATTTAGTTTTTCATATTTAATTTACTAATAAAGTGTTCAGCTAAATATTTATATTTTGTCATATTGTGAAAAATATTAGAAGAGTTTTAAGCTAATAGCGACATCTGGCACCTCGTGTGGTTCATCTTTGGGAAAGAAAAGAATTAAAAGTATTGTTTATTATAATTCTTGTTACTTAAATCGAATTAAATTTTCTTCATATTTTTTATTCTAATACAATAATATCATTTAGGGAAATGTTAGTTTCATAGGGGAATTTCGAAATTACGATAATAGTAGTATCTGTTACGTCACGATAACTTCAGCCAATCAGGGATTACTCGGTTCTTAAAGCGCGTAGGTCAGTTCATTTGAAATTAGTCTTGTGTGTGCATCTCCTGTTCTCCTAACTTATCACAGCCATGTCGGGTGAAGCTAAAGTTAACAAGGAAACCGAAGAACAGTTGAAGAAAGGGACAAAACGCTCATTACCGGTAATATATTCAATTTTTATTAAGAATATTCCCTATGCTCTTGCCATTTTCTTTTCCTCTGTAGTGTACCATATAGCATTCAATAGCTCCTCAATAGGCTTTCCTACAACTAAAACTGGTTTGCTTTATTTTATATAGGCTTTCATAGAATTATTTAGGCTCGTTTGTATTTTGATTCCCATGATTTGTATATTGTTTTAAAGATTACTCCCGGCCAAACTTTGTCTCCAAATTTGCCCAGAGTAGCTTATTTTGCATGTATTCCTTTATTCTCCAGGCTCCGCGAATATGTTCTAACTTAAGCCTATTAAATTAATTTGGGAGAAAACCTAAGTTCCCCACTATTCACCCATTGATACTCACATGTAGTTTCACTAAAACTAAATGGGGAAAATTATAAAATTTTAATATTCCCTCCCCTTCAATGCTCTTCTTTCATATTCATTGAATTAAAAAATAAAATAAATGGTAAAAGCAAATGGTTCGCAATTTTGTCCTACCAATAGGAATAATTTTCTCCATTACTCGCATTTAGTAACTATATAGCGTATCAACTAATTAAGAAAATATATATTATACGTAAACTACCGACAGTTGAATATGCATTTCATTTAATATAATATAGTATTTGGTTAAAAAACAAAAAAACAATGGACGTTGAAAGGTGCATGCGGCGCGCGTTATTTCGTGGTCTGTGCGAGATTAGGCTTCAAAAATGGCGGGAAGGTGCTAGTGGAGTATTGGAGACTGTGAGAGGCTAGCGGTATAGTGAGCGTGCACCTTTTTTTTTAACAACTATTGAATTGGAAGCTAACTACTCTATATAATGTCTAAACTTCTTTGTTAGAGAATGCCTGGGTAGTGTTATTTATCTTTTACTAAATTAAATATTTAATTGTGTATGTTGCCCTAATTACCAACTTGGATTCTTTTATAATGATTGGACTACCTACGTCATTTATTTGTATTTGAGAACATATACATATAGTTTTATTAAAGTACATAAAAGTAAATTATGAGTAATGCTAAGGAAGTTATCTACCGGCATTCTTTTTACACAAATTTCGCCCTTATTGACAGACGCCGGGTGCATGGATAAAGCTCGCCGACTTTCGGCTGCGACCTTCTATGAATATGTGCTTACTCCCCCCACATGGCAGGCGGGGAATGGCGCCTAATACCGAATGCATAGGTCTAACGTGGCTTGGTTAATCTTGATGGTACTTTGCTAACAGCAATAAGTGAATCTACAACGCTGGATTTTAATGTTTTCTACTCTCATCCATGCTGCCATAATAAATGGGGGGGGGGGTCTTTATGGTTTTTAATACCTTTTTGAATTTTCATCTAGGATGGCATAATTGAAGGGTCTTAGTTGCGTGGGCGGCCCGGGCCTCCCATATCAATTTTTTAATGATTATTCATCCCTATACCGTTGTGATCACAAAGAAAACTGTCGTTTGAGGGAGACTGAAATATTTCGCTTTGTTGGGTTTTCAGAGGCTCGTTTATAATGGTTTATTCTACAGGCAGATGTTTTTTAACGGTGACCAATCGAAAAGATGTTGGCAGCATTTGGTTCCACTTTTTCCATTCTCGAATCCCCCAAACTTCTCATAGCCCGTTTACAAAGGCTTAATTTTTAATGTTTGGCGTGGTGGCTTAGTTATCAACTTAGTTTATTTTCTTAATCAGATTTTTTTACGCTAATTTGTTTTGTTTTTCTCTCAATCGTGTTCCCAGAGCGCTCTGTCACCATTGTAAGCAATGGTGCTAAGAGTGACTTGAAATTAAGTCGGATGGAACCACTTTAGCCGAGACGTTAATTAAGGATTCGAATTTTATCCGGGATTTATATTGTTTGATCGTCTAAAATAAAATAGAATCTTGATTCTCTCATTTAGTAAAAAGCTAGTTTTGTAACTGCAGAAAGTAGTGAAGATTTAGCGGAAATGTAACTTCTCTAGCAGGTCTACTTAGGTGCACACGCCAAAGATAATTATAGCGCAGAGACTCCCGGTAAACATTTTTATCTGCCTCAACGTCGCAGCGGAAATTCGAATCTTTCAATATTTCGGCTGGGACTAGTAAGGGTATCGCTCATTTCCGTTGATAACTACGATTGGCGTCCTTGATTTTATCGATGGCTTGTTAGTGAAGACTGAAATAATAGTAATTTTTGCACAAATTTGTACGGGGATTCCCTTCGCTAACCATCATTGGTAGACTGCGTCAACCTAAAGTACTAGTGTAATATTTTTTTTATTCTTGGAATGCTCTTAGAAGGAAAATGGCTATGGTATTTGCGTGAAAATTAAATCCGTTCATCAGATTGAGATGACTAATCTGCCAAGGATTTGTTTGGGTACGTGATTATGTTCCCCCCAAGGGATGAGGATTCTTGCCCTCGTCATGAGCTCGATGACGGAGAAAATGGTATTGGTTTTCTAGTGAATAATTTAGGGTAGTTTCATAATTAAAGTATTCGGTGGGGGAAATGCGCTATGGTCCCACATACTTGGCTACATATGTGCTTTGGGGGCAAGGGTAATACTGAATTTGAATTGTAAGGTGAAGAAACTGCAGAAATTCTTCATTGTATCATTTTTTTTAGGATGCTGATGCAGAGGCCAAGAAGGTGAAGGGCGAAGAAAACGGAGAAGAGGAGGTAGAGGAAGAAGAGGAGGAGGAGATCGAGGGAGAGGAAGACGAAGACGACCTTGCCGAAGCTGAAGAAGACATTGACGAGGAGGCGGAAGGAGAAGGTGAGTGGAGGTCTCGTCGCCCTCCTCCATTTGGGGGTTTGTCCAAAGTCGGGGGCGTGGGGGGAAAGAGGCCATCGACCCGCTTCATTTTTGGCGTTTGTTTCAGACGAGGAGGGCGAAGGGGAAGAAGCCGAGGGAGAGGAAGATGAAGACGAGGAGGATGACGTCTAAACGGCAGGGAACAGGACACGGCTCATCCGGCTCACAGACCCACTACTCCCTCCCGTACGAGACCCCCGGAGGCACTACTTTCCTACCATCTCTTCTCGCCTCCGCCCGGCGTCCTACAAGGGGGGAGGGAGGCTAGTTCGTTGTAGGCCCACGGGGGAAAAAGTTTTTTTCCTTTTCCTTGTATTATATTTAAGTATTTGTACAGTCTGTGTAAATGCGCGCGCGCCAGGGGTGTCCCCCCTCCCCTACGTTTGGGAGCCTCTTCAATTTCATATACATGCCCTGATCCAGTCCCATAAACAACATTGGGGTATAGATTCATAACTTGTCTATATAGCGGTTTTGACATAAACTTATTCCCCCTGGGGCCTTCTCTGCCCCCTCACCCCTTCTTTCTCGGACACCCACTCTCTTCACCCGTTCATCTCTTGCTATCATTTTAGTTCACTACATCACTACCTTCGAAAAATCGCGGCCCTTGTCGGCTGTCCCCCCTTCATCCTCATCCAATGGAAAGAGCACATACCTAGTATAGAAGGAGTGCTTTGCGCAGAGGTGACCAAAGTTTTTGTTTTATTTTCCCTCAAAGTCCTCCTGCATTTGCCACTCCGTTACCACCGTTCAAGTTCGGCCGACTCCCATTGGGTTGTAGTACTCCTGTGCTACTAGGATGATTAGCCTGTATAAATTCTTAAATTATGAACCAGTTATTAATTTAATAAAAAAAATAAATAGTGACTACGACTATTACCAATTTTATTTTATTTTTTAATTAGCAATCCTTTATTGGAAATTTGCTAAGGAAACAGTACAACTTTCTGAACATTTATGATCATTTTTCTTTTTGTCATTATCATTAATTTCATAGTTAGGATTGTCCAATTTCTTATTTTAAGCGTGTGTGCTTTTAATAAAGCTGAAATGAAAGTTTCTGTAATTTTTCTAAGTTGAATGTGCGGTTGTAAAAGGAATTTTCTTTTTAATTTGAATCTTCACAGTGTGTAAAAGTTGTTCGACTGTATGATTACCGAGGCATTACTTTGGTAAATGTCATCACGTTTATAATAAAATATTTAAAAAGTAGTTTTTAAAATTGGATTTTAATTTGAATCCTTGGTAATTTGTGGCAACCATTTGGTTTGTGAGGGTCACCTAACAAACCCAAATTATGAAATTCTAGTTTGATGTGTTGTAAAGTGTTTACAAGTACAACAACGTTCTTGGAATTTTGAAATTCCCTGGTATTAGAGGTGAGTTTCCAACGGTCCTATTTCTGCTTATTTTAAAACTACTAAAGGTTGAAAAGGTACTTTTACCATTGGCATGTGGAAGTTTCTACAATTCATGATGCGACGGTGACGCCTTATTTTGACGCGTAGCGCCATGTCAAGCTGTCTGGGTGGTGGTGTGTGGGTTTTTGGCAGAAGCCTCATTTAGCTATTCAAAGGCTAAACTATGAAAATAGGGTTTGAGATGTGGTAAAGTTTTTAAAAGTACAAAAATATTCAAGTTTTGAACCAAGGAAGACCATCAATGCTATAATCTTATCACAAAACGCTGCAGCTCATTGCAGGGACTCCCTCGTTATTTCTAAGGGTAAGTGGACTATAGAAAATCGGGTGAAATCCTCAACCATAAACTAGTTTCCTGATCTGTTAGCATGGCCTAGCAATCTTGGGTTTTTGCTTTCGGTACCTATGGTTCGCACCCTAGTTTACGTACTAAGTGAATGGTTGCACCTGGGATTTCGAATCGTCTTTATCTTATTTTAGAAATATTCTTACTGGTACGTGAACCCTAAATTGGGCTTTGTTACCCTTCCTCGTCAATTGTTTCTTGGGTTCCTTCTGAGTAATAAAAAATAGCTTGAGAATTACCAATTCGTATATGCCTTGTTAGCGATAAATTTGGACAGCTGAACAAGTTTTTTTGATCAGTTTGGTGAGTCTACAGCCCTTAATTCTATTCAGACGGTAAAGCTAAAAATCTCAAATGTTCCTATATCGAGAGAGTAACCATTTATTCAAAGAATACAAACAAGAAGCTACTAGCCAATAAACGCAGCCTAGGCGTAAATTATGTAGTAAGTATTTTAATAAACTATACTTTTTCTAATATTTTACTCATCCTAGTATAATTAACCACTTTTGGGTACCGGCATGTTTGCATATTTGCGCATCGGTTAATAATTTTTGTTGGGCAATAAATGTTAAATATAGAATCAAAACGACGAATGTTCTCGCAATTTCTGTACAAAGCAAAACCGCGAAGGATGTATGAAAAATCTACGCTTCGTTTCTTTCCTTTCATTCTGCCTATTTTTGTTTTCAATCGATATTAGGATTAGTAATTTGTACAGTATGAGCTTAAATTTGAAAAAAAGCACTACTTCCGGAACCCGCTAGTTCAATTTGTTATTTCAGACCTGGTGGGTTGCAAGTGCACCAGTTCTAGCCCGTTTATTTATTTTATTTTATTTTAGACCACATACGAATGCATTATTAACAAGCCTCATCCTCGTAACAACAACGCTACTTTTTAATATCGATTTCTAGTCGAACTTCAAGGATTCGAAGAAAGCAGCCGGAATCAGGAATGCATGTGGCAACCACCCGGCTGTTGTACGGGGCTTACACCGGTGGAAGAGGGCCATGTCGGCTGATGCATCACAAATAAAACAGTTTTAATTATTTTATAACTGCATTCTCTTAAAATTAATATAACAAAAATGTAGCCGGTGTGTAATTAGCGCAGTATTATTATTTTAATGAATAAACATGGCAAGAAATACTTGGTTGTGAAAGCAATCAGAAATGGTATAGATGAACTTAGTCGTCTTGGCAATTTTTTTAACAAGCACTACTTGTCCCGTTCCCTAGCATTGGTTATTTATTACTTATTAAATTTATTTCTATTGGAAGTATTGTTTGTGATATATTGGTGAAACTGGCACATCGCAGGCAGTAGAACAGGCTATTGATTAGCCTTTTGCAGACTTCTTAATGCTAACTGCAAGTATGATTGAAAATGTAACTTCGATTCAAGCGATAAAGATCTAAAAATGGTGGATTTGAGTCTAGCTTAGGTAAGTGTGTTCGTTAAATATGTTTGAGTTTCGCTATTGCTCTGCATTTTCTACCGTAAGAAAAGTTATATTTGTCAAGCAAACAAATAGACTTCACCGAGCTAAATTGTTTATTAACAATTCAAGCAATTGCACCGCCTTTGCACAAACATACGCGCTCACCTAACTGAATAAGGAGTACCAACGCCCCCGGTGACTAACTCATTCGGCTTCGCCAGCGCTCCCTCACTTACTCGGTGGACGATTAATAAATGGCCGTATCATGCAGAAAGTTAGAAAGGAAGATTTGTAGAATATATATATATAACCATCTTTGAGGTCGGAATGATAAATGACGTTAGGAGGGTTCACGAGCCTAAATATCACGTAAAATCCCCTTGGTGGTTCGTAAAGTTAATATTTTTCGTCAGAATTAAGCGCAATAACAAAGGGCGTATCCCTGAACCACCAACTGACTCAAAATGTTCTTTGGATAGAAAACGCGGGTACAATCTATAGAACCTCGGGATCCTCTTGCATCTATTAGGGCTGAGGGCAAATTGCGGGGTGGAGGACTCAGAGACCTAGATATCGCCTTGTTTCCTCATAACTAGATAAGAGAGGAAAGGATAATCAGAAGGCGCAAGTTTCTCTTAGCAGTGGTGCCGTTGAGATGGGTCTTGGAGGAGTAGAGCCGAGGTACTGGATCTGTAGGGTTTGTATGGTATCTCCATAGTCCAGGTATAACGTTACACGGAGACCCCCACAGAGGGGTATACTGCTACACCTGGAACGCTGAGGAGAGGCTCATCCTACTGGCATAAATGCCCATAGCAGGGCGGATCCAGGATCAAATTTTTGGGGCTAAACTGAACCTCCTCTGCCGAGTCTGAGAAAAGGGCACCGGCCCATAGTGAAGGCTGGTAGCTCAGTTGGCTCGAAGTTACTGACTGAATCAGAGGATGGTCATGATATTAGATAAGAGTGAAGTGATGGGTAGATTGATGAAAGGTGACAAAGAATCTTAAATTAGTTAGGGATTCAAGGTTAGTGTGGCAGATAGAGAATGTTCGTGCAAATAGGCCTATGGTTTATTTGGAAGAGAAGGTGAATGCTGATAGAATAGACAACCTTTTAGCATGATTAAATAAATGTGCCCTGAGAGAGGAAGTGATTCGATTGATCATTTGGATAGTAGTATGGAAGTTTGAATGAGGATAGGAGAACGAATAAAGTAAGAAATGAGTCTGGTTGAAGTGCATTCAGTGGGAGATTCTCGTATTAGATATTTAGATAAGAAATTGAGAGGTATAGAGTTCATGTTTGGCTAAGAGAGGGATGCATTCGTGATCTCGCATGTAAGAGAGAATGGGTTTATGTGTGTTACGTACGATATTCATTGAAAAGGTGAAAGAAAGTAGAATGAATGTGTGAGAGAGGTTTTATGGTAATAAAGGACTAACTGTATGAGATGAGTGGATTATATTTGAGTAGGGATGGGATAGATGTATTGTGAAAGGAGTAACGCCGTGTCATTTGTTTTTTATGGGCGGGAAACGATAATTTCAGAGCCATGGGCAATATTAGAAATGCTAGAATAATGCTAGCAGGGGAAATAGAGATATACCGAAGGAACCGGAATTTAGCATAGCAAAAGTGTCGGTGGATTAAAGGACTAAATTGCTTTTATTGCATGACGCAGTCTTGGAAATAAAGAATTTATATGAAAGAGAAAGATATAGTATGCATTAGGATGAGTGAACCCTTGAAAACAATATACTGGACCTAGTCAACCAATCATCATCCGCCTGGTAGATAGTGCCTAGCTGTCAGTTGGCGTACTCGTCCGAAACAACCTCCGTTCTGCTCGGTCTTCGTAACTTCTTTACTCCTCCACTTCCGTCAATGCTATTCCTCTTCGTATCAGCACCCTCTTCATATCATCGATCCATCTTTTTTTTGGTCGGTCTTTTTCCTCGAGGTCACCATAGGAGGTACTTTGGATATCTCCCCTCGGTCATCTTCATTACACAGCCATACTATCTCAGTTTACTTTTCTCTACGATGTTCAGTATTGACTCGATGTCCAGAAATTTTAAGTTGAGGAAGCATTAGCCAGTAGTGACAATCAGATAGTTTGATTTACTTTAGCTATAAAGATAAGCAGTGGTAGTAATAATGTTCAAATTCCCAATTGCCACAAGGGGAATTATGACCAGCCAGTCAGCTGATCATCAGGCTAAGAATGGCACGTCAGGCAGAGGGGGGTAATTCCCAACGAAAAAGAGCAAAAAATATACAGCGGGGAATCGATGACGTCAGGCCTCCTCATAAAGAGATTAGCGGCGTACTCAAGCCAACTGACTTCAAATCCTCCTTGATACTTTGCTCTACTGACGGCATGCATTGAAATTATGTTCCATCATGCCCAGTCAGGCTTTAGCCAGGGTTCTCAGACGGTACCATTTTGGTGAATGCGGTTGACCCTGTCCAAGCAGCCATTGTGACATCAACCTATACTATAAACGTCATGTAGGAAACTCATGGGCTACTCTTTAGAAAACACCACCGAATAGCTGGCCGACCAGGTAGTGGTCAAGGTCGAATGTGTGATGAAGAAACAGGTAAGGGCCTCGATACCCCCCCCCCACACACACCCCTCCATTATTCTCTTCACGTTCGATCGTGATAGACTCACGGAGTCAGCGCGAGCTAGTTGCTATCACGACGGCGTCAATGCATTGCCGCGGAAGTGTTATCATTGTCACCGCTTTTCGACCACAACAAACAGGTCATTCACACGTGCGAAATGGGATAAATTCAAAATATGTGCTAACTACTCTAAGGCCTTACATAATAAAGCTGCATTGTGTAAAGTTAAGTGTGTGGATGTTCACGAGCAATCTGACTCACATTTTTTAGGGGTTCCTGGCCGTTTCGGCCGCGAACTGAATCTTTTCTTTTTCTAAGATGGTACGGAATTGGTCATATCGTGTTCCATTCGTTCTGTGACTTCTTTCGGTTCTCAGGTTAAGAAAGCATCCTCTGCTTCTGGTTCCTCTAGACCAGCGGTCGCCAACCTGTGGTCCACGGACCACTGGTGGTCCGTGAAAATATTTAGATGGTCCACGGAAAAAAATTCAGGGTTTTTTTTTTAATAATTACTATATAACTTATTTACCTTTAATGTGTGTATTTCGTATTAAAAAAAATAAACTTTTAGGATTAATATTGTATAAATATATTTACAGTACCTTTTAATCTAAATTCATATTAGTGGTCCGCCAAATAAAAAATTATACATTTAGTGGTCCATTAAGTTCTAAAGGTTGGCGACCGCTGCTCTAGACCAGTGGTCGGCAACCCGGTGTTCCTTGTGTTGGGAGATACGACGCTGACGCAGCACGTCAGTCCTTGCGAACGGCTCTGCTATCGAGCATGTAACTAAAATGTATTTTATTTCAGTTCGTTAGTTTTTTTTAATTTATTGAAATTTTAAACCCAGGTTGGCAAACTATGGAAAAATTTACGAAGAGAAATGTTTCTGATAAAACAACGTTCAATGCTTCGTGGGCAGATTCATTTGCTTACACTACTGACGAGACTGGTTTACCAGTATGCTTAATATGTGGTGGGGAATTGGCAAACAAAAGTCAAATGTTGCAAGACATTTCCAGAATAAGCACACAACCTTTGCTTAAAAATATTCGGACGGAGATTAGAGAAAACAAGGCCTGCTGACCAAAGTTGCGTGCTCTCACTTATTCCGATTTATGACCTTAAGACCTTCAAACCTTTCAATAATTCCAGGACTGATCTTGGCAATTACCATTCGAAAGAGAATGTAAAATAACATAAGGGTTTTAAATTTCGTTAGAATCGGCTAAATAGTTACAATGTGATTATTTAAAAACCAAAGAAATAAACACCACCTACTTGGTATCAGTGGCGACTGATGGCACACCGTGTATGATAGGAGTGCAGAAGGGCTTTGTGGTTTTACTGGGGAAGTCACTGGATAGAACGCTGCTGACATTTCACTGCCTCCTACACCAAGAGGCATTGCGTGCTTAAATTTCCCTCCAGAATCCACAGAAGTAATGAATGTTGTCATTCAGATTGTCAACAAAATAATGGCAAAAGGTTTAAATCAGCGTCATTTTCGTTTGTTACAGGATAAGGTGGAAAGTACGCACTCTGATCTCCTGCTGCACAGCAAAGTCCGGGAGATGTCCAGAGGTTAGGTGCTGAAACGGTTTACCACGGGTATGGAAAGGTGAAAACTTTGCGGCAGCATATGGCTCGCCTTTCCTGAGCTGGAATAACCAGATTGGCTAGGAAAGCTACACATGGTAAATATGTCTACGCACCTAAACAGTCTTAACATAACTCTTCAGGGAGAAGGAAGCATAGCTCTGCACGTGTTGGGGGAGGTTTTGGCACTTGAGCACAAAATGCCAGTGTTTGCCAGAGATTTACAGCGAGCGACACTGTCTCAGTTCCCCTTTGAGAGAGTGCAAACGCTCACAAAATGATCAGTTCAGAGTATTTGCAGTCCGCAACCACTGCAATGTAAACATCGTTTAGGAAACAATTCTCTGATTTCAGAGATGAAAATAACACATTATCCTTCCTTGTCACTCCCCTTATGGTCGATTCATCCCTACTAAATATGATTCTATTTGCAAGTGTGAATCAACTAGATCTGGAAATGAAACTAGCTGACAAAGATATGTGGGTGTCGAAGTTCCAGCGAATGACAACTGATCTTGAAGCTGTTGCCCGTCAGAAGACTATGCTTGCTCATAATCACAAATAGAGTGAGATTGAAAACCTTCCCAAACGGGACCAACTTGTTTTTGAAACATGGAAGGCTGTTGAGGTTTAGTGAGTGGGTAATCCCAGTCCCACTTCCTAGGCATATATTATAATCCCGCACCAAGGTGAAGTGCAGCCAATACACCTACCGTAGCCACTTTCGGTGAATAAGAATAACCCCGGTGCGTCCATTTTGATCAAAATTAAGATAATGAACCCCTGAGTGCGTTGGTCCCAAAAGGGACCAACTTGTTTTTGAAACATGGAAGGCCATCCCCGATACTTACGCCAACATGAAAAAATATGCAATTGGAGTCATGTCAATATTTGGATCTACATATGTATGAGAGCAGGTCTTCTCCTCCATTAACTATATAAAAAACAACCATCGCTCATGCCTCACAGACAACAGCTTGCAATCTTGCGTAAAGATGAAGGGGTGACGTCTTATAGTCCCGATGTGCAGACACTGCGCGCTGAGGTTCAGGAGCAAAAGTTACATTAACCAGGTAAAGTGAATATTTTAATTGGCTATTAATTTACAAATATATATATTTTAAATTGTTCAGTGAAATAGTCTTTATTTCATTCAGGTTGTCAGCTGATTGCATGATGACGGCACACAGAAGCAGACTGCAGATTTGGTTTGTGGTAGGTGGATCATTTCAAGTTCGGCTTTGTATTTCATGAATACGAGGAGGACTCAAATAAAAACTAAATATTTTATTTGTAAGGAGTGCTCAACCCAGCTTTTTTTCGAAGTTCCAATGTTTTTGTATACAGGAATAAAATTTCGTTTTCTCTGTAGCAGTTCTTTAATTTCATAGATGCAACAGACTTGTTATATATATATATATATATATATATATATATATATATATATATATATATATATATATATATATAGTGCATAGAGGTAAAAATCGATATATGCATTGTTATTTTCATTTATATGTCAAAAGCGTTTTGTGGCTTCCATTGTGATCTTTTCAGTGGGAAACGGACCCAAATGGCTCTTTGAGTGTTGAAGGTTGCCGATCCCTGCTCTACACCCACGAAAACGATATCTCGTATGCCCTGTTTCAACGCCTACGTTAGCCTTGTTAAACAGAGTCTATACAGAGGTTATTCACCCAGATTCCTGGCTAATGGCTATCGTGCTTTTTTTCGCAAGCCAGAGAGAGAGAGAGAGCACTCTACTTCGGCTGTTTTCCGCCATTTTTTTCTCACTCCTGCGTGTGCAAGTTGATAGATATATTAGTTAACGTTCGGTTAGCTTACTTCCTGAACAGCGGTGGCCGCCTATCTCCTACACAATGTGGCTTTCCCAAGTTCTGTAGCGTGCGAGAAGTTCAGGCAAGTGGCTTAAATACTTTGCTTGAATGAGTCATTTTGGGGTTTAGGATGGCCGAGTGGTTTAGCGTGTTCGAAACTCGTTTCGCTACTTTTCTTTCATTATTTTCTTCGCTCCCTTTCCTACTCTAAGCTATCTACAATGATGCCCAGACCCGGGAGGCCGGGGCGAAAAAACTTTAGTTCTCGATATAAATTTCCTGACGCCGTTCTCCTCAATCCTCAAAATACGCTCCACTTCTAGGAGAGGGCTTGTGTAGCGTGCGAGAAGTTCAGGCAAGTGGCTTTAACGCTTTGCTTGAATGAGTCTTTTAGGGGACTCAGGATGGCCGAGTGGTTTAGGAATTTCGCTCACGGCTGTCCCGCGACACGGGAAGCGCGTTCGAAACTCATTTCGCTACTTTTCTTTCTTTATTTTTCTTTGACCCCTTTCATACTCTAAGCTATCTACAGATTCTCTGCTCCGGTTGGAAAATGCTATATGAGGAGGTGTCATAAAATGCAGGTAGCCCGAACCTGAACCCTTTTGGCTTCCCCTCCAAACATGCAGGGGAGGGAAGACGGCAGCCCCAAATTAGGAAAAGATTTCCTCTTCGAGTGCGATGGGATTTTAAATAACAAAAATGAATTAATCGTTGGCCGTTATTGCTACTATTTAATTAGGCTTTGGTGGTTAGAGGATTTAAACAGGAAAACAAAATTAAGTTTAAATCCTATACAAACAACAATAGATATTTACAGAATAATATACAGCCGATTTAGCTAACACCGTTACTAAATTAATGAAATTGAAATGACAAGTTGGACTTTTCTTAACCGTACTAGTACACTAATTACCCGAGGGAAAGCGGGAGGCGACTACGAGGTGAGTCTTAGCCATACGAGGTTGAATAATTATTACAATAATTACCCGAGAGGGACTGGGGGGAGATCGCGAGGTGAGTAGCTCTTCTGAGAGCGTCACGCCTCTTCGACGATCAAAGAAAATGTAAGTCTTACGATTTTCTAGAGAAGACCACAAGTATGGGTACTCTGGGGAAGGTATTTCTTCGAGGAGGAGGGTTGAGCGCGATATTCCAGACGTAGTCTTCCTCGTTCCGAATATAGATTCCTGCTGCGATACCGAATAGCACCGGGGTTTGTCGCTCGAGGATTGCGCGTTGTCGATGAATGATTCTAAAGACCTCTTATGATGCCGCGTAAATACCTTCTGTATTGCGTAGGCTTGCTTAATTGGAAGCAACGTGGGGGCAGCTAGCGACCCGAAAGCTCAAAGAATACTTCCTCGATTATTCTCGGAGTGGAGAATATATATAACTACGCCGGAAGTTTCAATGTTTGCTGCCGGAAGCGTTATCGGTTCGGTCCCAAAGCCTCGATTGCAGGAATCAGCAGTGATGGTCGTAACACCATAAACGGGACGGGGTTCTGGCGCGTTATCGCTCCGGAGGTTTACCGCTGGTCTGGAAGCAAGGCTTCTTCGCTCGAAATCCCTTTCTCGTGACTCGGTCACACACGCTCTCTCTCTCTCTCTCTCTCTCTTCTTAAAACATGTCCATAATGAGTTAGCAGAGTCACTTGCTCTCATTTTTAACAAATCTCTCGAGCATGGGGTCGTCCCTGATGATTGGAGGAAAGCTAACGTCACACCTATCTTTAAGAAGGGATGTAAAAACCAGGCCAGTAATTACAGACCCATTAGCTTAACCTCAATAGTTGGAAAGTTGCTCGAAACGATCATTAGAGACAAGCTAGTAGAATTCCTCGAAAACAATAACCTTATACGTGATAGCCAGCATTGATTTAGGTCTAAGAGATCGTGCTTAACAAATCTAATTGACTTTTACCATAACCTTTTCAACCTATATAACGATACTAAATCATTAGATATAATTTACCTAGATTTCAAAAAGGCATTTGACAAAATTCCCCATCAGAAACTCATGAACAAAGTGTGCACGCTAGGAATTAACGGTAATATATACGGATGGATTAGTAGCTGGTTAAAAAACAGGAAGCAGAGAGTGGTAATAAATGGCGTGGAATCGGACTGGGTATCTGTTACCAGCGGTGTTCCCCAGGGATCAGTCCTGGGGCCTATTTTATTTACTATATACATCAATGACATAGACGTTGGAATAAATAATATCATATCTAAATTTGCAGATGACACGAAAATAGGTAACTCAGTATTATGCGAAGAGGACAAGGCTAGCCTGCAAGCTGATATAAATCAAATTACCGAATGGTCTGAGAAATGGCAAATGCCAAATCCTTCAGTGCGGAACAAAAAACTAAAAAAAATACTATACAATGCAAGGCGGCTTAATAAACACAATCCCGCAGGTTAAAGATTTAGGAGTAATAATTACAGAAAACTTAAAAACATCAAACCAATGCGCAGCTGCTGCAAACAAAGCTAACACAGCACTAGGATTTATAAAAAGAAACTTTATTTATAAAAGCGAGGAGATAATTATGCCACTATATAAAAGTATTGTCAGGCCCCATCTCGAATACGCTGTACAGTTCTGGGCCCCTTACTTAATAAAAGACATAGATAAATTAGAAGCTGTACAACACAGAGCGACAAAACTTATCCCGTCAGTACGTAACAAACCTTACCACGAGAGGCTAAAAAAACTCAATCTATTTTCCGTCAGAAAACGAAGACTAAGGGGGCAGCTTATAGAGTGCTTCAAAATACTTAAAAGATTTAACAACGTTAATGCCAATAACTTGTTCACACTGACAGGGGAGTGTCCCACCCGTGGACATGATTCAAAGCTTCAGGGTAAAAGAGCCACTATGGATGTAATAAAAAACTTCTTCACTTACTCGATTATTAATGATTGGAATAATTTGCCAAACGAGGTAGTGGACAGCAGAACTATAGACTCATTTAAAATGAGATTAGACAAACACTTAACAAATATTGGAATTGTTTAGCATAAGCTACAAAATAAAATAATATTACAAAAATATAACTCTTTCAGATGTATGTAAGTGGTTTTCACATTCATTTCATTTAATTACTATTCAATGCAAATTTCCTTCAGGTACTGTCTTCTTACACCTGCAAGGTACTTTTCCCAAATTATTTCATGTACGGCTTTTGCCGGGGGGAGTGAAGGGTGGGGAGAGCCTAAAACTTTTCTATCCTTTACTTCTACTATTCTATGTGTAAGTGGCAGTAGATTTAAGGCCAGATCACCTTAGTCTGGGCCGTAAGGCCCGTGTGATCTGTGTATCTATGTAACTCTCTCTCTCCCTCTCACATTTTCTGACATGAGGCTTTCCTTCGTGGAGAGCACTTCGCCCCGCTATTCTTTTCTCTGAGGAAGGCCTACGATACCGCATACCAATGCGGTGTCATGAAAACGAGGGGAAAACTCTCAATCTTTGCAACTAAGGTCGTGCAATTCTGTCGTCATTCAAGGCTTACGCCGCCCCAGATTTGTTCCTAAATGGGGCTCGCCTGAATGTGGTAAAATCACACCGTTTCCTTGGTCTTGTTTTTGACTGGCGCTCACCCGAGATGGCCATATTCGTATCTTTAGGGTCTCTTGTGCGGTCTACCTGTGCCGTGAACATTCTTCGTCACGTATTGTTCAACATTTAAGGGCGCTTTTAGTGCAACTTCTTTACTCTTTTTACCTCTCCTTCTTTCGTTCCAAGCTAGTCTGCAGATGCGAGTTTTACACGTTCGTAACTGAGCGTAAATTGCGTAAGTTGGAAACGGTCTACCACACTTGTCTCAGTTTGATCACCGTTTCCATCCACACAAACTCCTTTTGAGAGCTTTCCTGTTGATGCTAGGGATATGTGGTTCGCTTTACGCCGTACATAGTGCATTATTCGTTTGTCCACGCCAGCTCGGCGTCTCCCTCATTCACCATCAGCTCATTTCATCCGTCGCACATTTTGAAGGTGCCAATGCCTCCATGAGACGCCAATCAGACCAGCTGGTTATGCAAAGGACGCTACACTGAAGGGTGCCACATTGGAGCCTTTGCCGCCACTCCTCTGTTTCCAAAGCTTCTACAGCACCGGGACTATTGCGTTCGAATTTCTTCGAGTATACACCGTGTCATACTATAGTCGTACAGTGTACCTGAAGACGATATCAGTTTTCATGCCTTCTCCCACCACCAGGTCTCTTACGATCCTTCTGTCTTTACGGCAGAGCTTGTTCTAATGCACCCTTTCGGTACAGGGTCGGTCTGTCGTGCCTGTTTCGGAGATTGGATTGTGATTTTTAGCGAGTGACAAAGCGACTGAGTGCCCTCGAGGTATTGGGATCTCAGCATTCACTGGTTCGTGGTATTCGTGATGGCACGGCTGCCGTGAGCCTGGAATATGTCGAACTTGTCTTCTGCTGTGTTGCTGGATATGTAGTGATTGCGAGGAATGAACTTACCAAACAATGTGCAATGACTTAACGACCGACCAGCGCTTTTCGCTCTTCTCTGCTCTGGCTACATGGCAGGAATCAGATCAGCACTCCGGGCTGCATGGCAAAGAGGATAGAAGACGTCCGACAAGGATCTAAAACGCTGCAATGCCGCGTTTTTTCTCATAGACAACACCCCTCCCCTTCCCTCGACGGTTTCAGGTCGGGACACAGCGCCATCTGATGGATCCCTCCCCTGAACCTTATTGTGACGACCGATGGGTCCCTCAGACTGTCTCGAGCATTCATGCTGAGCATCCCAGTCTAGAGGATCTTCACGCACCTTACCTTATCGCGGTACCGGGGCCCTTGTACTCGGGAGATGGGTTCATTCGTGTATCCCGATTGTGAAGTGACATTTTGGGGGGGAGCTGGGTGGTGGGCTCCCTGTTGAATTGATCATTTTAGGTGTTGGATGTATGTCAGACGTTGACGGAGGGGGGGGGGGGGGCCTATTTTAGACGCTTTTTTTTGTCTCAGTTGGATTTTGTTTTGTGTGGGTTTTTGAGTTGCCCCTTTTTCTTTATCTTATCTTTTCTTTGTTTCTAATACAATCTAAGACTAGGATAAACACTAATTTCGGCGAATTATACCCCTTATTACAGTCCCCAGTTGTGATCCCTTGAATAATAAAAAAAATACACTAGACACCCTCTTGACGGCTAAGGAAAAGAAAGGGGGGGGGGTCAGTACAAAACAAAAGGGCGGGAAGAATGAAAACATGTTAAAACTCAAGATCACATGCGGGGCCAAGAAGGTTGGGTGAAGCCCCTATTCCCTGGCCTTATCAGTGATCAATGGAGGAAAGCTGTTCGGCGTCTAGCCTACAAAATTAGCCATCGCCAATAGAGAGAAGAAGAAGAAGTTTGTAAAGATAGTATCGCAAAGAGGTTAAAATGGAAGAAGTATCTTGAAGGAATTAAGCCCAGGTAAACTCAATCTAGGTCGAGACTGCTGGGTGCTCTGGATTTGGATGATAGTTACTTGGACCCACCCCCACCCCACCCGTTTTTAATTGTGGATGAGGGTCCTCGTGAGGCTCTAAAGATCGGTGATCATTGGAAGGGAAGGTGCAGACTGCGCTGGTACTGTTTTGAAGCCCACCTACAAGAAGGGAAGCCATTTGTGGCCCAAAGGAAAGCCAACCACCCGGTGTCAGATTTAGGGTATTTCCGCTCTTTCCTGATTCCGAGTATTTCCATTTTAAGGTTACTTGATCAAATTATCCCCCCTCCCCTTCACACTTTCTTAGAAACATTCAAAAACTTTCTGGTTGAGGTAGCCTCGTTGGTCCTTTTTTTCTAAAACTCGCTTTCATGTGGTCTCACCTATTGGGTATAAATTTCTTGCCATTCAAAAATTAATGAAAAAGTGGAGGTTAGGAAGAACCCCGCACCAAGTTCGCAACCCAGATTACAAAAAAAAAGAATAGGAAGGCGCCAATTATGCTGTAAGTGTGAGAATGTCCTTGAAAGGAACAAAAAAATGACGGGGATTTTACCAAGATTCTCACATAGAATTTGTTCTCACCGATGAGGCCTACCTCAATGGAGTAAGTAAAATGTGAAGAAAAAGATTTAGATAGCAGGGACTATAGCAAACGACTGGAGGCGGATAATGGAGGGAAAACGAAGCCAAACGAACGAAGTCGAATAAAAACGTGTGACTATTGAAATTCAATAGAGAGGAATCAGAGGCACTAATATGATCCTCTCATACAGAAGGTGGGAGCGAAACAAGTTGAGTAAATAAAAAAACCCTCTCCTTTATGACTCATTTTGCAAACATATTGTATTTGTGTCTCAAGTAGGCTCCACAATGGACTTCATCGTTGGTATATCTAAAGGTCGATTCGAATGAATGTGTCCAATTCCTTTCGAAAGGCTTTGAAAACGCCTCCCACATTATAATAGTTTTCTTATAATAATTACCTATCGCCAATTCCGATCTTTATCTGGTGATAATTAATTTTATATTGCTATTTTTCTCTTTTCTCTGTGGCATATAATATTCTTCTTTTGTTATATTAAAAACGGCAATTTTTTGTTAACAGCCTTGATATTATTCTCGAGCCTAACTCAGTCATTTAGATTCCTTTTTAGTCATGCAATGACGTCACTTACTGTATCCGTGCCCTAACGTTGTAAAATATTCTGAAGGCACCATGACCTAGGGTAAGTAAGTATGCTTGATCTAGGCCTGGCTAACACTGAATAATGAGCAAATTTATAAGAAAATAAAACTAATATTCATTTGTTCTTAGAATATAAATAATCAAGTATAATCAGGAAAAATGGCGCATTCAATAAGTAAAAGGCAGGAATATCAGAGAAAAGGGCTAAATGGGATAGTAGTGATTTACATAGCGGACTACAAGAATACAAAGCTTGATAATTGGAAATTTTTAGTAACGTGAGATGCCCCAAATTACGAACTGAGTTACGTTATGAGGATTCTAAAAGTACGAACATAGAAATTAATAGGGATTAAGACGGTGTTTCTTTAATTTGATTTCAAACTTCTAAAATCCTATCTTTGAACCTCTAGGAAAAGAAAAAAAAACTGATGCAACCAAAAAGGGATTTTTTTCACTTTGAACAATGAGGGAAAGGAGAGAAATTATGGAAATATGTGAGGAATAGAATAGGAGGGGGGGGGGGGTATTATAAAGAACGGCGTGTTCGTAGATGGGGTACAGCCACTAAAGGGTTCGAGCTTGAACCCAATTGCTGGGTTCTGTTGGAATAAAGAGGATGAGAAATGTCTGAAGAAGGGATTTACAAATACCTGTTTTGCTGGGAAGTATTCCAAGTGATAAGAGCCGGCGTCCGGCGTACACCGACTTGCCAATAATTGTCATTCTGATCTTTATGTATTGTTAATTATCTGGGTTCCAATAACCAGCCCAAATCGAAAAAGGGACACGGCTCAATTAACCAACCGGTTAATATGGAATACACAGTAGTCACATTGTTAATTGGATTCGCTTCATATTTATTATATATCATTTTAAAGCGATTTATCTGAATTAAAATGTGATAAGGACATTTTATATTAATCAATATTAAATAAAATATAATTATCATTGATTTAATTAGATTCGGGGGTGGGGATTATATGTCAGTAGTCAAGAAGCACTGCATAAGAACAATGAACATTAGAGCGCCTAACGACGTCTGGCAATCGCCTTTGAATTCGAACCTAATCCTAGGCTTTTTCGAATTGTGTATACTACTAGCTGATTATAAATAGTGGGGCTGCAACCACTGACCATTAGGGTCGAATTCAAATGCGGTTGCCAGACGTTGTTAGGCCCTGCAATGTTCATTGTTTTTATGCAGTGCTCAGCCCCGAATAGGTGGAGCTAGAAATAGAGTCACAAAATTTCCTTGAAATCGGTGGCTGTGTGTTCCAATTTTACCAACCAACCAACCGGAACTCCGTCGGCTACCATTTTAAACATAAATAAAATGTTGTACGAACACAGCTGCACGATAATGTATGTAATAGCAGAAATGGGTGTGGGAGATGGATTTACACTGTAATGGAATATGTGCATGTGACAAGGCAAGTTGAGCCCTATGGCTCAGAGGATGAAACTATGACTGGATGACCCTATATGCCATGTGCCAAGACGAATGAAGTGATGTCATAACTCAGAGAGGATGTCTGGCAACGGAGGTTCCACCAAGTTTTAGTTATGTTTATCTTTATCCTATAGCATCGATGCACACCAACATCCAACTGCGTGCATGTTACACATGTCTTGAAGAGGAGCTTAGCTTATTAGTGTCTTGAGTGCGGTGAAGTTATACCTCTTTCGCACTCACTCATCTTCGCCAAAGCTTGTCTAATGCTCTCAATATGGATCTGGACCTTATCTCTGATTGGGAAAGACAGAACTTTGAATGCTTCCAAGACAAACTTTTTTACCTCTCTATCTAATACTCGTCAGGACTTTCTAATAAAGTTTACTAACAACGAATTTCAACCAATTAATTCTGATCAGATTTTGCGTTTTGGAAGCTTCATATTGCGGGTCTGGCTAAGTCTGTTTGTAACAAGATCAACAGGCCTAAGTCGCGTGCTCTCAATTATTCTGACTTATGACCTAACGACCTTCAAAACTTTCAACAAGTAGGAAAATCCGACCAGAACTAACCTTGGGAGGACCTTGGCAATTATACCAGTCGAAAGAGAATGTAATACATCATAATGGTTCAAATTTCGTTATAATCAGCCGAATAGTTACGATGTTATTACTAAAATACTCATTGTAAAGTGAAATGTTTACCATCCGACCGACCGGCCTACGGACCGACATGGTAACTTAGAAGAGTCGCGTGGACGCAACTAAAAAGCTGGTTACACTGTTCATTTGCCGCAGGTATTTCTCTTCTGAGCAGCTTCTCCGGATCTATGTTGGACTTAGTCGTCCATGTATGGAAGATTGTTTTTTTTTAGTTGGCTCATCTTTCATCTTCCTACTTAATAGAGTTGAATCATAGGCATACATTCTATTTAATACTTACACCGTATCGGCGCTCCACTTCCCACTGGATCTGTACAATCGGATCTCTCTGGAAAGCAAATTTCCCAAATCCTGGCGTAGGCAATCGTTGTAACTGTGCCCAAGGCAGATTCTGACCCATTGGATGTTTCATGTTACTTTCCAATAGCCATGAGGTGCTGCTAATTTAAATTCGTGGAGAGGATGGTGGCTTCGTGCCTCTTCTTTCACGCAGAGTCCCATTTCCTGTTTCTTGACTGCCAGGCTGGTTTCCGCCAATTTCCCTGTGTTCTTTATCCCTTTCTCCGATCGGACCACGACGTCCAGGAAACATTCTGATGCCGTGGGACTAAACTGGCCTTCTTTGGCATCCGCAAAGCTTACATCACTACTCGCTGCTTCACTATTATCAACAGTTCGTTTTCTCTTGGACTTTGTAGTTTCCTACCCACTTCCACTTAACAGGTTTTCACGACCGTCCTTTCATGGCTCGTGTAGGTAGGTTTATCTTACTCCGTTTCCTTCTTCTCTCCCCCAACAAACTAGAAGTGTATTCTATGTTGACGACCTAGTGATCTACTAGTGTGGTAGGTCTCTTCCCACTATTGCCGTTGAGTGGGCTGCTTATCAGAGGTTCTCATCTCCACTACTCGTCTTGCTGTGTCCTCTTTCTCCCACGCTGAAATTATTACCTTATTTATATCTCGAACGTTGACACCGGCGAATCAATTATTGATGTTTCTAAGCCTCATCTTCGATGAGCTCTCATGAAAGCCTCACGTCTCACACCATATTGCCACCACTCGGTCTATTCCTAACTTTCTAAGTCATCTCCACAGGAAATGGAGCGCTGACCGCCGCACGCTAATTTAAATCTACATTGACTTACTCCAGCCTAAACTGGACTATAGCTGCGCAATGTACAGATCCAAATTACACCTCACCCTCTCCCGCCTTTATCGAATTATGAACAAGGGTCTTCGACTCTCGACATGGTCTTTTCGCTCTCGAAATTACCAACCTCCACGCAGAAAGTAACTTCTCTTTTCTATCGGATAGGGGCACCTCCGTTTTCAAAGACTTCCCTCCGCTTCCGCTGGATGTCTACATCACCAGTTTTCTCGATGGTGTCCAATGCCCTCCTCACTGAAGACGACTGGTACCTCGCAAGGACAGGGGCCACTCTTTTCTGGGTTCCTCAGTGGGTGATGCCGCCAGCACGAATCTGTGGAGGGAGGCCAGTCTCTGAAGCCAATCAGTTAGAGTCTCAGTCATGCGTCATATAATAAGCTGATCTTTTTTACCACCTATTTATTACCACACTCTACATAGCCCCTTGAGGCACCTTCGCTTTCCAAGAATTTTCATCACAACTTCAGTTTAGACAAACCTTTCGAAATCCTTTGGGCAGAATTATATCCCCGTTGGTTTTCGCCTTTTTTCATTACGAAAGGAGAATTGGGAGAATTGTGTTAGAGTTTCGAGATATTCTCTACTTTGCACCTCAATTTCTTTTTCACGGACCCTAGAGAGAAAAAAAATAAAGAAAAATTAAAAACAGGAAAACTTAAAGAAAAATGAGAAAAAAGTAAAATTAAAAAAGGAAAAATAAAATAAAAAGGGAAAAAATAAAGAAAAAAAGAAAAAAATTAAAGATTTAAAAAAAAATCAAATATTACAGTTATCTGGCGACTGTTATCAAGGGCATAAGTTGGCATAATTAATTTACTCCATTATTAGGCATGTTAAGAAAACAAAGAAAAAAACAAGCATAAAAAGAAGATCCGCTCCAGCGTCGAAGGGAGCCCCGCCTTTCCCTACCACCTCGAAAAATGTTCCCCCAATTAGACTTTTGAAAGTCCTTGACTCTTTAATCTTATTAATAACAACACTATACATCACACAAATGGTTCCAGCAAGTTGATGTTAAATGTATTTATTGTTTAACGCCCTCTTTCGCCCTATGTTGGGTCTAAGCAGGCGCCGCGGAAACGATAGTGGAAGATTTAAAAGATGTTCGAAAGACGACCCGAGAGAGAGCGCCACATTCCCATGACGCACCGGGGCCGGGAGGGCGTGTCGCTCCCCCCAGGTTTGAGTTGTAATGGGGGGGGGGACTGCGGTCTCTTCCCTCCCCAACCACTGTAGCTACTTGCCCTCCAGGCCCCAACACCCGCACTCATTTACGCTCCAGTCTCCACGGCATGAATGAAGAGCTACATCTCTCTCTCTCTCTCTCTAAATATATATATATATATATATATATATATATATATATATATATATATATTTTTCTCTCTCTCTCATTCTCTTTTTTTCTCTCTCTTTGTCCCTCTCTCTTTCTTTCTCTATCTATCTATCTATTTATCTATCTCCCACACACATTTTTGTTTAACATTCACCATTTTGTTGACAGATCTGGTGCGGTTAGTGTGAAGCAATAAATAACACTGGTTCCAGCATCCTGTTGGACGCTCCTCGTTCACTGGGAGAGATCAAAGAGTGGAATGTCCCACACGGTGCTCGAAACAGCGTAACTTTATTCTTTATACTAACTGCACCATTATTGTCATTATATCTTCATTTACTCTTACAAACTTTCTGCTGGACGCGTCCTCGTTGGTTTTTGCCTTAAATTAAAAATAAACCTCACAAATGGGTTGAATCTTATATACTTGAGTTCCTGTCATGTTGGTACACACTTGTCCTGGAGACCTACACTGTACCCTCCCAGACCAACATTTAAAGGAGCGGATTTCTATAGTAATCCTTTCTTATTCTTATATCCTTTTCCTCTCTCCTCGTTCTTCCTAAGGCCAGGATAGATTAAAAATTGGAAATCCAATTAACAAAGGTCCCATACCACCCTTAGCATGGATTTTATGTATGTTAAGTCAGTGTAAACCCTTCACTATATTATGGTAAAATTGCTGACGGACAAAAACTTTCTGAATTTCAGTATGGTAAAAATGCTGACAGATAAAAAAGTCTGAATTTAATTATGGTAAAAATGCTGACAGATAAAAAAGTCTGAATTTAATTATGGTAAAAATGCTGACAGATAAAAAAGTCTGAATTTAATTATGGTAAAAATGCTGACAGATAAAAAAGTCTGAATTTAATTATGGTAAAAATGCTGACAGATAAAAAAGTCTGAATTTAATTATGGTAAAATTGCTGATAGACAAAAAAAGTCTGAATTTAGTATGATAAAAATGTTGACGTGCAAAAAATGTCTGAATTTAATTATGACAAAAATGGTCACAGATAAAAAAAAAGAGTAAGAATTCATTTATTTAATAGCCGTAATCCAAAATCCAGAAGCGACACAGTTTCGTGCAAGATACAAACATGGCTCCCTATTTATTTTTAAAAAGGGTAGGAGTATTAATTAACGAAATGCCACGAGTTCAATCGACTTAAAAAAAGAATGTATAAATGAGAATCAAACTCAATTCAATAGGCTTTAAAGAGTCACCAATTTAAGCTTTCCTAGATATGATTAATCCACCTAATTTGGAGAAAAGAATGACTGGAATCATTCTTACCTCGGGAGGAAAAAGAAAGGTTCGTAGATAGAATCGGGAATCAGACTTTTCCATCCTTATCTCTAAACCTTCTCCAATCCCCGGCTATGAATAGTTTCCACTCTTAGGATTTGTTTCTATGGCCACCAGTGCTTAAATGGTTGGTCTTTTGAGGGGCTCATGTCCAGAGCGAATGGGCTCCAACCATGTCCACTTACATGTTGATTTTAAGATATTTTATTATTTAGGTCTATATTACCTTTAATATTTTTTTTCTGTTTAAGTTCAAGTATTTTATTTTTGTATTAAAGACCTAATCCTTTAAGGCAACACTGAAGTCGTTAATATGAGAAAAATCCTGGAGGTAAAGTCCCAACCATGAGGGATTAGTGCGACGAAGTGAGGAGCAAAAATGAGGGCATAAATCATGAGGAATAGGATCCTGACTTCTTTAATGCTGTCGCCCAGCCTAAAGAAAACAGCAGGAGCCCTAGGTCAATACAGGACAAGACCCAGAATTTGGTTAAGACCAGGCTGGAAACCAACTCCAAAGACTTGTTGGCAGATGCTGCCTTTTGGGGTGATCAAGTTCAACACAGCCATTCCCTCCAGTGGTACAGAGGGGAGTTTGTTCTCTATGGGGAAAGGAGATGTCTTTAAAAAAATGAAAATGATCAAATTAGCCTTTTAAACTCTAAAGCAAAAAAAGAATTTTACTATATAAGGTCATCCGGAGAGTTGGTGCTTCATTTTGAAAAAATACAAAATATATATTTTTAAATAAATTCAATTAATTATATAGTAACCATTTTGGTCTACACCATTTTCAATCGTAACACTAATTCATATATTTCTTCGCGGTCGATATATTTGGTTTTGTTGTTGATAGTAATTAAATGAGGTTCCACATCATAATATTATTGATAAACCTTTTCCTGAGTGAATTGTCGAGTTTTCTGTAAATGTGGAGGTCCGTAGGTGCTAATAGTGAATTTTGCAATGAACAAATAAGTTAAAAGTTGTGAAACAGAATATCGTTCATTTAGTAATTAAAGATTAAGGAAAATAAGTTGTTTTTTTAATTGGTGCACGAACTTCCCCGATCACCTAATAATTTGGGTACTTTTTTAGGTGTTTCGAAAGCAAACACCTGCGTTTTTATACTAAAAATTCATTTTAACGGTTTATCGATAACTTATGTTAAATATTTAGTCAATTAACTGATTAATGGTTATCGAAGCTAACGTTTTAGTCAACGAATTAACGATGAACGAAGTTAACTTTGTATTGACGGTTCCCAGCTATGTACATAGGTACCCTTACATTTCGATTTAACTAGCCGTCAGCATTGTCTATCACTTCTATCTTCAAACGGTGCACCCTTGAAGATACCACCTCGGGTAAGACTTAACCTACTTCCCCAGGACACTCTCACAGAAGGCGTGGCTCGATTTAATTGTGGTAACGTTGTCAGGGCCTACAGCACATGCTGTATGATCAAAGCTTTCTTCCTTGATCTCCCAAGCGGTCGGAGGAAGTAAAGGTCATTATCTGCTCCTGGGAAGCTATTAACAACAATTATCCTTTCCCAACAACCTACCTAGACGGTCACGGTTCATTTATCCTGCACAAGGTACACTTGTCTTATTTATAGCGAGAGAGTTGATAATTTATTTCCATTTTCTACTTCTAGTATTATGGTACTGCAATTCCCCAAATTTCGATATTACATTTAATTTGGTACACAAGCATGGAGACCTGTATGTTTTATATCGTAAAACATATTTCTGTCGCATCATATCCACCTAAGAGATTAGAGGACAATAAATCCATGCAAATTAAAATGGAAACTGACCTCTGGATATCGTTTCACGGTACCCCGATGATTACTTACAACTGTGGAAGTAACCATTTTTCTAACGGTTCTACCATCAAGTCCGAATTGCCTAGTATATACCTAGTATATGAAGTAGAAGTCAATAAACCATATCAATTTGGTAAGCTAAACCCAAATCCTAGGATTCAATCCGTTGACTTATCCCTTATCCCCCAAACTCTCTTAACAAGCTTGTAACACCAAAGTGAGATGATCACCTACAAGGTTTCTGAGACAGCCTATGTATTGACTGTACTGAACTAGCCATATTCTTGCTTTGTGTAAAACGTACATGAAGGTAAATGACGTGTTTGTGTAGAATGAAGAGGGATAACGAGTTTGTGCTAGAGAATTGAGTGGAGCGCAGGCAAATGTAATTCGTGACAGCAGAAACAGAGATGGTGGCTTAGATATGAATTGGATATGAATGTGTAAGTTCAATAATTGTGTGGTTAAAGTTGAGCTTTGCAAAAATGAAAATGCCCCTGCAACGATTAAAGTGAGATTGGAAAGGAGAGGTTCTGAAATGATTAGGGACGAGTTGTGGATGTAATGTGTTGAGAATTGGACGAATAGGTGGTTTTATTTACTCCTTTCTTACTTTCACGAATCACTCTTTTCGCTTCTCTCTTTGTCCCGTATATATTTGGCCACATATCTCGACAGGCTCATCCATCTGAAATATGAAGCGTTTTCAAAAAAGGCTTCCACGTTTCTCCACTGCTCGTTTCATATTACCATTCCACTATTCAACAATTCACTTTCTCTTTCTAGTTCTAGCAGAATCTAATACAGCTTTTTTACTATTGACTATCACGTCCATAAACTTGTCTCACATTTTCTCTCTCATTAAGGTTCTTACTTCTAGTCTCTCGTTCTTCAACAATGTCACATACTCTTCTCTTTCTAACTCCCCAATGCCTCGAAGGCTGCAGGTTGCCTTCTGCCGAATCAGGCACACTGGCGGGAGGTAGTGCCATTTGATGGAATGTTCCCTTTCCCTTGCACCAGACTGCGGCGACTGCTTGCTTCCCAGACTGTCCGGCACATTTTTGTTGTGTCCCTGTAGCGGAGTTGCTACCTCTTGTCCCTTGTACTCGGCACGGGTTAGGCTAAATAGACTTGTAGACTATTTAATTTTTTGGAGGAGGCTGGCCTCCTCGGGGATATATAGTTGTTGAGGTGTTAGCTGTGTGCTCAGGCGCTTGTGGGAGGCCCTCATCCCTCCGGTGGAGCATGACTTTTCTTTTGGGTTTAGTTGATTTGGGTTGGTTCTTTTTAGCTGTTTTTTTGTCTTTCAGTTGTTTGGTTTTTAAAATAGCTTAACACTTTGGCTAAATGTTTTTCAGCCACCATGCCCTCGTTGGTGGTCGCAAGTATAACGCTAATGAATTAAATAAAAGAAAATCCCTTCCTAACGATCTAAAAGACTGTACTTTTTTCTTCTTTATCTCTCGCAACTTTCCTCATGTCTTCGTTAACAACCAAATTCAATCTTGCACATCACAGTCATATAATAATATTGATCCATACTCATATACCTCAGCTTTCACATCAAACACACAACCTCCATCATATACTTTCTTACCAGGAGCTATTCAATCACAATTTTACATTCACCCTCTCAATTTCACCTAACCCATGTATATTTATAAACATCTTTGTGCTGAAAAAAAATAGTTTACCTCACACACTTATCATTCCTTTCATTCTCACTTTAACATGTGCCCTAAAATCCGAGTTATTTCCTATTTCATTCTATTTCCTATTCGTCAGTTTTATATCCCCTCACTTATCAATCTAATACCCTCTGCCCATTCCATCCATCACTTATCCCAAACCTCTCTTTCTTAGTCTCACTTCTGTCATTGCAACCCCCATCCACTAAAACTATACACAATTACACCCATGTAAATCTCAAACTCACCCATATAATTCTAGAGCTTATCCATTCATACCCAATCATTTTCCCTTCCACCTTTATAACCACTCCTCGCAAATAATCACAGTTTCCATTCTTTTTCACTGTTGTTTCAGATAACATAATCAATCATCTGTAATCTCCTTTTAAAGCTTCCACTACCTACTCCATCTCTTCTTCTCATTCCATATACCCATACGATTCTGATGGAAAGGAATACTAGCCCATAGTTCCCTCTAACTGACGCACCTGAAAACGGCAATGTTGGTCTTTGAAAGGCTTTACAGTACAACCACGCACGCATTCTATCACACATTAACTTGCAGTGTATGATCAACAGAAAAATTCTAGGCGTTCTTTTAAGAGGAAGGCCAAAGACGTTGATAGGTACAAAGGATGGATAGTTTATCTACCGAGGCGAAAAGTTTATGGAGTTGAAAAAATATATAAATTAAACCTAATAATGATTTTATAATATTTAAGAAGACGATAAGAATACCAGGTACAAATTAAATTTGGAACGGTATTAATTGTCAAATAGGAAAAGGAGAAGTCTCTATAGTTTTCAGACTGAGGGCCAGATGAGACTTTTGGGAGCAGGCCGCGGGCCGGAGTGACAAACGAAATCCCCAAAGAGTGACCATATATATATATATATATATATATATATATATATATATATATATATATATATATATACATATAGTACAAGAGGAATAAGAATTGGACGCGAATGAGCAAATGAGACAAGAAACCGGAGTTTTATATATATATATATATATATATATATATATATATATATATATATATATATATATACTATATACTAGAATACATTATACAAGAATTTTCCGAAAAAAAAACATACAAATCAATGGGACGGTTGGTGTTGCTTGCCATGAAGAAGTGTTTCGAATGGCGATCCGGGAGTTGGCAGCGAAGGTGAGACTTTATGTACTTCACTTTAGAGAAGAGCTGTTCGCAAGAGTAGGTGCTGCCAAACATTGCCACGATGCGTTCAACATGCGCAATGTAGTTTGGAAAATTGCTAGAAGGAAGGACGGGGTCGCGGAAGAAGGACAGCGGAGAAGAGGTGCGGAACTTCGCCTTCAGTTCATCATTCCACTGCAGCTCCACCAACTCCATCTGCAGGGGGCAGGGGCGTCGTCCACGGGGAAGTCAAAGGGGGTGGTGAAAAGCTTGAAGTCTACAGCCAGCGTCCTGACTCCTGCGAAACGAGAGGCAAATTCGTCCCGCAGAGAGGCGATGGCACTAACGCAAGTGTCCAGGTCCACGTCGTCAGGGAAACAAGCGACGAGGCGCGGAAAATGCACAAACTGACCACGACGGCACTAACGCAAGTGTCCAGGTCCACGTCGTCAGGGGAACAAGCGACGAGGCGCAGAAAATGCACAAACTGACCAATGGTCAACTCAGCCTCTCAAAAGCGCAGCTTAACCTCGAAGGCGGTGTTGTGCGCGTACATGTCTGTAACGAGAATGCCTTTGCCTTGCAGCTTCACGTTGAGGGCGTTCATGTGCGTAGCGAAGTACGTGAGCAGGGCCAGGCGAGCGAGCCATCGCGGGTCGGAGAAGTGATCAGCAGGATCTCCTGCTGTAGGTCTCACACACGGGACAGCATGGCCCCACGACTCAGCCAGCGGACCTCACAGAAATAGAACAAGTCATTGTAGTGCACATTCACCTCATCCATCAGTGCCTAGAACTGGCGGTGGTTAAGGCTGGGAGAGAGGATGGAATTTATTTATTTTGGCTGGGGGCTGGGGTTTCGCGGGCTAGATTGCAATATTAATGCCGATGTAACAAAGTTAAGCTACATCGGATGTGGTTAGTTGCCGGATGGAGTTCAGAGTCGGGTCGATTCCCCAGTGGATGCTATAATCTGTATTTACCCTGGGTTCGGAATCCACGTTAAACAGTAAGCTCCCCCTTCCCCCACTGAAAAACAAAGGTATTTTAAATGCAGACCGGGGGAAACCTCTACCAATAACGCCTCCCTCACCTACCGATACCTGTCTCACGAAAACTATCTATCCCTTATCCATCTTCAAATTTTATCCTATGTAACTCAAGACTTGAGTGGTTAAGATAGGAAAATTAAGAAAAAAAGAAAACCATCGGTGAAAATTCATCGTGTTACCTCTTTTGCTAGTTTCCTTTAAAGGGGTAAAGTAAGGTAACTGATGTGTGGAAGGTATATAGTTCGAGATGACCGAAGAGGAGGCAACTCGGGGCTGATACGAAGAGAATGAACGGGGAAAGAGTTGTCCGGGAATTCTGAACCCAGGCGAAATCTTTTAATGCTGTTTATAGGATGATATTGGGGTGTAGGTAGAAGAGTTCGCGGCTGTATCTTGGTTGTGTCTGGTTGCTTGACTCGATATGCATTTGATATGCCCTAGGGGCTTTGTCATTGGTGAAACTGTTACCTTTTATCTTACACCAAACGGAACCACCGGGTGTCGCCCGAAAGACCTACAGGGGAACAATTTAGAATCAATGCCGTTATAATAATAATAATAATAATAATAGTAATAATAATAATAAGAAGAAGAAGAAGAAGAATGATAATAAATATAATAATAATATTATGAAGAGTCGTATTTCTCTCTTCAATTTCAATCAAACTACCCCCTCGACTAACGTATAAATCCCCCCTCATAAATTTATATATTTAATCGAACCTTTTTAGAATTTATCATATCATTCATAAATATGTATAATAATAATGCGTATTTTGCTAATATAGTTGAATATTTTGTATCATCTATGAATTATTTAGTATTTTACTAAATGATGTGTACTTAATAAAATGCTATTCTCTTAAATCTGAATTTGCCCAATATTATTTGTTTAGGACTTAAATTTATAACTAATATGTATCCAATATCCTTCTAAATATGTGACATGACTAAAATTAAAGAACTTAAAGAACCACAGAGATCACAATTCCATCTTCTCCATAGCCAAGGGTTATCTCAAGTAGGAATTTCTAAAAAATCAAATGTTCAAGATAAGGTGCTTACTTGTGCACACCACTAGAAAACGATACCCAATGGACAAATGGCATAAAACGTCTTTCAACCCCTAAAAAAAACATCTTTCATCCGAGCTTCACTACAGAATCGCAGAAAAACAACTCAACTTGTTGTGGAGTTCAATGAATCTCCAAAATAAAAAATAATACTCAGAGAAATTAGAAGGAACCTTAAAGATCAAGGGCTATGAGTGTGCAAGGCGAGAAAGAAGCCATAGATATCTGAGGTAAACAGAAAAAAAAACGTCTTTCTTTGGCCCAAGATCACAAAAGCTATCTGGTCAGATGAAAGTAATTATCAGGTAGTGATAAAAAATATTTTAGCCTTGTTTTACATTTAATTTATATAATTACATCTAAATATATCTTGGAAGAGAATTATTTATAAATTTAACATTTTGGAAGCAATTTTATAGATTTTCAGCACTTCTAGGGCCTCCTCTGTGAAGCGAAGAGTCAGAGAGGCACATGAGCCTGTTTGTGTAGTACCTACTGTGAAGCATGGAGGTGGTTCTATCATGATTATGGGTTGCATGTCTTTATCAGGGTCAGGGGAAATGATTTATACCAGGAAAGAATGAACTCCACAACTTAAATCATAGTTTTTAGCTCCATTTATCCAGACATTGCATCTCATATCACTAAGAAATGAAGTTATATTTCATCAGGACAATGCCCATACCATACATTCAACCACACCAAGAATTGGTTTGGAGAAATGGGGATCACCCTTTTGGAGTGACCACCACAATGCCTAGTCTTAAATCCAAAAGAAAAATTGTGAGTAGTGCTTGAAAAAACAATAAAATTACACGGTCGCAAAGATAGAGTCAAAAATAATTTGAAAATTTGGTGAAATTTGCCACGAAGAATTAAGGCTGTAATTAAAGCAAAAAGGAGTCTTACTAAAAAATAAAATAAGTATAAATAAAGGGTGTGGACAGTATTCTTTCGCAATGTTTAACTGCTAATTTTGCACCTATTTTTTTTCTACTTTCGTTGTCGGTCCTTTTCTTCTTAAAAACAATAACGATTTTTGCATTATTTGGGGGCATAATAATTGAGTATGCAAAATTTTGAACCCCCCCCCTCCCCAATTTGTGGAAAAGGGATGGAATCCTCGTTGGAACCCACGCCGGAAGGCCAATCAAGGATATTTAAGACTTCCTCATTGCTAGCAGAAGGATAGTGGAAAAGGTCAGAAAGGAACTATTTCTTCCAGGTTATCATCCATTAGATCACCTTGGACAACGACGCCTTGGGGAATATAATCTTCACGCACGCTCGTGGTATAGCAGTCAGAAGAACACGAAGGCTCGTTTTGCATTCGCCCCTAATCACGTTGCATATACGGATGACCAATGGAGCCAAGTCAATTTCAGTGGCGCATCTAAGTTATTTTTTTCGGAGCCGATGGCAGATTTGTTCGTCGCAGAGCACACGAAAGAATGTCTGTCAATCGCACCGAAAAGAGTAGAGCTTGTAGGACGATGGCAGATTTGTTCGTCGCAGAGCACACGAAAGAATGACTGTCAATCGCACCGAAAAGAGTAGAGCTTGTAGGACGATGGCAGATTTGTTCGTCGCAGAGCACACGAAAGAATGACTGTCAATCGCACCGAAAAGAGTAGAGCTTGTAGGACGATGGCAGATTTGTTCGTCGCAGAGCACAAGAAAGAATGACTGTCAATTGCACTAAAAAGAGTAGAACTTGTAGCACGATGGCAGATTTGTTCGTCGCAGAGCACAAAAAAGAATGACTGTCAATCGCACCGAAAAGAGTAGAGCTTGCAGGACGATGGCAGATTTGTTCGTCGCAGAGCACACGAAAGAATGACTCTCAATCGCACCGAAAGAGTAGAGCTTGTAGGACGATGGCAGATTTGTTCGTCGCAGAGCACAAGAAAGAATGACTGTCAATCGCACCGAAAAGAGTAGAGCTTGTAGGACGATGGCAGGTTTGTTCGTCGCAGAGCACAAGAAAGAATGACTCTCAATCGCACCGAAAAGAGTAGAGCTTGTAGGACGATGGCAGATTTGTTCGTCGCAGAGCACACGAAAGAATGACTGTCAATCGCACCGAAAAGAGTAGAGCTTGCAGGACGATGGCAGGTTTGTTCGTCGCAGAGCACAAGAAAGAATGACTGTCAATTGCACTAAAAAGAGTAGAACTTGTAGCACGATGGCAGATTTGTTCGTCGCAGAGCACAAGAAAGAATGACTGTCAATCGCACCGAAAAGAGTAGAGCTTGCAGGACGATGGCAGGTTTGTTCGTCGCAGAGCACAAGAAAGAATGACTGTCAATTGCACTAAAAAGAGTAGAGCTTGTAGGACGATGGCAGATTTGTTCGTCGCAGAGCACAAAAAAGAATGACTGTCAATCAAACCGAAAAGAGTAGAGCTTGCAGGACGATGGCAGATTTGTTCGTCGCAGAGCACACGAAAGAATGACTGTCAATCGCACCGAAAGAGTAGAGCTTGTAGGACGATGGCAGATTTGTTCGTCGCAGAGCACACGAAAGAATGACTGTCAATTGCACTAAAAAGAGTAGAGCTTGTACCACGATGGCAGATTTGTTCGTCGCAGAGCACAAAAAAGAATGACTGTCAAACGCACCGAAAAGAGTAGAGCTTACAGGACGATGGCAGATTTGTTCGTCGCAGAGCACACGAAAGAATGACTGTCAATTGCACCGAAAAGAGTAGAGCTTGTAGGAGGAGGTGTCATGTTCTGCGGCGTGATTTCAGTAAAAGGAATTGGGTCATTTGTGCGATTACGGGGCATAGTGAATTCAAAATTGTACAAGGAATTGCTGGGACAGCATGCTTTGCCTTATTTGCGAACCTACTAAATCCAACTTGCAGTTTTTATGCACGGCCAATTTAGTGAAGACGTCCCTGGACAACGAGCGCATCATCGTTATGAACTGGCCTGCACAATGTCCGGACCTGAATCCCATTGAAAATGTTTAGAAGACACTCGGAGAGAGGTCTAACGCGAGGAATCCCAAAGCAAGTTAAGAACTCAATGGAATTCCTCAAAATGAATCGAGCAAGATTACTGTGCAATAGTATCAACAGTTGGTTCGTACATGTGATAGGATATATCAAAGCATAATCGAAAATAAAGGTATGCACACTAAATACTATTACTTAGAACATGTTTTGTACAATTTTTTTTAATTAATAATTTAATCATTAGATTCCATTAAAATTTGTTTCCGCTCTCGCTGGGATAATTTTGGACACCAATTTTTCTAGTAAATTCCTTATCTGCTGGTCACCTCTATGTTTGTGAACACTGCCAGAAAACTTTGGAAGGTAAAGAGTAATAAAATATATTTTTCCTTTTTACAGGATGGTGTAAGAGACGAAAAAAGAGCCATTAAGATGCCATCGCCAGTATATAGTGTTAACCTACTGACCACTCAAGTAACCGGTACTTTTGCATGGTGGACCTTTCCAAACGTCTAAGTGGCAAAAAATGCACCTGCTATTTCCTATCCCGATCTCCCATCGTTTATTGCACCAGTACCACACAGTGCAGATCTTCCTGCCCCTACACATCCAGAAGCTGAAAAGATCAGTGAAGATGCAGATTACAGTGTCAGAGATATAGCTGTTGAGAGGAATCCAGACTATCCAAACCAAAGAGATCTAAATGACCTTGTCAGAGATCATTGCTTGACAAAGTCAAATGCTGAGCTTATGATTTCCAGGTTCAAATAGTGGGATTTGCTGGATGGCAAGTCAAAGGAAACGTCATAAACATTTCTTCTTTTTTTTTATTATCAAGCTGGTCTATGCTGCTGCAATGATATATCTGGTCTGTTTGATGCAATTGGAATTACATGTAATCCAGATGAGTAGAAGCTCTTTATTGAGAGTTCCTCAAGCGGTATTAAAGCTGTACTTCTCCATAATTTGAATAAACATTCATCCTTTTCCTTGGCTCATTCAGTATATCTCAAGAAGGACTACAACACTATCAAGATCTGCTACAAGCTTTGAATTATAAGGAGTATGGTTGGGAACTGATTGGAGACTTCAAAATGGTAGCATTTTTTACGGGTCTCTTAGGAGGTTTTACCAAGTTTCCATAATATCATCTCTCTCTTTGGAACCGTAGAAATATCACAGCACATTACCACAAGAAGCACTGGCCACAAAGGGCTGAACTCTCTGTTAGAGGGCATAAAGTCAAACATGAGCAGTTGATAGACCCTCAAAGGGTGTTTTTCCCTCAATTGTACTTAAAACTAGGTTTCATGAAGCAGTTTGTTAGAGCTCTTAACAAAGTATTTGCAGCCTTTAAGTAACTTCAAAATTTCTGTCCAAAATCCTTAAGGCAAAGATAAAAACTGGTGTCTTTGTTGGACCACAAATCAGGAAAATCATAGAATGTTCAGAATTTCCTGAAAAGTTTACTAAAACGAAAAAAGAAGTCTGGAAGAATTTTGTTTCGATGTATCAGGGCTTTGGGGGCAACCACAAGGCTGACAATTTTGTGGAACTGGTTGAGAAACTAGTAAAAAGCTATGACCGAATGGGCTGCAGGATGTCACTGAAGGTGCGCATCTTTGATATCCATCTTGACAAGTTCAAGGAGAATATAGGAACAAACTCAGAAGAGCAACGGTAGCGCTTCCATCAAGATATACTAAACTTTGAACATAGATACCAAGGATACCATGGATTCATAGATACCAAGGAATATACAGTAAAAACAGGATGAGAGACTATATTTGGGGGCTTGCACGGGAAAGTGATTTGCATTACAAACGTAAATCGAGGAAAACTGTTCACTTTTAACTTTTTTTACTTGTGGAAGTTTTAAGAAAAATGTATAAATTTAGCTCTGTGTTTTAGTTTTTAGCCATACAATGGCTGAAAAAAAATGCATATTTTTAGTCAAGATTTCATCATTCAAGCTCCAAAAGCGAAGTTTAAAACAAATGATAGCTATTTTCTATTCTCTTGCAGTAAAAGAAGTTGGAAAATACTGGCCAGGAACCAAAATTGTGTTCCATAATCTAATAGATGTCGCCAACGGATACATCGTGATCTGCATTACAGGAAGTGACGTGTAAAAAATAGTTTCGATCGAAGGAGGAGAAACACTTCAAAAGATCGAACTTTCGCCAGGATCTCCCCAGATAACGGCACATAGAAGCCTAGTTTCTTGAAAAATCAACCTATGGGTAAGCCTCTAAAAGAAAGAGAAAATTAAAGCGGAAATTGAGAGAAGATACACATGAATAAGAATAACGAAATTTATCAAATTTGGAAGCTACACACATGAATTCAAGATAGTGCGTGCAACGAATGAAATGCCCAACAAAATATCACAAAACGGACTCTTATTGTTCAATATGAGAATCTCTCTAGAACAAATTGAAAGAGAGAAGCACATCAAAATTCAGATGTGCTTCAACTGTTGCCAAATGTTAGAACACACTATCAAACAATGCCAAAAGAAACCGAATGTGGGAAATAGGATATTACTTGAAAGAATTAAGGAGGTAGAGGAAAAAAATGTCTCAGCTGTGGAGGGCCATATAGAACTATGGCAATGGCGTGCCCTTAAAGATAGAAGGGTCTAGGGAAAGGGGCGAAGAAAAAAGAACGAAAGTACAGTAGTCGAGTTATGAACAGCTTCCTGCGTCACCGGATCATTGTTGGCGAGCGGCAAATCCACTGCGCCACCCTGAGTGTCTAAAAAGACTCATTCAAGCAAAGCTTTTAAATCTCTTCGTGGCCAAAGCCACTGTCATCGAAATGAGGGGGGCAAAAACACATCTAACAGTGGCCAATGGTGCCTCAATAGATGTATTGACGTGTATCCTTTACGCACACGTCATGAATATCGACATACGCGTATCCTTCAATGAGACGTTAAACGATATGCTAGAGAAGAACGGCAGGAAGAAGATGTGGTTCGATGAGAAACCTCCATCATTGAAAATACTAAACTTGAGTGTAGCCAAAACTCTTTAGCAGAATGTTCGAGAAGAATCCATTGTCAAAAGCACTACAATTGCAGAATAAGAAGGAAGCACCAACTCTATCAAAGAAAAGACAAACGAAGAAACCAAAAATAGTGAAAATACCGACAAGAGGATTGAGGCAGTTGAGCTCAACCTCAAAATATATATCAACGAAGACTTTCCTCTACCTAGAACGAAGAAACAAGCTAAGATTGGAAAAAACGCTTAAAAAAGGCAAATGCGAATGGGAGGCGGGAAAGAGTAGCGAAGAAAACAAACGAGAGATCGAGATGTTTCTACAGGATAGAATCAGAGTATATCCTGGATACTGATTGACCCTCAACTATGGCACCTTCACTGATCTCCAAAGTGACGAATTTTGAAGTGGGACAGACACTTTCAAACGAAACACCTGTCAGACAAACAAAAACGCCTGAATCAACACCCAATGAACAATGCAAAACGGAAGAAGGAAACTCAGAATTAGGCAAAAATAACACAGATGGATGGGTCGCGAAAACATCTTTTATTGCAAAGTTTTCAGGGAAATAGATCCATACTAATATCAGCGCATGGATTTAATCTGGAGAGAAGAGCCATAAAAATCTTCAATTATACCGTCGTGAATTCTAATCCAACAGGTGAAGCGTTCGACGTGGCAGCCATTGGGATCGGAAAATGCGTAGATTTCAAGTAAATCGATGTCTTAGATGAAGCCTATTTAGCCGTTAGAATTGAAACAGAGATACCGCCAGTTGTAATAGCCAGAGAATATCAATTGCCAAGACAGAACTTCATTACTAAGCACAATTTAATGACTAATCTCAACACTGCACTCCCAACGTTATTCATGAGAGACCTGAATGCAAGGTGCAGAGTGAATGGCTACCAAAATAAAAATAGAAGTTGAGACAACTTTGAAATGTTGATTGATCGAAAGGAACATATTCAAGAGAATAGGTTCCGATTTTTCGACATACATCTTTGGTAATGTTGCTACAAACCAATCGACTCATTAAGCAGCCATTACATGCCATACAATATTTACATGCAACCCATCAACATTACATCTAATGATTATATAGGAACTTTACTAGAACCCACTCAGAATCTTATTCAGGTACCGCCATACCGGTACCGGAAAAGAAGAGATACGATAGAGCAAATTGGGGAGAATAGAAAGAGGATCTTAGAAGCTTCGTCCAAATGATCTTAAAGAAGCAAACTTGGAAGAAATTGGAAATATGAAATCATCTTTCATTGAGGCAGAAAACAAAAATATACCGATAACGAGTCCACATCCAAGATGGACAGTAGAAGTGGGGTAAGAAAAATAGATAACTAAGCAGTCTATGACATAATAGGGATAATCGGACCAAGTAGAGAAAGACAAGTGCCTCGAAGAAGAAAACAAGAAATGAGGCATCTCATAGAAGAGCAACAAGGAACATATGGCATAGCCTCATCAAAGAGATTGATGAAGAAATGTCACCAACAGAAAACTGGAAGTTATCAATAGAATCAAAGGAAGATCTCCACGTAGCAAAATATCGCTACGAAATGAACAAGGGGGAAAATAAGAGAAGATAGCACCATCGAACATAACTTCAGACGCCACTGGAATAACACTACAAGAAAAAGCAAACTTTTATTTAGAAATAAAAGAGATGGTTTACGGAAATCTCAGGTAAAAATTAGGGGAAAAATATCCCCAGCGCCCGTCGTTGAACAACAAAGGAACGAAAACCTGAGACCAGGGGCCATAGCAACCATCGAAGAAATAAAGACCGCTATAAACTCATTCAAACAGAAAGCGCCGGGCCCCCTGGAATTCAGCATATTCACATTTACCAAAGTACTGGACAACATCATTGAATTAATGACGAATGTATTCAATCCGTGTCTGAACACCAGATACTTCGCAGACGACTTCAAACTAGACAAAATAATCTTCATTCTAAAACAGGTAAATCACCGGAACTCCTATCCAGCTACAGCAGACCTACATCACATCTGAATTTCATCTGAAAAGTCTTTTTCAAATAAATCCTAAAATGAAGACATATAATATGTCACCCAAAACAATCTTTACAACGAATACCTCTTCCGATTTCGTAAAGGTAGAGACACCCTAATGGCACTTGACATCATTATAGAAAAGATCGCCAAGGCCAAAGTAGAGAAAAAAAATACATCGATTTGGTCCTTATAAGTGTAGAAAAGCCTTTGACAAAATCTGGGTCAGAGGCATGCAATACAAGATCTTAAAAATCCAGATGAATAATTATCTGGGTAGAATTCTCTGCGTCTATCTATCTGGCAGATAGAAGAGCATATGTGGTAGTCAATGATTATAAATGACCCGAGATCAAATTGGAAGCTGGACTCCTAAGGTGGACTACCTCAGCCCCACACTGTATTCGATTTATACAATGGACATACCAACACTTGAATGCCTTGATATTTAGTTCACTGATGCCATCAATCAACTAGTCGTCAGCCAATACAGAATGAGAGAGTACAGGCACGGACAACCAATATATTGACAATATCAACCATTTTGAGAGGGGCAATGTAATAGGGCTAAATATATCGTCAAGAGGCTACATAAGACAGGTAGCCGAAAGAAAAATAAGAATTAACCCTGTGTTGAGCTTCTTTTTTACCAAGAGGCTTAAACACAAAGAACAAAAGAAAAAATCTAACTAGCTCTAGGGAGGGAGGCGATCATCAACCTTTCCATCATCTTAAACACATCTAAATCAAGATAATGGAAACTCTAGAAAGTTTAAATAGATGTCCTCTCTCTATCTAATCACCAACAGAAGAAGAAAAGAGAGAAGAACTCCGAAAGCCCTAGATAGACAAGCTAAGATCGAACCGCTCAACATGGTCATCAAAGATAGAGCAGAAAAAATCTAGAGGAAAATCGACAACTTTAAAAAAAAACCACCCCCACCAGAGTAAACACTCCTTTTCACTCCAAATTCTTTAGTGAAAAAAATCAACAGATTCGGAATATTGTAAAAAGAGGGTCTTCTCCTTCTCTTTTGCCTGATGCAGCAGGGGGATGGGGAAGGCAATCACTCAAATCTTCCACCATTGGCTCTCTCACACAACTCCAATGTAAACGCCTAGAGGAAAATGGTTTGCAAAGAAAAAATAGTTAAGAATTTAATGTTGTATGTTGTTAAAAAATTTTCACTTGGAGTTTCTATTTTCTTAATATGAATTTAAATGGTTTCTGTTGCATTTCTTGATATGAGTTCAAATGGTTTCTTGGTTTCTGTTGCATTTCTTGATTAGTTCAAAAGGTTTATGTTGGATTATCCTAGGAAATGGCCAAGATAAAACCTAGTTTATTTCGCAATAGAGTGGCTCTTGAGTGATTAAAAATAAAGGGTAAACACTGATAACACAGGGAGCTGTGGATAATGAGACAAGATTAATCGAAAGAGAAAATGATTTTAAAATTAAGAATAATAACGTCCAAAAAAGAGAGGAGCTTCCCAATTACTTAGCACCACCTACTTAGCCCTTTCATACCGTCATCTCCCTATTTCGAACCCCTTCTAAAATAATGTAGCCTCTAGTACAGGCTGACGAACCTTTATAACTATTTCAAAAGGGGGGAAATACATTTTGTAAGACTACTCATGCAATTCGTGATATTTATTATGAAATTTCGGTTTACAAGGTGAGATAAAAAACAATAAAATTAAAGAGAGTACGGCTGTTGTACTCCTGATTAACCAGCATGTTGTTGTTTATTTATCACATTTTCATTGCTGTGCTATAATAAAAATGAATTTCGTAAGGCGAAATCCTAAACCATAGGAAGACTTTTGGATTACAATTCCCTAAGATTTACATGCCGAAAAAAATGACATGGGGTGTCAGTTGTGCTATAGGCTCACCACCCCTGGCTTGGTACTAAACAAAATCAGCCGGACATCTCACTAGACGCCTCCCAACACGTATTCGATCTACTCTGCCTTAAAACTTTAATCATTTACCAATATAATCTAGCTTATAAAAGACTACTTTAATCAAATCAAACTGGCACACAGACCTGCTACGGCAACATAAATTAACCGTCAACACTATACTCAGCCATGTCTTCAGCGACAAAATATTAGCCACCACACTAGACAAAACCCCCGAAAAATGACTTCCCAATTTTCTCACAAACCGATATGCACAAGACCACGGCTAGACATCATGAACGCATATGTAGACATATGTAACAGAGTCCAACAGACACCTTGAAGACATCGCCGCCACGAGACATATGTATGCCTTGTACTCTACAGCCACACATATGACACTACAATACTTACCTAACACCCATATTAGAGATATGGTCTCGAGATAGGCAATATTAGCTCACCAGAGTTTAACTCATGTCGTTACAGAACTTGATGACTATCTCCACATCTAAATCTTCTCCCACACTCTTTATCTGTTAACAAGGAGCACAAACTTAGCCTCCGCGTCACACTCAAACCACTCATTGCCCTTAAACAAAACCAAAACAGTATTCGTTGTCATTCAGCCAACACACATCACACAAATAATAAAACAAACACAAAAATAAGCATCCAATTCAATCGACTACAGTCCTAAACGAAGGTAGTGCACATAAAACAACCCCAAGACTTCCGAGTTGTGTAGTTTCTCAACTCCGCACGAAACCCGAGACTCCCCTTGCCTCCAACAGCCGTAGCATCCACCGCAAAACATGCGCACGACCCCAAGACCCCCCCATCCCCCGACACTAAGCCGCCATGGCATTCAAAAACAATTCACATATAACTGATCTCTGGATCAAAATCCTTTCCGGATCACTTGCCCCCTCGTCCACTACGTTTTCGCTATTGAATATCTCCCCCATCCCTTGCTGAGTGTTTGGGGGGGGGGATGTTTAAGTTATCCATCTAGATCTTATAGATGTTGTTGCCCTATTGTGAATGATTTATCACCGAGTTTTGGCACCATTCCTAGGTAGCCAGAGAGGTCTTTTGGTTCAGCTTGTTGGTTACCGGATCGATTCTTCGGTGAGTGCCTTTACGAGAGGCACTGACTCCAAAGGCTATAGTTATCTTCTTTCCTGATTGCAGGCTGAGTAAAAGTGATCATGTATTTATTTGAGACTAACAAAAAATCCTCGGTGCTGGATTCAGTATTCCTTATTCGGCGGGACCTTGGAAAATCTTCAGATGTATCTCTCTTAAAATATGAATCTCTTCGTGTGTATTATTTTCATCCCGAGACACTTTCCAATTTCCCTTGTATGGCGGTAAATAACAGGTAAAGATGAGCTTAATTTTTCTACATTCTACATTCTATTAAATTTGTACATTCGACTTTTAATTTATTTTGAATTTTTTTACATTATTATATAATCTTACAAGTTTTATTTAATTATACAATAAATAATTAATAAAATACTTTTCTTTCATATTTCTTCGATAAAATCAGTTCATATTTATAGCGTTTAATAAATTCGAAGAGAAGGTTTTAGGGAGTTTAGTTTATTGTATATGGTGTATTTTAATTAAAGTAATATTATTTTTTACAGAAATAAAAAGCCATTATATAAATTGTTATTTATAAGATTAAAGTCATTTAAGGGCTAAGTTTCGATATTTAATTAGCGGAATGATGGCGTCTTAATACAACCCTTCATTAGTTGCGAAATGTCACCATATCTTTAATTTCGGACTCAAAGCACAATTTATGTTTCAATCATCGATTAAATTTTATTTAAATTAAGTATATAGAACAAAAGGAAATTTTAATTATTTTTACCTACACTCTTTTACACCGACTTTTGTAACTATTCAACTAAAATTATTATATTCCTCTCTTTTGTTTCTTTTTAAAACGGTAATAAAGTTCCTCGAGTTAACGGGAAAAAAATAATGATTTAGGTAGTCGTAAAATAAGGAACTGTTCACGAAAATAACAGTAATTTAGAAAAAGTAACTAAGATGTTTATTCTTTTAACGTTATGATCTATATAAGTTATAATTTTGACGGTATTTACTGTTCTGAAATTTACTAATTACTTTTTGGGCCGAAAGTTGAAATTCAATATTACGATAATTTTAGTCTCGAGTTTCAAACCTCCTAAAATTCATCACGAGCTCTCCTCGTTTTATAAGGGGTCTGGCAATTTCTTTAGGGGCTCGTTATTATTTTGTAGTTTATTAACCATAGTATTGCATGACTTGCTCATACCCCACTCGCTTAGGAAAAGAAACCCCGTCATTTGACCATTATCCATTCGGACTTTTCCCAAAGGAGAGGTATTACTATACAGGAATTGTGCTCTTCTTAGAGCACTTATCCATTCGGATTCCTTAACATCACATGTTATTTTGATTCGACGTGAACCTATTATAAGATTTTATAAAATATTTCAAAGTGCTCATTTTTCAGGTTTCTTTGAGTCTCATATTCCATCTTACAATGTGATCCCTACAACCTAACCTAAGCTGGGGTAGGTTAATTTATAATTTAAAATCGGATGGTTGTTTAATTACTAATTCGATGTCTTTTTACCTGCGGCAAAGCGCCAGGTCTAGGCGTCGCTTTTTGGGGCAAAAAAAGTAAAGTTGAATTGTACTCATTTAGAGCCATGAAATGACCAATATGACCATGGGACATAGGGTTATTCACCCTGGAGATTTCAAATCTGCCATTGGATATGGCGCTGGGTGGGGCTCTCTACTGGCAAAGGCCTCATTTAGGCATTCAAAGGCAATTGTAGGGTGATATGAACCATGGGAAACCATCAATGCAATAACCATTTATCTTATCACAAAAGGCCGCAGGTGATTGGAGGGACTTTGCCTCTCGTTATATTTAAAAGTGGCCTTAAAAAATTATCCTCATAAAATTCTATAAATTTACAACTTGCTCTATCCCTTCCTATCCTATTTTCCCAATCCACAAAACTTAAATTAAAGTCAAATAGAATAACTGTATCTACTTCACATCCTCCCCTTATGTTCCTGATCATTAGCTCATCTATATCATCAGCCTGTTCAGGTGGTCTGTAAAAGGTTACCAACTGTAGTATCCTATCTTTACTGACCCTAATATCTATCCACAGTGACTCAACTTCTTCCTGCTTCATTAAATCCTTTAGATTTGAAGCAATTCTATATCGAACCTAATGTTGGTTTCAACGGGGCAGCGCGTGCACACGTCTCAGTTGGTGTAGGTAACTGATCCGCGATGTTTATGGCGATCCAAAGCCTTGCCAGGGTATCCCAAGAGTTTCTTAAAAGGGACGTTGGAGGTTATTAAGCTAAATACCAACACATTCCCTCTCTAGTGTGTGGTATATAACAAAACTTAACCTAATATAGGTTAGGTTCTTTTGTAGACGGTATACTATGGAGTGAAGATGTTTATAGAGTGCATACTAACAAGAGGGGAAGTCCTTCCAATGACCTGCGGGGCTTTGTGATAAGAAGATAAATGATTATTGCATTGATGGTTTCCCATGGTTCAAATCACCCACAAGTGCCTTCGAATAGCTAAATGAGGCTTCTGCAACTAGATGGCGCCACCCAGCGCCAAATCCGATGGCGCCACCCAGCGCCAAATCCGATGGCATATTTGAAATCTTCAGGGTGAATAACCCTATGGCCCATGGTCATATGGGTCATTTTATGGCTCTAAATGGGTACAATTGAACTTTACTCCTTTTGAAAAATAAATGAGGCTTCTGCCACTAAATGTCGCCACCCAGCGCCAAATCCAGTGGCAGATTTGAAATCTCCAGGGTGAATAACCCTATGTTCCATGGTCATATTGGTCATTTCATGGCTCTAAATGGGTACAATTGAACTTTACTCCTCTTGAAAAAAAGCGACGCCTAGACCCGGCGCTTCGCCGCAAGTAAAAACAAGAGATACCAATATATTAGATCTAGTACTTTCAAATTATGATAGTTTACTTTAGCAATTGACTGTCGGGGAAGAATTGGGAAATAGTGATCATCGGATAGTTCGTTTTAACTTGGCAATACGGGAAGGTAGAACATCAACAAACACTACAAAACTCCAAATTTTCATAGCAGATTATGTAACAACTTAGAAACTTGCCCAATCAGATTAACTGAGATATTGAATTCAGTGATAAGAATAATTGCGAGATGTGGAATACTTTTAAGACTATATTAAACGTATTGCAAGAGCAGTGCATCCCAACGAAGGTCATTAGGAAGAAATGTAGGAAGCCATTATGGTGGAATCATGAGATAACTAAGAAAATTTCAGAAAAGGAAAGAACATACCAAAGCTTACAAGGAGAAGGTACTGCTGAAAATCTGAATAAATATAGGCTAACTAGGAATGAATTAAATAAGATAATTAAGAAAAGAAAAGGGCAGCATAAATTAATTTAACTCAAAATAATAATAAAGATCAAAGAAAATTCCTTAGCTATTATAAAATCAATAAAAATCTAGCAGATATAAAATAGGGCCTATTAAATATGAAGGGTGTGTAAAAGAATTTGATGAGGAAATAGTAGAGTTAATTCATATTCATTTGAATTCAGTATTTACAGAAGAGAATCTGAACACTTTAATTTGTGGTAGTTGTAGTTCAAGGGATGAAGTGTTGAATACCATTAATGTAGAGAGGTAAATCATTAAATGATTTATAATTGATTTGAATACTAGTAAAGAATCTGGCCCAGATGATATTTATTCTAGGTTACTTAAAGAAGATTGAGAAGGTATTGCAGTAGCTCTTGAGAAACTACAGATATACTAGATCACTAGGGTTTGGAGAAATACCTAATGATTGGAAATTAGCCAATGGAGTGCCCATTTTTAAGAAGGGAATTAAAGGGAACCTGAATAACTTTAGACCCGTAAGCTTAACTTCTATAGTTTGAAAGATTCTTGAGAAGATAGTTAAGAAGGGAATTTTTAGCCATCTAGAGAGTGGTAGGTTAATAAATGATGCTCAGCATAGGTTTAGAAGTGATAGATCATGTTTAACAAACTTATTGGAATTTATGGATTATGCAACTAAACAATTAGATAAAGGAGAGAATGTTGATGTAATTTACTTAGATTTTTGCAAAGCTTTTTATAAGGTTCCACATAGGAGACAAGTTCACCAATTAAAAATATATGGGATATGTGATAAAGTTTTGAATTGGATAACTGAATGGATGAAAGACAGGAAACAGAGAGTTATACTGAATGGGGTGAGGTCACAGTGGAGGGACGTTATCGGCAGCGTACCTCAGGGATCCGTTCTAGGCCCTTTATTATTCATAGTTTATATAAATGATCTTGAGGAGGCTGTAAATAGCAAAGTGTCAATTTTGGTTGATGACACTAAATTGACAGCTCTAATCGAAGAAGTTGAAGCTAACTTTAAAGTGCAGAGTGATTTAAATAAATTATTAGGTTGGGCACACAAGTAGCAGATGAATTTCAACCTTAAGAAAATTTAGTAAAGTTATTTACATGGGAAAAGATAATAGAGAATTTAGCTATAAAAAGGATGGGCATTGGCTGAATGGTGTAAAGGACGAAAAGAAAATAAGAGTAGTAGTAGATAGGTCACTAAGGTTTTCTAAACAGTGTATTGAGGCAAAAATTGTGTGTTGGCTTTATTAAGAGGAATGTTAGCTACAAAAGTAAAGAGGTTATCCTTAAACTCTACCACTCATATGTCAGGCCACATTTAGAGTACTGTATACAGGCATGGTCACCACATTTTAGACATTACATCAACATGCTAGAGTCAGTCCAAAGGAGGGCAACAAAAATAATACCTTCCCTGAAGCACCTTGAATATGAAGATAGACTGAGGGTATTAAATATCTTCTAATTTGAGAGAAGATGTGTGAGGGAAGATATGATTGAGCTTTTTAAAATCTGTTCCAGGCTGGATAAGTTGGATTTTAGTAATTTATCTGAGTTGGAAGGTAGTAATGGGATTAGGGGTCACCACTTAAAAATTATAAAAACAGAGGAACAGGCTGGATGTTAGAAAGTACTTTTTCACCAACAGAGTGGTAGATTACTGGAATGGCTTACCACAGGAGACAATAAGCAGTTCAAATTTAAATGTTTTAAAGCACAGGTTAGATGAGTATATGGGAAGGGTTTTGGAGTTGTATTAGAGAAAATTACATATTGTAATGTCAATTTGTATATATACATATTATATTATTGATATGTGTATTGCATGATTTAGTTTCTGACAAACCAAGTTGGTGATTCCTTTTTAAGTAGTAACTGCATGATTTAGATTTTCGAGCACTTCAGCCACAATCTTACAGATGCAGTTTGTGTTGACTCGGATGACCTCTGATAGGTCCTTGTGGCTTTTGTCATCCGTTAAATTATCTTATATAACTTATGCTAAAGACTTCCCTCTTATATTTTGACAAGCTTGTATGGAATAGGTGGCAAGCCTGACCATTGCCAGTGGAGGGCGAAATCAAATTCAGAATGCCATCTCGGTAACATCCGAACCACACTCGCTTCAAAATATGTCGACCGCAAACATACCAAAAGAGACTTTTCTGCTGGGTTAGATCATAGACCCAAAGATATTCAGTATGTACATTTGAAACCTCACATTTAAGTTTTGAAATGGTCATACTAACGACTCACCCTAATATATTTCCTGTGATTTGAGCATCACCCAAACTATCTAAGAGTCAAAAAGAATACCAAACTTGGTATATTTTCATCTTAGAAAAGAGTGGCTTTAAAGGAAGCCAGCGAGCGCTTTTAACCGCCGATAATGACAGTTCATTCAATGCATTAAATTACTCTATCGCTAAAAGAGTATTTCTTCTTATTACTATGTATAAACTGTCTTAGGCTGGTTCACACGAGTAAACTTCTAAATATACTAAATACTTGAATCAAGTACCTCTTTATAAGTTGACTAGACAAATATTTGAATGATTAAAATAAGTTCAATGTCTTTTTCTTTTATTTGTCTAGAACTTTACATAGTTGCATTGTATTTATGTATGTATGGGATAATTGAATGGGTATAAGCAGAAAGATTTATGGAAACCCCTGGACGTGGACTTTTTGTCCTATCGTTTTCTATTAATATATATATATATATATATATATATATATATATATATATATATATATATATATATATATATATATATATATATATATATATATATATATATTAATGGTAGGGAGTTTTACCCCCGATCTGTACTCCCTTAAGATGCATTTATTTTTTCAGTGGAGACATACTGACTTTTATGTTAATTCGAATCCTTTATTTTTCGTTTCTTTATTCGCGATGTTTTCTTTTAGAATATTTAGAAAGTACTAACAGGGAATTTGTAATGTTCGTAAATAGTTAAAAAATTTAGAAAAGGGTTTTTTTTTCTAGTTCATATTTCTGTCACACCAATTTTAGTTTACCGAATGACTTAATAAAAAAAACAGGTGGTCACGAATATTGGGCCAAGATTACCCCCACGGCAAACCCCCTACAGTTATAGTAACGGCATTACGGTGATACTACGATATTTCTTTTTTATCTATGTTTTGATTGCAAATCACACTAATTATCACGAGCATTCTAGAAATATATATATATTTGGCCTTAAATGTGTTTTTGTAGCATATAAGTCCTATATTTTTTATTAATCTACCAAACCCGTTACTATTCCATTGTTATTGGTATGGCGAAAAGGTTATGCATATCTGTCCGTTATTATTTGCACACATTTAATATGAATAATCAAGAATTAGCTATTGTCATGTGGCTCTATTTCTTGTGTTATATGGAATAGGTGGCAAGCCTGACTGCTGGTAATGGAGCGTGATTTCAAATTCAGAATCGTGAGGTTGAATGCTGCCGCTACCGAACGAGAGCTTTGTATCGCATCCGCTGAGCACAACCAAACCACTTTCAGTGTTGTCGTAATAAAACTCTCCCATTTTTGTTGTATTCCGTCGGTTGCGTTTTATTTCTTATTAATAATTCTCCATTTCTCTTTCCCCCTCCCCGGCTCCTGTCATCGGTTAGATTTAACGGTGGATTTTTGTCGACGGAGAGCTAAAGAATTTGTAGGAAGCAAAGTTTAATTTTACAACCTCGTATATTTACAGATAAATCAAAATATTACTTTGATAATTATTCAAAGTACTTACTACAATTCATTTAAATTAAATTTGTTAACAATTTGTAAGAAATATTAGTAACAGTCAGAGCTCTCACTGGTTTCAACTATCGAAAATACGGATATGAAGCAATGCGCATGGCCATTCTTCTCTATCGACTCATTCTTTGTAGTTTGCGATAGCGGAGCGGCGAAATGAATGTGCAAAAGGGATATATAACAACTTTAGAAGTATTGAATATAAAAATACAATCGAAGTCAGGGGCAAAGAGAATATGTTGATAAGCTTGGCTGGGTTATGATGGTTGTCTCACACATAAATGTGATTTAGTGCTGAACTAGGAAGTACGAAAATGTGCTCCGTCATTTATCTAGTATGGAGGTAATCCAATATTTCGAGTTCTTTTTATAATGGTAAGAGGAATTCATAACATGAAAGCAATGTATTAGGGTAGATATAGCGAGTTTTGTAATATAAAAAGATAACTAAGTAGAATGCGCTTCCTAAATTTTTTAAGACATGTTGGTAACCCTTATTTTTAATGACGTCACACTCAAATATGGCTGAGAGTGCTGCCAGGTGACAAAAAGCTGCTAGACTATGGCAAAGTTGGGATTTGCATTATATTTTCTTTGATATTTGGAGTGGTTTCTTTCAGAAGTTGGCTAAAACTGGTAATCATATGATTTTGGATATGTTGTTTAAGTTAGTTGTTCATGACAGTCATTTGTTCGAACGTAAAATCGAAGTCGTATGAAAATAAGGGCGGGGAGTACACGCGCGACGCTGTGGCGCCACGTCGTCGCGTCGGTGTGTGGCAGGAATGTGGAACCCCATAGGTTTCCATTGTTTAGAAGCCACGCCGCGCACACGAGCGTCTGTAGCGAGTTGTCGCTGATCCCCGCCACAGAGTGGCGCGGCTCTGTGTCGAGGACCCGCACACACGAACGACTGTGGCTGAGCGACGGCCACGTGCTGCCTGGCAGTCACATGTTTAACGTTGAGTAGTTTACAAGTGACACATTTTACTATAGCATGTCTACACTCGATCTAAATAGATTTATTATTGAAATTGAAGACCGACCAGCGATATGGGACGTACGCTGCAATGACTACAGCAATAAAATTGTAAAAGCTAAGGCATGGGAGGAGGTGTGTGACATCTTCGTGTCCGGCTTCAGAGAGATGGATTCTGCAGGAAAAAACAAATCAGGTATGTTTCTGTATTGCAATAAAGTTCATGTGCGACTCCGCGACATTTATGCATTGAAGACTATGAATGATAATACACCTCGAATACATATTTTACACAAAGAAACAAACACATTGGATAAGAAATTAAAACTAAGTCCTATTAGGCTGTTTACATTTAACTTGTCACTACACCTACACTTTGTGTCCAATCAGTCTTTCTTGCCAAGACACTGATGATCCTTCTTCACTGGAAAAATATTCTGTAAACTTATCTCTTATTGTTAGAGCTGATCGAGGGCCTCCTGCTTGTATTGCACCGTTACCATCATACAGACCTACAACATTCAGTGTTTTCAAACTCTACACCATCCCCTTCTCTTACAAAGATTTTCAGCATTCTCAACCTTTACATCTAGTGGTCTGTGGAATATGCGCCAATTATTTGTCAGAATGCCAAAAGCACTTTCTATGTATCGCTTTGCTCTTGATAGGCGATAGATAGTTAAAGATTTTCTTCTTGTGTGAGAGATTTTTGCTCCCATATGGTCGTGGCGTGTGAGTAGAGAGAGCGAAGGCATCGTCACCAACAAAGACGAAGGGAAGTAGGTCTCCATCGGCTGACACTGGTTTATCACTTGGAATGCTCAATGGATTTTGAGGCATTTTTTGGTAGAGGTTGCTATTTTTGTAGATTGAGGAGTCTGATGCTTTACCATAGGAACCAATATCCATATAAGTAAACCTGTAATTTGTATCACATAGAGCCAGTAACACCATTGAAACAAACCTCTTGTAACAAAAGTATGTAGAACCACTGCCAGTTGGTTGAATGAGCCTCGCATGCTTTCCATCAATTGCTCCTATGTAGTTGGGAAACTATGTTCTGGGAAACATAGGTCATGTAGATGCTGCCATATTTTTTCGCAGACATCATAGACGATCCCTCTAGCGGTGGCACTTCCACATCGGAAAGTGTGTGCAAGAATGCACATTAGACATTTTGAGTACTGCTTATTATTATAACAATAATATAATTATTAATGTCATTATTATCATTCCTGATGTTAACGACTAATGAATCTCTTTACAGCTACAGATATACAACGGAAGTGGAAGAGTTTGAGAGACTCCTTTAGAAGAGAATTGGCAACAATCAATAAAGAAAAGTCGGGATCTGTCCAAGAGAGTGGGCGAAAGGAGTATATCTACTTCAAACAGCTTTCTTTTCTTCTTCAAATCTGCAAGACAAGTAAGGTAAAGAGCTCGTTAAAATTTTCTTGACACATCCTCGAGTAGTTGAAGAATTTCGCACTGTCTGCTCTCAAATCACCCATTATCGTGTAAAATTGTCCATGAGTCAGCCTCGATGAAGTTATTGTGCTCCATAGTACTCTCTGTCTTTCACGACAACGACGACGGCGCCGCAAAAGCAGAAGGTTTGCCACTACTTCGTCTCAGAGTCCATGCTGGAATAGCGGCCTCGAAGGCCACAGCGCGTAGCACAGTGGCGTTGTGCCCATACATACGGGCCACTCTGTGGTGTGGCTCAGTCAAGACACAGTGACTTAAACACGCCACACTATGGCGCCATAGCGTGGCGAACACAAAGTCGTGTACTCCCGCCCTTAGTGTTTAGAAATAGCGGGTATTAATTGTAGGTTAATGCATTTTTTGGCTTATGGAATTATAGCATAAGGGTGGTTTTAGGTTAAACTTTATTATCAGCAGCCTCGCCTCCCTAACCACCCACCTTTTCCCTTCTTGGCTCGACCCCTCTTTCCCCACCGCCTCCCAACATCCCCGTCTCACTTCCCCAGAGCTTGGTCCCTCCAATCCAATACCCCCTCTTCCCCATGCCGGCATTCTCCATCTCGCCGTCCTCCGCCGACAGAAATTCCCTTCAACGTGGTAGTTTTGTCAGCCAAACAGCCAGTCAGCAGCCATGCCGAACAAGGAGGGAACTCGGGGAAAGGGATAAATGAATGACGATTTTGCTTGACCTTTTCACGTTAAACTATCCCAGGAATGTTATGATTATGTAGCCTTTCATTTAAGAAATTATTGTTTATGTTATTAAGTATTACCAATACGTCTTCCGCTAATGAACTCAATAAAGCAATTCGGTTGTTTTATCCCTAGTTGGCGTTGCAATTCTGCCGCCCGGCTTGCAGTCAAGTATTCCTTCTGAATTGATAATAATATTCACGCTAAAGTGGTTCTCCTACCACATATTTGTACTAAAAACATACTTCGCTTTACTACCCGTGGCTTTAATTCAACTTTCAAGTTAATTAATTAATATTCTTTCGCAATTGAGAAACTTAATTTACCGATCTCTAAACATTATTTTTCCGCATTAGATGGTATGCAAGTGAAATAAGTACTTTATAACCATTATCAACAAATTTAGAAGTTAAGATGGTCATGCTCAGGCTAGCCTTTCGACGGTCTGAAAGGCTCGACCTGAGCCTGTATGGCTAGCGTTCAGTCTCAGGTCCAGCCAGCCCTTTCAGACGGCCTCAACAGATCTATTTTGGTTGCATTGCTCTGGCCAGGTTAAGGTGAAGTTCAGCCCGAGTGATGCCAACTTAGCTCGAAATGGGCTAAATTTGACTCTTTTTTTATATAAATTTGGCCCTGGCGCGTTTTTTTAGCCCCCTCCTTTAAAAGTTAGCTCTTTTTAACCTTTATCGATAAATTATTTTTTTATTAGCCGATAACCTGTAATAAATATGAGAAAAACCCATTATAATCGAGAATAAAACTCACCCCTGTAATAAATATGAGAAAAACCCATTATAATTAAGAATAAAATTCATCCCGTTTTCGTCAAGACATGTTCAAACCGGGATAGATCTCAATTCTTGACTTGGGATTGTCAGAATGGTAACCAGCAAGTGGCAACAACGCAGCGCCAAAACTCAGTATTTTCGTGGTTATTGTGCTGTGGTTCAGGTATGATATTTTGTGAGTGTTAAATATTGCTTCTGCCGTGACACACAGAAAATCTAGATACTGTATAATTTATACACCCTTTTAAATATGGGAAAAAAATATAACCAAAAGTTTCGAAGTGAATGGTTGTTACATGAAAAATATAAAGATTGGCTGCAACCTGTTGCCAGTGACAATGCAAACTGTCGATGCAAATACTGTAAGGCCATCATCAAAGCTAAAATATATGACATTGAAAGACACTTGAACACTGCTAAACATATAAAAGCTCAAGAACCATTTAGTGGCCAAAGAAACAATATTCTTGAAATTGTTACAATAGAAGAAGATTCCACTAAACGCGTAAGTACAACGAAATTGATTCTAGACTTAATAATGATAAACTGCCTTTAAAATTAATCATGTGCAACCAGACGAAATCACTAGAATACATTAGTGATGGTACAAATCTGAACTTTTGCACTCTTATGTTGTATGATGATCGAAATTAAGTGGTTTTGTCATTTTTAAAGTCAATTGATGAAGTTAGTAGAACAAATAAACTATTTGAAGGTGAAAAATATGATCTAGTAAAACTAATAAATGATTTAAATCAGCTGATTGATTCAGTATGTTCAAACATAGTGATTCATGGTACTAAAATAGATGGAAAATCAAATTTTGAAGAACATTTAATTCCAAATCCTTATTTGGGCTACAAGTTTGAAAATTACATAAATCAAATTTGATAAAGAAACTGAACGAAATAGTATTCGTTCACGTTGTAAATGTTTTTTTGTTAGTGCTTATCAACCAGTTGCGTTCTCGTTTCCCCGACAATTACAGCATTCTGCAAAGTATGTCAGAACTAAGCATTAAGTCATGCGTGAAACCAATAAACAAAGATGTTATTCCTTTGGCAAAAACTTTCCATATCTGATTCTACAATTTTGACCAAAATCGATTTTCAATGGAGACAATTACATACAGTTCCTTGGAAAATACTAACAGGGGATGAAGTTTACAATTACAAAGATTTTGCTGAAGAAAATCCTTTTGAAGAGCTATCAAAATTTGCTTTAAGGATTCTTTCTCTCCCTCATTCTAACGTGGATGTTGAACGGGCTTTCAGCCAAGTGGGTGTACTCAAAACCAAACAGAGAAATAAAATGAAAGTTTCCACACTGAATAGTTTTCTCACAATCAAATATGGACTAAAAGGGCAAGGAAAATGTTGCTACAACATGATCTTCCATTGAAAATCTTGTAAAGAAATTGGAACTCCTCCAAGCTATTCGACTGAAGAAGTTAATGAAGATTTTAACGTGTTTTCTGCTTTGGAGCTTGGCTTTGAAGATATTGATGATGCAATTAGTTATTAAATACTATTAAAAATGGTAAGTAAAATAAATAGTAGTAAAATAAGTATTATATGTTATTATTTATTTTAGCCCGCTTTTTAGCTATTTCCATTTAAAAACTAGCCCCTTCTGCCCATTTTGAACCACTTTTAGTCCGTTTTTTCGATACCAGTTGGAAATACTATTCAGGCCAGGCCTCAGTTTTGTACTCGTAGCGGAAGAGTACAAATGTTAACTGCCACTATGACCACTCTCACGGACGAGAGGTAGCTATGGTCATAATTGATTGAAATTTATATAAAAAATACATGTTTGTGAAAATTATAAAGTAAAGAATATTCGGACAAACAAAAAAAGTACTGCGTATGACCGACTGGTGGAGAAACTGAAGGAAAAAGATATTTCTGCCACTAGAGAAACAGCGACAAGAAGAATTAATAACATGAGGAGCGCATTCCACAAGGAGTACAAGAAGGTGGCAGCCTCAATGAAATTAGGTGCTAGTGCAGAAGATATATACAAACCACAGCTATCGTATTACGAAGATTTACTTTTCCTGAAAGACTAAAAGCTTCTTAAACCATCTATATCTATTTTGGATGAGGTAATTTCTATATTTATTTATTAGTAAGTTCATAACTAACAAACATGAATAATAATAATATCACCTTTCAAACACTAGTTTTATTAGCATATAACAAATAAATACAATATACGTACACAGTTTACAACTGGAAAAGTTCAAATTCTTGCATTGTATACTGAAAAAATAATACCAGGATTGAAATATTTACACTAAGTACTGTATTTGAACTTATCTTCTTAACTAGCTACATTGTGCTTTGTAGGTGGGCATATCCTACTTCCAGGCCAGTCTAAAACTCCAACAATGTTATAATATTGCTGTAAAAGTACTAAACTTTCACCGCTTTTCCTGTAGCATAGCATGCAACTGTAGACTGGACAGCGTTAGCTATTGCTTGTTTTCTATGGTCACTGGAATCCCCTGCATATTCTATGCTTCTATATGCGCCCCCGTGTTTTATGAAGGTATTTATGTAAAAAAACCAGCAAGTCATGAACGCATCTTCAATGTTCTATAATTTCATGTTGTTGGGAGTTGAAGATGCGGAAATAGGATGCTCTATCCCCAAAACGTTTTCAACAGCTCATTTGGCGCGTGGTGAGCGATAATTAAATATCTTGCAGTTATAGTAGATATCTTTCAGGTTATATTGGTTTCAGGTAGTCCTTACTTAGAGAAAAAGCTTAATCTCGAACAAATACATATTGCAGAAAGTCCTTATAGAGAGAAAATGCTAGTATCCAACAAATACATATGGCAAAATGTCCTTATGGAGAGAAAAGGCTTAGTCTCTAACAAAGTCATATGGCAGGAAGTCCTTATGGAGGGAAAAAGCTTAGTATCCAAAAATACATATGGCATGAAGTCATTATGGAGAGCACAAGCTTATTCTTCAACAAATACATATGGCAGAAAGTCCTTATGGAGAGAAAAGGCTTAGTCTCCAACAAAGTCATATGGCAGGAAGTCCTTATGGAGGGAAAAAGCTTAGTATCCAAAAATACATATGGCATGAAGTCATTATGGAGAGCACAAGCTTATTCTCCAACAAATGCATATGGCAGAAAGTCCTTATGGAGAGAAAAGGCTTAGTCTCCAACAAATACATATGGCAGAGCAACAGGGGGACCTTATTTTGCTTTATTTACAGTGTAATAAGGTAGCGAACGACGTTAAATTCTACACCTTACCTAGATAATGAGACTGAAATGGGTGGTTGGAACAGGAGCTGCGCTGCTTCTTATAGACTAGTGATTAGCCTTTTGCAAACTCCTTCTTTTCTTCTTATGTCTCCATAGTTTCTCGTAAAACTGTTTCTTGCAGCACTCCGGAGATCTCAGTCCCATTCAAAACTCATACTTTGCTTTATTATTAGCAGAGGTGGGGACAGTTAATCCGTTAAAAATGTAACGGAAGTTAACGCTAAAGCGTTGACGTTAATTATTATTAAAAAGATATAGAAAACTTTTTTTTTTACTCTAAAATTACCTAAATACTATAAAATATACAAATTAATTTGGCAATTTTTATAGTTTTAGCAGTTTTGAGGTGGTTAGAGCAAAAAAAAAGGTTTTCCTTATTGTTTTATAATAATAAAATAACACGTTAACTTCCGTTACATTTTTAACGATTAACTGTTCCTACTTCTGTGACTAACTACCCTTGTAATTGTAGAAGTATGAGCCACTGTTGGCTGGTGGAACCATGCCACCAGGTAGATTGGGAAAATCCCACATTTCTCAAATTCTTCATCCACTGATCTTCAACAGTTGGCAACTGCAACAGAAACCAAACTTATTTTATGTGAATCAAATTATAGAAATAACAAGCCGCTGTTATTTCTATAACAGGAAGAGCTTGGTTACACAGGCACCCCTGCGGGGTGTGACCTACGGCCTTATTTGCTAATCTTAACCGCCTTTTTTAATCCTCTTTATAGACTCTTTATTTTAACACCCTGAACACCTTCTTCTTCTTCTTCTTCTTCTTCTTCTTCTTCTTCTTCTTCTTCTTCTTCTTCTTCTTCTTCTTCTTATAAAGGAATTATTAGAAATAACTTTGATAAAAAAAAATAAATCTACTTATGACAACCGAACTAAAAGAAAAAATCTTATTCAAACAACTTCAAAAAAATCTCGTTCTTAAAATATTGGGTTATGGAAAATGGGAACATTAAATTACTGTCGTATCAAGCCGCTGCGCATTTACTGACATCTTATTCACCGAAATGTAACCAAATATTTTCTCTTATTTCAGTTGTCTGCGCCACATGACGAACTTCAGACTTTACAATCATCGGCTGAAACTCCTTCAAGGCCTAGCTCACCATTAGGAGGGCAAGAAACAGCAAAGCTGAGCTCTCCGTCTACTTCACACTCTAGAAAAAGATTAAAACAACCCGTCTCTGCCGAAGACAATGTGCTTGCAATGATGGGTGAACGTATTGTTGCCAAGAGATGTGAAGACGAATTTGATGTTGTAGGACAAAACGTAGCATTTAAACTTAGGAAAATGACCTCTCACATGCAATTAATAGCAGAGAAACTAATAAATGATATATTATATCAAGGACTAACCGGCTCACTACAGCCACATTCGAAAATAACTACTGCCCTGTAGCAATGTAGGGAGACATCATTAAATAAAATATGATACGATGATGTTGCCAAAAAAAAAGGGAATTGGAATTGAGATTTCAACCCGAAAAAAATATGATAGAATTTCTCATCTGGCGTTTCCATTTGAAATATATTTTGATATTATTTCAAATGTTTTTTTCTCACAAGGGGTAATTTATTTGTAATCATTTTTCCCTTCAATTATTGGAAACAAAGGGCAAACTGATTGTTAACCGAAGTGGGTGAGGTATAGATAAGCTAGGCAAGGTTAACCCGAAAGGAAATTGATTTAAGTTGAAAGTACTGGGGTCCATAACTTCCAATGAGTTTCGTAAACCCCCTAAAATCAAGGGCTCCCAGATGAATACACATTTCAGAAACCCTTAAAATCAAAGTTCGTATAAAACCAACAAAAACAAATCTACGATTTTAACCCCTTTAAAATACCCCAAATAAGTTATTAGTCCGCAAAAATGGGGAAGTTGGTTAATAAAAGACCCTAGTTAAAATTTAGGTAAAAATAATCATGTTAAGCACTAGAATGATTTAGATGTGTCACTTCTAGCGCAAAAGCTCACCAAGTGGGATTTATACGAAAGCCATAGCAGTTACTAGATACTTAACGGATTGTCCATTGAGTCGCAGCAATGAATTGTGGGTCCATTTCATATTTTTTCCAGTTTTAGGTGCTCGAAATTACTTAATGGATTGTCCATTGAGGCGCAGCAAGGAATTGTGGGTCCATTTCATATTTTTTCCAGTTTTAGGTGCTCGAAATTACTTAATGGATTGTCCATTGAGGCGCAGCAAGGAATTGTGGGTCCATTTCATATTTTTTCCAGTTTTAGGTGCTCGAAATTACTTAATGGATTGTCCATTGAGGCGCAGCAAGGAATTGTGGGTCCATTTCATATTTTTTCCAGTTTTAGGTGCTCGAAATTACTTAATGGATTGTCCATTGAGGCGCAGCAAGGAATTGTGGGTCCATTTCATATTTTTTCCAGTTTTAGGTGCGCGAAATTACTTAATGGATTGTCCATTGAGGCAATTCATTACTTAAAGGATTGTCCATTGAGTCGCAGCAATGAATTGTGAGTTCATTTCATATTTTTTCCAGTTTTAGGTGCTCGAAATTACTTAACGGATTGTCCATTGAGTCGCAGCAATGAATTGTGGGTCCATTTCATATTTTTTCCAGTTTTAGGTGCTCGAAATTACTTAATGGATTGTCCATTGAGGCGCAGCAAGGAATTGTGGGTCCATTTCATATTTTTTCCAGTTTTAGGTGCGCGAAATTACTTAATGGATTGTCCATTGAGGCAATTCATTACTTAAAGGATTGTCCATTGAGTCGCAGCAATGAATTGTGAGTTCATTTCATATTTTTTCCAGTTTTAGGTGCTCGAAATTACTTAATGGATTGTCCATTGAGGCGCAGCAAGGAATTGTGGGTCCATTTCATATTTTTTCCAGTTTTAGGTGCGCGAAATTACTTAATGGATTGTCCATTGAGGCAATTCATTACTTAAAGGATTGTCCATTGAGTCGCAGCAATGAATTGTGGGTCCATTTCATATTTTTTCCAGTTTTAGGTGCTCGAAATTACTTAATGGATTGTCCATTGAGGCGCAGCAAGGAATTGTGGGTCCATTTCATATTTTTTCCAGTTTTAGGTGCGCGAAATTACTTAATGGATTGTCCATTGAGGCAATTCATTACTTAAAGGATTGTCCATTGAGTCGCAGCAATGAATTGTGAGTTCATTTCATATTTTTTCCAGTTTTAGGTGCTCGAAATTACTTAATGGATTGTCCATTGAGGCGCAGCAATGAATTGTGGGTCGATTTCATTTTTTTTCCAGTTTTAGGTGCGCGAAATTACTTAATGGATTGTCCATTGAGGCAATTCATTACTTAAAGGATTGTCCATTGAGTCGCAGCAATGAATTGTGAGTTCATTTCATATTTTTTCCAGTTTTAGGTGCTCGAAATTACTTAATGGATTGTCCATTGAGGCGCAGCAAGGAATTGTGGGTCCATTTCATATTTTTTCCAGTTTTAGGTGCGCGAAATTACTTAATGGATTGTCCATTGAGGCAATTCATTACTTAAAGGATTGTCCATTGAGTCGCAGCAATGAATTGTGAGTTCATTTCATATTTTTTCCAGTTTTAGGTGCGCGAAATTACTTAATGGATTGTCCATTGAGGCGCAGCAAGGAATTGTGGGTCCATTTCATATTTTTTCCAGTTTTAGGTGCGCGAAATTACTTAATGGATTGTCCATTGAGGCGCAGCAAGGAATTGTGGGTCCATTTCATATTTTTTCCAGTTTTAGGTGCTCGAAATTACTTAATGGATTGTCCATTGAGGCGCAGCAATGAATTGTGGGTCGATTTCATTTTTTTTCCAGTTTTAGGTGCGCGAAATTACTTAATGGATTGTCCATTGAGGCAATTCATTACTTAAAGGATTGTCCATTGAGTCGCAGCAATGAATTGTGAGTTCATTTCATATTTTTTCCAGTTTTAGGTGCTCGAAATTACTTAATGGATTGTCCATTGAGGCGCAGCAATGAATTGTGGGTCGATTTCATTTTTTTTCCAGTTTTAGGTGCGCGAAATTACTTAATGGATTGTCCATTGAGGCAATTCATTACTTAAAGGATTGTCCATTGAGTCGCAGCAATGAATTGTGAGTTCATTTCATATTTTTTCCAGTTTTAGGTGCTCGAAATTACTTAATGGATTGTCCATTGAGGCGCAGCAAGGAATTGTGGGTCCATTTCATATTTTTTCCAGTTTTAGGTGCGCGAAATTACTTAATGGATTGTCCATTGAGGCAATTCATTACTTAAAGGATTGTCCATTGAGTCGCAGCAATGAATTGTGAGTTCATTTCATATTTTTTCCAGTTTTAGGTGCGCGAAATTACTTAATGGATTGTCCATTGAGGCGCAGCAAGGAATTGTGGGTCCATTTCATATTTTTTCCAGTTTTAGGTGCGCGAAATTACTTAATGGATTGTCCATTGAGGCAATTCATTACTTAAAGGATTGTCCATTGAGTCGCAGCAATGAATTGTGGGTCCATTTCATATTTTTTCCAGTTTTAGGTGCGCGAAATTACTTAATGGATTGTCCATTGAGGCGCAGCAAGGAATTGTGGGTCCATTTCATATTTTTTCCAGTTTTAGGTGCTCGAAATTACTTAATGGATTGTCCATTGAGGCGCAGCAATGAATTGTGGGTCGATTTCATTTTTTTTCCAGTTTTAGGTGCGTGAAATTACTTAACGGATTGTCCATTGAGTCGCAGCAATGAATTGTGGGTCCATTTCATTTCTTTTTACCATTGTAGGTGCGGGCCACCGCGTTTGATTTTATGGCAGAGGTATCTGCACCCACGCAGCTATGCTCGGGACCGGCCATGTCAGTTGTCCATTTCATAGATTGATCACTTTTAGGCGGAGGTTTTTTTTCGTGATTTTAATATTAAAATCCCGATGAAACTTTGGTCCTTCATTAATTTGATTAAAACGAAAGTTTCTAAACTTCCAGGATACCGAAAATAGTGAGAACGAACAAGAGGAAGATAATAAATGAATTAAAAGGGAAGAAGCGATTGTTTCGAGGAGGAGGCTTTTAGGTGGCTATTCTTCCTCGAATTTTAAGCGCAGTAACACCGAGGGCACCTGCAGTTGGAAGTTTGTAATGAGAGATCTGTAAAGAAATGGTGGAGATGGGGAAAGTGAAATGTGTGAATGATATATGGCCACAGATCCTCCTGGGGCCAGGAGGGCACACAAACCTCTAGATGTCTTCTGATGGAGAGCCGTTAAGAAGGGGCGGCGGTTTACCCTCGATCCCATTTGTGGTGATCTTGTTTCTTTTATCAGACGTGCCTTACACACCCCAATGGGATCGAACTTGATATGACTCAGCCTGTGGGCGCGTCCTTTGCTCCCATTGAGTCGAGTCTCCATTTTGAGCGCCTGCACGCCAGTAGTCCATTTGGGGGGGGATAGGCAATGGAAGGTGGCCATCGAGGGAATCACTCCTTCGAAGGTAGATAAACCAGGGCAAATAAGCGGCCCAATCGAGGCAAACTCACACCCGAAGGAAAACGAAAGAGTGAAACAATCAACCCCAAATATACACGCGCATACATAAAATAAGATAGATAGGTTGAAACAGAAAGAAACAGTCATAATTACGCCAAAGGAAACAGAAAATGACGAGGACAGAGAGAGACAGTTAACGCACACAAAAGTTGAATATAACACCCCCCCCTCAAAATCGAGCTTTTACATACATATACTGGTCTGTACACATACGGGAAGGGAGAGAGGGGGATCCAGTTTCCAAGAGCGTCCTATCAGCCCCGACCTTAAAACAAATGTAGACCCCCCACTCTCTCCCTCTCTGAATCCCTTCCAGGACTGAGAGGGGAAAAAAAGATAAGTTTCCTCTGCCCCCTCTCCCTCCTCATGTAGAAACCAGGAGACAGAGAGGGTGGGAGAGGGACGCTATAGAGAGAGAGAGAGAGACAGGGAGAGGGACGCTATAGAGAGAGAGAGAGACAGGGAGAGGGAAGCCGTCTGCGAAACCGACGGAAGCCTCGAATTCGGGTGAAGGCAAGGAATATTCCGATACCCACAACGTGCAAGAAATAGAAACAATTTTTCAAGGGGAAAAGGATTAATTTAAGCGAGTTATTCATTGAATTAAGCGTAAGCAAAAATAATGTATTTAAGGGATGAAACGGGGAGGGGATAATTTAGTTAAAAGAGGAGCGAATTGGATTAAGTAATAAAGAATTGATTTCAAGATTGGTTCCCCTCCGCGGCTTTGCCAACTCCGACTTCCTTTATCTTGGTGAGGTTTCTTGCAAGACGGTATCTTAGGAGAGGTTTCAGATCATTAACCCCGTAGGTAGCGAGGGGAAAGAAGTTACCCAGGAGACAAGGCTCTGTTTTTGGGGTTTTTTAAACTAGCCACCCTGTAGGGAAGAGAACAGGTTAAAGAGCACCTCTTTACCCCTTTATGCCCTGGATTAATTTTTAAAAATTGAAAAACAATTACATTTATCGTTTCTATTAAGTGGTAAATTAGTGGCAAACGGCGCGCGAATCTGATGGAACCCTTGTGTGAACCTACACAAAATGTGTCGTACTTGTCACAGTCGCTTGCTAGACTCCACACATGTAATTTATGTAGCTATGAGCCTTTATTTTCTATGTGACGTATTCGTCACATACGGGCGTAAAGGGATAGTCGATACGATACAACCATCCCACCTAGACGCAATCCTGGTGCGGGAATCACGCTACCTAGATGCATTCTACGTTAAGGTAAGCTGCACTATAGCTTCCCACTTATCTCTTGCATGTACCGCTAGCGGATGGGGCAGCTATAAAATCCCCACAGCATGCAACAGCCTCCTAACCTGGTCCTTCAGGGCATCCTCACATTTCGCGTGGCTCCACTTAATCGTGGTAAGTTAGGCGGGAGCCTACAGTGCAGTCTGTAGGACCCAAACTTTCTCCCTTAATCTCCTAAGAAGGAGAATATAAGCCTCCCCCCCCATCTCCCTTGGGAGCTATAAACAACGAGGGAAAAAGAATTTTGGGGTGCTCGTTCGGTTCCCGGATCGAAATTTGGAAGCTGTATTCTATCTCCAAAGACCTCAATTCACAGCTTCCAATTGGGGAGTCCCTTTTTCCTTCTCCATCTGGACGACCGAAGGCATCAACCCATCTTGTGGCGATTCTTTGCTAATATTTCCTAAAATTCCTTCGATTTTGGACCGTATCTACTGAAGCGTTTGAAAAGGTTCAGTGCAGGCGTCGGCAAACCCTGGCACGCGAGGCATCTATCCTTGGCACGTGAAAAGACTTTTCCTCTCCTTTAAGCAAGGATATGATCACATTAAAATGTATACATATATATATTAAAATTACATATTTTCTAATGATAAAATTTAATATATTTCTTTTAAGACAATATTTCACCGTATCTTTTGGGTATATCGATTTAGGTCTGTTGACTGTGTTAGATTATGTACATTGGGGATTAGAGTCGTTTGGCACTCAGGACCAAAAAGGTTTACCGACTCAGTTTATCAAAATAGTGTGAATCTACCTGGACTTTATTCCTCCTAGGCATTTTCATGTAACAATTATTTGCCACTTATTTACAAGCCTCTTCTCGCCTATTTTCTTGACTAGCGGCAGATTTCGTGAGCGAGACGCCGACCGGCTTTCGTCCATTCAACCCTCTGGTCGGGAGGGTAGTTCACCCTTCCCTCTTGGCTACGGTTGGAGTGTAAATTTGTAACTCGGAGCATTCTTCTCGCTATTTTCTTCTATTGCCGCCATATTTCTTTTCTTTAAATATCCCTCTACCCGCGTCAGCTCTTTAGGCTGCCTGACAAAGAAGATGGGAGACGGCCGAGGGTAATTAAAAGTTGCGTACAATTGACCTCCCCCCTGTTGCCTTGAGGTTGTTTGTGGTCGCCTCCGAATCGGATACACATGTGAGGACGCCACGCCATTTCATAGAGCGCTCGTCTGAGCGTTACGGTGATGACTGCTTGGTCCCCCAGTTTGTCTGGCGCATGCTCGTCCATGGGGAGCTTCGCTTGCGCTACCTGTCCCGGTATCAGGACAAGTGGAGTCGCTACTGCTTGTCCCCTGTAGATGGGACAGGTTCGTGCATCCCATCGAGTTTCTGCAGGGGCACCCCCCCCCCCTCCTCAGGCACCCGAACTTGTCCTTTCTCTTTACGCACCCGCAGGCAGCTTTGGGAGGTTATATGCCCTCTGTACCCCAACCCTGAAAGATCTGCGGTTATATGTATATATACCCTTTCCCTTCCTCTACCTTCGCCCCAGATCTCTCGTTACAAAGTTTCTTCGTCATGCCCTCGATGGTATCTTACTTTAAATTCGAGGGGGAAAAGGTTGCTCTTGCAGCGCCCCTTGTTATTCTCGACTTTTCGTCCTTTGACTTCTTATGGTCTATTAATGAGCAGAAATTCCTTTCACGAATCGACTTTGCTTCGATCGAGTCGAAAGAGAAGATTCTCCCCTAATAACTACAGCCCATGGAGTCTTTTGATTCTTATCCCCCCCCCTCCCTCTATGCCTCCCTCCCTCTCTCTCTCCCTCTCTCTCTTCCTCCCTCCCTCTCTCTCTCTCTCCCTCTGTTCCCCCATCCATATCTCTCTCTCTCTCCCTCGGGCAGGCCGGGCAACGCCAACCTGCATTTATCCAGGCGGATCCCGACTGGATAATGAAATAAACATAAAGGTCAGTATGCCAATAGCTGGTGGGTGAGCCCGAGGGCACCAGGGGCCGGTCCACTTTAGGGAGAGGTGCCAGGAAGTATTGTGTTTTGACACCAAACAGCGTTCAGGGGGAACCTTCGTCGCCGCGGGGCAGAGGTATGTGAATATAGATACCCATCGGCAGGGTTCCTTGGAACAGAGTGTGTGTGTTGTGCTGCGAAGACTGGAGAGGAAAGAAAGCAGTGTTGTAATTAGCTATGTGTGTGATGAGAGGTGTAATATCTACCTACCGTAGTACAGGGCTGAGCACAACGTTTTGTGTCCGCTCTTGCCAGGATCGAACCCGGTACCGCGGCTAGCAAGACCTCTACAGCAACAAGTGACTGTATACAATAGATCCATCTAACAGCCCCCTGCCCCCCGCGGGGCCACGTTATATGATATAACTGCCACTTAAACTTCAGTGAATGCAGCCATCATATACGGTTACTATACGGATGCTAATCTTCTTTAACACAGTATCGGGCACGCCTTAGCGCCTCCCCCCCCACCTCACCTCACCCAGGGTAAGTGACTGTATTCATCACTCACCACTTTAAGGTGGAGAGTGATACTTGTCCCGGTACCAGTCCAAGTGGAGTCGCTGACGCTTGTCCCTTGTAAGCGGGACAGTTCGTGCACCCCAGGCTGTGGATTAATCGAGTTTCTGGAGGAGGCAGCCTCCTCCATAGTATTTAGCTACTAGGGTGCCTAATTCAACCTTGTCCAAGTTGGAGAATTCACTCATATAAATTTTGAAATCTTCGATGTAATTGAACCTGCCGGCTTTGTGGAATGAAGCCTACTTCATCAGAGTTGAGCCCCGCAGGCCTTCACTGCTTCTAGTTGTTTAATTTTGACATGTAGTTTCTGAATCCTATATTTTAAATTAACTTTAATACTTTCTCCACGAACCACTTTTCATAAACTGGTAAAAAGGTCTCGGTTTTTACCTAAATAAAAAATAAATTTTCAGTATCCTTGCCTCCTTTACCTGGAACTTTTATTACCGATGATTTTTTCGATTTAATTAAACTTTTTCCATCTGGCTTGTTCATTGTTCTCGCTTGCAAAAATTAAAAAAAATGTCTATATTACGGCTCTATGTATTCGAGCTTTTTCAGGCTTTGGTTTGAGTATCTAATAGCTCAACTTGGTCAGTGCAATTAATCACTTTTCTCTCATAGCTCTCTTAGATCGCAAAGGGGAATTTTTGCTTGAAAATTGATGCCATTTTATATGCTGTGCCGTGATAACGTGATGGTGAAAAGCCTAGAGATGCATTGACCATTTCCAAGACTGAAAGAAAACCAGAAGAGTGAAAAATGTAATATCTTCCTTCTTATGACTAGAAATTGTTAAAGTTCGACAAAGGTCACCAATCCATCACTGAATCCGTGTAGATGCATAAAATTTACAGTGACCGGCAGAATGGGGTTCCCATATAAATACCAAACAGGGTAACCACCCTTCGTTGCGCAACGACAGTTGGTTTAGGTGAAATTCGCTTCTCACTTACCCCAAAACTACAAGTTGCGAGTTTGGTTATTTGGACGTATTCCCAACACATTTTCACTTCCATTACACCATTTTATTTATAAAATTCTTTTCAAAACATTGAGATCTTTGTTCAGTCTCGGCGTATTGCTAACAGAGTTTACCATCGGGCTGAGAGATTATATAATGATAATCTGAAGAGTAAGTTGGCAGAGATCAGACAGTCTCATTTGTGGTGGACTAAATTAGAATCTGCTATTTTTGACTCTAACACTTCTACCATTCTACCACTACTTTTTCAAAATGGAAAGCTAGCAACTAGTGCAAAACAAAAGGCAGAGTTACTTTTTCGAGCTTTTGAAGCCAAGCAGTCACTTGAAGAAGTTCCTCTCCCTGGCACTTGCCATCCTGAGCCTCGTTTGACTGGGTTTGCTTTTCGTGCAAGGGATGTTAAACAGATACTTGACAGTCTTGACAGCTGGGGCGGAGTCAATCCCGACAACTTTTTCCCTTTATTTTTTAAAAAGATATCTACTGATTTAGCCCCTAAGTTAAGTAGATTATATAGATTTTTATTTAGACGAAACACCTTTCCTGATAATGGTAAATTGAGCAATGTTGTGCCTATTCTTAAGGGCATGTTATCTGCCGATCGTAATCAATACAGGCCTATTTCAATACTTCTTGTGCTCTCTAAGGTTGCTGAGAAGCTGATATCTAGGCCCTTGTATAGATACCTGGAGTCGAATGGCTTACTGGCTAGAAGTCAATATGCATATAGGAGGCAGTTGGGTACTTGTGATGCCCTTTTAGATTTGACTTGTAGTATACAAGATAATCTTGACAAGGGTTTTGAATCTATATTAGTTCCGATTGATTTTAGTGCTGCTTTTGATCGTGTTAACCATAAAGCACTTGTTTTTAAACTACAAAACCTTGGAATAAGTGGGTACATCCTAGGACTACTTAACGACTTTTTAATAGATCGGCAGCAACGTGTTGTCGTAGATGGAATTTTTAGTGAACCTAGACGTGTTGTGTCTGGAGTTCCACAAGGCAGTGTTCTTGGGCCTATGCTGTTTTTGGTATACACGAGTGATTTGGTACAAGGTCTTGGAAACAAGGTTGTTCAGGGTGCAGATGATACTACACTTGTTGGAGTAGTCAGGTCTTCAGCAATGAGAAACCAAGTTGCCATGAGTCTAAATCGTGATTTAGAAAAAAATAGGAAATGGTGTGATCGTTGGGGGTATGAAGCTTAATTCAAGTAAAACTAAGACTCTCTTGGTTAGTAGATCTCGTACCAATGAGCGGCCTCATCCTCCACTCTGTGTTGGAGATACACTTCTTGCTGAGTCGGAATTTCTAACGATCCTTGGCATTACCTATGATTCTCACCTGACTTGTGAGAAGCATCTTTTAAATGTATCTGCTAATGATGCCCGAAAACCTGGTATTGTACGTAAGGCCTCATATATCTATAATAACGAAAATATTAATGTCACTTGTTGCAGGTCCTTTGTTCTCCCTCTTCTTGAGTATTGTTCTCCAGTTTGGATTTCCGCATCTGCCAGAGATCTGTCTCTCTTAGATAGGGTTGCTCGTGGAGGCGGGTTCCTTTTTCCTGATGGGGATAGCTATGAATTGACGGATGATTTCATGTTTGTCGATATTCCATAAATACTACTTCAGTAGGGAATTGCCACTACCATTTTTAATTCCTGAGCCCCTGCCTCTTGCTAGAGCAACAAGGTTTGCGGATGGACAACATCCACATGCACTATGCATTCCCCGCTGCCGCACTTCTCAGTTTCAGTGTTGCTTTTTGCCAAGTACGGTAAAGTAGTGGAACGATCTTCCTGCAGAAGTTATGCAGGAAGATCTTAATATCTTCAAACGAGGTTGCAATGCTAGATTAAGGGTGGGTGCTACTACCCCTCAATTTTAGTAGTAATTTGATTTTAATAATTTTAAACCTATTTATTTACACATTTCAATTTCTTTCTTCTAGCATTCATTCTTTCTTACTTGACATATGGACACTGTGTTCTGTGGGAGCTTGTGTTCAAGTTCATGGCCGCTAGGCTTTTTCCGCAACAATTTTGTGGTCATTATCTCAACTAATAAAAAGAACACATAATATCCATCTTCCACCAGGAAATAACCTACCATCTTCCATCAAGACACACACACACTACCATCTTCCACCAGGACACACACTACCACCTTCCACCTGGACAAACACTGCCCTCTTCTACCAGGACACACACTACCATCTTAACACAGATACCCTATCCTACCAGACCATCTAGATATGGTTCACGGCGGCCTTAGGAAGAGCAGGATAGTGTAGCACGAGCGCTACACCTGATCCTTAAAGAAATTGTGCACCCTCCATGCCCCAGCATGCACCGTTGACCGCGGTGTCAGATGTAGCAAGAGCCAGCATGCTGTAACTAACATCTGGAGGAGTGCTTGCCGTCGTATCCCCAGTGGCCGTAGCGAGAACATCGGCTATATATCTTCTGCACATTTTCACTTCCCCTAACTTTCCCATTTTCTTTTGAAATCTCTCCTTACAAATTCGTAACAGATGCCCTCGTTGATTTTCGCTTTAAATTTATTTGAAAACTAGAAAGCTCCCATTGAGGGCCTACCCTCGTCAGGGTCAGTAAATATCATATCTTGCAAGACCGCCCTCCCCCCCCCCCCCCCGCCCCTCTTCACAATGTTCCATTGAAATCCATTGAAGACTTTTTGAGATATAGTGTACACACATACAGACACATGTACACCCTTAGCCAGAAATACAAAGCAGCCCTCATAGATTTATATAGTTAACATAATCAAACTTTTGTACATACATACAGACATATGTACACCCTTAGCCAAAAGTATAAATTAACCCTCATAGAAATATATAGTTAGCATAATCAAACCTTTTTTAGAATTTAGCATTTTATTCATAAAAATGTATAATAGTAATGGATATTTTGTTATGTTTTAATTACTTATTATTTTAGTAAATGATGTGAATTAATTAAATGGCGTTTTCTAAAATCAGAATTTAACCAATACTTTTTTATGTTTCAACTTAAATTTATAACTACTGTGTATTCAGTATCGTTCTAAATAAGTAATATCACTAAAACTAAAGAACTTAAAGAAGCAAAAGTAGATATTGCTAAAAAATCAGTATCGTTCTAAATAAGTAATATCACTAAAACTAAAGAACTTAAAGAAGCAGAAGTAGATATTGCTAAAAAAATAAAATGTTTATAAAATTCTGCTGTTCAAACTACTGTAGAAAACGATATCAAGAGACCAACAAGAGCTTTGTATTAACGAAGAGAAGTTGCAAGAAAACGTCTTACGCAACCTTCATAAGATATATCTACCCTTCAGACTTCACTACAGAGAAAAACGCCTCTGGAATTTGTTGTAAGTGAAATGAAGCTTCAAGTTAAAAAATATCATCTAGAACCGTCAGACGGAGACTTAATAATCAAGGGCTGAAAGGATGTGTGGTGAGAAAAAAACCATGGGTATTCAGGTCAACAGAAAGAAATGTATTGGACACATGTACAATGGTCTAAAGCAGTGGTTCTCAACCGGAGGCTGTGGCAAATTATAGGGAGGCCACAGAAAACTTTGAGGTTTTGAGGGGGCCAGAGAATTTCCAGGTCTTTCTCCTAGTCTTGGTCTTCACCTCTGAGGATGATATCGTTGAGGATCTCTCTGTAGGTGAAGAGCTCGGTGGCAGTGATCACCAGCTAATTTGATTTCTTGTCAAGATCCCGAAGTTAAGGTCTGTTGCCAGTCAATCAAGGAAACTTGACTTGAGAAGAGCAGACTTTGCGAGCCTTCGTGCTGGGCTGACTGATGTAAGGCTAGCGGTATGCGAAGATGTTGAGGATTCGTGGAACAATTTAAAAAATAAGTTCATGAGTCTTCAATCAAGTTGCATCCCTCTGAAATGCCTCCGTCGGTCTTCTGTTCAACCAAAGTGGTTCAATCGAGAAATCGGCCAACTGCTTAGGGAGAAGAGAAATGCGTACCGGCGATCGAAGATCTCGGGTGCCTTTGACGAGTACTGGAGGCTAGCCAGAAGAGTGAAGTCAAGCATAAGGGCGGCTAAGCGGTCTGAGGAACTCCGAGGTGCGAGACTCTGCAAGGAGAATCCCAAGGAGTTCTTCGGCTATGTAAATAGCCGTAAACCAATCCATCGTAGGATTGGGCCCTTAGTCGACGAGGAGGGTGCATTAACTCAGTCAGATTCAGAAAATGCTAACCTGCTCAATGACTACTTCTCTTCAGTGTTTACTAAAGAGTGTGGTCCCATCCCACGGATTCCTACTCGGGGGGAAAAGCTGGAAGTAATGGATTTCACCGAAGGTGAAATAAAGAAAAAGATCGCTGACCTAAAGACGAATAAGTCCCCGGGACCGGACGGGTTTCTATCCAAGGTGTTGAAGGAAGTGTGCGATGAAGTATCACGACATCTGTGCGCTATCTTTAACATGTCAATCCGGACCGGATGCGTTCCTAGAGACTGGCGTGAGGCGGAGGTGACTCCGATCTTCAAGTAAGGAGACCCCAGCCATTCGTCAAACTACCGACCCATCAGTCTGACTTCGATAGTCGGGAAACTCATGGAAAGCATGATAATGGACAAGATAACGTCTTCTTTAGAGTCAAACCTGCTGAATCGAATCGTGTATGTGAGAGTATGCAGGTGAGGGGATAGAAAGGGTGTGTGAATAGATAGCGGAAAGTAGACCAGTGGTGAAAAGAGAAAGAAGTGTGGTAGGGTGCAAAGTGATGCTAGAGCCTGGTGATCAGGCCTATCGCTTTCAAATTTTTTGATTTGTGGTTTCGTTGTTGTTTTTATGGTTGTTTTATACATATATATATATATATATATATATATATATATATATATATATATATATATATATATATACAGGTATATATATAACATATAATTTGGCGTTCAAGCAATTTGTCTTTATTGCTAATATTTTTGTTTATGCTATGTGCGTTAGCTGTTGTTTTTGTAAGTCGTTAATATTAACTTACTGTGTTTGATTTAGTATCTTTTTGTTTCTTCGTAATTTTGTAGTGTGTGTATTTCGTGTACAGTGTTTCTTCCTGTAGTCTTGTTCGGTGATTTTCGTCTTCTTGTGTAGGTTTCCTTCTTCGGTAGTTTGTCTTAGTTGGTTAATTTTGTCGATATCGGTGAATTTTGTCAAAATCGGTTGGTTTCATGATTGGTATTTTTTTCTTGGTTTGGGGTAAATTGACTCATCTAGCGTAGAACGGTACTTCTGCTCCGCCAGCTAAAATCCTAGCGGAGCTTGGAAATCTGGCGCGACATACTTCTCTTCTGTTTCGGTCAATCATTTGTACGATATCTTCGTCCAATAAACGATTGACCTTTTCCAGCATATTCCTTGTCCGTTCTTCGATGACAACGTTAATGGGGGTTAACCCCGCCTCCCGGTGCAGCTCTTCTTGTGATCTTCTTTCCATTCTGCGTGTACCTGTGATTAGGTACACGCATTTATTCTGCACCACTTGTAGTCTCCTCTTCTGTGTCTTTGAGGCACAGGAGAGGGCGGAAGCGGGGTATAGCAACGTTGATCTAACTAGTGCAGTATAGATCTTCTTTTTACTGATTTGACGAAGATTTCTGAACCTGTACAGAGTCTTGACCTCAGCAGTGGCCTTGGTGATTCGTTCTTGGACGTGCTTTGCGTACCCGGTTGAGGTGAACTTCATGCCGAGTACGTTGCATTCATTGGTGTAGGGATATCGTCTATCCCCCACCCTGACGTCATCAAGTAGTCTCCTGCCTATGGGGACTACTTTGAACTTATCCTGGTTGGTACGGATTTTCCACCGGGCCTCGTAGGTGTTCAGGTTTTCGATTTCTGCTGCCGTCATGCGAGCTTGCATAGGCGCATTCCTCCATGGACATGTGATTACCTGGGTGAAATCATCGGCGAATTGTAAGTTGAGGCAAGTGGGGTTTACAGGGACTGGGACATCCGCGGTGTAAATCAAGTAGAGAGTGGGAGACAGGCACCTTCCTTGCGGGAGGCCCGCATTGAGCGGAAACTTTGGCCCGTCCGTGCACCCTAAACTGATGTACGCCGCTCTCGCCATGACATAGTCACAGAGAGTTCTTTCTAAGCTTTCACTTAGTCCCAGTCGTAGGATCTTGTACTGCATTCCCCGTTGCCACACCTTATCGAACGCCTTTGATACATCCCGAAAAACAATGTCCACGTAACTCTTTTCCCGTTTTGCTTGGGCTAGCTTTTCCGTAATGACGTTAATCGCCATTTCCGTACTTCGCTTACTCCTAAACCCGAATTGGTGTGGGTTGTAGAGCGAGTTATCTTACAGGTGAGACACCAGTCTTTTGTTGAGGATCTTCTCGAAGATCTTCCCACCAAATTCCAGTAGTGAAATTGGTCGGTAGCTCTCCTTCAACTTGGGGTTCTTTCCAGACTTGGGCAAGAAAATCATTTTTGCCGTTTTATAAGCGTCTGGAAAGTACCCCGTATTAAGGCAGGCGTTGAATATTCTTCTCATTCCTTCGATGACACAGGCTGGTGCCTTTTCAAAGTTAAGCTTTGTAAGCCCCGATTGTCCTGGGGCTTTTTGTTGGAATGAGCGAAGCGCGCCGAGTAGTTCTTCTTCTGTAATCTCGGCGGCTCCGTCGCGCTGCCTATCCACCTGGTGATGAGGGTGCGTCTTTTCTATTTCTTCGTTAAGCTCGTCGATGATGTTGCTTTCGAACTCTAGGTCATAATCTTCGTTTTCTTCTTCAGTTATACTGAAGATCTTTTCCCAATAACTTCGGAATATCTCTTCAACTTTTTCTTCCTCTTCTTCGATGTTTCCATTTTCTTTCTGTAGCTCGATCTTGTGCTTCTTTCCAGTTGATCCTTTAAGAATTCGGATCTTCTTCCAAAATTCTTTGGGAGTTGCTTCGTGATCGAGGCTCTCGATCGCATCCTCCCATCTTCTGTTTTGTTGTTCGAGGATCAACTGGTTCAATTCTTCTTTGATTTCTTTACTTCTTTGCATCGAGTGTACTGATGCATTCATGATGTTGTGTTCATACATTATCTTCAGTTCATGGTATAGTTCCTTCATATATTCGGTCCACTCGTAGGTTGAGATGGTCCTATATGAGGAACGAGGGATACAAGCCCTATCTGCGTCGATGATTTGGTTATTGAGGTCATCGAGTGCCTCGTCAATCTCCTCGAGAATTGCCTCGTCCAGGTTGGGCGGATCGTAGGCCTCGAGAAGGTGTGCATACCGTGCCCAGTCTGCTCGTCTGTAGTTCTTCCTGACTACTGCTGGGACTTGTATAGGGTTCCTATTGATTGTGAGTAGGATCCCTATATGATCACTGCATGGAACCTGGACTGGTTCCATGTAGTAATTGAACGGTAGCTGACGATTCACCAGACAGATGTCTGGCTTTGTGGCACATCGTTCTCTGACATAGGTGGGGAAGTCGGGGCCTATCCGCTGGGCAATATTTCTGTCCAGCAACAGGTCCAGGCTTCTCCCTATTCCGTTGAAGGCCCTGTAACCGGATTCTCGGCATCTGGCGTTTAGGTCCCCCATTAGTATGGTGGGGGCTCTTCTGCCAAATAAGCCAGTGAGAGTGTGAATAGGCAACACATCTCTCCTTGGCGGTTGATATCCGGTTGCAATGATCAACTTTCCTAAGTCGAGCTCGACCTCAATCGCGAGGTAGGATTCTTCTAAGTTTCTTATCTGCTTGTATTTGATCCCTTTCTTTATTGCAATAGCGGCGCCATCGTACCGCTCTTGCGAAAAGTTCGTGATCAACACATCGTAGTTCCAGATTTTCATTTCTGTATTACGCGTGTCGATCCCGTGCTCTGAGATCAGTATGATGTCTGCATCAATTTCTCTGAATACATTTCCGTAAAGAATTCTTTTCGTCGTCCAGCCGTTGGTGTTGATTTCCATTATTTTCAGTCCGTTACGTAGCATGATGAGTTGCTTTACCTATGTTTCTTCTTCCCCTTTTTTGGTCTGGGGGCTGGTTGGGCGATTTTACTCGGCCCAGGGTTTTCTTTTTTCGGGGGGGGCTCGGGGTCTTTGACCGGCTTTTGGTTGCCCGCGTGCGAGTGCAGGGGCCCTCTTCGCTGTCAGATGAGGATGATCCATCCTCACTTCCAGCCTTTTCCTCTTCTTCTTCCTCTTCTTCGGTTTCCTCTTCTGATGGTGCACCAATCATCTCCTCCAAACCGGATTTGGTGCTTTTATTTTGGATTATGGAGTTCTTAAAGGCTTGCGAACACTCGGGGTCTTCTGGCATGGTTACTGCCGGGAGGTTGTTCGCTTTCAGGAGCGCATTGAGCACCTGGTTATAACAACCAGGCTTCACTGCATTTGCCACATTTGCATGGGTTATGCAGATGAATATTTTAGCGCTCAGATCTCCTGATACGCTAAAAGGTGCAGGTCCTGGTGCAGTGTTCGTCACTGTGTTCTTTTTTGCGGCGCTCGCGTACGTCGTCTCCTTTGCTTTTCTGTCTTCTTCTTCTTTCCTTCTAATAATCTCTCTGCGCTTGGGGCAATTAAGAGCCATCATCCGATGTTCCCCTTTGCAGTTAAGGCACTTCTTGGTGTTGCTTTCGCACTTGTCAAAACGGTGCCCTTCCGTGGCGCACTCACTGCACCACAGCTTGTTATTGTCTGGGCAGGTGGTGGAGGTATGGGCTTCAAGTTTGTAGCATACAAAGCACATCTGTATGCTACTGAACTTTTCCTGCTGTATATTCTCGCCCGGAATTCTCATGTTAAACACGAGAATACCATTTTGGGTAGCCTTTCTCGCCATGTCCGTGGTTGCAAATGTAATCTTAAATACGTGGGTATGTTCGCGGAATTTGATGATTTCGCGAACTTGTGCCCATTGGTTGCTCTTTGTAATCTCCTCTTTTAGCTCTTCTGTGCTATGCTCGCCTACCCAACTTTCGACTTTGCGGCAGATGAGGCTTCTATTTGCTGCCACCTGGGGGGGGGGGGGTTGCTTCTAGTCCGGTCTCCTTCAATACCCTCGCTCCCTCTTCTGAAAGGAGCTGGTCTACGTCTCTGGTTTCGGCACACATGGCGATGAAGCCTGACGAAACTTCAATTAGTTTCACCAGTGCCACCTTGAGTTGTATGTAGAGGGTTTCACATAGGTCCTTCTTCGTTGGGGTCTTTATTCCGGCCATGGTCCTTAAGGGGACCCTCTTAGTGAGGGCCTCCATGGTCTTGCTGCTCTTCTTATTCCTTCTTTCTCTGAAATCAAGTGTAATTAATTTTGTTTTTGATATGTGAAAAAAGTTAGGGTGTGGTAAAGGAGGTATAGGATGGTGTGAGTGGGGTTGGTAATGGGTTTCAAGTAATTTGAGAGGAACGCCCCCGTCCATTTCTCCTGTTGCTCTCCCGCTCGTATGCTGCCAGTATGAGGGATGATAGGGTGATGGGGTGGGTCTCGGGTGGGGACCTCAGAGGGTTGAGCTTGGTGGACTTAATGCATAGCGGACGAATCAACGACCGCTAAGTTTTTGCCACCCCCTCACGGGTACATACGCCATAACTGCATCCAACTACATAGAGACGGGTGTAACTCCCTCTATGATTCTGGCCGGGTCCCCCGGGTGATGAGGATTCCTCCTCCGTCCGGGACTCGCAGTTATGCCCCAGTATCGAGACGATTTCTGACTTATGCTTCTGCTGTGGGCTAGGCCTCAAACCAGTGTTCACATAAGTCCTTAATTATGCCAAACCAAGTGGCTGACATAGTTAAGACGAAATCAATGAATGGCAGACATCCGAGCGGGTTCACACGCAGAGCGATGGACGGGAGCAGTGAGGCGCTTAAGCCCTCATTGAATTATGAACTTCGACGTAAAAAAAAAAAAAAATATGGCTCTCTTTTGAAGGATGAATCTGGGTTCACCTTAAGACTTCCAGAATAGGCTCGTTTCTGCAGCAGCGCTCAAAAGTCAATCAGACACTAAAACAAGTAAAAAGTGCTGTATCCAAAGTTCTTCAGCTGTACGCAGTAAAACGGATTTTCGGCCGTCGTTTTTTCGTCAAACCTGCTACTGAAGAGTTCCCAGCACGGCTTCCGAAGGCAACGGTCATGCCTGACGAACCTTGTGGAATTCTTCCACTTCCTTCCTGTTCAGTGAGCATGATCGAGACAAGGCGGTGGATGTTGTGTACCTTGACTTCCAAAAGGCCTTTGACAAGGTACCACACCGCCGCCTTCTCCGGAAAGTGCGTGCGCAGGGCATAGGCGGCAAGGTAGCAGGTTGGATAGAGAGCTGGCTAAGTGACAGACGGCAACGCGTAGTGATGAATGGTCGGGCCTCTGAATGGGCGCCCGTATCTAGCGGTGTCCCTCAAGGTTCCGTCCTGGGACCACTACTGTTTATTATCAATGTCAACGACATGGACGGAGACATGGTTGCCAAAATCTCCAAATTTGCCGACGACACCAAGCTTGGTATCAATGTGGCAAAGTAGGGGAACACTGCCAGCCTCCAAGAGGACCTTCAAAGGATTGGGGAGTGGTCGGACACGTGGCAAATGCCTTTTAACGTGAATAAATGCAAAGTAATACATATTGGCCACCAAAACCCCAAATCTCAGTACTTCCTTAAGGGAACTGCCCTTGAATCGAGTGACACTGAGAAGGACTTGGGTGTTACTATCACGCTACTAAAAACAACTAGCCTCCCAGCTTCAAGGGAAACAGTTTGCCATTCAACTTGACGAATCTACTTTAAGGGATAATGAAGATATGCTATTAGCATATGTCAGTTCCGATGAAGATAACTTAAGAGAAGTAATGCATTTTGCTAGAAGTCTTGAAACTAATACTAGGCGAAACAATTTTTAAAGTTGTAGTTACCCTGTGGAAATATCGTGGCTTGTGCAACCGATGCTGCTCCATCTATGACTGGCAGGCACAAAGGATTTTTTGTTTATTAAAAAATGTTCTTCCTCAAGTATTTTGTATACACTGCGTGATCTAACAACAACATTTGAGTGGAAATTTGCATGACTCCATTAATATTGTAATAAAAGCTGTCAATTATATCAAATTAACTGCTCTTAAAGACCGCCTTTTGCGTGACATTTTTCACAAAAATAGAGAAGAGTTTAAACGCCTTGTAATAAATACAGAGATTCGATGGCTATCGAAAGGGAATCGTCTTCTTCGCTTTGTAGAACTTTATGATTTAATTATTTCGTTTTTAGGAAGTAAGAAGCTCGAAAAACAGTTGACTGCTGTGGGGAGATGCGGCATATTTTACTTAACACATATATTCGAGAACAGAATATACTCAATAAGCAGCTACATAGTGAACAATCTAATTTGATATTATGCAAAGAGTCTGTTACTGCTTTTCTTGCCAAACTCAAGCTGTTCTAAATTAATATCGCACGTCGCTCATTAGAACAGTTTCGATGTCTGGACTCAATTGGCAATGAGCTGAATGACGATGATCTTTCTGTTTATGTTGAACATTTAATAAAACTGAATGAAGATATGCAATCTCACTTTAAAGACCAACTGGTAATGAATATACCAGGCTGTGTAACAATTTCTTTTGAAGTTGATGCCGCTGATATATGTATAACCTTACAGGAGAGGCCTATTGAATTACAGTGATGAAATAGCTAAAGCTTAATTCAAACGAAAGAAACATAAAACATGAAATAACAGTGACATTGCTATAAAATATCCATTGCTCTGGGAAACAAAACAAAGTTGTATGCTATTACTTTTCCAACATCCTACCTTGTTGAACCTAGCTTTAGCTGAATTTTACATTCGCTATCGAAAGATCGAACCGGCTTGGTGTTGTAATAGAAAGGTGATCTTCGTCTGTCATTGACAACATTGAACCTAATATTAAAAACTTATCGATCACCCCCAGGCACAAGGATCTCATTAAATTAATTATGTTTTCATTTTTTAGTATTTACAATATATTGTCACATCTCTCAAATATATAGAGTGTTTTACCTAATATTTTTACTACCCACACCGGGTCCAACGTTGAGGAGAAGTAGACTGGTTCCGTGTTAAGATTTATTTCTAGGCCTTTCATGGAAGGGGGGGTTTGAAAGGAAGATAATAGGGCAGAAGGACACCACTTAAATGTACTTATAGCAGCACAGGCCTATTACGGATCTTTACTATTGGCTACAGAGACCAACCCCCCTATATTTACAATCCCAATCTATTTCAAAGACACAAACAGATCAAGCACTACATCAGCTTAACCAGATAATCCCTTATAATTGTAAGTGCAAGGGAAGCGAAAAGCAGAGAAAACACATGAAGAAATGAGATAAATAAAAAAGGGGGGAGGAGAAATGGATAATAAAAATCTACTTTTCTACATGCAAGCATTCTAACCTACGCCATTGTCAAAAGGTAGGAGCCCGTCTGCAACAAACCCCAGAAAATAGAGGAGAGGGTTAAGCAATAATGTATGAGAGATGAAGATTGGATGGGGGTGTGTATGAGAATTCATGGTGTGGTTTTTGAAAATGTGCGATGTTTTAAGTATCTTGGGTGTATCATAAATAACAATGATATAAATGATGCAGAATGTCGAGTCTGAAATGTGACAATAACACGAGAGTATAGTGTGTGCTGGTGCGACCATTGCGAATGAAAGTGATATTATGGTATGGAAAGGAAAGAGATCGACAGTGAGAACAATGCAAATGGACAATTTGTGAGGGGCGGGGACTGTTCGGAAGGAGAAAATTTGAGGTGGGGAAGATTGTTACTACTCATCTGCACTCGGTTGATTTCTTTTATTTTTCTGTGAGGACCTACAGCTTAATTTAAGATTCGATTGACAGCGCGGTACAGCGTATGGCAGCTTCCGTGTCTTATTGAGTGCCTCAAACTATGGGTATCTTCGTGCACGTTACCTGTCCCGGCACCGCACGAGAGGGATCGCCATCGCTTGTCCCTTGTATTCGGGATTGGTTCCTCCACACCTGCGTGCGGAATTATCGAGTTCCTGGAGGAGTCATGTCTCCTCTTTTGGTGTTGACTACATGCTCAGGAGCCAGGGGAGGCTCCCTCCCACGCGTAAGCATACATCCTCTTTCTGCCTTTTTGTGGGTTATTGTTGGATTGTTTTTTTTCATTTGTTTGTTTATATTGTCATTTTTAGTTGATAATTTATCCTAAGAATAGGCCGTCTTGATCAATTTCTATGACCTTCGTAGCAGTTGACAGATGGGCGTTTTATATCAAAATAAATAATAAAAAAAGCAGCCTCCCTGAAGTACGCCGGAATTGGGACTCCGTCTGGCGCCAACCTCATCCGATATGGCTTAAGCTCGCTCAGAAGCGCTTTGTCCTCTCGACCAGACCAAAGTGGAAGAAAATTATAAGACAGCAATTAAATGGATAAGAGGGAATGTGTGATGAGAGCTTGTGGCCGAAAGCTGCAAGAGAGCGTTATTTTTGTTATTAATTTTGGTAAAAAGGCTATTAAGAGCGTTATTTTTCTTATTAATTTGGGTAAGAAAGCTTGTCAGAGAGCATTATTTTTATTATTAATTTTGGTAAGAAAGCTGGTTAGAGAGCATTATTTTTATTTTTAATTTTGGCAAGAAAGCTGTAAGAGTACGTTATTTTTGTTATTAATTTTGGTAAGAAAACTATTAGAGAGCGCTATTTTTGTTATTAATTTCTTCAATACCAGTTTCGGTGTCTCTCGCACCATTTTTCAGGTGCGCATCGCTCGCTGTTAATTTGGGTAGGATATAAAAACACGTCTAAGATGTAAAAGCGAATAGTGTACAGATGAAAGATGTTGCGTAAGGCACCAAAACTGGTATAAAAGAAATTAATAACAAAAATAACGCTCTCTAAATGCTTTCTTACTCAAATTAATACCAAAATAACGCTCTCTTACAGCTTTCTTACCCAAATTAATAACAAAAATGACTCTCTCTAACAGTTTTCTTACCCAACTTAAATGCAAATTGGTATTGTAGAAATTAATAACGCAAAATAACGCTCTCAACCCCAAGTTTAAGCAAATCGTGTTTAATGCGATTTTCTCTCAAAACATTCAAAATTCACGGATGTGGTAGATGAACCATTACCACTCTTATAGCGGGCTGCTGGTATACATAATCGCCATGTCTATGATTAGCGTGCGTGACTAAATGGAGTGAGTTCGCGGCTAACATGTTCCCACATAGTAGATTCGAATTGCTTGTTCAGAATAGGTTCAGGAGTGTAAGATAGAGGGAGAGCAAAGGAGGAGGTGAATACGATGTTGAATCAAACATTGTGAGAGAGCGAGAATTCGCGAGTGTTTATGGTGAAACGTGAGATTGAATTTGGCACGAATACACTTGTCTGGGACAGTTCTATGAATATGTGCCCTGTTTGGATTTACAAAGATTTACTCTGTTGGATTTGCAAGGGCTGAAAATGGGTATAAAAAGACCTATAATAGATTAAGTAAAATGTTAGTACGGGTATAAGTGGATGTAAGATGGATCGAGGGTATGGTTGACATTTGCGGTTTACCTGGAGTAAATAGAAACGGTATATTGCGGATTTTATTTGTTAAGATGCCATGTGTCGCAAACACGCACTTTCACCATAAAGGTATGTAGCAGTATTGATGAGAAGATGGACGTGCTAATTTGAGTAGTAGATGTTTAATTGATTTTCCATTAGTACGTGAGGACATGCTCGATGCAGTGTGTGTTGTGTAAGTTGCAAAAGTGGAGGCAAGTTATGTTAGGTTACATGATTGCTTAATGTAAATTGCGAATAGTTAGAATTTGAGTGAATCAGTGATAGGAGGGTCAATGAGAAAAGAAAGGAGTGAAAAGGTATATTGTTGTGGTTGAAAATTATACACGCATATTAAGTCAGGAAGAAAGATGTATAAATGATAACACGTGGGAGTGTTTTATGGAATTATAGTGAAGCGTAGAGGAAATGTATGTGACTTTGTTACGATTGGTGGTAAATGAGTGTCGAATGTTGGATGCTACAAGTTTCTACAAAGAGGTCGAAAGGGAGCATGAAGCGTGGCTAAAAGTGTAAAAGATGGTGGAAGAGAAAGAAGGCATCAAGTCATAAATTCACAGCTCACAAGAGGCGCCGGGGCTTCTCTAGGTGGGTGCTAACAAAATTAAGTTAGGAACAGTAATGAAATGTACACCGACGTGCGATGAGTCAACTATATACACACACTCATACACACCCTTGTACATATATGTACAGGGTGGCCAATAAGTCACAGGACACTACAGTTACAGTTAAATAAAAAAAATTGCATTTGTTTTCCGTTAAGAACATATTTACACACAAAGTTGTACGTGGAGTGTCCTGAAACCTCTGGGTCACCCTGTATCTCCATGACTGGATATCACTATTAAAAAACTCCAAATGAGGTCACAAATAAATAAAATTAAATAGGTAGCCATAAAATGACACAGAGGAGAGAGATACCGAAACATTTACACGTGGAAGGTCCTAGAGAATATGGTACCAGATCCAACACCCTCCGCACTACAAGCTTACATTAACGACCGCACTGGACGCAAGTGCGTTAGAAGAACCCTTCCCTCGAGAGCCCCCGAGCGTATAAGAACCCTGCTTGCAGCCAGCCTGGGACACGAGGGGCCCAGGATCTTTAACGTACTACCAACAAAAGTGAGAGACATAAGGGGTTGCCCGGTGGACAAATTCATTGCTGAACTCGACAGGTTCCTGAGAAAATTGCCAGACGAGCCTCCAATTCCTGGATACACTTCAATCTGCCGGGCGGCCTCCAACTCTATACCGGACAACGTGGACCTCCAGAGCAGGGACGCTAGGGCCGGAATCAGCGGTGGCCCACCATGACTGTGAAGGATGAACTTCTAGACTACACCAAAAGTTTTAAAAAAATAAAGTCACTTTACCAAATTCCAATGTTTATCATATATTTATCTAACCTATTCTTGAAAGTTGCTTAACGGTTAAGCAACGAAATAACTTAACTCATGAAGAATTTAGAAGAAAAAAGCAACTAAAAGAACAACTCAGGTCTAAGGTGCGCCTTCTCCATAAGAAAAACTACGAGAGGTCTGCGACTATTTTACCAACTTTCATTTCCTGTCGGTGACAGTACGCACCGCAACTTTAGGTAGATAGGCGTGACATCGGGTGCTATTTCTAATTGAGGGGTGTTAATTTTGTCGTTTTTTCCTGTTGTTTTTTCTACAATGTAAAGTGTCAAAATATGTTTATTTTAAACTTTTTTTTTAATCTCAAATTGATTTTTTATATTTTAAAATTAAAAAATATATTCAGTGTTGCTCTTCTGAAAGCTTGTATAGTATCTACATATATTTTGTATTTATATAACTGAATTTCTTCATATTTATCAATGTAGCCTCAGAAGATGACCAGTTTAGTTGAAAGCTGCCTCGGGCAAATAATAAATAAGTTAAAATGATTTTTTACGATTTTTTTTTTCTCCTCAAGAAATAGTCACTTATGGAAATTATAAAGTTTTCAAGAAGCTAAACAATACCTCTTCTGCTGTTGAAAATAAACATATATATATATATATATATATATATATATATATATATATATATATATATATATATATATATATATATATATATATATCACGTGAATAAATATAAATATTTGGTTTTACCACGTAGGGAAAAAGAAAGATTGATTGGAGCTCGTACTTTCGTTATCTTAATAACATTTTCAAACTCACAATGGTTTATGAAGAGAGAGACACTGTATTTATACAAAGCAGATGGTCAGATTTTTAATGACCCCTGATAAGTTTAATTTGGGGAAAAAAGATAGGATTGGATCTAAAGAAAACAAACCGTGGCTAATATTTACATTTCTCTCCTTTGTGCTGGAGATTAGGAACGATTCAAAGATATTTCTGCTAATAAAATCATTTATATGCATTATAGTATCGTCTTTTGACCAGTTAATCTGGTGACCCTTCTTAAGCCTGTGGACGTCCAAATAGACTTTCAACATTATAATATACCCTTTTTGTTAATGTAAAAATAGTGAACAGCCTTATTCATATTTTTACCAATTTAAGGTCATTTTGTAAGCTTTTCATTATTCCCTCCGTAACTATTTTAATTTTTCATGTTAATTCAAGTAGGCTTTTTATCTATTGAAAAGGAAAAGAAACGCGATAATATAATATTTATTTAGTTTGCTTAATTATAAAATATCTATGTATATGAATATATATTAATCGCAATACAATACTTCCTGTACATTTTGTTCTAATCAAATAAATGGACGATCTGATAAAAGAACAATAGACCTGGGCGCTAAATAAGAAAATAGCACCCTAAAAGAAGGGTCCGAAATATCACTATTAAAATTATTCACATATATTTATATTTATTCAACTATCAATATTTATATTGATACAAAAGGAAAATTCGTAAGATAGCAGTTTTATTATTTTTGAAAAGACATGTATATATAAAATGTCTAAATTTAATGTTCAAATTTAATGTTTACGAATCTTGAGTATAATTGGTGAATTGGAAAGTCTCTTAAGATGGAGATCACCATATATGGGCCCGATAACGAAAAATTGTATCATAATAACCGATAAATTGATAACGATAACCTTATCGGCGATAACCGATAGTCGATAACTTGCGATAAATTTATCGCCCGATAAGATGATAACCGATAAATCGATAAATCCAAAATTATAATACAATATTGATTATTGACTATTCATAGCCTTATTTCATAATACAATAGTAAGAATATTTGAATACTGTTTCTTAGTTTCTTACCTGGTGAGGCCCTCCTTCATCTTCTCATAGGTTTTGAGGATGGACCTACCTATTTCTGCCTCCAAGGCACGCGCGGCTCGCCCCTGTGCTAAACTGGAACCAAAAACTGAAATTATCGATTATCGCTAGTTTGGAACCAAAAGTATCGGCGATACCGATGAATCGATAATGTGGAAAAAATATCGAATAGCCGATAACCAGATATCGTTATCGCGATAACGCCCACATATGGAGATCGCAATATCTGAAGACTTTCCAAGACCCTGCCGATAAAAAAAAAAATGAATCCACCACTGCAGGGGTTTTTTACCCATAAAAAGAAGCTCTGATTACCTTTACCCAGCCTTCAATCAAGAAAGAAGAAAACTCCACCGCATGTAGTGCCTCACGCAAAAGGCACTACCGAAAGAAGAGATTCGGTCGCCACCAGAAGAATCAGAACCCCTCCCTGGTCACCGAGAAGGAGGTCAACTATACTTGGTCTGCCACACCTGGAATCTCGCCCCACAAGCAAAGGAAGAGGCCATAACAATCACGGGTGTTTACCTACATATCAGGAGCATATCCGTGGATAAATTTTAAATAAATTCTAGCAGTTATTCAATAACAGCATGAGCATATACCCTACCAACCCCAGCGCTTATCCGTTAAGCAGAAAATCTAGGAGCAATGAGAGCATTCCTTGCACCCTTTATTTTACATGTGGGTAGAATAAAGGGTTTGAGAACCTAAAGATCTTGTCTAACAAATCTATGAATTATTTCACCAAATGATTTCCATCTACTATAATAGAGCAGTACGCATAATTCACCTCGACTTTCAAAAGACGATTAATACAGGACCGCACGAGAGGCTCTTAAACTTAAAGCGCACGGAATAGGGGGAAAATTCTTAAATGGATAAAACACTGGCTCGCTGATAGCTCACAGCGAGAGGTCATAAATGGGATAAACTTGGACTGGGCCCAGTAACCAGTGAGGTTTCTCAGAGGTCAGTTCTTGGCCCATTATTGTTCATAATATATATTTAAACCACATCGATAACGGGTTAATTAGTAAAATTTCTAAATTCACGGACGACACCAAGATAGGAAATAGTGCTGCAGTTAGATGCGATGTTATGGGACTGCAACGAGACCTAACCAAAATGATCAAGGGGAGGATAAATGCAAATGAAGTTTAACATATGTAAATGCAAAGTCATGCACTTTGGATGCATAAATCCGAAGTCGAATTACCATATGAATAACCAACTCTTGGAATCTGTAATATTTTCAGTAGCCTCAAAATATATAAGCAATGCGTGGAAGCCACTAAAAAACGAATCGAATTCTAAGATACATCGCACACAATTTCTCTTATGTCTATAGTTAGAAATTTTATCCTAATTATCCCTTGCGATTAGATGTTTACGTGACCATCTGAAAGAGGTTTGTAAAATCTTAAAATGTTTTTTTCTAACATAAATTATTCGCTATTCTTCGAGATGGATTATATAGGGCGAATACCCGCCAAAATGAATTCAAATTAGTTAAAAAGCCATTCATGAGTGGCATAGATGAAATAATTTTAAAACCACTCAAACGAGGAACAGCCTCCCTGACCGAATAGTGAAAAGTACATCGGTTAATATATTTAACAAGGTCAACAGACCTAAGTCGCATGCTCTCAATTATTCTGACCTATGACCTTATGACCCTATGACCTTCAAAACTTTCAACAATTCCTTTAATAATCCCTGGACTAACCTTAGGAGGACCTTGGCAATTATATCATTCGAAAGAGAATGTAAAAATAAAAACCATAAAGGATTCGAAATTTTGTTAGCCAAAAAACTCATTGAAAAGTAAAATGGTTACCATCCGACCGACGACCTACGGACCGACATATTAACATATACAGAGTGCACGCGAATAAAAATAGTAGTATTCACATCTAAATGTAACCTAGTAAGAGCACGGAAGAAGATCACCTTCTAAAATCAGGACGGAGTGAATATACATAAGGGCTCCCATGCAAGTTATAGCAGCGGTTTTTTGTTCGTAGAGCAAAACAGGAGTCGAAAGTGTTTTTCCTATTCCTTTCTGCATTTCCTCTTATTATTATTATCAACACTAACAGACGCGGGATGAGGGAGAGAAGAGCTATGCCATCAGGCTATATGAGTGCCAGAAGTAGTATACATATAAGAACATGTGCGGTAATAGGTACACTCGTAGATAAGTGTGTGCGTACTAGGAAAATTGCATGATATGCAGGTACACTCGTACATATGCGTGTACCTAATCAATATAATTATATTAAATGCCATATATTGTACTCCCTAGGATGAGGTGGGATTAATCATATTACTTCTCGGACTGGCATTGAGTGGGTCCTAGGCTCTTTGCAGGTCCTATTTTGTAGCTATCTCTCTTTATATATATATATATATATATATATATATATATATATATATATATATATATATATATATATATATATATATATATATATATATATATATATATATATATATATATATATATATATATATATATATATATATATATATATATATATATGTATATCAGCCAAGGCTTCGACACTAAGATTAAAATTTAAAATCTAAAAAAAAGCAGCCATGGTTAAATTTTTCTAAATTTTATGAACTTCGTCAATTATAATAATTTTAAAAAGAAACTCTTAAACTCAATTTCCCCCCTTTCAAAATATCACGTTGCTAAAATATAGTTATTTAAGAAGATATATAAAAATAAATTTTAGGCACTTCACCATTTGTAATTCTTCGGGTTTTAAAAAATTCACAAATATTTTGATACTTATATTTATTGCTAAACTTCACTATTTTGTTTTTTGTGTTGTATTTTCTCTCAATCTGGGTCGTGTTTCGATATATGACCTAGCTTAGCATTGTCCGCTAACTTGGTAATCTTGTTTACTAATCTCGACTCGAGATCGTTTATGAAGATAACAAAAAATAGATGATCTAGATATTAACCCCTGATGCAATCTGCTGGTGACTTTAACTCAATCAAACGATTCTCCATTCATCAACACAGTCTGCATACGGTTTGTAATTCAGTTATTGATCCATCGCAATAGTTTCTCTTATCCTCTGCGCTCTAGGCTTTTCCAAAAGTCTCCCATGGGTAACCGAATCGAACACCTTTTGTTAAATTCAAGTAAATCAGGTCTACGAATTAATGACAATCATATTTTTTTTCATCAGATAGTGAAAAAAATCGTTAAACATGAACAACGTCTTCTGAAACCCTGTTGGCTCTCCTTAATTAATTTGTTTTGTTTTTTTACAGTGACCCACAATTTCGTCTCACTATTAACTCTAAAAGTATACCCCCAACCGACTTTAAGTTATGAGGTCTATAATTTATGTTAGCCCCTTTCCCCCCTATTTAAAAATTGCGGTGACATTTGCTAACTTAAAGTCTACAGGAAAAATACCATCTTTTAAAGATGTGTTAAAAATGATTATAAGATGTTGTTCTTAGTTGATCCTCAGGAGCAGATGATCTCTACCCCATCCAACCGTTTGGTGGGGTTTAGGGAGAAAGCCTTTGACCTTACAACCTCTGTTGTAGACTCACGTCAACCTTACCGCAATTAAGTGGCGCGGCGCTTTATGGAATACTGTTTTGAGGGACCAGGTTAGTGTGGAAGGTAGCTGTTTCCTTGATATGGGAATTTTATTTCTCCCCTTGTACTAGTGGTCCATGTAACAGGAAGTGAAAGTTAAATTGCATTTAACCTCACGCGGGACACATCAAATGGCGCGGTCCCACTCCACGTTTGCATCCAGGTGGCGCGATCGTGTCATATCCACTTGGAAATATCTGACCGTGATGCTATGATCTCGTTTTTAACTCTTTAACATACCTTGCATGAATTCTCTGTATTTTTAAATTTTTATTTTATAATCTGAAAGTTTGAACAATAAGCTTCATTTGATTAAATAGAATAGCATTGAGATCACATTTGCCGACATGTTTGCCAATGGAGACACTTTCAAACAAGATTTTCAACCAAAAAACCCCCATTTGATTCCTATAATTTTTATTTAAAAAATCGAAAAAAATCTCTTACTCGTTATCAGGCCGCTCCACTATACTCCACTGGCCACACCACTATAATCCACTCCTCTATACTACAACGATACAAACATAGAACAAACTTTACCCCGATACCAACATGCACAAGATGCAACCAAAACCCAGACAAAATAGAAAACCTCATAGAGTGCCAAAACCTCTCACAAACACCTACTCATAGATTGCCCAAACCTCACACGAACACTTATTCATAGACTCTCTTAGGGACTTTGGAGACCCACCTAAGGAGCGAGGTGGCTTTCCTGGGAGCCACCCATCTTGGAGAAGAGAGGCAGGGAGGGGGAAGGCACATACAGTAAATTAGCGTTTTCATCATAAAAATTTACATTTGGAAGGTTACAATCGCCATTATGATTGTCAATCGCTGCCTAACAACATTCCCAAGAAAGTAATATAATTCCTCGTCATTTTGTTAATTTTGTGCAGGAGGTCTATATACTAAAGCAAAATTAAGCTTAGTGTAATATTTAGACCCGTCCACAGCGCAGTATAAACAAATGCAAGGGACTCTTTAAGAATTCAGAAGAAAATTAAAATAGCTGCTATGCCTTATTTAACTTGGATCGGGTATTTATTAGGTGTATAATACAATAGGTTGTGCGAATTTGACCCACCAGCCATATAGTATTTAGTGTAGGCTCCCTTTGAGGCAGGGCCCGATTGACTTAAAAAGGGACCTAATCCTTGAAAATTGAAGGAAATGGGAGAAAACAGTGTCCTCAACAGTTATTCTTGTCGTATTGGAGGAGGTAAATACAGGGTTCCCCCCAAAAAACGGGCCCCAAATTTCGATAGGCCTCATTTCTTGATTTTCTGCAAGGATTGAATGAAACTTTGTTAATAACTAGTTTATTGTGTTTAAAAACATCATATCAAAACATGAGAGTCTTTGTACTTTTCTTCTTTATTCTAGAACATGTGTTCGAGATGACCTTCACTTAGCTCTGTGTATTTCTTGAAGCACAGCACAAAGTTGTCCATGACGTCCTTACAAACCGACCGACAAATGGCTCTGATCTCCTCCCTGATCGCTTCCTTGAGTTCCGTGATAGTCCTGGTTCTCCCTGTGTACACACTGTCTTTAAGATAGCCCAGAGAAAGAAATCTGGGGGGCTAAGGGCTGGGTTGTGAGGTGTCCACTCAAAATCAGTCTTGAGACTGATCACGCGGTCACCAAAGTTCTCTTTTAGCCAATCTCGGGACAGGTTTGAGGTGTGAGAGCTTGTTCCATCTTGCTGAAACCAGAACTTCCCCATAAGCGACGGGAACAGGGTCTGCAGCTTCCTTTTGAATGTTCTGAGTACCTCAACATACCGTTCCTTGGTGACTGTCACTGTCGCGCCAGATTCCTCGAAGAATGTTCCGATGATGCCTCTGGCTGAGATTGCAGTCCATACCGTGCACTTAGCGGGGTGTAGGGGCTTGGTTGCTACCTCATTTGGCCCGAAGGTACCCCAAAATATATTTGTCTTCGAGTTTACCTTTCCTTCAAGATGGAAGTGAGCTTCATCTGAGGCCCAAAGGAGGTTAAGGAAAGTTGAAGTCTCCTGAATCTTCTCCAGTATCTTGACTGCCATAGCCTTTCTCTGCTCCTAGTCTTGGGCTGTAAGGGTCTGCTTCGTCTGTATTCTGTATAGGGAGACCTTTACATGCATTACTAGCACTCTCCTGCAAGCCTCACGGGATATACCGAGGGAGTGACTTCGCTTGCGCACAAAGCGTTTTGGACTCTGCTGAACTAACTCTCTCACGCTCTCGACCAGCTCAGCTGGACACTTCCTGAATGGCTTGGACGGTTGTCACTGGCTGCATTGAGGTTCTCCACTGTCCCATAGTTCTCGAAGTGGGCCACCCAGTCCTGACTTCTGCTCTTGGAGGGGGCTTTTTCCCATTCGAACTGATGCATGAAAGTGTCCTGCACTTTCTTGAAAGAGTCTGTCTTGTAGTAATGTTTGACGCAGTATATTCTTTGCTCGAGCTCCCATTGAGATCTAGTTGTGTTCACAGGCCATGCTTCTGTCATGTCCTGCAAAGTAAGGGTGATTAGGGAATGAATGAATGAAGGATATATCACAAAGTGTGTGCAGGCCCGTTTTGTGGGTGGGGGTGACCCTGTATTATCATACCCCTCACCTAAATAACCCCGTTGGTTAAAATGCCCTCGTTGATCGAGGCTTTTTAAATTTATAATGAAATTTCTAAGTTTTATTCGAATTTTTGAATACTTTGATTTTTGCACGAACTCGTTCCGAGCGGTTAGAACCGACATCTTGACCTCGGTATTTAGGGTCCATGAGGTTTGTTATATCCCTTACGATTTCATCATTCATTTAAAAAATATATTTTGTCTGTATTTTACATAGGGAGTAAACAGCCCTTCATCAGAGCACGCATCGCCGCCAGAAAGTGGTAAAGTTATAAGAAGTGAAGATGGGTACAGGTTAAAAGGCCGAAAAGCCAAAAGAGGAGACTACCTAGGGTGTCAGAGAGCGTGCCCAAGTCTCCCGATTGCTGTCCCCGTTGTGTTGTAATCCGTCGCATTGGAGTGCTGAGGTTTTGTTATGGCGTGAGTCATGACGGTTCCAAGTCAACAATCTCTGAGTAGTCGAGATTTATAACAGTGGGAACCAAAATGCGGCTCACAAAGGCATTCTGTGTGGCTGCCGAACCAATATTGTCTGTTATATCAAATTAACCCTAGTAATTCAAATGATTAATAATTGCCAATAAGTTTATTTAGCTATTTACATATATTATTTAATATATAAGATATAACGTATAGGTGCATATATTTATGAATAAATGTAATATTTTTTAGAATTTAAACGTATAATGTGAATTTATAATTTAGAAGTTTCACATAAGAGAGCTGCCAGATTGAGTGAGCTACAGGTAGCGAATTTGACTATTTCAAAAAGTTCCTCGTTACTCCTTTTGGCGTTTGCTAGTCTTTACTCTTATTTTTTAACATTTACTTTATTATATTAGTCTACCCACTAACCAAATTCTCTACTTTTTGTGAAAATATTTGCGAGTTTTCTTTAATATTAGCTAGTAACTCTGCCTGATTCAATTGAGACACACCAATCAGAATTTTCCCATAAAACCCCCAACCTTGCAGGACTAGTTCAGAATTTTAATTCTGAGACTCGAGCTTGTCGTTCGTTGTGGGTCGAGAAATAGGCCATGGAGTCAAGTTACAGCTCATTTACAGCCTCATCGCCTCTTACAAGTTTCGAATTTAATTCTGGACTCAAGGTGTAATAATGTTTCTCTGTATATTTTCGTTATTAGCCATTATCCCTTCCTTATTAACCTTATTGTGTGTTTGAAACGTTTATTATTGTCCAATTAACGAAGTTCTAAGTTCGAAATTTAAGTTCCAGTATTTCAAATCCCGCCTGGCGATTAATACACATTTTATCAGCACGAAACTCACTGGGCTAAGCCCCGCCTACAAGTTCATCCAAAGAACGCCATCTCTTGGCCAAAATATGAACCATTAAAAATAGTCTACATGTAATAATAATTTTGAAGGGATGAGCAGGACAGGTAACCAAAGGATTGAATTAATGGAATTCGGTTTAATTGTGTACGGTCTTTTATAAACTAATGTTTAGGTTTTAATCTCGCTATATGTTTGTGGTCTATATTATTTTTAATGTTCTCCATATTTGAAACCAAATCCGCATAAAAGTATTTTCTTCATAAAGCTTTTAACCAACGAGGGATTATTCATCAGATAAAAGACTTAGTGAGAAAGTAGTGAAGTTAGGGAAAGTGAAAATGTAGGGAAATGCGTAGTTCAAATAGCCAAATAAAACAAACAAGTAACATAACATAATTCAATGGATGACACAAGGGCCTATCAGAGGTCATCCGAATGACCTACAACCCAATGAACTGAATCTACCAGATTGTGTCTGACTTAAAAAAAAACATCACCATCATGGCTTGTCGAAAATTAAATCATTCAGCTTACTATTATTACACTACAAATGAAAGAAGTTGTCAACATCCAATTTATCTCTCCCAGATTTATTTTACAAGATCACTCATATTCAGTAACTTCAGTCTATTTACATAATGAAAGTGACTAAGGGAAATAAGGTATCATCGTTTTGCCCGCCTTTACACTGAATCCAGGAGGTTGATATAATGTCTATGTGAGAGTATGGAACGTACATACTCGCATGCCGCCAGACAATCGTGGGAACGAAAGAAATTTGTCGTTTGAGTTGACCTTCGTCTCCTCTCCCCCCAACCCTCCCCCGACATTCTACCACCCTCCTCCGCCCACCCCTTGACCTAAGTCGTTATCCGTGCAAACTTCCCCAACAGGCGACAGGAAGTCTGACGAAAGAAGGCCTATCTCACAGAGAAGCCTAAATTCTATTTGCCTTCTTTATGATACAATGGAGATTGTCCAGAAGGCGCTGCAATAAGCGAATTGTCGTAAATGGAATCTCTCTCTCTCTATTTCACACAGTCCGCGGTATAAATGACAACGCCGTTCATCCCTCTGGAGAAATGTTCCAAACCTACACGCGTAACCCTCACGTTGAGTGAAAGTCGTTGCCGTAACGTATCGACTGCCAACGCGCCGCTGAGTTAACTTGGTCGCTGTCTCAGTGTTCCTGAGGCAAATCCCGCCCCGCAGAGTCTGTGACTAGAAGAATACGCTCTGTTGCTCAACGTAACTTGAGAAAGAAAAAGGAACATCCAAATAGTTACTGGAAGTTACTATTTGTTAGTGTCACATCCAGTTAGGAGTGAACTAACCGGAACTGCAGTCAGCAGCCCCGAACCCGTCGTCTTATCCCCCCTCTCCCCGAGAACTCGTGTTAACGCCACCCGAACCACCCCGTCTGGACCTGAGTAGTCGTCTCTCCAATCCATCACAATTAATGGCAATCTGTAAACCCAGTGTCCTTCTATTCTTAAATTACCTATATAATTAACAGTGATTGATACTCCCATTGAGTCATTATAAATCTAGACGCGTAACGTCAGTGTTATCCTTCCCTCCTTCTTTATTATTATTATTTATATTTGCTGTCAACCCGGACTGATCCGGTTTAATATTTAATCCTTATTTACCTAAATGCCCGTTTAACTATTGCTACTAATTATTATTTTGGTGTAAAGTAAAGTTTATTTTTGTACGTGTGTTTATTCGTGGCTCCTCCTTTTTGACGTACCCGTGGCAAGACTTTAATTAAGAATCCCTTCTGCTAATTTATTTAACCTGTATTATGCATTCTTACAATTTAACAATCACAAACCTCCCCCCAGCAACAAGTGGGACTTTTATAGAGAGAATCCTGGCCGCGGCGCAACCCGCCTCTAACCAGCTTTCGCACGTTCAGTAGGAATTAAAGCCTATATATATATATATATATATATATATATATATATATATATATATATATATATATATATAATGATCGTAGATTGAGTCATAGGGTCTCAATACCATCGACTTAAACAAAAGCGGTGTGTCCAGATCAAGGACTAGAATAATTATTGGACCAGACTATGAGCAATTCTACGACATATATAAAACTGGTGTCAGCTTTAAGGGGTCAAATTTTTGAGAAAGCGAACTCATATAACCTAAAACTTGCCAACGTCCAAGGAAGCTTAAATAATCTAACGTAAATTTTAATAATTATAGTTTATTCCCCGAAGGAATATAAATAACCATTAATAATCCTTTCCAGATAGCAAAAGCATAAGCTAGGAAAATATTCGTTATTTTGGGAATTAGTTATTAGATTGTATCGGTTAGGAATAATCGCAGCTTCTAATTCTCTTACCAGGTGCGTAAGTTCTTTCGTTAGTTGTCAGTTGCGTCAGCAAGAGCAGCAATGGCTTCACAATCGTTCGAAGTTTTCGTCAAGCAAGGACAAGCTCTCGGTCTCACAGGACAGGAACTAAAGGAATTCGTCCAAAGCGAACAGCGAGAGGAAAGAGCACGTGAAATGGAAGAAAGAAAAGAAGAATTGGAAGAAAGGAGAAGAAAAGAAGGGTTAGAATTGGAAGAAAGGAGAATAAAAGAAGAGTTAGAATTTGAAGAAAGAGAAAGGATTCGAAAACATGAAAGGGAATTAATCAGAGACCAATTTGAAGTCAGTTCTATTGGATCCCGTGATCATCAACCCCAGGCCCCCGCTATGAAACTTCCCCAATATAAAGACGAGGAAGATTTGTGCTCATACTTAACACATTTTGAAAAGATCTTCGAGGTAAACGGATAGGCAAAAGAATTCGAAGGAGTCAGTAGATTGTTCCCATTGCTTAGTCCACGCTTAAGAGAAATTTTCATCTCGTTACCGCATGAAGCAACAATAGACTACAGCACCTTGAAGGCCGAATTGCTATCCAGCCCGGTCAAATAAGCCGACATTTTCGATATATCCTGAAGCGAAACCTCCAGTTCTGGCTAGAATCCTCCAAAGTCGAATCGGAGTATGAGGCCCTGATTGACTTTATGTTAAAAGACCAGCTATTGTTTCCCCCTCCCTCAGGAGATCCGAGCATTCGTGCAAGACCGCCGAGCGTCTACCTTTCAAAAATGCCTCGAGGAAGCTGATCTCCATGCGACAAATCATCGCCTATACCCACAGGATACCCGGAAAAATAGTCCCCCGTCCCCGAAGAATATATTTAGTCAATGGAAGTCCCAACAAAGGAAACCCCCTCCATTGATAAGGACCACAGCCCCGTTCAGGCCAAAGAATAAGCCTTTTGTAGCCCACGAAGACAGAAAACCCCCAGTCTTCAATACCCCCTACAATAACCAGCACCAGAATAGGCAGGTTATATGCTACTCCTGCGGTTCCCCCTGACATTATAAGTCCCAATGTGTACAGAATTCCAGCCTACGTCCCACCCAGAGCCAACAAGTTCACCAAGTAACCGCTACCCTTCCCCCGGAACAGCCGGCCGCGCTTACGTCATCCCCCTCGTCTCCATCCCCACAGGAATTTCAAGTGAACTTCCTGTTCAACAAGAGTTCCCCCGGAGGACTAAATTTTGAAACCGGCTCGATCAATGGCTGTAAAGTGTCCACCCTCGTGAGAGACACAGGGTGCACATGCATTGTGGTGTCGGACAAATTGCTTCCCCCTGTCGACCCCCAACATAAGAAGTACGCAATTGTACACGACTTATTGGGTCGATAAAATAGATTCTCGGTAATCCGCTGCCATGTACAGTGTAAATATTTTACTGGTTGGGCCGACGTAGTGGCAGCCCCAATCAAATTTTGCTCGGTACTCATTGGCCAGAGTGCACTACTCTCCCCGAGTGAAGTGACTCAAGCTGTCGTCACTTGAGCGCAAGCTAGCCGCGAGGCCTCTCCCACAACGCGCCTTTTCACCCCAGAGGCTCCTTTAGAGGTTCCAACGAGTAATGCACAATTCCTCAGAGCTCAGCAGAGCTGCCCTTTACTTCAATCACTTTGGGAAAAGGCCTGAAAGAACGAAGAGGTGATCGTTCGAGGGAACCGTCCCATAAGGTACATCATTAACGACTCCCTTCTGTTTCGCACCTCGCAAGATGAGTCTGACCCACCTTCCAAGGTCATGTGTATTCCGCGCACACATGTAGACCAAATCCTGCGAGTAGCACATGAAAGTCCCATGACCGGTCATTTCGGTCATAACAAGACTTCTCAGCGAGTATTTAAATACTTTTTTTGGCTCAGTGCAGCCAAAGATATTGCAGAATTCTGCAAAACGTGCGATTTGTGCCAGAAAACCACTGCAAAAAGTCGAATAGCCCCAGCTCCCCTGCAAAGAACCTCAGTCATTTCAGAGCCCTTCTCGAGAGTCGCCATCGATCTCATCGGACCAATTCACCCACCTTCCGCCGAAGGTTATACGCATGTACTAACATTGATAAACTGCGCTACCCGGTTCCCAGACGCTGTCGCTCTAAAAAGGATCGATAGTATCTCTTGCTCTAAAGCCTTATTTTCATTTTTTCTAGAGTAGGATTGCCCAAAGAAATCTTGTCAGATAGAGGCCGCCAGTTTACCTCTGAGCTCATGGAACACGTGAATACCCTGCTCCAAATCAAACCTATTTTTACCACGCCCCTCCATCCGAGTGCGAACGGCATGTGCAAAAAGTTCAATGCGACCTTGAAAAGCGTCCTCAAGAAGCTTTGCATGGAACAACCCCAAGAATGGCACCGATATTCGCATGCCGCGAAATTTCTCATAGGACCATCGGATTTTCCCCGTTTGAGTTCCTGTACGGGAGAAACGTGCGAGGGCCCCTCAGTATTTTGAAGGAGTTATGGACAAATTCCAGTGTGTGTCCAGAATTAAGGAACACATTCCTTCGTCCTCGAACTAAGGAAAAGATTAAAAAGGTGTTCCGACATAGCAGTCAGAAATTCCGAAATTAATATGGAAAAGTTTCGGACATACTTTGATCTAAAGGCCAAACACAGAAAACTGAAGCCCGGAGATGAAGTTTTGCTCTTACTCCTCACGGAGTCCCATAAACTTCTCTCCCAATGGAAAGGCCCCTACCCCGTTCAGAAAACCCATGGATCGGTCGATTACGTAATACAGACACCCGCAGGTGATAAGTTATATCACATAAACATGCTAAAAAAGTATCATAGACGGGCCTGTATAAACAATATAGTCGCCTTCGACGAAGAAAGGGTAATTGACGCCGTCCACCCAAACAACCCCCTAAATATTGTTAATTCGATTTGCGTATAGTCAAGCGAAGATTGTCCCCTCCCCGTCCTCCCGTCCAAGCTGCCCCCATAAAAGAACCTTTCCCCGAGTTGGATGTAAACTCCGACCTCACCCCTGCCCAAAGGAACCAAATGATGGCGCTTTTGGAAGAATTTAGTGACGTCATTTCCGAGTCCCCAGGATGCCCGACTCAGTTCGAACATGATATCGCCCTCACTACGCTCGAACCTGTGCGATGTAAGCCCTATCCCGTACCGGTGCACCTAAGAGACGCTTTCAATGAGGAAGTCGACAATCTTTTGCAATTAGGGATTATCGAGCCATCTACGTCCGACTACTGTTCCCCAATAGTCATGGTCCGCAAGCCAGACCAGTCTTTTAGGATGTGCGTCGATTTTCGGAAGCTAAACACCATCACCGTGTTTGACGCCGAGCCTCTTCCCTTAATTGACCAAAATTTACATCTCTTCGAAGGAGCCGCCTACATCACTGAGATAGACCTATGTAAGGCCTATTATCAGATCCCCCTAAAGGCATCAGCGAGGAAACTAACAGCCTTTCCTACAGACAAAGGTTTAATGGAATTCACTTGTCTACCTTTTGGCCTAGTCACTGCCTGCAGTAGCTACAACCGCATAATGCGCCGTGTAATAGACGGTTTAAAAAACGTTTCTTTTTATTTTGATAACGTGTATGTGGCTACACGTTCATGGAACGACCGCATCTTGTCCCCCCGCCCGCTTTTAGAACGCTTAAAGCATCATGGCTTAACGATTAAACCCTCAAAAGGCCGTTTTTCTTATAAATCCATAGAATACCTTGGATTTAAAATAAGCGAAAGTCATCTGACTCCACAGAAAGAGAAGGTAAAGGCTATTGTAAATATGCCCCTACCGTGCACCAAGAAGCAATTACGGTCTTTCCTCGGTGCCGCTTCGTTTTACCGCCACTTCGTACCCTAATTCGCTTCTGTAGCAGCTCCTCTAAACGACCTGCTAAAAAAGAAACTCCTGGACCGCCTCCGGTGGAACCCAGACGCCAAAGCGCACTTTGAAGAGCTCAAAGAGAAGCTAGTCTCCGTCCCGATCTTAAAACTGCCGAACCCTCAAAAAAAAATTGGCGTAAGGACAGATGCCTCCCAACTGGGTATTGGCTGCGTATTACTCCAATACGACAAGGACCAAGAACCCGCTCCTATAAGCTATGCGAGTCACCGACTGACGGCTCGCAAAAGGGCGTACGCTACGGTAGAACTGGAAGCTCTAGCAATTGTTTTGGGGATAACAAAATTTAGAATGTATCTGGTAAGTCGTCCATTCCTCATAGAGACTGATCATAGACCGTTAGCCTACTTAAAAACTTGTAAAAACCGAAACGGCAGGCTAATGCGTTGGTCATTATTGCTAGCTGAGTACCATTATGAAATCAGGTATCTAAAAGGGTCTGACAATGTACTCGCAGATTACCTTTAGAGAAACCCAATTTCAGATAGCGATTAATAGTTAATTATTTATTTTTTGTGTGTATCTCTTTGTAGAAATAATTATTTCTTGCCTGTACTCTGTATGTGTTTTGCTTTGTTTTGTATATGTAAATTAGAGAAACTGACGTAGCAGTAGTATTTTGTAGCCATTAGATACTAAGGTAAATTCCTAACGGTTTTGATAAAATTACCGACTCAATTGTTCGAGTCGAGGAAGATAATTACAAATTCCCCCGGTGAAGTTAACTTTCACATTATTCCTTATTTCATGGCGGAATAATGCTCCTCGAAATAGGTAGGCAGGTGAGGGTATGGAACGTACATACTCGCATGCCGCCAGACAATCGTGGGAACGAAAGAAATTTGTCGTTTGAGTTGACCTTCGTCTCCTCTCACCCCACTCTCCCCCGACATTCTACTGCCCTCCTCCGCCTTCCCCTTGACCTAAGTCGTTATCCGTGCAAACTTCCCCAACAGGCGACAGGAAGTCTGACGAAAGAAGGCCTATCTCACAGAGAAGCCTAAATTCTATTTGCCTTCTTTATGATACAATGGAGATTGTCCAGAAGGCGCTGCGAAAGGCGAATTGTCGTAAATGGAATCTCTCTCTCAATTTCACACAGTCCACGGTATAAATGACAACGCCGTTCATCTCTCTGTAGAAGTGTTCCAGACCTACTCGCGTAACGCTCACGTTGAACGAGAGTCGTTGCCGTAACGTATCGACTGCCAACGCGCCGCTGAGTTAACTTGGTCGCTGTCTCAAAGTGTTCCTGAGGCAAATCCCGCCCCGCAGAGTCTGTGTCTAGAAGAATACGCTCTGTTGCTCAACGTAACTTGAGAAAGAAAAAGGAACATCCAAATAGTTACTGGAAGTTACTATTTGTTAGTGTCACATCCAATTAGGAGTGAACTAGCCGGAACTGCAGTCAGCAGCCCCGAACCCGTCGTCTTATCCCCCCTCTCCCCGAGAACTCGTGTTAACGCCACCCGAACCACCCCGTCTGGACCTAAGTAGTCGTCTCTCCAATCCATCACAATTAATGGTAATCTGTAAACCCAGTGTCCTTCTATTCTTAAATTACCTATTTAATTAACAGTGATTGATACTCCCATTGAGTCATTATAAATCTAGACGCTTAACGTCAGTGTTATCCTTCCCTCCTTCTTTATTATTATTATTTATAATTGCTGTCAACCCGGACTAATCCTGTTTAATATTTAATCCTTATTTACCTAAATGCACGTTTAACTATTGCTACTAATTATTATTTTGTTGTAGAGTAAAGTTTATTTTTGTACGTGTGTTTATTTGTGGCTCCTCCTTTTTGACGTACCCTTGGCAAGACTTTAATTAAGAATCCCTTCGGCTAATTTATTCAACCTGTATTATGCACTCTTAGAATTTAACAATCACAAACCTCCCCCCAGTAACAAGTGGGACTTTTATAGAGAGAATCCTGGCCGTGGCACAACCCGCCTCTAACCAGCCTTCGCATGTTCAGTAGGAATTAAAGCCTATATGTATATATAATGATCGTAGATTGAGTCATAGGGTCTCAATACCATCGACTTAAACAAAAGCGGTGTGTCCAGATCAAGGACTAGAATAATTATTGGACCAGACTATGAGCAATTCTACGACAGTCTAAAATGTGTGGACCATGCCTGTATATAGTACTAAAGATATGGTCATACATAAGAATTTACAAATAACATCCTTACTCTAATATCTTCTCAAGAGCTACTGGCCCTGTTATTAGGGCCAGGGGCCTTGTTAACATTTAACTCAATTAAAAGTATATTAATGGTTTCCCTAATACATTAATGGTAGTCAACACTTCTTTCTCTGACTTTGTATTATCAAATTAAATTGTTAAGTTCTCTTCTGTAAATACTGAAACAAAATGGTCATTAAATATTTCCTCATCAGTTTCTCACCCAATCCCTATTTTATCTCTGCTAGATTTGCTTTTTATTTTCTAATAACTAAAGAATTTTCTTGGATCTTTGTTGTTATTGTGAATAATTTAATTTCTGACACAATTTTACTTTTCTTTCTAACTTCTATTTTCAAGAGTATGCCCTAACCGTATGCCTTTTTCTGCTGAGAATTTTTTCTAGCTATGTCATGATTCCACCATAATGGTTTCCTACCTTTCCTTATGAACCTCATCGGATACTGGCGCCTGGACTAAATGTAATACATGCTTAATGGTATCCCACATCCCATAAAAATCTTCCCTCCCAATTCTACATGCTAATTAACTAAATATAACAAGTTTCGAAGCTTTCCATAATCCCCTTTATGAATATATGCAGCTTTTGTAGCCCTTTTACATATTTTAGCTTGCTCAGTTCCCTAGTTAAAATTAACCATCTGATGATCCCTATTTCATAATGCTTCCCAAATGGCCAATTTTTTTAACCAAATGGTCATTGTTGGAAAGTACTATATATTTTACTAATTTCCTTAGATTTAATCATCAATATGCCCAGTCTGTCCCAATGGTCTGTAGAAGACTCCCAAATGTATCATCCTATATTTCACTTATCCTGACATCTCTCCACAATGACTCAACATCATCCTGCTTTATTGAATTATGGTGTTTTAAAATAAATAATTATCTCCCACCAGTTCTACCTGTCCTTTGACTAATGTACAAGTTATAACCATTTAAATCGGAACAAAAGAGATGGATAGGTAGTACCTACTTGAGATCGACCCTTATACTACATCGGTGGCAGATTCTCTAGCTTGGTAAGGTGTTTTTTAAAGTTCGATTTCACGGTAGGCCTAAAAGTTATCTTTTGGGGTAGGCTCAGAAAGTTATATTTTGGAGCAGGTACAATTAGTTCTCTTTGTGGTGGAATAAAAGTTCACTTTGGGATAGGCATAAAAAGTTACTTTTGGGGCTAGGCATAAAAAGTTCTCTTTGGGGTGGAATAAAAGTTCTCTTTGCGGTAGGCATAACATGTTCTCTTTGGGGAAGGCACAAAAAGTTCTCTTTTGGAGTTAAGCATAAAAATTCTTCTTTGTGGTAGGCACAAAAAGATTTGGGGTAGGAATAAAATATATCTTTGGAGTAGGCATAAAGAGTTATCTTTTATGGTAGAGATAAAAAGTTATCTTTTGGCATAGGAATAAAAACTTATCTTTTGGGGTATGTACAAAAGGTTTGCTATGGGAAGTTCTCTTTAGGTTAGGACTAAAAAGTTCTCTTTGTGGCTAGGCAGAAAAGTTCGCTTTGGAGTAGGCATAACAAAATATTTGGGGGTTGTCATTCAAATTTATCTTTTGGGGTGGGATAAAAGTACTCTTTGGTAGGTAGGCATATAAAGTTTTCTTTGGGGTAATCTCAAAAAGATTTGAGGTAGGCATAAAGTTTATCTTTAGGGGAAAGTATAAAAAGATACCTTTGGGGTATGTTACCAAGGGTTCTCTTTGAGGGTAGGCATAAATGTTCTCATTGGAGTAGGAATAAAAGTTCTCTTCTTGCTGTAGTGACAAAAGGTTTGAGGGTATGCATAAAAGTTCTTTTTGCAGAAGGCATAAAAGTTCTCTTTTGGGGGACGGGACAGAAAGTTTTCTTTTGAGGTAGGCATAAACGTTCTCTTATGCCTATGACCTTAAGTTCCGTTTATGGTAAGGGTAAAAAGTCTTCTTTTGGGGTAGGCATAAAAATTGATCTTTTGGGGAAGGGACAAAAGGTTTTCTTTTGGTGTAAACATAAACTGTTCTCTTTGGTAGTGGACATAAAGTTCTCCTTTTGAAGGAGGTAAACAAATTTGGACATAGGCTTAAATGTTATCTTTGCAGTAGACGTAAAAATTTATCTTTTGAGGTAGGCCTAAAGAGTTATTTTTAGAGGTATGTACAAATAGTACTCTATTGGGTTAGGCCTAAAAAAGATGGAGGGGGGATAAGTATAAAAGTTCACTTTTTGGTAGGCCTAAAAATTTACGTAGGGGGATAGGCATAAATGTTTACTTTAAGGTTAAGCATAAAAAGTTCTCTTGGAAGAGCATCAAAATATATCCTTTGGGGAGCCATAGAAAGTTTTTGCGTGTAGGAAGAAAAGTACTCTTTCGGGGTAGGCAAAAATAAAATCTTTGCGGTAGGCATAACAGTTTTCTTTTGAGGTAAGTATAAAGTTTTCGGATCAACTGGAGAATCCGCCGCCAAGCTTGCCAGAAATGTTCCAACTGGAGAATCCGCCGCCCAGAATTACTCAACTGGAGAATCCGCCGCCTAGAATTACTCAACTGGAGACTCCCCGCCCAGAATTACTCAACTGGAGAATCCGCCGCCCAGCTTACCAGAAATGTTCCAACTGGAGAATCCGCCGCCCAGAATTACTCAACTGGAGAATCCGCCGCCCAGAATTGGTTAACTGGAGAATCCCCACCCAGAATTACTAAACTGGAGAATACGCCGCGCAGCTTGCCAGAAATGTTCCAATTGGAAAATCCGCCGCCCAGAATTACTCAACTGGAGAATCTCCGCCCAGAATTACTCAACTGGGGAATCCGCCGCCCAGCTTGCCAGAAATGCTCCAACTGGAGAATCCGCCGCCCAAAGTTACTCAACTGGAGAATCCGCTGCCCAGAATTACTCGACTGGAGAATCCCCGCCCAGAATTACTCAACTGGAGAATCCGCCGCCCAGCTTGCCAGAAATGCTCCAACTGGAGAAGCCGCCGCCCAGAATTACTCAACTGGAGAATCCGCTGCCCAGCTTGCCAGAAATGCTCCAACTGGAGAATCCGCCGCCCAGAATTACTCAACTGGAGAATCCGCTGCCCAGAATTACTCAACTGGAGAATCCCCGCCCATAATTACTCAACTGGAGAATCCGCCACCCAGAATTACTCAACTGGAGAATCCGCCACCCAGAATTACTCAACTGGAGAATCCGCCACCCAGAATTACTCAACTGGAGAATCGCCGCCCAGAATTACTCTATAGGAGAATCCGCCGCCCAGCTTGCCAGAAATGCTACAACTGGAGAATCCGCCGCCCAGAATTACTCAACTGGAGAATCCGCTGCCCAGCTTGCCAGAAATGCTCCAACTGGAGAATCCGCCGCCCAGAATTACTCAACTGGAGAATCCGCTGCCCAGCTTGCCAGAAATGCTCCAACTGGAGAATCCCCGCCCAGAATTACTCAACTGGAGAATCCGCCGCCCAGCTTGCCAGAAATGCTCCAACTGGAGAATCCGCCACCCAGAATTACTCAACTGGAGAATCCGCTGCCCAGCTTGCCAGAAATGCTCCAACTGGAGAATCCACCGCCCAGAATTACTCAACTGGAGAATCCGCTGCCCAGAATTACTCAACGGGAGAATCCCCGCCCAGAATTACTCAACTGGAGAATCCGCCGCCCAGCTTGCCAGAAATGTTCCAACTGGAGAATCCGCCGCCCAGAATTACTCAACTGGAGAATCCGCCACCCAGAATTACTCAACTGGAGAATCGCCGCCCAGAATTACTCTATAGGAGAATCCGCCGCCCAGCTTGCCAGAAATGCTACAACTGGAGAATCCAGCGCTCAAGATATCTGGGCGGCGGATTCTCCAGTTGAGTAATTCTGGGTGGGGATTCTCCAGTTGAGTAATTCTGGGGGGCGGATTCTCCAGTTGAGTAATTCTGGGGGGCGGATTCTTCAGTTGAGTAATTCTGGGCGGCGGATTCTCCATTTCATCCAAGTTTTCTAATGGTAGACATAAAGGCTTCTATGGGTTAGGCATAAAAAGTTATCTTTGGTGTGAGTGTAAAAATTTGGTTATCATGTTCACCCACTTAGGAAAATATAATTATATACTGCTGAGAATCGAAAGATTATTGAAGACTAAGTTGTGTCTTATTTCACCAATTACATAATTGAAAAAAACAAAACATCGACTTCGATGAAAATTCAACATTTGGAGAATTATCAAATCTAAGTTTTTTAGGCAATTCATTCCCAAAATACCAGAAATTTGTTGAAGGTGTTGAGTTGAAGCTATAATAAATGTTGGATTTGAATATGCCATAACCTCTTTGATTAAGTGACATTAATTAAAAAGAAACTTGACACTATTCAAAGCTCTGAACTCTTTAAAAGATGCAAAACAATAAGCAGCATGATGGAACTTGATTTTAACAAGGTCTGCTGACCAAAGTCGCGTGTTCTCACTTATTCTGATTTATGACCTTACGACCTTCAAAACATTCAATAATTCATGGACTAGCATTAGGACGACTTTGGCAATTACATCATTCGAAAGAAAAGATAAAACAACATAAGGGTTTCAAATTCCGTTAGAATAGGCCAAATAGTTACAATATTATTATAAAAAAAAAGCAAAACGGGGACCGACCGACCACCGACATAGTGAGATATAGAGTCACCCGCGACTGAAAATGTGGTGATCTTAAGTATGTGAATATTTTCAAAATAGTTTCATTTGTGCTTTCAATTCCTGGAACATCAGCATACTGTGAAATAATTTTTAATGTAATGTGATCCAAATGGCGAAATGAAAGTAACAGATGGTCCATAGGATTAGGACCACTGAAAAAGGAACTTTTCATATACTTCAATTTGAAAGATAGTCTAGAATTTGCTGAAAAAACAAACTATGACACCCAATTGCTTAAGTCCGCAAAAGGCCAGAACAAGTAAAAATAAATAAAAATCTTTTACTAAGTTAAAGAAAGAAGTATTTTTTAAATTTTATTATATGGGTATATTGGGGAATTAAATTAGAAATGAGTGTATATATATATATATATATATATATATATATATATATATATATATATATATATATATATATATATATATATATATATATATATATATATATATATATATATATAAAGAAGAAGGAGCAAATGCAAGTTCTGTGGGTGATAACAACCACCACAGGGCTGGGAACCCTACAATCAGAGAACATTCTTTTACCTAAGCTAATAAAATTTTCCTTCGGATACATTTTATCTTAAAGGACAATTAACAAAATACTACATGAGCCCCACATTCAAATTCTCGTCTCAGGGTAAGAGGCGCCTTAAATAATATCGAGCTATTTCATTTACACATATACAGATTTAATTTTTACTCAATGTAGGAGAAAAATGGGTTGCATCGGAAATCTCCGTTTATAATTTGAGACAATATTTTGGAAAATGATGCTCGCGCCATGAAGGGAATGGCAGTCTTAGTTTAGCCGGTGCTGGTAGTTTCTGGGGGCGAGATAAAAGCGTGCATATTTTTTTAAAAACAAAATTATCTAGTTTGTACTTGCTACTAATTATTGACATCTTTAGTTCGTGTATGTTAGGGGTTCCTTTCTACTAATTCAGTAACACTTTGATGCCTACGAGAGTACGTCATGTCATGTTTGCTCCTCATCTATGAAATGTGCATGTCAGCAACATGAACACCGATAATTGACCAACATTTGTGAAGGTTGGAAATATAAGTTCTTTAACCTCGTTGGTCACTTATCATGCTCCAATCCGTTTCGGTTCCGCCTTGCTAAGCTGCAAGCCAAGAAGACGGTAGCAGAGTTTCTTGGTGACATAGGATCCAATATTCGTCTTTGGTGATACCTTATCAAATATTCATTTTGGTGGCATCGAATCCAATATTCGTCTTTGGTGACATCCGATTCAATATTCGTCTTGATAACGTCAGATCCAATATTCGTGTTGGTTTTATGTGACGGATCCAATATTCGCCTTTGGCGCGTCAGATCCAATCTTTGCCCTTCCTGGGGTTGATCCCATATTCGTTTGGGGGGGAGGGAGGATCCCACATGCGTCTTGGTTTTCTGTGCCGGATCCAATATTCGTCTTTGGTGCGTTGGATCCAATCTTCGTCCTTCCCGGGGCTGATCCCATATTCCTTTTTTAGAGGGTAGATCCAATATTCGTCTTGGGTGAGGTCGGATCCAATATTCGTTTTAATCCTCAACATTAAAAAAAATTGACCATACCTGCAATGGATCGATATTAGGTAAGATGCTTCTTAACTTTACATGTCATGGTTTGTCAAGAAATGCCAGCCTTAATTGGTTTGTTTCGTTAATTTAGATTGCGAAAAACAACTAAATATATCTTTGACCTTTGAGTATTCCCCTCATATTTATTATTTTTAATTTAAAGCGAAAATTAACGAGGGAATCTCACGTAGAAAGCTTGTTAAAAAAAAATTTCAAAGATAGAGGAAGTGAAAATAAGTGGAAGATATATAAGCGCAATCTTCCTATATTTATTGGGTCCTGGAAAAGACCCAATCCTCCAGATGTTAGCCGCAGCATGCTGGTCTACGCTACATCTGACGTCTCTTTGCGTGAGTAAACACTAGGGCCAGGAGGGCGTGACATTCTTCCAATTAACAAATGGATTATCAATTAACAACCATATCATCTCACCTTATGACCTTCAAAACTCATTGAAATGTAAAACGGTTACCATCAAACCGATGACATAGTAATTTATAATCGAGTGCACGCGACTAAAAATCACCGATTGGACTCCACTTGATAAAAGATGACCGAAAAGAAGAACAAAAACAAGATGCAAAGAAGAACAACAAAAACAAGATGGAGAGAAGAACAACAAAAACAAGATGGAGAGAAGAACAACAAAAACAAGATGGAGAGAAGAACAACAAAAACAAGATGCAAAGAAGAACAACAAAAACAAGATGGAGAGAAGAACAACAAAAACAAGATGGAGAGAAGAACAACAAAAACAAGATGGAGAGAAGAACAACAAAAACAAGATGGAGAGAAGAACAACAAAAACAAGATGGAGAGAAGAACAACAAAAACAAGATGGAGAGAAGAACAACAAAAACAAGATGGAGAGAAGAACAACAAAAACAAGATGGAGAGAAGAACAACAAAAACAAGATGGAGAGAAGAACAACAAAAACAAGATGGAGAGAAGAACAACAAAAACAAGATGGAGAGAAGAACAACAAAAACAAGATGGAGAGAAGAACAACAAAAACAAGATGGAGAGAAGAACAACAAAAACAAGATGGAGAGAAGAACAACAAAAACAAGATGGAGAGAAGAACAACAAAAACAAGATGGAGAGAAGAACAACAAAAACAAGATGGAGAGAAGAACAACAAAAACAAGATGCAAAGAAGAACAACAAAAACAAGATGGAGAGAAGAACAACAAAAACAAGATGGAGAGAAGAACAACAAAAACAAGATGGGGAGATGATCTTCGAAAATATGCTCAAATTGGAAACAAATTGCTCAAGACACCCAAAATTTCGGAAAGATGAGAAGAGATTGCTTTCAGGAGACAGAGTCTTAATCCCTTTAATGATGATGGGGAAAGTTTATGGAGGCAATTCATCCAAGAACCATTGATCCCATTCTTCTTCTTCACAACTCCACCAAGAATTCGATGTTTATCTTCGCTTCCATTTCAATTTGTCATGTTCAAAAGAAGCGTAGGTTCAAATTGATGTGGCTTCCTTGGTAATCCATCAACTCACTTCCTATTTTTACACATAGCATACCCTCATACTTTTTGTGTAGTTTATTTTTAATGTATCACACTCTTTATTTTAGCATTACTACACTCTACCTTTCTAACCCTCTGCTCCTCCCCTCCCACCTCCCGCCTGTTGCTTCCAAATTCATCTGAATTCCCTCACTTATACTTGCCTCATCTTACATATCCTGACAGTCTTATACCCATACGCCCCTCGAGACAGTCACTCAACACCTTCACCCCCTTGCGACTCAAGTGCAATTCATCTATTACATATAAATTCTCCCTTCCAACCCAGGCACTTCCTCTCTTGGAACCTTAACAAAATGAAGATCCTTCTTCCTTGTAAAAAGGAGTTCAGCCCCCCCTCCCCTCTGAGTCAAAAATCGAAATTTGAGTCTATGTTTTGTTAATTCACATTTTGAAGACCTCTGTTACTTTAGCCTCCCCAGACGCTTCATTATAATACAATCCTAATGCCAGAATCAATGTAGCGCGGAGCTGAGCGTCGTGAACCGTATGAGAGCTGAGAGATCCCCATTATTGTGAGGTTGACACATGTTTTTCATGTGGTAAACAATGAAGGTCTGACGTCGAAGGGGTGGTAAGGCCGTAATTGGATTCTTCATGGTCAGAAATGGTCAAGTCGTTTTACTATACTATATCTGGCGCCTCAAATTCCTCTAAAATCTAAAACCTTTTCCGATGGCTGAGTGAAGCAAGGTTCTGTGTGTCCTGTTTCCTTTATATTTCAAGCACATGTTTTCGCCTGCATTGCCAACATCAGTGAGTTACATAGATACACAGATCACACAGGCATTACGGCCCTGACTAAGGCAATCTGGCCTTAAGTCTATAGCACATATACAGTACATAGAATTGTAGAAGCAAAGGATAGGTGATAACGCCTTGTTTACAGAGGAAGAAGGATTTTCCCTTTGTTAAGATTCCAGGAGAGGAAGTGCCTGGGTTGGAAGGGAGAATTTGTATTAATGGATGGATTGCCCTTGAGTGGCTAGAGTGTGTGTTGAGGAACTATCTCGAGGGGCGCATGGGAATAAGACTGTCAGGATATGTAGGATGAGTCAAGTAAGGGTGAGGGAATTCAGATGAATTTGGAAGCAACAGGCGGGGGCATGAGCAGAGGGCTAGGAATGTGTAGTAATGATAAAACAAAGAGTGATACATTAAAAATATACTCTACAAATAGTAAAAGCATAAGGAATAAGATGGATTTGTTAAGAGGGTTAGTGAGTGTAGAGAATTTTGATGTTATTTGAGTCATGGCTTTTATTTGGCAGGAAAGAAAGAGCTTAGATTCAGAATGATGGTCATAAGGTTTCATAGATGAGGAAAGGAAGAGGGGTGATTATTTATATTAGAAATAATCTCAAGTGTAGTGAAAACTACAATTAAAACAGATGCTAACACCGAGTGATTATGGCTGAAAGTTAAGGAGGCGAAGGATAAATTTGTTATATGATTATTATATAGACCTCCAAATCTTAGTAAGGATGCTTCTTGTCCTGTGTAACAGGAGATATAACGGGTATGTAGAGGTAATCATGTGCGTATAATGAATGGGTGATTTTAATTGCAGAAATATAGACTAGGAAGCTCTTGCAGGTAATAAGGAAACTTAGCAAGTCACTAGGGGTGATAAATGGATTTAGTTTTAACCAATAGGGAGAAGATATTAGCGATACAGAAATTGGAGTAAATTGGGGAAATAGAAACCATTGCGAAATTAGATTTAAGTTAGAATGAAACTGGATTTTCAATAGAATATATAAGGCTAAAATCCCAGACTTTGGAAAAGCAGATTATAATGGTTTGAGGAGGTATCTGGAGACGGTTGTTTGGGAACTAGGGAGCGAGGTCAGGACGTGGGATATGATGTGAATGATAGCAGTTGAGCGGGAAGATAACCACCAGGTAAAGAAGAATGGTGTTGATTAGGTATATGAGTCAATCAATCATTAAACAGTTATTTTGCTGGACAGAATATAAACATTCCATTGGGAGATTAGAGGCAAGTCATTCGACCTAAATGGGTTTCAAATAAGATTAAGCATTATATTGAAATTAAAAGGGGCATTTATAAGAAAATAAAAAAAAAATGGTGAGAGGCAATTAAAAAAAAGAGATATAATGAGCTAACTCGAAACATTAAAAAGTTAATTAGGGGTGCAAAGAGAAATTATGAAATTAAAGTGGCGAATAAGGCAAATGACAATACCAAATATTTCCTTAAATTATACAGAACTAAAACTTGAGATAAAATAGGCCCACTTAAAATTACAGATGAAGAGTTAGTGGGTGATAGTGATGCAATGGCTAGGATGTTAAATAGATATTTTCTTTCAGTATTTACTCTAATTGTACCTGAGGGGACCTTGAGCTTCAGGAGTAATGATGAGGATAAATTAGAAGTCATTTTAATTACAAAGGAGATAGTGTCAAAAGAAATAGAATCAAATTTAGTAAAGCACCGGGCCCTGATGGTTTTTTTTAATAGGATTTCGAAGGAATGTAAAGATGTGCTAAGTGAGCCCCTATCCTCCCTATTGTACCAACCTTATGGAAGAAAGTTAAAGTGATTTCTATATTTAATGAGGGAAAGAAAGCAATTATGTCTAATTAACGAGCAGTAAGTTTTACATCAGTGAAGGGGAAATAATGGAATCTAGAATAGCGAAATCTATTACAGATCACTTTGAGAAACAAGTTGATTAATGAATCTCAACACGACTTTACTAAAAGTAAATCGTGTTTGACTAATTGACTGTCTTTTTATAGAAAGATGTTGGATGCTGCGGATTAAGATGAGAATTACGATATTGTTTACTTGGATTTTAGTAAGGCTTTCAACAAGGTGTCAATTTTGCTACTTTGAAAAAGTTAAAGCGCACGGGATCGATGGAAGTATTTTTAAGTGGATCCAGTCAGGGTTTAGGGACAGACAGCGAAGAGTTAGTCGAAGGAATTAAATCTGAAAGTGTACCTGGCATTAGTTAGGTCTCATCTCGACTATGCAGTGCAATTTTGGTCACCATATTATAGAATGGTTATTGCTTTGCTTGAATTTGTGCAAAGAAGGATGACTACGATGAGCCATGGGTTGAGGAGCTTACCTTGTGGTGAAAGGTTTAAGAGACTAAATCTTCTTACATTAGAAAGGAGAAGAGTTCGAGGGGACTTGATTGAACTCTTCAAGTGGGTAAAAGGTTATAATAGGGGAGACATAGGTAAGGTTCTTATTTTCAGTGAACAGGATAGAACAAGAAGAAGTGGGTTTAAGCTGGACAAATTTAGGTTTAGGGAAGAGATTGGCAGAAATTAGCTTACAAATCAAATGGTAGATGAATGGATTAGGCTCTCTAGTCATGTGATAGAAGCGTCCTCCCTGAACAATTTGGCTTGAACCCAAGCCATCGTCAGCGCTTAATGCCACAAAGGCCATAATCGGCTGGCAGGTCGACCCTTGGGTTGTCGAAATGGCCGCAGAAGAGATAAAGTTGGAAAAAGAGAGAGACCAACAATGGGGAAAGGTGACAGAGGTTATCAATTGCCGAGGCCTCACTCACTTGTTCAAATTCGTATTTGAGGAGATGAAAATGACAGCCAAAGCCAAAGAAGCAGGATAAAGCTATTTTACATGAAGATCGTTCCCGATAAGATGGAAAGAGAAACTTTCTTCCAGCTCTTGACCTGCTACAAAGTAGAGGACCACCTGATTAGCGCCTCAGACTGCGCCCAGACCGGCCATGACTGGATGCACTGTGTAAATTGGGTCAGGATCTGCATCAATTGTGCGGGGCCACATCTAACCCTAAGCATACAGTACCTGGTCAGAAAGGAGCAACTCAGCAAGAAGAGGGTTGCAGCAGGCAGACCGCGCTCCTCCTACGCGGCCGCTGCCAAGTCTATACCGGTTCAACGATCCATCCTTAAGCCCATCCAACCTCAAATCATTATACTGCTAACCGACTCAACGCCACTCAAGATGATGTCTCTATCTTTCATGCACACGTAATGAATCTGTCATGCCCAGGTACATTCAACGCAGTGATGAACAAGATGCTAACTGCGAATGGACTGCAACCCATAAAGTTTCCAGACAACCCGCTGTCGGCGAAATATTTTTCAGCCACTAAGACCCAGGAACTACCAACTGAACCAACCCTACCAGCCCGACGATCAGAAAAATAAGAAGAGAGGCCAGCCCGTCCGGAACCTGAAGAAACTCAGGAGACGGTGCCCGCCCCAACCAAAACCAACCTGCTGAGAGTCAATGAAGAAGATCCAAAACGTCGTCAAGAGGACTACACCAGCGTGTCCCTCCGGTCAGTCGCACCGAGAAAGTACAAATACGATAGTAAGGAGATCAACCTCACTATCGCCCTAAATACGCAAACAACCCCACAAAACACAATCTCTCTAGAGGACGTGGCTACAGGAGTCAGCAGAGGCCATTTCAAAAGGTGCTTTGACTCATCCGTAGACGAGGAGTCGCTCAAGGTAGCTTTGTTGGAGAAGAAGATCAAGCTGTACGACGACTGCCTCAAGTCTTACCAGCCATCGCTCTTTAAAAAAACTTCGTTGTTGTAGGCCCTACAGCCGCCCGCACTACCAAAAGCTCACAAGTCGAACGAAGAGACAAGCTGGTTGCTAGAAATAGCCTCGGTATTCTAGCACATAATGCGCGGGAATGGTAGTTGCAGAAGCATAAACTGAGCAATATATATATATATATATATATGAAAAAAACTAACAAAGTGCACGTGAGTCAAAGTTATGCAGATACACCCACAAAGGAAAAGTGAAAAACGATTCCGAGCGCTTTCGTTTTTTTCTTAAAGACCTTAAATAGTGGAAGGGGAGATTAGACTACCCACCTTTGAACCTTAATTAGGGGGTACAAAATCCTGAAACAACTTTATTTGAGATTTTATGTATGTAGTGATAATGGGGTCTAGCATGAACAAACAAGGGCTAAGGTTGAAATTTGGGAACGCATTAATGGAGATATATTCTTATATATTTCTCGAAATATAATTACTGCAGTTTATGACTGGTTTGTCACTATTCCAGTTAATGCTATGGTTAAGATTGTACATATGTAGAAAAAGCGCAGATTGTTCCCTGTGATTACGTACATTGGCTTGATGTTGCTTAACCAGGACATTTACTTCTTTCCCGGTTTGTCCATAATAACATTTTTGACAGTTGTTGCAGCCTATCGAATAAACAATGCCAGGTCGGGAGGGGGGGTGAATTTTGGACGAGGATGCGATAAATTGTAGTCTCGTACTTAAAAATAACATTTATGTTCAGAAGCCTAAGTAAACGAGGTAATTTAATGAAAATATAGTTATAGGGTAAAACTAATAAGTTTTTGGCCTGAAACTTAGTGATATTAACATTAGTTTGATAATAGGAACGCTTGGCGGACTTATAACAATTGTCGAGAAAGTACAGAGGGTGTATCTGCATATATATATATATATATATATATATATATATATATATATATATATATATATATAAAGCATTGGGCCCATATATCCAGATATTCTTCTGCTGTTAGAAACTGGCATCAGTGACGAAATTAAGCAAAAGATTTGAGGATAGAGCGTTCTCCAAAATAACGTTACAGGAGAGAGATATGACGAAACTGTGGTAGCAATCAAGAAAGATTTACAGTACAGACCAGAGAGCCCAATAAGTTAATCGTTTCTGTCGATAATTCTGAAGTGTTCTCTAGGTGAAATCGAAATGGGTGCGGGATACCAACCTCCCCGCCGCCCTTATTTGCCCCACCCTTGACCTATTCACCTTATTCGACAAGGAACACCCATTACTATTTGCCAGGGGCTTGAACGCGAGGAACAGGACAGCAGGCTACGCAAGGACCGACCCTAGAGGCAGGAATCTGGACCTTTTTTTGAGAAGGGAGATCATGGAATGCATTGGGTCAGATTTCCCAACATTTCCCTATCCAGAGACAGCCACTAAGCCGCATGTCTTTCTCACGAACCCTAACTTTATATTCCACCAAATAGTGCCTCCAGGACCTCCGCTGTTGATCACCGTAGCAGCTGCTCCTATACTTATTCCCATTACACCCAAGAACGACTTCCCAAAGGCAGACTGGAAAGAATACAGGAGGGCGTTCCCGTTGGACCTCCCTGATCTGGACGGCTCATCTGAAGAAGATCTCAACGATGAACTTACTGCTATCAACGTCCCCATTTCCAACGCAGACGCATTCGCCATTCAGGTATTCTCTCTCAAAATTCAACTGCCAACTACCCTCACAGAAGAGAGAGTTGTGCTTCAACAGAGGTCACCGCTGCCATGCCTACAACCGCATCTTTGACATGGGTTACACGTCACATGGATTTACATCTAGTTCAACAAATCAGGAGATAGCTGAGCACCGAGCTAACTCACGAACTGAGGAAGAAATAGAAACGTCTAATCGAAAGGTTAGACACCAACAGGGATCCGAGGTCCTTTTGGGCGACCATCAGTAGACTAAAAGGGACAAACAAAACGCTTGGCCCAACCGCAACATCGTACAACGGAACTACGGCGTAAACTCCTAGTGAAAAAAGACGGGCTATTCCTCGGAGTCTGGAAAGATGTTTCAAAATTTCCAAAGAAGAGGAGGAAAACTTCGATCGCGGCATGGAAGATCAGGTTTTCGAATACATGGAGAGGAGGGAGGACAGGTTCAATCTTTACAGAACCACGAACCTCAGTACACTCCATGGCAATTCACAAGAGGAAAACAACGTCACCAGTATGGAATTGTGGGAGGCGATTTCACCGTTCCAACCTAAAGCCTCAGGTCCAGTCTAATCACCATCAGGCACTTGAAAGAGGCGCCCGTAAGACATCAGGCTAGAATGATGAGTCTGCCCAATGCGTTCCTGGCATGGAATACTTCCTGATGGCCTAAAGATTTCGAAGATGATTTTCATCTCGAGACTGGACACCCAGAAATCATGTGATGAATTACAAACCTATCTTATTGCTAGAGATCATTGGGAAGGTTTATGAAAAAGTCCTTAAAATCAGACTAGCAACCCACGTGTTAAAATACTCTCTACTGAACATTGGGTTGGGCATTTTAACCTAAAGCCTCACGTCCAGTCTAATCACCATCAGGCACTTGCAAGAGGCGCCCGTAAGACATCGGGCTAGAGTGATGAGTCTGCCCAATGCGTTCCTGGCATGGAATACTTCCTGATGGCCTAAAGATTTCGAAGATGATTTTTATCTCGAGACTGGACACCCAGAAATCCTGTGATGAATTACAAACCTATCTCATTGCTAGAGATCATTGGGAAGGTTTATGAAAAAGTCCTTAAAATCAGACTAGCGACCCACGTGTTAAAATACTCTCTACTGAACGTGGAACAACATTGGGTCGGGCTAAAGGGTGTTTGATCGATGTCGTCTGTAGAAAGGCAAAGACGGCCTTCGACAAAGTTGGATCGACGGCCTGAAATACAAAATCTCGCGACTGAGACTCGCTCCCCTCACTACGAAAAAAAATCCTCTGTAGCTACTTGACAAACAGGCAAACTGTCATCGTCTTTAAGAAGGATACAGGGGAGGCCTTGGAACTCTTATCCGGTGTCCCTCAGGGAGGATGCCTTAGCTCGAATATCTTTACCATCTTTATGATGACATCCCAAAGCCATTCAACCAAAGAACCCTAAATGTTCAAGGACTAACTCAGCAAGGATAATGGCTAGAGCCACGACTGCTGAATTTGAAAGGATCTTCAGCTTCGAAAGACGCTGGAAGACCAAACAAACGTGGCGAAATTTACGGCAGTTGCAAACGGGAGACATCGGACAGTCTCTTTCAACATAGACAACCGATTCAGAAACCTAAATCAAGCAAACAAAAGAAAAATATATACAGCGGTTTAGTTAGATCTATACTGGTGTACCCAGCTATAGCGCTCAATGCGGCTTCAAAAAGAAATATGACCAGACTACAGAGGGTACAAATTCGAGGACTTTGGTTTATCACTAATACTAGGTGTCAAGAATACCGGAGCTCGAGAAGCCTCCACGAAGAAACTGGAATTGAACTGTTCAATGTTTTTCTCTACAAAAGAAGTCGGGACATCTGGGCCAAGCTATAAGAAACCCTCTCCAAGGAGGCTCTGGTAGTTCTTGACCCAGAGGCAGACGGAGGTAGATGCAAATGTTACCTCCCGAACACCAAAACGCCGAAATCTGAACCAAAATTCAAATAGAAGGAAGGAACCAAATTAAGAAAAAAGAAAAGAAATAAACAAAAGATCACGTAGGAGACAAAAAAGAGAATAATACAAAGCTTAAAATAAAAAAGAATCCCGTAGTAGGCCACTGAAATCAACCACAAACATAAAATAACGGAGAAGGCCCATTCACTGGGCTCCCTTTTTACTACTTTTTTCATCTTTCCTCCCTTTCTCTCTCTCCCGTTTCTTCACTACTCATCCTCTCTTTTATTCTATCTTTCTACTAATCATTGATCATTGATTGATCAGTCTTCTCCTTCCAAGTTTACCTTGAAGCAACTATAATTCGAAACGGCTCAAAAAAATGCCGAAGACTTTAGGAACTTCTCTGAATCTAAGGGAAAAAAGATCTTTTGGACACAATGACATTTTATTTCAATGAGATAAATAAAAAAATATATCAAAAGTATTAAACATATGCATTAACTGATAATATGTAGTGTTTACTGAAAAATAGTACTCCTTCCCAGCCGCACAGTATACCCCGCCAGGAGCTGTTAGGTATAGCATTGGCCAGCATGTTGCTCCTGACATGTGGAGGTTTGCGTGATCAACTGGCCAAAATATTTACATGAAGGTCCGCTATATATCTTCCACACATTCTAATGTAGCGTACGAGAAGTGCAGGGGAGCGGCTTAAAAGCTTCGCTTGAATGAATCTTTCTTGAGACTCAGGATGGCGCAGTGGATTCGGCGCTCGCTAACAGTGGTCCAGCGAAGCGGGAAGCTCTTCGCAACTCGCCTAGGCTACTTTACCTCTTTATTTTTTATTTCCCCTTTTTCCCTACTTTCCTCTATCTCCACTACCTTCTCTATATTCAGCACATAATGAGGGCAATACTCAAATGAGTAAAAGTTACTTTGTTTCTAATCAATCCTAAAGTAATGGAACAACACATCTTAATCGGTTATCTCGTGACAAACGATGACATGCAAAGTTTAAAAGCACCTCTATATCGAGCCATTATATGTATAGTAGTTTTTACAAATCGAGTGGTAGGTAAATGGAATAGGCTCACCAATCATGTGATAGAAGCGTCTTTCCTGAGTAATTTTAAGAATAGATTAGATAGATTTATGGATGAGGAGGGTATGCAGTGTAGTGGATTTTATGGAGAGAGATGTAATAAGGTGCCGAACCGCCTTACATTCTACATCTTATCAAGATAATGGAGCTGCCTCGTATAGTATATTGATTGGCGTTTTTCAGACTCCTTCTTTTCTTGTGTTCTTGTGTTCAAAAAACTATCGCAGTTTTCTGGTCTTCCCTTCAACCAATACACAATTTACGAAGGTTTTCTTGTAGCGCGCAGGGACAACTATTTTTTTGAAGTGGGTCGCTAACAACATCTTATTGCAGGCTGATGCTCACTGTCTATTTTTCATGCCGAAACCATTAGATGGAGGTATGATAGTGAAAAACTAGGTTGAAAAACTTGTATTTCCAACAAGGATGTTGACACGAGAATTACCCATATTGGTGTAATTCGCATTCTATAGGTAAAGGGTAAATGCGGGTGAGACATGACGCACTGTTAAAGGCTTCAAGGCTTCATTAGGAAATACAACTGTCGACTGAATTAGTCGATAGGTGGCATTGGTAGGGGTTATCAATCTTTACATGTCATGTTTTGTTAATAAATGACTTAGAGGTTTGTTTTGTCCGACGAAAAGAAGACACACCGCGGTTGTGTACAATTTAATAGTATTAGAGCCCGAGGACAGGCTACTGAGTTGCTATTGATTGGTAATCTCAGTGATGGAAAGAGAGTCGCGAATCTCACGACATAGAGAATACAAACTCGGCGCAGAGTGTACAACACCATGACAACAAGAAATATAAGAAATCGTTGAGACTGACAGGCAAAGGTAACGTGCGTCTCGTGAGTCGCTGCCTCTTATGTGGCACTGTGATTAAAGTTGTAGACGACTTCGTGTTAAGTCAGTGCGATTTTTTATATAATAGACACCACACGAAAAATAACCGGTCACAATAAAATAATATACAAAATATACATGCATGATTAATGATAGACAGGGTGTCCATAAAGTCTCTTTACAATTTAAAAAATTGATTACAAAGGCAATTGATAAGATATCTTAATCAGACTTGCTCTATTGTACTCAGTGGACATCAAAGTTTTTTTACCTTATTTAATACACTTTGAAAAACACTGAGTAAAATAGAAGAAGTCTTATTAAGATATCTTATCATTTGTCTTTGTAATCATTTTTTTTAAATATAAAGAGACTTTATAGACATCCTGTATATATATATATATATATATATATATATATATATATATATATATATATATATATATATATATATATATATATATCGAGAGAAGTCGGTTCTTTCTTGAGGGTATCGCGACCAAATAAGTTCGTATTTGGATTTTTAGAAAAAACTTGAGAATATAACTATTTCTGAAGTTGAAGTTTTTATAAGATGAATGGCTGAACTTGGAGAGCCTAGATTTTTTTTTCAGTAAAAAACGAATTCATGTGATCGAATGCCTTAATAATGTGGATCTGATCCTATGAACATAATGTCTCTTGTTTTATATGGTAGAGAAGGTGGGCGCGACCAATAGAGTTAGGAGAAGGAGTTTTGTTTGAGAGAGAGAGAGAGAGAGAGAGAGAGAGAGAGAGAGAGCAGAGATCGTGCATAGAGTCAAGGGAAAAGATAAAAATTGGAAAGCAGAATTATTGCTGTTACAAGCCAAGGCCAATAAATAAAGGTTGAAGAGGAGATGAATGAACTAAGAGAACTCACATAGTCACTAGGCGAATCCTAAGTGTATGATGACATGATTGTGTGCAACCTTTTTGTACATAGATCTCTACAAAGAACACCCAGACCTTCTGAATTTGCAAATATAGTTACATTTGTGTGGGTATATATAAAATAACGAAAGGTGAAAATAGCAATAATTAAGAGCATTCGAATCAAAACAATGATATAATTCAATCGGAATTAATCACTTAGGTAGAAATGCAATAATGAAGATTCATTGGCATAGCAAATAGAATAAATAAAAGTAATGGGTAAGATGTACAATAATACGCTGGTTAAAATAATACACGAGTATAAATGACACTAGTTCTTGGGAACTAAATGTTAATCCAATATATCAAATATTATTAAGGTAAATTAATCATGAAAAATAATTATACAGAATAATTAGATCCAATTTGCATAAAGTGTGTAATAATATTAAGACACTATTTACATGATAACATTTAAATATACAAATGATACATTGTGAATATCGGTGGTCAAAAGGTCTTTTTTTTTGTCCAGCTGCGCCACCAATTCAGTGTGAAAATCGAAGGATAAAAATATATCGGTTGAGGGGAATTTCTGTCTTATAAAGATATAAGGGGAGAGTGTAAATAAAATCTAACAGTCATTTGTCGTTTCAATTAATCGTCTCCCCCATCAAATCATCATAACATTTAAAAAGTACGTAGATTGGCTTAAACATAAATACATTGAAAATAGTGAGAGGAAGTCAATTTTCTCATAGTGTAGATTTTAACGTGTGCATGTTGGTATGAAGCGGATGGTGTTGTTTCTTAGATTCCATCTAAGGGAGCGTGTTAGATGTCTGGGAGGAGGGAATTTCAATTGCTGGCACTAAAGGACTAAGTGTAACATTTGCGATATAATTTGTGGGGAATCAAAATGTGCTGGTTTGATACTGCGGATGTGTGCCTTCAAGGGGCCAGTGGGTTCTTGAAGAGTGTATGAACGTTGATGTCTTTTTAGGATTCTATATGGGCCCTTGTGTGGTGTCGTAAAATGGGGCGAATCTGTGTGTGCTTTAGGAAAGCATGAGTGCAAGTATTAAGCTCATTGGGAATAAAAGTATCTTTTTTCAAAATTGGCTTGGAGGTTATTGGGGCAAGTGAGTTCATGGTTTTCTGATGTTGTATGGTTTGTGTTGTAAGGGATCTGTGTTTCTGGTGACAAACAAGTCACCTGGGAGTCGTAAGGGAGTGCCAAAAACAATTTGTGCGGGAGAATATCCTGTCTCCTGACAGGGATTGTTAGGCAAAGCGAACAGAGTTACAGGTAAATTTTTTAGGCAATCACTAAGATCTCCTTTGGCTAGCAGGGAGCTTTTTAGGGTATAACGGCATCTTTCTAACACAGAGTTGCCATAGGCGTTCAATGGGATGTAAAAATGTGTTCTCTGGTAGTTAGCTTTAGTAATTCCTGAAATAATCCTGAATGGAATTGAAGGCCATTATCAGATATTATTTTAACCGGGGCACCAAATCTTGAGATGTAATGAGTGAAAAAGGCACCAACTACAGACTCTGACGTCATGTCTTTTAATGGATGTGCCTCAATTCATTTTGAAAACGGCATATAACAGTGAGAAGATACTTGTAGCCTTCTTGAGTTGCAAGAAAACCACGGGAGTGGTGTGAAATCTTAGGAGACTCTGGTTCAGTAAATTGTGTGTAAGGTGGCTTTGTGTGTCGTGGCACTTTGGCCCCCTGACATGAAAAGCAATTATGAACCCAAGATCAAATATCTTGTCTCGTTCCTCTCCAGACAAATCGGTCTGAGATAGATTTGAGAGTGACTCTAATACTTAAATGGCCAAGATTATGATGAAAATCAAAGATTAGTTTGTGAAATTCGGAGCTGAGATAAGGTCGTACAAAACCTTTTAATAATCGTAAATGAGTGAGTGAGAAGAGGATGGAAGTGCTACTTTGTAAAATTTAAGGGAGATACTATCATCGTTCAGCAAGTTTCAGATCTGTTGATTGGGATTTTGCAAGTGCTGTATAATCAATAATAGAAGAAGAAGGAACAGATGGATGTATTGCATGACATGAAGGATCTAGAGTGCTATTTTGGTATGCCGATGTTTGTGTGTGTAGAAGATTGCAGGTTGCATTAGATGATGGGGGCTCTAGAGAGGGCATCACTAGGATTATCCTTCCCTGCAATATGACGAATGTCATTTATGTATTGTGAAATGAATTTAAATGAACGGGCTTCTTTATGAGAGTGTCGTGTGTTGAGGGATTTAGCGGCACCAATTATGGCCATACAATTTGTGAGCAGGAAGAAACTTGTCTCTTCAAGTAGATGTTGAAAGTGTTTGATTGCAAGGAGAATTGCGGCCAATTCTTTTGTGAATGTACTATGTTTTAATTCCAGGCCACGGAAAGATTTGCTAAAGAAGCCCAGAACCTCCCACTTATTTTCATAATACTGTTAAAGGACGGCACCGAGGCCAAGATTAGAGGGGTCAGTAATGAGACGTAATGGGCAGTCTCACTTTGGAAGTGCCAAAAGGGTGGCATTGATGATATCCTGTTTTATGGCATCGAATCATCTTGTGTTCGGCTGTCCCATTTTAAAACTGAATTGGGGCGTCGTTTATTGGCACCTTTCAATAATTTCATGAGTGGAATCAAGGTTATGGCCGCTTGTCGAATGAATTTCCGCAAGAAATTTCCCAAACCCATGCATCTCTGCAAGTCGTGTAGCATTTTGGGGACAGGACAATCTTTAATAGCAGTGATTTTATCCTATTGGGGAGATATGCCTTGTGAATCAACTAAATAGCCAAGAAAGTCAAGCGCGTCCCCCGAAAAGATACACTTTGCAAGGTTTATTTGTAATATGTGGGATTTTTATTTTGAAGAGAGCTGTTCGAGATGTTACAAATGTTGCATTTCGTCTTCACTGGCTATGAGCAAGTCGTCTACATATAAGAAAACCAAATCTATATCAATCACCCAAAAACATGATTGATATTACCTTTGAAATATTTGTAATGAGTTTGACATTCTCTGAGGTAAGACCAAGTACTCATAAAGCCCGAGGGGGGTCATCATAAACGTCTTCTCAATGGATGCAGTGTCTACAGAGATTTGAAAAATGAACTTTAAGGTCAATTTTAGAGAATTTAGTACAGTTTTGGAATGTAAGGGAAAGGGACGCCAAGAAGAATACCCCCTTCATTTGTTTCATGAATTCTTTTCCTCTCTTTGTCTCCTAAGTATAACTCCACGTGGAGTAAGCTCTGAATCCAAAGAGAAAAAAAAGAAGAAAGAATTTGAATATCCGTCAGCCACCTCACAGGTGGAGTTAATTAAGTTGGGAGTGTTAAAAGCTTTTACCTTGCCGAGGAAGCGCTAATCTCCGTAGTCGGGGAGCTGTTAGCCGAAAGTTTCCCGCCCACATAGTAAAGGCCATAACGACTTGGGTCTGGCGACAAACGCTAATCCATCTGGCCCCTGGAAGTGGGCAGCCAGCCGTCTGAGTCTGCCAACGAGGAGAAACCAAAAAAGATGGCCATTATATAAATACCCTGGCCTTTCGAATATCGGGAAATTGAGTTTGAGAACCCGTCGCCTTCGGTTCAGATCGTGTGTCTGTTTCCCCAAGTCCCTGGTATTCGCTTATATCATCGAAGTTTGATCTCACCAGGCAGATCCATCTCTTTTGTGAAGGCTTACTCTGTTCAGAGCAAGCCTCGAATCGTTTCATCCCCGAATAATTGGCCGGGATTCCTATCGTTTCATCTGGACCCTCCCCCCCTCAAGGATGGCCAGCTTCCCGTGTGAGACTTCGCGCCGAGCTGCATCAGAGTCTCGATTTTCGGAGGTTGCACTTCTCTGGAGCAGATGTGCCATCGTCCGTCTTCAAGGGGGATCGTGAACTCGTCTTCCCCCCATCCTTCATCCTCGCCACCGTCGGGATATTCGGCCGAGAGTCACGACCATTGTCCGTCTCCATTTCCCCGCGCCGACTCGCTAAAGGATTCCCCTTCCTCGAGGTAACTCCATTCTGGTAAAACGACCCTTGCTTGTATCTCCCGTTAATAGACCCACTTTGCGACATATAAATATTCCCTCTGTATAACTGATTTATAGTATCCCATTTAAAAGCTTATTAACAAGTAATTAACGTTACCCGATTGCCAATTAATCTATATTTTATCAAAATCGTCCTTATTTACATTCCTTATATTTCCCGTATGTATATATATATATATATATATATATATATATGTTAACTAGTGACTTATTAAAATTATATTTGTGGTTTTCACTCTTTAAATATATCCTTGAACTGCAACTTGGTAAACTCATTAAACGCTATCGGCCCCTGTAGTAAATCGCACTCTTATACCTGGTAATCAACGAACTACTCTTACGAAGTGAACGTACTTGTACGTACATTAGAAGATATATAACTATATATACATACTCTTGTTGCTTTATCTCTTTCCTCCCAACTAATAGATACATATATGTATATATAGACGTATTGTCGTGAAGTCGGTAAGATAAGGTAAGGGATATTTGTCTCTAACAATCACAGAATTAAGTCGCCTATAGTCACAAGTAATGCGGTAGCTATCATCAGACTTTTTAACAAGATGAATTGGCGAATAATAGGGTGATTTGCTTGGTCTAATTTGTATACTGTCCTTGACAACCCTTAACATTTTTAGAGAAATGCGTCTTGGCCTCTCAGCAGCTGGGGGGGCTCCGTGACAATAAAATGATGAAATCACTGAAAAACGCTATGCCTGATTTAGGGATTAACACGTTCATTACTTGGTTTATAAATATCAGTATATTTGTTTAGTAATTGGTCTATCGGGGAGCCATTGGAAATAAATAAAATGGTAGGAAGAATTGAACTTTTCTTTATGGCTTGACGGATAAATTCGCGGTACCATCAACTAAGCACGATTTCCTTAAATTTGGTAAAAGATTATAGTGCGCAAAGAAATCGGCACCTAGTATAGTACATTACATATCACAAATTCAAATTTTCCACACAAAATTGCACCTAAGTCCTTGTGAGAAGTTTAAAGTTTGAGTGCCAAAAGTACTAATAGGGGTGTCAAAGCTGTGGTGAGATGAATATGTGATTCTTCTTCTTTCTGTTTTTGCACTACGGTATCGGGTAGAATGCTAATTACAGAACCAGTATCACCTAAAAACCTCTTGCCCGTTTTGGTATCAGTGACGTTTAAACAAGGGTGGGAAGCACACAATGACGTAACGTCATCCATCACTGCTGCGGCGCTGCCTCATAAAATCCGGCATGGCACTGACATGTTAGCATCTGGGAATACAGCGGCGTGTCATTTTACCGAAATTCCTGTGATACCACAAGTACCGTTTTCAAGTGTAGGAGAGTTGCAAGAGTAATTGGATTTGGTGCGAGGGCGAGCAGGAGAGCTGTGCCTCCGCGATGGCGATCGTCCTCTTGATGGGTCCCTAAAGCGTTTTAAGGATGCTATTCGGCGGGAGAGGTTAGCCAATTCCTCTCTTATAGGGGTTAGCGCTGTTTCCATTTGTGACTGAAAGTCTGAGAGAAGAGCTTTGGAACTCTGTTAAGGAAATGGTAGAAATTGTGCTGACCACAGTGGTATTATCAGCGTTGTTCATTTTCGAAGAAAGTGTCTTCCTGGCGTCGGTTGTGTGCTTGTTTGCCCTTCGAGGTTATGTGAGTTGCTTGAAGTCACTCAGAGGTCCCTACTTGTAGCGAGAGAAGTCGGTTCTTTCTTGAGGGTGTCGACCAAATAAGCTCATATTTGGATTTTTATAAACAACTTGATGAAAATATAACTTTATTTCTGAAGTAGAATTTTTTTAGAAGATGAATGGCTGAAGTTGGTGAGCCTAGATCCCTTTTTCAGTGAAAAACGAAGTGATGTGTTTGTGATAGAACGAGTTGAAGCTGCGTTAATTTCAACTCCTATCCCATATTATTTAAAACCACGATGCTGCACACGTGCATCTTCGATTCGAAGCTTGGAGCCTTATCGCAGCTACCGGATGTCAATGTTTAAACAAGGAGGTTATCGTCCCCCCGTTCGCCCCCATACGCCGACCTCGCCAGATTGAGTTAGGCTTATGGGCAGATAAGGCATTGTTCTCCGGCCCGGCTGTGCATTCCCTCGAAGCTCCCACTCTATTGTCCCCCCACGCCAAGGAGATGTCCTGGCTATTTATATGGAAGCTTTACCACTAAGATCAGATTGGAGATCCAGATTTTCGTCGCGAAACATCACTACGACCCTCTCTCCCTTTGTGCGGCAAGGGACCTCGACCTCGAGATTCACCATCACTTGTCCAGAAGGAGGACAATATCCCTTGAGTGCCAAAGTTCGAGCCTTTGCGACGCCGAGTCCAAAAAGGCTTCCCCCTTGTTGTTCAGAGGAGAACAGCATTAGAACAGCCATTGTTCGCTCGAGTCCCGTTGACAAGAAACGGTTCTCACCCTTCCCCCTTGTTGTTCAGAGGAGAACAGCACTAGAACAGCCATTGTTCTTTTGAGGCCTTCGCCAAGAAACGGTTCTCACCCTTCCCCCTTGTTGTTCAGAGGAGAACAGCATTAGAACAGCCATTGTTCTTCGAGCCCCGTTGACAAGAAACGGTTCTCACCCTTCCCCCTTGTTGTTCAGAGGAGAACAGCACTAGAACAGCCATTGTTCTTTTGAGGCCTTCGCCAAGAAACGGTTCTCACCCTTCCCCCTTGTTGTTCAGAGGAGAACAGCATTAGAACAGCCATTGTTCTTGAGCCCGTAGATAAGAGACGGTTCTCACCCTTCCCCCTTGTTGTTCAGAGGAGAACAACATTAGAACAGCCATTGTTCTTGAGCCCGTAGACAAGAGACGGTTCTCATCCCCCCTTTGTTCAGAAGAGAACAACCTAGAACAGCCATTGTTCTTCAAGCCGTTCGTCGAGAAACGGTTCTCCTTCCCAAGACGCCACGTCAGGATCCTTTTATCCCCCCCCCCCTTCGGCTGGAACTCGCCAGCGGACCGAAACTCCTTCGCGCCACCTTCCACTGCACCACTAGTGTAAAAGTTACGTAAGCCAAACGTCACCTTTGAGTACTTAACCCTTTTGTCAATTCTATCCTGTGCTTTAAATGGTTTATCGAACCATCCCATCTCTTTAACTCTATATTTGTTTTACCTTTTTAAATCCTTTAAATCCTCGGATTAGCCGAGCCCCCACGACCCTTTTCATTCCCTGTTTATGTCAATATTTTCCGTCTTGTGTTTATTGATAGTTATTATTAATAAAACTCTATTTTATTAATGATAGCAATATTATTATCCTTGAGCTCAGTTCCACTTCTTAAGCATATCGAAGATACATAATATCGGCCGCCAAGACAGTAAAACGCACTCTAAAGATAATTAAGGAAGTTCCCTCAACGAATAGTGATATATGGTATCGTCGGGAGTCATTCTACGACAGTGTTTGAATACTTAATAATGTGTATCTGATCCCATGAGTATAATGTCTGTTGTTTTATATGTGTAGAGAAGGTGGGCATGACCAATGGGGTTGGGGGAAGGAGTTTTGTTTATTTGTTTGTTTGAGAGAGAGAGAGAGAGAGAGAGAGAGAGAGAGAGCAGAGATCGTGCATCAAAGGAACCTGACATAGAGTCGAGGTAAAAGATAAAAAAATGGAAAGCAGAATTATTGGTGTTACAAGCCAGAGCCAATAAATAATGGTTGGAGAGAAGATGAATGAACAAAGAGAGCATACATAGCAACTTCTAAGTGTATGTGTACATGATTTGTGCAACTTTTTTGTACATGGATATATATATATATCTCTCTCTCTCTCTCTCTCTCTCTCTCTCCCTCTATATATATATATATATATATATATATATATATATATATATATATATATATATATATATATATATATATATTATAAATGTTTCATGAACGCGAAGCGTACCTTAAAAGCATGTTTATTCGCACGGTTCGAATCCTATCCCTGTACGGAATTTTTGCGAATTATGAAATAACATTCCGAAGAAAAATGATCGGTTTGTTATATATATATATATATATATATATATATATATATATATATATATATATATATATATATATATGTATATATATATAATGGAATGGAAGATATCGTATTAACGTGATGTATATCAGTGAAAGATAATGGTGAACCACAATATTTGAATCAAGATTTTATTTATAACTATCGGACTATTTTCGGCAAGATGCCATTTTCAACTAATAATGAAGAAACTAGGCAAGAAGCACAGAATATATAACGCAAGGCACATCCTAAACAAAATGAGTAAGCAGGAAACAATCTGGAAATAAAATAACTTGAGTGAATCTAGCGTGAATGACAAGCTAAACAAAATGAAATGGAACCGGAAACAATCTGGAGAGTTGCTAATCCTCGAGACGCATTGTGTCCGGGGGTTTATTAATACAATTAGCGACTCTATTCATTATATATTTGTTAAATTTGTATTGCCCTTCAGATAAATTGAAATTACCAATACAAACTGGTGGACAAGCAGCTCTTGTTCAGGAAACGAAAATTGCCTGTATTCGGCGGCTTTGATGGTTTTAGAAGCATCAAAAAGGGTTTAGCCATTTTTGTAGTTGGGTGATGGTTTGGGAAGGGTTGTGTTATTGCTTTTAAAGGAATGTAGAGCTGGAGGTGGAAAGGACTTATTGTCATATGATTGGGGTAGGATGCATCGTTGGAGTGGAGAGCATTTTTCTGATAACAGGTTGATTTCGGTAGGCAAAACTGTTCGATTTGTGTTTTAACTTTCTGGGTAAATGGGTAATATCTTTGGGCTGTAAGCTGGTAAAAAGCATTGTAGATTCTAGGACGAGAGAAAGTTTGCAGCTAGTTCGGTGGTATCAGATATGTAATCTTAATTCTGGATCTTTTCTGCGAAATGCTAGTGTAGAATTCTTATCTCGGGGTATGGGATTAAGTGGGTTATTAGGGAAGGTTGAAGCAAAATTATCTGTAAATCTGATATCTGCAGTTTACTTTGCATAGGAGCAGTGCTCGATAAATTGCAGTAGCATATTCCCGTCCACTCTTGACTGATGATGAGACAAAGTTTTTAATGGGGGGGGGGGGGATTAAGCGGGGTTAAAGCGTAATAGGTGGTATGTAAGAGTTTCTCAAATCTTGAATGTTTTTTTTCTATTCCTATCTCTACATAGTCTAGAGAGAGAGAAAAAAATAACTTGATATCGTCTTAAAGTGAGATCGTTTGTTGGTCGATAGACAGTGGTAGGTGTAGGATATTTGTTCTTCGGCTGAATGTTACCGCGACAGTACTTTTCTATGAAGATTTTAGGTAAGGGCAAAATGTTCGGTGGTCTATTAGGGTTATGATTGTATATATTTAATGGGCAGTACATAGGGGCTTATAGAGTTAAAGTTTGTAAAAGGTTTGTCCTTTTCTTACTTTGCCTTGTGGTAATGCTTATTTGACTATGGAGTAAAGCGCCATTTGTCCTTTGGAGTAGCTTGGAGAGTGTAAGAACAGGCCTTGACCTGCAAGAGCTGGAAATTATTAAGCTCGGTAGCAAAGCTTTAGGATGGCTGGGATTTCAGAGGTACCTAGAGCGAAAGCTGGCCATTTGGCAAGTTGGTAATTGCAATCGGGTCTTGGTTTGAGTTACTCATTATCTCTCGTGCATAAATTGGTGTGAATATGCCAATAGATGACTTTTGAGAAGGTAGGAAAAACGATTAGATAGATATATATTTTAGGATAGTAGGTTTGGCTATTGATAATTTCATAGTGGTTTTTAGACAATGTTTCTTTAGAACGACTCATTTTCAACTGTTTTCCATCTAGTCGTGGCAGTAGTGACTTTTGGCAAAATGGGCACAAAGGTTCAAGAAAGGTTCTGGTAATGTGTGGGTGAACTCAAATATTTATTTACTGGATAGTTTGAAGGATATCATGACGCGTGCTTATGACATTACCTCTAAAGCAGTCTAGACATTTGTAAGGTGTGACAATTATATTCGTTACTCAAAATTCGTTCAAAATAATTAGAAATTAGGTCACTAAGATAACTTATTTCTGTAAAGTAATGGGCTCATTAGTAGGGCGATCAAATTTGACCTAAAATTGAAAAAATATGGTGTAAATTATTGGAAAAAGTTTATCTTAAACCTAATTACAATTACGCCACTTTAAGAAAAGAATATATTTAAACGCAAAGACAAATTTTCTTAAAAACATTTGATCGAAATTGATGGAAAAATCGATTTAACTAAAAAGATTGATTTTTTGTTAACCTAAAAACTTATCCTAAAAGTGATTTTCAGAAAAATTAACTTGTAGAAAAATGGTTCATTTCCGACTTTTTTATCACCCTAGTTATTATTTTTAATGGGTATTCATAACTGGTACTAGACGTTTATTACCATTAAAAATGATTGCGTTTGGTTTTTCAGAGCGTTTTTCACGGCTCAAAATATTGTTGCTTGAATTGAAAGCATTTTGGAGGCTTTTTTCTTGAATTTAAAGCGTTTTTCGGGGCTTTAATATTTTAGGGGTTTGAATTTAAAGGGATTTTCAGGGCTTAAATCTTTTATCTTGAATTTAAAGCGTTTTTCGGGGCTTTAATATTTTAGGGGTTCGAATTTAAAGGGATTTTCAGGGCTTTAATCTTTTATCTTGAATTTAAAGCGTTTTTCGGGGCTTCAATATTTGGGGGGTTTGAATTTAAAGGGATTTTCGGGGCTTTAATCTTTTATCTTGAATTTAAAGCGTTTTTCGGGGCTTTAATATTTTAGGGGTTTGAATTTAAAGGGATTTTCAGGGCTTTAATCTTTTATCTTGAATTTAAAGCGTTTTTCGGGGCTTTAATATTTTGGGGGTTCGAATTTAAAGGGATTTTCAGGGCTTTAATCTTTTATCTTGAATTTAAAGCGTTTTTCGGGGCTTTAATATTTTGGGGGTTTGAATTTAAAGGGATTTTCAGGGCTTTAATCTTTTATCTTGAATTTAAAGCGTTTTGCGGGGCTTTAATATTTTGGGGGTTTGAATTTAAAGGGATTTTCGGGGCTTTAATCTTTTATCTTGAATTTAGGCGTTTTGGGGGGCTTTTATATTTTGGGGGTTTGAATTTAAAGGGATTTTCAGGGCTTTAATCTTTTATCTTGAATTTAAAGCGTTTTTCGGGGCTTTAATATTTTGGGGGTTTGAATTTAAAGGGATTTTTGGGGATTTAATCTTTTATCTTGAATTTAAAGCGTTTTTCGGGGCTTTAATATTTTGGGGGTTTGAATTTAAAGGGATTTTCAGGGCTTTAATCTTTTATCTTGAATTTAAAGCGTTTTTCGGGGCTTTAATATTTTGGGGGGTTTGAATTTAAAGGGATTTTCGGGGCTTAAATCTATAATCTTGAATTTAAAGCGTTTTTCGGGGCTTTAATATTTTAGGGGTTTGAATTTAAAGGGATTTTCAGGGCTTAAATCTTTTATCTTGAATTTAAAGCGTTTTTCGGGGCTTTAATATTTTGGGGGTTCGAATTTAAAGGGATTTTCAGGGCTTTAATCTTTTATCTTGAATTTAAAGCGTTTTTCGGGGCTTTAATATTTTGGGGGTTTGAATTTAAAGGGATTTTCAGGGCTTTAATCTTTTATCTTGAATTTAAAGCGTTTTTCGGGGCTTTAATATTTTGGGGGTTTGAATTTAAAGGGATTTTCGGGGCTTTAATCTTTTATCTTGAATTTAGGCGTTTTGGGGGGCTTTAATATTTTGGGGGTTTGAATTTAAAGGGATTTTCAGGGCTTTAATCTTTTATCTTGAATTTAAAGCGTTTTTCGGGGCTTTAATATTTTGGGGGTTTGAATTTAAAGGGATTTTTTGGGCTTTAATCTTTTATCTTGAATTTAAAGCGTTTTTCGGGGCTTTAATATTTTGGGGGTTTGAATTTAAAGGGATTTTCAGGGCTTTAATCTTTTATCTTGAATTTAAAGCGTTTTTCGGGGCTTTAATATTTTGGGGGGTTTGAATTTAAAGGGATTTTCGGGGCTTAAATCTATAATCTTGAATTTAAAGCGTTTTTCGGGGCTTTAATATTTTAGGGGTTTGAATTTAAAGGGATTTTCAGGGCTTAAATCTTTTATCTTGAATTTAAAGCGTTTTTCGGGGCTTTAATATTTTAGGGGTTTGAATTTAAAGGGATTTTCAGGGCTTAAATCTTTTATCTTGAATTTAAAGCGGTTTTCGGGGCTTTAATATTTGGGGGGTTAGAATTTAAAGGGATTTTCGGGGCTTTAATCTTTTATCTTGAATTTAAAGCGTTTTTCGGGGCTTTAATATTTTGGGGGTTCGAATTTAAAGGGATTTTCAGGGCTTTAATCTTTTATCTTGAATTTAAAGCGTTTTTCGGGCCTTTAATATTTGGAGGGTTTGAATTTAAAGGGATTTTTAGGGCTTTACTCTTTTATCTGGAATTTAAAGCGTTTTTCAGGGCTTTAATATTTTGGGGGTTCGAATTTAAAGGGATTTTCGGGGCTTTAATCTTTTATCTTGAATTTAAAGCGTTTTTCGGGGCTTTAATATTTTGGGGGTTTGAATTTAAGGGATTTTCAGGGCTTTAATCTTTTATCTTGAATTTAAAGCGTTTTTCGGGGCTTTAATATTTTAGGGGTTTGAATTTAAAGGGATTTTCGGGGCTTTAATCTTTTATCTTGAATTTAAAGCGTTTTTCGGGGCTTTAATATTTTGGGGGTTTGAATTTAAAGGGATTTTCAGGGCTTTAATCTTTTATCTTGAATTTAAAGCGTTTTTCGGGGCTTTAATATTTTTGGGGTTTGAATTTAAAGGGATTTTCGGGGCTTTAATCTTTTATCTTGAATTTAAAGCGTTTTTCGGGGCTTTAATATTTGGGGGGTTTGAATTTAAAGGTATTTCAGGGCTTTAATCTTTTATCTTGAATTTAAAGCGTTTTTCGGGGCTTTAATATTTTGGGGGTTTAAATTTAAAGGGATTTCCGGGGCTTTAATCTTTTATCTTGAATTTAAAGCGTTTTTCGGGGCTTTAATATTTTGGGGGTTTGAATTTAAAGGGATTTTCAGGGCTTTAATCTTTTATCTTGAATTTAAAGCGTTTTTCAGGGCTTTAATATTTTGGGGGTTTGAATTTAAAGGGATTTTCGGGGCTTTAATCTTTTATCTCTAATTTAAAGCGTTTTTCGGGGCTTAAATATTTTAGGGGTTTGAATTTAAAGGGATTTTCAGGGCTTAAATCTTTTATCTTGAATTTAAAGCGTTTTTCGGGGCTTTAATATTTTGGGGGTTTGAATTTAAAGGGATTTTCAGGGCTTAAATCTTTTATCTTGAATTTAAAGCGTTTTTCGGGGCTTTAATATTTTAGGGGTTCGAATTCAAAGAGATTTTCAGGGCTTTAATCTTTTATCTTGAATTTAAAGCGTTTTTCGGGGCTTTAATATTTTGGGGGTTTGAATTTAAAGGGATTTTCAGGGCTTTAATCTTTTATCTTGAATTTAAAGCGTTTTTCGGGGCTTTAATATTTTGGGGGTTCGAATTTAAAGGGATTTTCAGGGCTTTAATCTTTTATCTTGAATTTAAAGCGTTTTTCGGGGCTTTAATATTTTGGGGGTTCGAATTTAAAGGGATTTTCAGGGCTTTAATCTTTTATCTTGAATTTAAAGCGTTTTTCGGGGTTTGAATTTAAAGGGATTTTCAGGGCTTTAATCTTTTATCTTGGGGAGGCTTTCATATTTTTTTGCTAGAATTTATATCGTTTTCGGAGCTTTGATATTTTTTTGTCCTCATATAAAGCGTTTTTCGGGCTTTAATATTTTTCTGTAATTTATGCGTTTTCCCACGCTTTAATTTTTTTCTTGAATTAAAAGCGTTTTTCGGGACTTTATTTATTTGTTTTTTGCTTCAATTTAAAGCGTTTTTCGGGGCTTTAATATTTTTGTCTCTAATTTAAAGCGTTTTTTTGAAACTTTAATATTTTGTTCTTGAATTGCAACCGTTTTTCGCGGCTTTGATATTTTTTGCTTTCATTTAAAGCGTTTTTCGGGCTTTAATATTTTTTGCTTTCATTTAAAGCGTTTTTCGGGCTTTAATATTTTTTCCTTTAATTTAGCTATTTTTCGCACTTTAATTTTTTTTTCTTGAAGTAAAAGCGTTTTGGGGGACTTTAATATTTTTTGCTTGCTTTAAAGCGTCTCTCAGGGCTATACTATTTTGTACTTGAATTTAAAGCGTTTTTCGGGGTATTAATATTCAAAGCGTTGCTACTTATCCCAGTACCAAGACGATCGGTGCTACCTGTTCCGATACCGGGACCAGCAAGGTCCTTACCGCTAGTCCCTTGTACTCGGGACGGCTTCGCTCACACCTGTTTGTGGCATTGTCGTGTTTTTGGAGGTCACGATACCCCTGCCCTGATGTTTTATCTTACGATTTGCTCTTTTTTCTTTCACTTGTTTTGTTTTTAAAATAACCTATCAATTAAGCTAAACAAAATTTCGGTTATCATGCCCTCGGTAACGGTTGCTAGTATAACGCTCTTAAATTATTAGGTTAGCCAGAAAGGACTGACTCACTTAGAAAGCGGAAAGAAAACAACAAAATTTGCTGGAGCAACACCAACATTTCTTCTTCAAAATAAAGTCCATCATTCTCTACGATCTTCTTCCAGCGATCACCCAGCACCCGCATCTGTCCCAGATATGAGTCAACTTTGAGTAAAAAAAAATTGTAAACAAGCTTCCGCTTCCTAAGTGAGTCAGGACTTTGTGGCTAACCATAGAAAAAACAAAATCATTGGTTGACTACTGGATCGTTGGACTAGTATCTTATTATCGTCAGGGAGTGTTGGGATTTGGCAATTTTTTTGAGACGGTGGAATATGTGAAGTCCTCATATAGTAATCTTGCCTTATCTTGTGTAGCTTGGTGGTGTAGGGTATCGAATCGTGACATCTGTACCTTCCTGTTTATGGTGGTAGAGCTGGCAGGATTTTTAAAGGTTTGGTAGCTTTCCGCACAGTTGCGACATGTTTCTTGTTTATAGGAATCATACATGAAATATAGATGTTCCATGTTGCGGTATTTTGCAGGGTAGTAAAACAGAGACATTTGCCTCATTCCACTGGCGTGGGGAGCTGAACCATTATGAAATTGTGGTTCATGCGAGTTTGATATTTTTAGTGTCTATTAGTGTTTTTAGCGTTTATCCATTGTTTGAATATAAGTTCAGTGGTTCTTGATGGTATAAGGCCATTGGCAGATAGCGTTTCATCTGAGACCTCCTCCATGATGTGAACGTCATCCTCCAATAGATTTTAATTTCGTGACAGATGAATTCGTTTGTACTTTTTAGGTCTGGGAGAAATGGCTAATGCAGGAACTCAAGGATTGACTCTGGACTTTCACTGTTCCTTGGAGACGATCCTAGGGATTGAGAATCTGAGTGGGATTCTCCAGTGAGTCCTTGTAGCCGTTCTCGGGTTTAGAGTGACATATCGGGACCAGCGGATTGCCCGAAAAGTCCTAACGTCACAATATGATTTATTTACTTGCCTTTTGAGTCTCTCAGGTCATGGCCAAAAGGAAAATGCCCCTCTTACCCTACCTAAGGCCGCCCTATCCTGATTTCAATAAGGGGACAGCGTAATGGGGCATCTCTCTTGGCCTTGGGGGGAGCCACTAAAACGGGCGGGTTACGCATTCATTAACACACCTTAGAAACTCCGGACCAAGCCCGCTGGTAAGAAGTGATTAGGGTCGCCACATATAAATTCAAGTCCTAGGAGTTTTTCGAGGTCGAGGTCCTTTACATGAGACGAGTCCTAATCAAGAGTGTACAGGGTGGATCAAATTAGATATAAGAGGGGGGTAAAAACTCACCCAAGCTTTGACTAAATGGAAGGAACTCTACTTGGTGAGCCAGAGCTTCCCTGAGGGCATTGGATCAAGTACAGAAAATACTCCTTCAGATGTAAGCTGCAGCATGGATACTCATGTTTTATTTGCTTCCCAAACCCCCTTGCTGGAAGTAAGGTGACCCTGTTTGTAGATGAGGAAGGGGAGAGCATTTGTGCTTACTTAAAACTAGGGAGCAAAAACCAACGAGGTCATATCCTAGGCAGCGATCTCTAAAGAAAGTGGGGAAGAAAGAGAAGCGAAATGTGTGGAAGATAAATAGCCTCAAATCTACCTGCAGGAATGGCACGCAATTCTCCAAAAGAGTTAAGAGTTATTGAATTATATGACAGGTGAAGCTGTAGATATAGTTTGCGTAAAAGAGTCCTAAGTAAATGAACCTTTATGTTCTGAAAGTAGAAATGATTGTTGTTTTTGTTTTGTTGTGGTTGTTGTTGATGTTGTGGTAGTTGTTTCATTGTTCCGCAGGGGCAGAGGACCTTTGCTCCCTCCGACCGCCCTCCTTGGTATATGAATGAGACAATGTGTGATTCAGAGAATGAAAGCTTAAGGGGTGTGAAATTTCCTGAGAGAGAGGTAGTTGAAGATCAAATCGGGTGGAAACGAATCTCAATAACAAACTGAATCTAAAACCATGAAAGTAATATTTTAAAGGAATAAGTGTGAAGTGTGGGTGTAGTGTATGGGGTATGCGAAGACTGGTGGGAAGTGGTGGGTGGAAGAATAGAAAAAAGATTACAGTAAAGTGGAGGTATGTGTAATAGATTGGTTTTACTAAGACTGGTGGGACCTGGTGAGTAGAAGAAATGAAAAAAAAGAATTACAATGAAGTGTGTGTGTAGTGTATTTGTTTTGCTAAGAAGGGTGGGACGTGGTGAGTGGAAGAAATGAAAAAATAAAGAATTACAATAAAGTGTGTCTGTAGTTTATTTGTTTTGCTAAGACTGGTGGGACGTGATAAGTAGAAGAAATAAAAAAAAGAAGAATTACAATGAAGTGTGTCTGTAGTGTATTTGTTTTTCTAAGACTGGTGGGAAATGGTGAGTGGAAGAAATGAAAAAAAAAGAATTACAATGAAGTGTGTCTATACTGTATCGTTTTGCTAAGAGTGGTGGGAAGTGGTGAGTGGGAGAAATTTAAAAAAAGCTTTACAATGAATTGTGTCTTAAGTGTACCTGTTTTGTTAAGACTGGTGGACGTGGAGAGTGGAGGTAATGAAAAAAAAAAAGAATTACAATGAAGTGTGTTTGTAGTATATTGGTTTTGCTAAGACTGGTGAGACGTTGTGAGTGGAAGAAATAAAAAAAAGAATTACAATGGTGTGTGATATGAGAGGAGTATACTGTTGTTGCTGTATTGATCCCTAGGGGCAGAGGACTCCTCTGCTCCCTCTGACTGTGATCCTATAGCCCTTCCTCTAGATCCCATCGACGTTACAACAATTTACTGGGCCGCGCCATCTGTGACACTGTCCTTCATCTGCTGAAGTCCCATGAAGTGGGGGGATCAATTGCAGCTTAACCTCACGCTGAATACATCCAAGTGTGGTGAGGGGCACTTCAGGAATGCATCCAGGTGAGGTGGTCGTGTCATACCCACTTGAGAATGACCTAACACTTCTTCACCCTTTTTTTCTGCTAATTTATCTCTATGTTATACTATTTATGGAAGGCCTCTGCGTTCTCCTGATGAAAAAGCCAAGTTTATAGTGTCATTGATTTCCTCGGTAAAAACTCATACAAAGTATTCATTAATGACTTTAACCCATTCCTCATCGGTGTCTCTGAGATTCCCTTGCTATTCAAGAGGACCTAACCTACCCCGAGTTCCTCTATTTCCGCAGGGCGATACTCTGCTTAGCTTGTTAAACTTGGTACCTGGAGCAGCTGCACTCCCCCTCCCCACCGGCCTGAGTGAAAATTAGATAGGCCCTGACACTGGGTTGACATGAACACTCTGATGGGGCCTGGAAAAGTTGTTGGTACGTTTCCCCTCAGCGCTATTTTATCTTTTTACTTTGGGGTGACTTTCCTTTCAACCTTTTTGTTACTCACACTTTGTACGAGGAACAACTGTTCTCACCTGGACAAACTTTGTTTCGCTAGACATGGTGCCTGGGGTGGACTAAACACCCTGCCGGTATCAGCTAGCACTGGGGTATGTTAATAATAGGTGATCACCAACCCTACTCGTTAGTGGACCCGCCTATCTCTTCTTCTCTTTATTATATACCCGTCTAATCCTTACCAAACTTGCTCTTATATCCACAGAGGTTCTAGTTACCCGGCGCACTTTCACCCTCCTATGGGTACTTAGTCGAGTGGTAGTATATACCATTACATTAAGTCCCTACCTGCTGCGATTGCCGAAAGCTCATTGGGTGTGCTGGGCCACCGACCTGCTCACCTCCTTCCAGAACACATCAGGGGGCTACGTCGGCACCATCGTTTACAGTAAAAACTCGAGGACAATTTCGCCTGAATGGTGGGCCGGGTTTTCAAGGCCAACCTTAATCTCAAACCCGTGGACCAAGTCTGTGTAAACGATCACATTCTGGAATTTTCTGATCCCATAGAGACTTTTCTCATAACCTTCAAAGGCATCAAGAAGTCATAGTATCTACTCTCCAAGCATTTCTTTCTTTTTCATACAAATTATGGTGACCAGATATGCACGGAGATCCGCCACCAAGCTCAGCCTCGCCCTCCCTAGGTGTCGGGTAGGTTGAGGTAACACGAGACACATATTAGACCGGTAATGTGACTCTCTTTTCACCATCTCCATACGGCATAGGGACTTCCACTTTGCTATCTTTGGATCCGCCTCCGGTCAGTTCTACCTCAGAAAAAGAGGTGGCCCCTCCCATACGCTTTTTCAGAGCCCTCTCCAACTTTCTTCAAGCGAAGAGGAGGGTTACTCATCTCCTATGCTAACGGGTAAGATGGCTTCCCCATCACTCCCTTCTTTGGAGTCGCCTATAGACAATTCTATCTCTGCACCAGCGGCGGTCCGCCCCCCTTTCCTTTCAAAGGAAAGAGGGCAGGCGGTCCAGAATGTACCGCTCCCAGTGGGAGATGCTCGATACGGCCAACCTACTTAGGGGGGCAAGAGGTAGGGGGGCGGTCAATAAGCTTTGCAATTCGGATATAAGGAGACGAGATATGAGAAAAAGTGTTTTATTATTTTTCAATATAACTACTCTCGACTTCAATGCACTTGCGCCACTTGTCCCAGAGGCTTCGAATTCCCAACAACGAGAAATCTCCCGACTGCTGTTCAATCCACTCCTGGACGGCGAGCTGGACATCTTCATCGTCCCCAAACTGGCGTCCACGCAGTGCAGCCTTGAGCTGGTGGAATAAAAAGTAGTCGCTAGGGGCCAGATCTGGACTGTAGGGAGGATGGTTGAACTCCTCGAATCCACACTCACGCAGGGCGGATTGTGCAACACTGGCCTTGTGGACTTTGACGACGTTAAAGTCGATCATGGGGCGTGAGGTTTCTAGGGACCCAACGGGCAGAGACCTTGGTCATGGCCAAATTGTCGTGGATGATGTTGATAACACTTCCATGTGATATTCCAAGTTTTCGCTCGATTTCTTCGACCTTCAACCGCCGATTTTCGAGGATGATCCTCTCCACACGGGCCACATTGTCCTCGTTGGTCACGTCTGACGGGCGTTCTGGACGGGGGTCATCTTCAAGGGACTCACGACCATGGCGGAACTCCCTATTCCAGAGAGCAATGGTTGCATGTGAAGAGGCAGTGTCGGCGTGCACTGCAACCATGCGTTCATGGATCTCTTTTGCATTCTTGCCTTCCTTGGTCAAAAATTTGATCACTGCGCGGTGCTTAACCTTCTCCATTGTTGAAAGATTTGTGACTGACGATCTGCGATCAGCTACTGCTTCTTAAATAGACGAGGCAGGAACGTGTGGCTGCAGGTCCTGACTTATCATAACTTGTCCTAACACCCCACAAACAGCCATCCTCCTTCCTCTGTTTTGCCCTACCAATTCGCACAACTTATTGACCGCCCCTCGTATCAGGGCCCGTCCGTCCATACCCCCTACAGTATTGAAGGTCATTCATCTCATGTTTACAGGGGCCCGGCGTGCCTTCCCCCTCTCTTTTCCGTTGGAGGTCAGCTCGCGCGCTAAAAAACAAATCACAAGACAGAGTCCTTGATTTGGATCCGTGATAGTTTAAGGGGGTGGCCACTTGGACACTGAACCTGAGTCCGCTCTTGTGCAAGCGTCTCCCCAGGGTGCTCGGGCCTCTGATGACTCACAAGGAGAGGACGGACCTCTTTTTCTGACTGATGTCCTTTCGTCAGCCAAGATCTTCTCTATATCGGAGAAGTATCTTGCTGAGGCCGGTCCATCCGGCCTCGGGGCCCCTTATCGGGCCGGAGAGAAGCGAGTTCACTCCCCGCCATCTCCAAAGAAGAAGAAGAAAGAAAAGTAGGCAAAGAAGACTAGGAATTCTTCTCCCTTTGCGTGGGCTCCAGGGAAAGAAAGACCGGTTCGATGTCGCTTTGGCAAGCGACCAGGCCAAAATTGGCACGGCCGGTCCCGAGATGCCCTCTGGCAGGCTGCACAGACGCAGACAAAATAAATCACAAATACGCTGAGCGTAGCCCCGATTCTGTCGGAGTCCCTCACTCAGAGACCACCTGGTGGGGTTTTTTTTTAGTTCTGTCTTCAAACGCTTTATGGTTACTCACTCCACAGATTGCACCTTTTTGCCCAAAGACAATATGACTCCTTCGAAGAGAGCATCGGGTAACTTGATTTGAGAGAGCCGAAGATGACTCGTTTTGGGAATGCGTCAGACCCTTCCGAGGCGGTCATGATTAGTGCCATTCGGACACTTAATGGCTCGCCGGTGAGTGTATACGCCGCATTGAGTTCATGAAAGCAGTGGGGCAGTCAAGGTTGAACGTGTGATGAGAAAACAGGGAAGGGCATCGAGACCCAACCCTGCACTCTTCGTCACATTTGACCGTGACAGGCTCCATTAGTCGGTGCGTACCGGTTGGTATCGCTACTGGGTGAAGGCATTCGTGACACTGCCACGGCAGTGGTACTACTGCTACCGCTTAGGCCATACGAATCACTTCTGTAGACGTGCAGATTCAGGTTTACCAGAAGTCTGTGAAAGTTGCTACAAGGCCGTACACAATACATCCATATCCTGCATGGCCAAGTGTGTTTATTTTGGAGAGCCTCATCCTGCTTCTTCAAGGCAATGTGATGCGTATCTCCTGGAGAAGGAAATCTTGGCCGTTCAGGCTACGGATCGTCTTTGGGACGTCTTATTCCTCAATTTTAATAAAGCACCCTCTGCTCCTGATACCTCACAGCCTATGAGCACAGTCGTGTCTGTGTCCACTCGGAACGTTTATTCGGGTTATACTCACCCAAGGCTCTTCCCTGGTAGAGCTGGCGGCATAAAGGGTTCACACTCATCCTCGGCTAAAACCAGGACTTCCTCACCCCTCTCCTAGCGTGACAGTTCCCCTTAGAGTTAAATGACCACGTGTTTCCACCGAGTCATTAGACTCACAGGAGGCAACCTGTCTGAAGTTAGTCGTGACTAGGTCTTCTGGGATTCCTAAATCTGCCTCCCAAAACGAGCGAGAAACCACAGGAGATTTGGCTTATATGCCCCAAACCAAGACTGGATTAGGTTGCTCAGAGAGGCGGGATCCTCAACGAAAGGACCCCGGCAAAAGGTTTCGAGGTAGAAAGAAACGACTCGCATAGCGAGCACAACTTCCCCCGATAAGTCCTCAAAGGCGACAGCGCTTTCAGCGTCTTGTTCGACCAACAGCACCCAGAGTTCTGCCTCTGGAAAGCGTTTGTCCATTCCCGTGAGGGTCTTCTCTTCGAAGAGGGCTCCATATCCTCCGAGCTAGGCCTTGAGGGCATATTCTTTCAATGAAATCGCTGTGGACTCCGGACCAACTGGGGGGAGCTGCGGGGCTCGTGTCCTCGTGTCCCCCGCTACCTATCTTTATGGAGACTATGCTAGGCGCATACTCCCTACCTACCTTGCCAGGATATAAGGATTTTGCAACCAAACCACTACGGGATAAGGGCCGGACAAGAAGATGCGTGACTTACACCTGTAGTGCAGCTACATCTGGATAGGAGGTATACTGTAATTTCTGCGTATATTTCACCGTCAGCTTACTTCGACGCGGAGGATTTCCGCCCCGTCTTGGTACAGTTGCCAGTGCCCTTTTTACTGCACGAGAGTTCGAACGGTAGACACTCCCTCAGGGGGGGAGGGGGGCACACGATCAATCGCAAGGGTCGGAACCTTGTCGATATGATCAACGAGGTGGAGATAGGTGTCCTAAATATGGATGAGTTTACGTTTCAATGTACAAGAACCGCTTCATTTTCCTCCCTTGATCTATCCCTGTGTTCAGCGTTGCACAGCCTGATTTTGGGAGGGAAATGGTCCATGACCTCCATCCTAGTGTTCACTTTTCCATTTAATAGGCCGTTGCCGCCTGAAAAGGCGTTCCAGTGGTGCCTGTAACGGGCGTGGTGGTCCGCATTTGAGAAAATGACTGATTTCTCTGTCCCAGTCGAAGAGTTTAGGTCGGTGGATGATGCCATTGAGTTTTCTCTGGTAACCTCATCACCGTCGGCTTAACTACTATTCCTACAACAGCTGGTCGTTTGCACGTCGTCCGCTTCATTGATGGTTGAAAGACTGTGAGACGGCCCTCAGACTGAAGTGACATGTCGACATGTGCTATAAGTGCCTCCAGAGCGACTTCATTGTCAGTGAATTTCGTCGAGCTAGGGATAGGTTCCGGTATATTTTGAAGCACGCCCGCCGCCCTTCCTATTGCCGAGGTGTGTAAGTGAATACCGAGGATAAGGGGCAAGTTCTCGCAGGACCCTCCATTTCGTTCTCCAGGAGAACGGGACCGCAATCTAGGACTTCACTTTCGTGGCGGAGTCCTTCGCGATCGCTTTCTTCGCATTATCTAGCCGGCATTCTCCTCTGCTAGCATTCAATGCACGTCGTGTTGTCGTTAAAGGCCGCCGACTGGACTTTACCCCCACAAGCGGAGAACCTTTCAATATGTTTACAATAAGTAAGTTGCGTTCTGCTCTCGCTTCAATCGCAAACCTCCCACCCCCCACACCCCCTGGTCCAGACAATGTCCTTTATGCCATGCTTCGAGACTAAGGTGAGAGAGGCATATACTTTCTGTTAGACTTGTTTAACATGACCTGGAGAAATTTATCATCCTGTCTTCTGCACAGTGTTGCTTCCGCAAGTTCCACTCCACATCGGATGCTCTGTTCCGACTGGAAAATGTTATCTACAATGCCTTCCTTCGTAGATAACACTACGCCATGGTGTTTTTTGATCTGAAATACGCCTATGATACTTGCAAATACTGCATCGTGGAAAATTTCCATACTATGGAGGCGAGGGGAGGCCTGCCAATCTTTATTTATGAATTTTTGCGAGATCGTCAATTCCGCGTACGGGTGGGAGAAGGAAGTGTAATCAGTGTCACACTCTTTGCCCTGAGCATCAACGACATTACCTCGGTGCTGCCGGAAGATGTTCCCGTTACGTTCTATGTGGACAACATTTCGAACTCTTTTGGCGCGGCCCAGATGCCAACTCTGGAGCGTCGACTCCAACAGGCATTGAACCACGTCTCTCGCTATGCCGAAGCGCACACACTTCAGTTTTCTTTGGCCAAGACTAAGGTGATGCACCTCGGCTGACATCCACGGCTCCATCCTGACCTGGACTTGTTCCTAAACGGGATTCGCCTGGAAGTGGTGGATTTTCACTGTTTCCTTGGTCTTGTTTTCGACCGACGCCTCACCTGGTAGGCTCATACTCACAGCCTTAGAGTCTCTTGTGCCAGCGAGATGGACATTCTTCGTTCCGTGACGTTCAGAACTTAGGGGGCTCATAGGACTACTGCCTTACTTCTCTGCCGATCCTTGGTTCATTCGATGCTTGACATCTGATGCGAGTTTTATGTTTCCGCAGCCGAGTGTGTATTACAGGTGGACTTGAACCACCACACTGGCATCCACCTGGCAACCCCTGCCTTCCTCACTTCTCCCAATGAGAGCTTACGTGTCAATGTCAAGGTAATGCCACCCGCTATGCACCCTACACAGTGCAATATGAGCTTGGATGCGCGAGTCTGACTCTCGCTGCATCTGCGGCCGATGTCGACGGTGCCTATGCCACTGAGAAACGCTAGTCATGCTTTAATCCCTTTGGGTTTATGGCTAGGAAACTCCTTCGAGAACTTGGTGTAGTTCTCAGGACGGTGGCACCTCTGGCTCTGCCTAGGACACCACACTGAAGGGTACCAACCTTGGTTCTTTGTCGCCACACCTCTGCTCCCAAAGCTTCAGCAGCGCCGAAAGTATTGCGTACGACATTTTTTGAACACCCGTCGGGTAACGCTGGATGCATGCTAATGTACACAGATGGCTCCAAGTCTCAGGGGAGGGGGCAGTTTCCATGCTTTATCCCCTCTGTTCGAAGTTACCGGGGCTCTACCATGCGCTACATGTCTTCATGGCCGAGCTGGTTGCAATACATCGCTTGGCACGCTAGATAACGCATCGTGCCCGGTTCGGGGACTGGAGTGTGATCTTTAGAGTCTCACAAAGTGTCCCGAGTGCTCTTGATCTCCATAACCTGGTTCGCGGTATCCGTGACGCCACGGTTGCCCTTAGCCAGGCGGATGTCGAGATTATCTTCTGCTGGGTTCCTGGACATGTGGGAATTGAGAGGAATGAGCGTGCCGGTGAGGGCGCCAAAGAGTCCGCGAGGCCTAGGTGACTAGACCAGCGTTTCTTTCTTCTTCACACCTACTACAAGGCACGTATCAGGGCAACCCTCCGGGCTGCTTGGCAAAGAAGTTAGGAGACCGTGAGAGGAATCTAAAGTTGAGTGTCAGTGCGCAGCGACTGTTCGCATGGATCTAGTCTAATGCAGCGACGCCTTCAAGAAGCTTTCTGTCGATGTTTTATTGAACGCACATCCATTTGATGGAGCGCTCACCTACACCTTATTGCGACGACTGCGTTGTCCCCCAGACTGTTCGGCACATTCTTGTTGAATGTGTCGGCTGGCGAGGGAGGCGGGTCTATCCTCGACGTCGGGGCTTGCTTCCTTTTTTCTTGCTTATTTGCTTCTTGTTTTGTTTTCGTTTTTGATTTATTATTTGTTTTGGATTTGTTCTGTTTTTTGGTGTTTTTGAAAATTTTTAATCTAGCCAAGCATTAATCCTCTAGTAGGCAATCGCCAGATTAGCACTGAAAAAAAAATCCTCTATCATTTACTTTATAAATAACTGACAAAGAAATCTTTATTAATATTCTGAGCCAATTATATTCCTAAAAGCCTTTGACCTCTTTTAATATAATAGTTCTCCATAATTCCTAGCTAGCTTTAGATATTAAGGTCATCTGGGTCATTTTTTAATTTTTTTTAATATATATTTGTACCACCATAATTTTTTTTTTTTTTTTTTGACAATATTTTTATTTCCTGGAATTCACCATTTTGGCTCCCTACTAATTTCACTTTTGAAAATACCCTTCATCGAAACTCTCTCGAAACTCTTCCACTCATTTGATCTGAGAAACTCCGTAATTTATCATAATTCCCATCGTGAGAAAACTATTTTATTGATAATGAATAAGGGCGTAACCCGCAGAGGGTTTGTAAGGAAAGATGTGTAAAGAAAGTGGCGAAGTTAAAATGAAAATGGGTGGCAGATATATAGCTATATTAATCCCAGGGACTCGTAAGGTGGTCTATAAAAGATTTTTGTACTTCATTAGTTTTACTAACTTTAATAAATAGTCATAGAGATTCTACCATTTTGGCCATCCCTTATTGTATTATTTTCATTTGATTGGATGGTACTTTTCCAAAAGAATTAGTTACCCACCAGTGCTATCATTGCTAATTGTTGCATGGATCCCTAGCACAGGGGAGTGGTATAAAATTCCCACAGCATGCAACGGCCTCACTCATCTTTAATCTGGTTCCTCAGGGCAGTCTCACTGAAGGCGCGGCACCACTTCATTGTGGTAATTTTGACGCGGCCTACATCGCAGTCTGGAGGGTCAGAGGCTTTCTCCCTAAACCTCCCAAGCGGTCGGGGGGGAGAAGGTCATCTGCTACGGGGGAACAAAGCAACAACAACATTAGAGGGTGCTTATGGGGGATGGGGCGAAGAGTATTTGATTAACCCTTGAAAAGATATTTACGAGATTCTTAGTATTTGAGGAAATACTCGATATTTGGAAGCAAAGCCATCGTGAGTATAAAAATAGGCTCAAGGCAATTAATATATTCTCGCTTAAAAGAAATGTGGCTAAATGGGAAATCAAAAAGGTATTTAAAATGTTAGAGCTTTCAATTAATTGATTAAGACATTTCTGATCATTGATTAAAAGAAGTCGGGCTTAACCGACGCATTCGTGCAGCTGGAAGACATTTTGAACTCTCAAGAACATGAGAAAAGAGGAGTCTGCAAAAGGCTAACCAATAATTTATACGAGATAGTTCCTGTTATCATCACCCAGTTCAGTCCCACTCACCATACATCCTCGTCCATAAATATATTCAATCTATTCTTACAACTCCGCAGGTAGGACGCTACTATCACATGACTAGTGAGCCTCTTCCATTCATCTGCCACTCGAGATTTGTAAACCAATTTTTACCAGCCTCTTTCCTAAACCTAAACTAGTCCAGATTAAACCTATTGCTACGTGTCCTATCCTCTTAATTAAAAATAAGAACCATACCTATGTCTCCCCTATTATAACCTTTTACCTACTTGAAGAATTCAATCAAGTCCCCTCGAACTCTTCTCCTTTCTAATGGATGAAGACTTAGTCTCTTAAGACTTTCACCATAAAGTAAGCTCCTCACAACCCATGGCTCATCGTAGTCATCCTTCTTTTCACAAATTCAAGCAAAGCAATATCTATCCAATAATATGGTGACCAAAATTGCACTGCAAAGACAAGATGAGGCCTAACTAATGTCAGGTACAGCTTCAGAATTACATCACCACTTCAATTACTTGCACTCCTCCCAATAAACCCCAATACCCTATTAGCTCTATTCCTAGCACTTATCACTGCTTTCTAGGCCGGAGATCAGAACTTACCAGGACACCTAACACTCTTTCACATTCTGACCATCCTAAAACTCGCCCATTCATTTTATAATCATTCAGTGGATTACACCTACCTATACTAATAAGTACACTACACTTGTTTATTCCATTTGTCATTTCGCTCCCCATTGGGATACTATGGTCAATTCTTCTTGTAATATATACCTCAGCATTTGTGTCAGACTTTATAATCCTACCTAACTTAGTATCATCGGCAAACTTACTCAGATCGCTACTTACACCTAATTCAAGCTCATTAATATAAATCAAGAATAACAACGGCCCCAACACTAACCCCCGAGGAACCCCACTAGTAGCATGCCCCACTCAGATTTAATCCTGTCTATACTAACTCTTCGCTGTCTGTCACTAAGCCCTGACTGGATCCACTTAAAAATACTTCCATCGATCCCATGCTCTTTATTTTTATTCAAAAGTTGCGAGTGTGGCAACCTGTCAAAAACCTTACTAAAATCCAAGTAAACAATATCATAATTCCCACCTGTATAGGCAGTAGCATAAACCTTTCTATTAAAAGTGAGTAAATTAGTCAAACATGATTTACCCCAAGGAAATCCATGTTGAATTTCATTAATAAACTTATGTTTATCTAAGTGATCCCTAATAGATTTCGCTATTATAGATTCCATCGTTTTTCCTACCATTGATGTTAAACTCACTGGTCGGTAATTAGACATCATTGTTTTATCCCCTTTCTTAAATATAGGTATCGCATTAGCTTTCTTCCATGCTGTTTGTACAATGCTAGTTTCTAACGATTTCCTAAATAGGCATGCTAGGAGCTCACTTAACAAATCTTTACATTCCTTCAAAATCCTAGAAAAAAAATCTCATCAGGGCCCAGTGCTTTAGTAAATATGATTCTATCTATTTCTGTTGACACTATCTCCTTTTAATTAAAATATCGTCTAATTTCTCCTCATAATTAGCCCTAAAGATCAAGGTCCCCTCAAGTACAATTAGAGTATCTTCTAGTGTAATACTGAAAGAAAATACATATTTATCATAACAGCACTATCACTCCCTAACTCTCCATCTGTAGTTTAAAGGGGGACTAGTTAAGTGGTCTTAGTTCTGTATAATTGAAAGAAACCTTTGGGAGTCTCCTTTGCCTTATTTGCCACTTTAGTTTCATATCTCTTTGCACCCCTAATTAACTTTTTAATGTGCTGAGTTAGCTCCTTATACCTTTTTTTAATTGATCCTCACCCCTTTTTAGTCGCGTGCGACTCTATATCTAACTATGTCGGTCGGTTCCAGTTTTGTTTTTTTTTGTATTGTAAATATTCGGCCGATTCTAACGAAATTTGAAACCCTAATGTTGTTTTACATTCTCTTTCGAATGATATAATTGCCAAGCTCATCCCAAGGTTAGTCCGGGACTTATTGAAAGTTTTGAAGGTAGTAAGGTCATAAATCAGAATAAGTGCGAGCACGCGACTTTGGTCAGCTGACCTTGTTTCCCTATAAATGCCCCTTTTAATGTAAATATAATGCTTAATTTTATCTGACATCCATTTAGGCTCAACAGACTTGGCTCTTTTCTCCCTATATGGAATGTTCATATTCTGTCCGGCAATTAAGTGTTTAATCATGGTATCATATTCCTCATCGACAACATTCCTCTCTACCCGGGGATTAGCTTCCCCTTCAACTGTTCTCATTGATATCTCAGTTCCTGACCTGACCTCACACTTTAGTCGCCAAACAAGCGTCTCCAGATACTTCCTCAAACCATTATAATCTATTTTTCTAAAGTCTGGGATTTTAACCTTATTTATTCTCCTGAGCGACCCGTTTCATTTTAACTTTAATCTAATTTCGCAATGGTCGCTATTTCCCAAATTTCCCCAAATCTCTGTATCGCTAATGCCTTCTTCCCCATTTGTTAGAACTAAATCCAATATATTATCACCCTTCGTGGCTTGGTTTATCACCTAAGAAAATTATACAGCACAAGATTTTAAAAAATTCCTTAGCTTCCTGATCACCTACAATAACTTCGCACTCTATATTTCTATTATTAAAATCACCCTTTATACACACGTTTACTTCGACATGGACATTTTATTTCCTGCCACAGAGGACACGAAGCTTCCTAACTAAGATTTGGTGGTCTATATAATACTATGACAGGGGTATCATTTCCTCGCTTAACATCTGGCCATAATGACTCTGTGTTAGCGTTTGTTTTAATTGTAGTTTTCACTACACTGGAGATTATTCCTAATATTAATAATCACCCCTCCTCCTTTCTTCCTGTTCCTATCTTTATGAAACATATAACCATCAATCTGGAGGACAGGTCTAAAGTTCTTTCTAGCCAAATCAAGCCATGACTCTGTTATCGCAATAACATCAAAATTGCCGACTCTCACATGCCTCTTTAACAAATCTATCTTATGCCTTATGCTCCTACTATTTGTGTAGTTTATTTTCAGTCTATCGTTCTTTATGGTCTTATCATTACTACACTCTACCTTCCTAGTTCTCTCCTCATGCCAGGCTTGTTACTCTCCAAATTGATATGAATGCTATCAAGCGTATCTAATATATATTTCTGAAAGTTTGTTTTTATGTATATATATATATATATATATATATATATATATATATATATATATATATATATATATATATATATATATATATATATATATATGACCGCTATAGGCCACTTAGAGCGACCTTGAAAGACAACAAGGTCACCATTGGGGGTTATTTGACCCGGGGAGTAACATAGGCTCCTCAGATTTGGCAAAATTGGCGCCACCTGGTTGTTAGGTTAGGTTCGAACTTTTTATCCTTTCTAGTTTTTTTTTTGGGGGGGGGGGCAAATAATCGCGGCTATGAGTTACAATTAAAACATCAACATTGTCCGTGGCAAAATTAAAGTTTGCCAGACCAATTATGCGACTGCAATATTAAAAAAACACGACAATACCTATTATCACCATTCCCGAGACTCATTTAGATATTTAGTTAAGCCTCTCGCCTATCTGCTTGAAACACGCTTTAAAGTCTGTGGCTGCCACTCACGTACTCACGTTTGCCTGCGCGCCCACCCGCTCGCTCGCCCTGCCGCACTACTGTGACGTTAAAATCGTTATGCTAGTCTTTAATGATACACCACTCCATTACTCAAAATCAAAATAAGTCTTACATTCTTATACTCCCCAACTTTTAATTGCGTAATTTAACTCAAGCACAGAATTTAATTTTTTCAAGATTGTTTTTTATGCCCGGACAACGCCGGGTATCTTTGCTAGTATAGTCTATTTTGGGACACCTTTTATGTGAATGAGGCTGTAACCATTAATGATCCAAGGAGTGGACTGTACATGTAAGAGTTGTAGATGATAATCTACTTTGAAAGGAATGTATAGTCACTGTGATGGTTTCAGCACCTATAAAACAGATTTAATCAATCAATCAGTCACTGTGATGCTACGCCAAAAGTTGAAAGACTGTTGAAAAAATGCAGTGTTTATGCGAATGTTTAAAAGAAAGGACATTAACAAAGGGGCAAGTGGATAGTATTAATAAGTGTGTATGGAGGGGTTTATGTAGGGGAGTGCTTAGACCCTCATGACTGATGAATATGCCATAGCATATTTTACCCATCGCTTTGGTCCGACATTAGCGGGGATGCACACTGTCCCTACATTGTGGGAAAGCTCTTTGATGATGAATAGTCCGTGTGCGAGTGGAGAAGATGAAAAAAACAGACAAGTGAAGAAAAAACGTAGAAGTGAGAACAGATTAAGCAAATTACTGATGAAAGAAATTGCTACAGCAAACCTAATCAAACGCTGCATGGTGGGACCTGGAGGGCCTATTGGACGTCTCCAGGGACAAGTTCGTAGTGCGAGCACAGTTACTCGAACGTATGAATTCAAACCAGCTTGTAAGGGTACATCGTTCGACATTCTCTTTGCACAAGTCCTTCTTCACAGGAGCGGAAACCGCACCAACTCTCTTAAATGTCTCTTAGGAGACGCGAAGACCGGGAGAGACCGTAGCAGACACGCCTGAACAGAGACAAGGGTTAATACTCGTAGAATGGAGAGTCAAACAATAGATCATTGCCCAGACACCATCAATAACGATACTCCAGATATTACGATAAACTCATCTCCACAGCCACCACCATAGCAAACTCAGCCCTCAAACCAGGCTCCACTGATCACCGGAGTGTCCCAAATGAGTAAATTTAACAGGGCTGAAAGAGGGGGGAAAGGTCCAAATGATAACCCTGTTTCATGATCTAAACGCAACTGGAGGATGAAAGATGCATACAGCCCAGGAGCCCCATGGTTGAAAACCTCGGATTACCTACCATCCATCCCTGGGAACCCCAAGGTCTCATAAATTCAACAACAAGCCCTAAAAGGAATAATATCTCTTCTGAAGAAGATAGGTCAAACGCATAGCTAAAGAATATCTCTGGAAAAAAAACCACCCTCGTAAAGAGATACCAAAGAAAAGGAAACCGTTACAAGATGACAAAAAGGCAAGAAGACAAATCTTAAGGCGGTTCTGGTTACTCAGGAAGAGATCCGATAGCAAACCAGGGGTAGCCGTCTGGTACCTGCCACCACCTTTCATTTAACACGAGGCTGGTTGCATTTTGTCGGACATTATTTGCACACGCCACGTACACACAAACAAACATACGGAAAAGGGGGCTAAGACACAGCTTTTCCCAACTCACAAATGAGTTAGTTCGCTTAGATATCAATAAGGTTATATAAAACAGCCTCTAATTTCAAATATAGACGAATTAACGTTGTTTTGTTGTTCTTCTATAAATGAATGATATGAATTCTCGTGATAGCATGTAGTCATAGCCTCATTCGATATTTTTCCAAGAGGCTCAGTGAAGAAACTTTAAACGAAACCATATAAGATACTTCGCCAGGCTTAAAATGAATATCTAAGGAGTTGTTAATGGAAATCGCGCAGTCGTTCTAAAAAAGGTACGGCTGAGATTGGGGGCAATTCTTATGTTCTTATGATTCCGAATAGATACAAAAATACTTGGTCTGTATCGGGGAACAAAGGAGACGAGAAATCCGTGTCTAAAATAACGTTTTTGCCTTCATCTGACGACTGGCTCTCAAAGCTGACATGAGGTGTGTTCGTTACGAATTGTAGTTTTTTCTCGCAATCTTGAGATTTAGAGTCGATGTTTCTAGTATACTTCACTGTATATTTTGGTTCTAATTATTTGAATTTCTACTTCTACTCTCCTTCATCCTTTTTCAACTTGCATTAGAGGATAGTTTCCTTTCCTGAGATGTTTAAATTGGTATTTTTTCGTGGATAGGAAGGTGGCGGATACCCGTCACCTAATATTTTTAGATGGCAGTTGCTGTTGTTGATCATTTTTATACTATTCCAGGAATTTCGTTTCATTTTTCTACCTCATTTCGTGCTAAACCTTTTATTTAATAATCAGGTAAAATTTAAAAACATTCCATTAAATTATTTCAGGCATTAAAATGTTTTTTTAAGTTTTGTAGGTGTCAGGAACACGAATATTATGTTCAATACCCGCTCATTTCAGTTACTTTCTGGATAAAAGGTTCGTTTTATTTATAATTAATTTGATTCAATCCGATTGCCCAGAGCGCGCGTATCCTTCTTTTAGGAGTGCATAAAACAATCAGCATTGGAGCCTTGGAGCGTCTAACGACCTCTGGCAACGCAGTGGAATTCGAACTCTTAAGCCAAGAGTGAGGAAACCCTCGCACCCGAGCCCAATTTTCATCGCCCCCTGATATATTTGTATGCACAAATTTTCAATACTGAAATTTCAATAATATTTATATGTCCAATTTCCGTGGTGACAGTCAATAAAAATGTTGCGTATTAATTTTGTTTAGATATTAATACATGAGTCTATCGCACCACGTAATAAATTTAAAAATTGGTAAAGATACAAGAGTCCAATTTTATTTATCGCCCGCCGACTTCTTTCATTAGAAATTTTCGCCCACGGCTCAAAAAAGAGTTTCCCCACCCGTCTTAAGGTTATTATTTTCGAAATGTTGGGGCTTCGCCCACCCTATTTAAGGGTCGTGGGGTGCACTCCCACACCCTTTAGACATGATATCAGCTTGCTAGTCAGTATAAAGGGGGGCAACAAAAATGATACCGTCCCTCAAGCACCTTGCATATGTAGATAGGTTGAGAGGCGATGCCGATATGATTGAGCTTTTTAAAATTTGTTCTGGGGTAGATAAGTTGGATTTTAGCAAGCTCTTTCTTTGAGTTGGAAGGTACTAATAGGCCTAGGGGCCACCATTTGATTTTTTTAAAAAACAGGGGTAAAGGTGGAATGTGAGAAAGTACTTTTTTCACCAACAGAGTGGTAGATTACTGGAATGGTTTACCACAGGAGACAATAAGCAGTTCAAATTTAAATGTTTTCAAGCGCAAGTTAGAGTGGGTCAACATAGTTTGTAAATTGTATTGGGACAAATTACATATTGTAATATCAATATGTGTATATATTATATTATTGATATGTATATTGCACGATTATTATTTTTTTTTTACAAGCCATGATAGGGCCTTGTGGCTTTTCTCATCCGTTGATTATGTTATGTTAGGTTCGAATTAAAAAGCGGTTGCCAAACGTCGTTAGGCGCTCAAATATTAATTTTGTTTTGGGGGGTATCGATGACTACAAGCAGTTTTAGCACCCCGTACAAAAAAAATAATAATAATTTTGTTTTCGGTGCTCTCTAGGCAATTTGATTGAATTAAATTAATTAAAATAAAGCATACTTTTATCTAGAAAATAAATGAATTGCGGCGGTATTGAACATCATATTCGTCTTCCTGCCCCCTAAAAATACACATTTTAATTGCCTGAAATAACTGGTGGGAATATTTTTAAAATTTACCAATAATTAGAGTACAAAGTCTCCATGAAGTAGCCTAAAAATAGTTTTAGAGTGACCCTACAAGAGCCTATTTATCCGGTCTTTTGGTGGTACTTTATGAATAGGCTTTCAGTTTTATAAAGTTTCCCGTGCTTTTTGTCAAGAAAATAATGGTTTCGTCACTTTTCATTCGATTGATTCCTGTTTCCTCGTTTACTCATGCCTCTGTTTGGAAGTCTTCTTTTCTCCCAAAGGGACGGGGAATAAATTTCGGATAGTCCAGAGTAAGTTTGACGAAGCCATTTAGAATAAACGCATAATGCTACCACAAAAATAACAGAGACAAGGGAATCAAATATAAACCACGCCATTTTCATCTTATCTCATAAAAACTAGGCACTTCCGTTGCGTAAACAATGTTGCCATCTAGTTTTTTTTAAGGCTAAACCTAGTCCGCCTTATTTTATTTTGCTTTTCCTCCACACATTGATTTATTGTTCTAAAACTTATTTATCTTTTGTTTGATCCATTCGTTTTCTTCAACTCGATATTCCCTCCCTTTGGGCCGTTTTATTTCTAATTTTATGTTCCTATTTTTTCGCGTTGGGATTTTCGTCTGCATTTTTTAACAATATTCCTTCCCGTCATAAAAATGAACAATAAATATTTATCAAAACAAATTGTTATATATTTATTATAGACAAGAATTTATGCTAGTGACTCGCTTTAGTGGAAAACATTAAATATTAGACGTTATTTTGCAAATCTACATCCATCTCACTCGAGAAACAAAGTCTTCTAAAAGGAGCAAATTCGAGCTAAATCCTATACTATAACAACAATGACAAGTCACTGTTTACCTGATTTGATTTTATTCGCAGTTTGTAGCACCTTAAATTAAATTAAAAAAAAAATCGTGCAAGCATGTTTTGATTTATTACTGTATTAGTATAGATAGGAAACCAAGAAATTTAATTAAAAATATTGCCTGTTGTTAATTTCGAATAAAATATCAAACGACCTAAAAAGAAATTACTTGTTTAAGTTACCTGTCAATCGAAAGTTGCCACACAAATGGCATCAGTACTTCTTATTTACTTAAAACTAACCATCGAAAACCAACGAGGGCAACTCCACTAGATTGTAAGGAGAGGTTCGTGAAGAAAGCGGTGAAATTGGTGGAAGTAAAGTAATAAAATGGATTTTTGTGTATGACACTCTTCAAGGGCATGGGACTTGGCATAGTGTCTCTCTATCGACTAAGGAAAAGCGGTAGAGTAGATGTAGGTCTTCAAGTCACCAAGGACTTATGTGTATCTGGCAGCTCATTCCACATTCTCGAAGCAAATATAGGAAAAACACGATCCTCTCCCCGAGGAGGGGAGTATTTTTATTATCAGAGAGAGAACAATTGCACGTTTCATCGTTATCCCCCTCCTCTAATAGGGCCAGATTTAATTGATTCATGTATGGTATATTCCTGAATATGCTAAGAATATCTAAAACTCTATGTAATCTTTGAAAGTGAAAGTTGCAATTATTTATGTCTGAAAATGGTTTGCCATTTGTTCAATAGACCACATGGTTCGACACATGCTCAATAGACCCCATGGTTCGTCACGTGCTCAATAGACCACATTGTTCGTCATGTGCTCAATAGACCACATGGTTCGTCATTTGTTCGACAGACCACATGGTTCATTATTTGTTCGATAGATCCCATGGTTATGGTCTGCTATTTGTTCGACATCTACATAGTTTACCATTTACTCAACATAGTAAATGGTTCGCTCAATATACCACATAGTTAGCCAGTTGCTCGATAGATTGCATTGTTCGTTATTTGCTCAAAATAGCACAGATCGTTATGGTTCGCTATTTGATTGATAGACAAAGTGGTTTGCTTTTTGTTTGGGATGTCACATGGTTCGTCATTTGCCCAACAGACAAAATAGTACGCTTTTTGTTCGATAAATCACATGGCTGCCATTTACTCGAAATACCACATAGTTCCTATTTGTTCGACAAGCCGCATGGTTCGCTATTTGCTTAACATACCACATTGCGTCATTTGAAAAAACATATCATGTATTTCGCCATTTGCTCGACATATTACATGGTTTTCCACTTGCTCGACATACCACACGGTTCGTCATTTTCTCAAAATACCACATGGCTCGTCATTTGTTCGAAAGAAAAATGGTTCGGTTCGCCCTCTGCTCGACATATCGCATGGCTCGTCATTTGGTTGACAGACTGCATGGTTCGCCATTTGCTCGAGAGAGATGGTTCACCATTTGCTCAACAAATAAAAGGGTTCGCAGTTTACTCGACAGCCCACATGGTTCATCATTTGCTCGACACACAAACTGATTCTCATTTTGTTCGAAATACGACATGGGTCATTCCATGGGCGACAGCTTATATAGTTCGACATTTGCTCGACAAACCACATAGTTTCTATTTGCTCGCCAGGTTGCATGGTTCGTCACTTGTGGAGATCAAATGGCTCGCTATTTTCTTAATAAATCATATGGCTAACAATTTGTTCGACAGATAAAACGGTTCGCATTTTTCTTAACACACCAGATATCTCGCCATTTTTTAGACATACATTTGCTCAAGAGACTACATGAACGTATACTGCACCACGCTACCTCATGATAATTATAACGCATCTATGTAGAGAAGGCATTCCATCAGAAGGAACTAGCCACATTTCAGCCATCAGACTAGCTATTATTGAATGTTGAGGACTACGTAAATAGAGCCACAATGAATAGAAAGATATTCAAGGCCAATTCTAGGAATAATGTGTGAACTAAAACAAGAATTCGTGGTGTAACTCTTAATAGAACAAAGATGCGACGAATGATCGAAAAGTTAGGCGACGATGCTACACCCAAATGAATTCTTAAAAATGGTAAAGATGATGAAAGGATTACCACCGCGCAAGAAAATATGATATAATAGAAAATATATAAGGAGAAATCAAAACAGAAGAAGACATCGAACAAATATTCTGTGAAAATTGGGAAATTATATTGAATATCAGTGAAGAAGAGAATGAAAAGTTCGATATAGAGTCTAAAGTAGATTAATCGACGAGATAAATGTAATTATTCAAAGAACGTCCTCCAATTACCAAGTGGATTAAATGAGAAACTTTATGTTTGACAATGGAGCGCTAATAACACTAGAATTAGATAGCGTCCTACACTGCTTCAAACAGAAAGCACCCGGGCTAACTAAATTAAATTAGATATACCGATGCTACATGGTGCATTATTGAAGGTATTAAGAACATTTTAAACGCCTGGCTAAATACCGGATACTCTCCATATAGTTATAAAGTGGCTAAAATGATATTCATAGCCAAGTCGAGCAAGATTCCCACGAGCAAAGAAGACTACAGGCCAATTTCACTCCTGGGATTTGGCGGTGTGGCTCTTCGAGAAAATCCTTAATCGAAGGCTCGTTAAACACTCGTAAGAGAACTCCCTATATAACATTTGGCAACAGTTTGATCGCCAAGAAGATCGCCCATACTAAAATAAGCGGGAGCTACGTTGACTTAGTATGTCGGGGTGCCGTCAAGGCATTTAATAAGATATGGCAAAGAGAAATGTAATATAAGATTTTTCACCTGAGACTAAGTGAAAACTTTCTCTGTGACTACGTTATAAAAATGAACGTCTCTATAAGCATAAGGTCGACGGACAGGACGAACTTTCCGCACCGGGGCAGATTCCCCCAAGCAACCCCTCCATCTATAACGTACAATATACGAACGACATCACCCAAATAATTGAATGCCCATACAAGAATGCCAGGATGCAAGCTCATATGACTGCCGAAAAAGGAAGAAAAGTCAATGAATACGAGGCTAAATAGAAGAACCGCAACAAGATTTCTAAGCTGCATGTACATAATTAGAAAGCGGAGAGGAAGAAGCCCTTTATGCATAAGAAGTGAATCTAAATAAGAAATAAAAATACGGAGACTAACAAAAAAAAAGGAAAGACACATAAAAACCAAGCGTGCAAAAAATAAACTAAAGAATTTACCCTGAAATATACACTAAACTGAAATGAGAAAATTCACCAGAAATGAGAAAATTTACCCTAAATGAGAATTTCCTCCCTCAAATTGACAAATCACCGCCAATACTTAACCAAATGGCTAACAAAAGAAAAAACAAGCATGCCTGCAGGATATATAAATGAGAAAATAACAAATGCAACAAAAACAATACAAAATCAATACACGAATCAAACAAAAAGTACATAAAATGCACAGAAACTACAACGCATTAGACAAGTGCAAGTAAAATTTGCTCCCTAAAACAAATTCTGCAACGTCAACGGTTTGAACGCCAAATTACGCCGCATCTAACATACGAAACAATAAAAAAAAAAAACAAAGACAGCGATTATTCTGATCTCCAGGCGTCTTGACACTCTATGCAAAATACTACTTTCCTCTGCACCGCTATATGTTTTATTTAATTCACACCCTTTTTCAATCTCATTAACTTAAGTAGTTTCACTCAGATAGTGAGATTAGCAGAGATAGAAAAGGGAGTCTGTTGAGTAGATAAAGTTCACGGAAGTGATGCCTATTTTAAAAGAACAGCATCTCATCAATGAAAAACAGGAGAGTGAGATAAAAGAAAGTCAAACGGCAAACACCGCAAGTGCCATACTTGCTGTACCTCCTTGGAGAAAATAAGAGCGAGTGAGATGGAGAATAAGATCATGTAGGAGGCAAAATGAAAGACGGTCATGACTAAAAATAAAGACCGAGGATGTACAGGGTCGCTCACAAGTCTCAGGACACTATAGTTACATAAAAAAAAATTACATTTATTTCCGTTAATAACATATTCTATACAAAAGTACGTGGTATCCTGGGAGTTATGGGTCACCCTGTAGTTTAGATTGCCATCCCTCCCACATAGAAATCGAGAGGAACCACAAAATGTTATTGGGACGGAGTAGATGAACAGATACAAATTCCAGCTCCACCATGACTGGTCCGATCACGGCCTGAGGAAATGAAAGAAAGGTAACCGGAGCTTAGAATCTGGTTACCTTTCATGAAAGGGAAAAAATAACTTCAAATTGATAGAGTAAGTAAGGTTCAGATACAAGGACATGGATAAGTTGCACGGGAAAAAGAGGGAAACCAGGGTTTTGTTCAGCATATGGTCAGGGAAAGGATGACACAGAAATAACAGGGACCGGATCAACTGATATGTGGGAGCAATGTCGGTTTGGAAGAAGAAGACGAAGGATTGAAGAAAGTAGGAAGCAAAATTGATGCCGGGGTATGTAGAGGGAGATTAGAGAAATAGAGGAACATCAAGGAAAAAAGATTAAGTGGGAAATGGGCTGCGAGATGAATGATAGAGGATGGAGGAAACCCCGAGGAGACCTCTCAAGGGATGTGTTATGCTTACACCTCTGCCACACTCTAACTCAGTGTTTCCCAACCGTGGCCATGACACATTTGAAAGGGACCCCCTAGAAAAAGTTAAAATTTGAAGTTAAGAGGTGCCACAGACTCCATGAAGGGGAAGTGGGCACAGCACACAGCCTATTGAAGCCTAAATTATAGTTAGGCCAATACATAATTTTAATTTATCTAGTTGAATTGCATTAAAAAAAGATATTAATGCATACCTATATATTTTTTTTAGATATTTTATACTAGAAATTGAACTTATCCCATTTAGGATTATTCTAGGTGATGTTGCTAGAAGATTACAAGAAAGCCTCATTGAGTTACAGAGTAATCAAATTTAAGCATGAGCTAAGTAACTTATGGACAATTAGTGAAATTACTATGAAATACCCATTGTTTGTGAAGATTTTGAAGGGGCCATTAGTAAAGAAGTGTAACCTCCAGTAAGTGAATTCAGAAAGCCACCCTGTGAGACAACCAGTCTCGCCACTCGTACGTTGTCGTTAATTTGAAGACAACTCACGAGTTTGTACTTATGGGGTTGAGAGATTTCCAGGCCACAATCACCACTCTAGATCATGGGTCTCCAAACTACGGCCCGCGAGGAGAGTTCATCCGGCCCGCCGCTGCACTGTGCCACAAATGAACATATGAAAGCAATTCTCTAGATTGGATGCAGCAATTACAAAGCAAATATTGATGATCCCTTAAAAGCTAAACGCCAGTTTCACAAATCTCACTAACCTTTTTTGCTGCTTAGTTTGTGAGACTCGGATATCTGCGCACTGGGTGTGATAATACTCTCTTATTGCTAACGATGCCTTCTTTGATTACTTTTTGGTAAATAAATATGCTTGTTGTCTTTATTTTTCGTGTATTTTGTGTATTAGTAAATAAATATGTTGGTTGTCTGTATTTTTTGTGTATTCACTATATTGTATTGAACAAAATGGTTATGCGGCCCGCGCTCGTCATTCTCTTAGTTATCTGGCCCACTGTGAAAAAAGTTTGGCGACCCCTGCTCTAGATTACAAATACTTCAAAGCTCGACTTAACATTATAAGCTCTGAAATGGAGATAAATATCGGTAGTTTTATTACCTCAGGGCGGAGGCTCTACTCGAAGTCATTTTGTTTTACATAATAATGAGGAATTACATTATAGGGAGTATAAATAATAGAAGTTAAATTATTTTTCTGATGGATGACCTTGAACAAGAGGAGGGAGATTTTTGTGATTCGCTGATGGTTTGTCAGAGCGCGGTAGAGAGTAAATCGTGCCGGAAATGGATGGAATAAGAAAGGACATTTGGGGGGGTTGTATCATTCGCATTCTGGCTCTCGGATTTTGTAAGCTTTCCAATTTATTTTTAGGAATGATATAATTCTAAGGGTAATACTGATTTTGCCCTCTGTCTGTGTGTTTGTCTTGGCACTCTGGTGAAAGTCGAGAGAACCAATTTGCCGTAAAATGAGAATGAAACATTTCGCATTGTTTTTTTCCCCTGTAAAAAAAAGAAAAGAAAGTAAATAATAGCAGATAAGAGAATTAGGATCAAGTTAAGAATAGCGAACGCAATTATGTCAAGAATAGGCTAACCCTAAATTACTCATGGCAAGAATAACGAACCCAAAGTTGTTTTTTATCTTGTTCTTAGTCGCGTGCACGCTATTCTGTTACTATGTCGGTGCGTTGGTCGGTCGGTGGGATGGTAAAGTCGTTTTTTGGGGCAATAACATCGTAACTATTTGGCCAATTCTAACGAAATTTGAAAACCTTATAATTTTTTATATTCTATCTCGAATGATATAATTGTTAAGGTCCTCCCAAGGTTAGTTCGGGAGTTATTTGGCAATAACATCGTAACTATTCGGCCGATTCTTACGAAATCTCAACCCCTTTATGTTATTTTACATCCCCTTTCGAATTATATAATGCCAACGTCCTCCCAAGGTTAGTCGAGAAATTATTTAAAGTTTTGAAGGTCGTAAGGTCATAATTCAGTATAATTGAGAGCACACGACTTAGGTCTGTTGACCTCGTGTATGTGAAAGACACCTGGCAACGACCAATGCCCACACCAAAGCCTGGCCCCAGTTGAAATGTTTATAGATTTAGGAAACAGAAAAGAGAGACATGGACGAGTGTGTAGGGCTTTGGGAGAAAGTGAAAACTCTCTCTCTCTCTCTCTCTCTCTCTCTCTCTCTCTCTCTCTCTTTGTGGTTTGAAACGTGACAGATCGTAGTTATGAGGGAAAACATGAAAAGGTAAAGAGTTACAAAGTTCTGATGTCCGAAAAAAGATGTAAATATAATGCAAAAGGAAAATTTAAACATATGCAATGTTCATTTTATGAATAAAAGCTAAGACAGATCACTTATGAGATCCTGCACCCTCATAACTTAATCTAACCCACTTGCCGACTTTCTGTTCTTATTACAATTTTCTCACTCCAGCAATACACAGTCTAAATCCAAGTGCGTATGTATTATATTATTGGTGTGTAGTGTAGCTGCATGATTTATTTTTTTTACAAGCCAGGATGGTGATGCCTTTGGACGCCATCTTGTGGATGCAGTTTATGGGTTGTGGTTGACTCGGATGACCTCTGATAGGCCCTTGCGGCTTTTGTCATCCGTTGATTTATGTTAATTGGTTTTGATTTGGGTCAAAAGATCGGGTTTTTATGGAGATTGTGGTCTTTTGGCGTTTGCAATTTGGGGGGCACTTGTATGGAAACCCATCTGGTCTTTTTTGAATCTTTGGACCAGTTCATTTTTAGTGGTGTGGACGCGACTTCATTAGTTACTATGTCGGTTCGTAGGTCGTTCGTATGGTAACTCTTTTACTTTTCAGTGAGTTTTTTTTTCTCACAATGACATCGTTAACTATTCAATCGATTCTAACGAAATTTGAAACCCTTATGTTGTTTTACATTCTATTTCGAATGCTATAATTGCTAAAGTCCTCCAAAGGTTAGTGCGGGAATTATTAAAAGAAAACAAACTATGGGTCGGTTTGACCCACTTGTGGAAAGTTTTAAAGGTCGTGAGTCAGAATAATTGAGAGCACGTGACTTAGGTTTGTTCACCTTGTTTTAGCACAACTGGGAATGGGTCTTGCACAAGCAAAAGAAGAACAACAGTCTGAAACGTGGTAGCATCCAATTTTACCATGTTAAGAATAACCAACTCAAAAGTATTGTGTTCGCTACCCTTGACAGGTTCCAAAATTTGCCCATAAAAAAAAGCTGAACAACAAGTAAATTGGCGAAACAGATGCTATTACCAAAACATGTACGACATACCTATGATATAAACAGGTAAATATGTATATGTATATGTATCTATTTTTCATCTAAAATAGATTATCCGGCTCATAACACACCACCACACTGAAATCAATAGGGCGAAATGAGCTATTAGCAATTCTAGCAAATCTAAGAGATGTAAACAAAGCAACACGAACAACTGAGGCCAAAAGTTTTCGGACACCGGGAATTTTTCTTAGTTCTTGGATATTTCCATGAATATGATATGGTGTAGGTCTAAATGCATGCGTCTAATACATATTGAAATCAAAATGCATGCTTCTTTCTCACATTTAATGAATTATCTAAAATGGCGATGCTATTGAAATGTCTGAAATCCTGGTATCAGTTTGCGGTATGTTACAGTAAAAAGAAAATTCATATAACATCATATTTGTTGATTAATATGATATTCTATGTCGAGAGGATCTAATAATTATGTGAAGATAGCGAAAACACGTGAGTATACCGTGGTGTAAAGAAGTTTGATACGTACGCTTCACGAGGAGGGTCTCAGCTGTCTACTAATCGCCCGGAGGTTCGGTAGATCCCATTCCGGTGTTGAAGAAGTGTGGAAAAAGGATCCGAGAAAGTGGGAACATCCAAGAGCGGCCTCGTTCTGGACGACCCATAGTCAGTACGCAACGGGAAGACAAGTCTTCGTTCCGTATGAACCTTCGGGATTGTAAGAAAAGCGCAGTCCAGCTGCAACATGGATGGACGAAGAACAGCCGAGTTAATGCATCGGATCAAAACACTCTGTCGATGACTGCTTGAAAAAGGCCTGAAGTCGTGTAAAAGCAGCCAGAAACCATTAATCAACCTTCAGCATATGCGACGTCGACTGGCTTGGACACGTGTTTACCTCAACTGAACCATGCGTCAGTGGGGACGTGTCTTATGCAACATTAGAGTCCGCAGGAGGTTATGAGATCAGTGGAATCGAAAGTAGATAATTCCAATAGTAAAGCATTGGAGCCGTTCTGTTATGATATAGGGCTCTATGTCAAGTTCAGGGGTGGATCGTCTCACCGTCTGTGATGGCACCATGAATTCAGAGAAACATCACTTAATTGAAATCGGGAATAGATTCACAGTCTTTTATACTACTGAATTCCATCGTATTTTGTGTATTTATTGACACAAGATGTAGAGAGACTGGGAAAATGAAATTAGAAATGTCCACCGAAAGTGACCTCTTCCCACCTAATTTAGGAAACCTTCGAAAGAGCGAGGTTTGCTTGGCCCGAATTTGTCGTGGAAATGGGACATGTTGCCTTGCTGGTATAATAAAACCGTTTTGGTGGAGCCTAGGATACATCCAAAACGCAACAAATTCTCACACAGTCGTGATGGTTATCGCGAACATCTTCTCCTACGTGTTCTCCGGACAACGTGCTCTATAGAGAAATTGTGGGGGTGACCCGCTACATACACATTTTTCCTATAATAGCTTATGTGTCCTCTTCTAGATATATTTAGTAAGCAGTTTAGTTTCTGAGTCTCTAGGGTTGATTTCTTCAGTGCGTTTCTTAATTCATTCTTGAACCAACCCAAAATTCTATTCTATCGAAATTATCGAGTTTCCTATGGGGCAATCCGCATTTTGACTCAGCCATGTTTTCGATTCAGCGGAAAATTGACAGATAAGCCTTTTTTTCCTGACATCTTTTATAGATGTCAGGAAAGAAATGCTTATCCTCTACCCCACAGAGTATCAATAAAGTGTGCATTCTCCGATATATTAGTGCCATTTCTCCCTAGCATCCTGGAATTTATGCTCACAATGTCTAAACTATCATTAACATTTGGATTCTATTTTACATTAGTATCACTTCTCCCTGGTATGGTGAAAAGCACACTATCTGAAAACAAGCAAATTGTAATTGCAATCCGAAACCTTTTTAAAGGCCCATGAGGATATTTTCTTCTAGAAGATGGAGGTTTGATTGAGGTAAAACTCTCATCGTAAATTGGAATGCTGCGGTATTCCAATCTATGTAGAGATTTTTCAATTTGTCCACCCTCGATCACAAGAAAGCCGATCTAACAAATCTCATGTTACGCTATAAAGAATGGCACCAAGGGCCTTTTAAATCGCCAATTTACGATGCGGTGCTCCTCAAAGGTTCCATGTATTTGAAATAGTGGAAGCAAACCGGCTTCAGTACGGCTTTCTGCCACTAGCTGAATGGAGAGGCTTCCTTTGGGAGTCTGTATGCTAGCGGTCATGTAACCATTTGCTGAGATGATTATACTAATTCGCTATTGGGGACTTCTCAGAGCCTAAAACGTCCATCATTGTTCCAGGAAACTTTCGCTGACTTTGCCATATCTCAAAACAGAACGTTTTCGGTTACAATTGTCTGAAGGAAGGAAAAACGTCCGTCAAAGAGAGGAGCGTTCTGAAAGGCCATCGACGAACAAAACTCGTTGAAGAATTGCGCAAGACTATTATTGCCTAGTGAGATTGTAGGACCGCCGTCAAGAAGCATTCGCCACATTTTGTCGAACTTGTTGATCATGAGACACAGAGATGCAAAATTTGCCAAGAAAAATGCGTCAACAACCGTTAGGTTTTCTCTCATGACAACACGTCAGCCCACACGGATTTTCTGCCTACAATCTATTGGTACAAGAATTTTAATTAAAAAGTAAATTACTAAACTAAGTGATCAAAATGTTTTAGTGAATTCTTTCCATATCATTTTTAATTAACTATATCTAGTGCACAAAATGTTTGATCTTAAAGAGTCGACTAAAATTTACCCGGTTTCATTAAATAAGCAGATGCCTTCTGGCAACTTTTATCTTTATCCAGATGGAACTTTCCTTCATTAGAATCATATCAAAAAATACCTCGACGAGGCCGATCCTATTATATCCCGTCATCCCTCTGCATCTGGTCAGCAAAACCCAACTCAGAAAGGCACAAGCAGTGCAGAACAAGGCACTGAGATATATTCTAGATGTCAGCCTAATGGACTTCATCCCCTCAAGCGCTCTACACGACCGGGCTGGGATCGAACCCCTTAACGTGACCTTACACAATAGAGCAAAGGATGTATGGACTAAGATCAATGCCTACATGCCTGAAGAAGTTCTTCGAAAAATCAGACTCCCCGATCTCGAAAACCAAAATGGACACTACCGACGCGATTTCGGTAGCAGCCAACTGCGTACGCAGGAGGACGCTGTCCTACTATATAGATAAAAATTACCTCCGGAAAAATAAAAAATCCTAATAGGACACCCCAATTATGAACTTAATACATGTGATCATGTAGGCCTTAAAAAAAAAGAAAAAAAAAAGATCCGAAATGGACAAATTAATTACTGAAGTAAAGAGCAAAAATATTATTCAAAAAAGTAAAAGATCCAAAAAGGACACCGTACATACACAACGCACATGTAAGACAATAAAAAATGAGCAACCTCTGCTGCCACAATTGAAATATTCAAAAATGCAAAGGCTTGAATGCTTCCATGACGTCTAATTGAAACGTAAATAAAACCTAAGAAGCAAAAATGGAGATATTTCCAGACGTACTGGAACATTAATTCTTCTACTAAATTACCACTTTTTCTAACTTTACTCTCTTACTATCCCACACCTATTTCCCCCCTTTTATTAAAACTGAAACTGAAACTGAAACCTCGACGAAACGTTACCCGACTATTGAATACGACGAAAGAGCTACCACATTCACCAGCCTTGACACAACTTGATATTTACTTCAAAAGATATACAGTGGTTGAATAAAATAATGTGAACACCGTGTTATTTATATTCCTTATATTTTTACATGTTGGAAACAATTCCTAGATATGAATGCCGCGATGTTTACTTATTTCGAAGGTGACATTTAATCCTTGTATTTTGTATTTCAGTGAACACCACTTTGTTGTCAGTGACGTTCTTGGTTATTGGGCGAAATAATGCCTCACTCATCAAACTTCCAAAGAGAGCAATTTTTGGAGCTCGATTTGCGGGAGTATTGGTAACTGAAACAGCTGAACTGTTTAATGTTATATTCCGTACATTTTTACCTGTTGGCAACAGTGCCTACATATGAATGCTGCGATGTTCATTAGCTTCGAAGGTGACATTTAATTCTTGTATTTTGTATTTCAGTGAACAGTACTTTATTGGCAGTGACGGTTATGGCTAGCGGACGGAATAATGCGTGACTTGTCACAGTTCCAAAGAGGACAAATCGTTGGAGCTCGATTAGAGTTGAACTGTTTAATGTGTTATGACTAACAGTGTCCATGGTTATGACAACATACACAAAGCATGGTAAGACGTCATCTGTGAAGAACAACAGTGGGCGAAAACGATAGTTAAATGGCAGGGAGCGTCGAACACTAACAATGATTGTGGCCAAACAACACAGAATTACTGCAGCAAAGGTGACAGCAGAACGCAATAGCCACCTGAACGACATCGCTTGGATAATTGTGCACCGGGAATTTTCCAAAGCAAACATTTATGGAAGGGCAGCAATTCCGAAACCGATGGTAACGAAAACCAACGCCTAATCGTGAACCTGGACATTTGATGACTGGAAAAGTGTAGTATGCTCCGACGAGTTATCATTTACATTATTTCACACAAATAGCCGTGTTTATCCATGGAAAACCCCTAAAGATCCGTAATGGCCTGGGCGGCGATATCCTGGTATTCAGCTGCTCTCATCATTACCATCAACAAATGGGTTACTACCAACAAATATCTAGATAATCTCAGTGATGAAGTTCTTACTATTACTATCATACTGTTTTCAGACACTGCGATTCTTTCAAGATGATAATGCGCTCGTACACACAGCCAAAAATGTTCAGTCTTGGTTTGAGGAGCATCAGAATGTAATCTAACATCTTCTCTGGCCAGCACAGTTTGTGTACCAAAGAACAAACTCAGGTTTTCCATTGGAGAAGTAGATTCCATTTTATTTATATTGCCTTGCTTTATCATAAGCTTTTCAACATTATCATTAAACAACTCAGTTTTTCTATTAGTTAGGATCTGTTTTTGTTGTAGTAATGTGCGTTATATATGATGTCGATTGTGTTTACATTTTTGTGTTTTAAGAAATGGTTTAATGTTTGTGTAAATGAAAAACTCTTGAACCAGCAGTTTTACTAGTTATTTTCTTGCATTGTCATTAAACGAGAAAAACGTGTTTGTCGGGGAATAGGTCACCTCCCCAGACAATACGTCTATATATACATATATATAGATCTATTGGTTGGGAGGAAAGAGATAAAAGCCACGAGAATATGTATATATACAGTTATATATACATATATCCTCTAATGTACGTACGCGTCCTTCGCTACGTACAAGTACGTTCACTTCGTAAGAGTAATCCGTTGGTTACAAGGTACGAGTATACGAGTGGGATTTTACTACAGAGGCCGATAGTGTTTAATGAGTTTATCAAGTTACAGTTTAATAAGTCACTAGTTAACTTATATATACATACGGGAAATATAGGAAATGTAGATAAGAACAATACTGACAAAATATAAATAATTGGCAATCGGGTAACGTCAATTACTTGTTAATTAGCTTTTAAATGGGATACTATAAATCAGTTATACAGAAGGAATATTTAAAAGTCGGAAAGTGGGTCGATTAACGGGAGATACAAGCAAGTGTCGTTTTACCTTGAAGGGGTCACCTCGAGGAAGGAGAATCCTTTAGCGAGTTGACGAAGGGAAATGGAGACGGAAAATGGTCGTGATTCTCGGCCGATTATCCTGATGGTGACGAAGATGAAGGAAGGGAGGAAGAAGACGAGTTCACGATCCTTCTTGAAGACGGACGATGGCACATCTGCTCCAGAAAAGTGCAACCTCCAAAAATCGAGACTCTGACGCGGCTCGGCGCGAAATCTCACACGAGAAACTAGAGATCCTTGAGGGAGGTTCCAGATGAGACGAGTGGGATCCCGGCCAATCCTTCGGGGACAAAACGATTCGAGGCTTGCTCTGAACAGAGTAAGCCTTCACAAAAGAGATGGATCTGCCTGGTGAGATCCAACCTCGATGGTATAAGCGAATACCAGGGACTTGGGAAAACAGGCACACGATATGAACCAAAGGCAACGGGTTCTCAAACTCAATCTCCCAATATTCGAAAACCCAGGGTATTTATATGACGGCCATTTTTTTGGTTTCTCCACGTTGTCAGGCTCAGACGACTGGCTGACCGCTTCCGGCGGCCAGATGGATTAGCATCTGTCGCCTGACTCACGTCTTAATGGCCTTTACGATGTGGGTGGGAAACTTCGGCTAGCAGTTTCCCGACTACGGAGATTAGCGTTTCATCGGCGAGGTAAAAGCCTTTAGCGCCCAACTTAATTAACTGCCCCTGTGACGCGCTGATGGATATTCAATTTTTCTCTTCTTTTATTTTTCTCTTTGGATTCAGAGCTTACTCCACGTGAAGTTATATTTAGGAGACATAGATAGGGAAGGAATTCATGAAACAAATAAAGGGGGTATTCTTTTTGGCGGCCCTTTCCCTTACAGTGTTGGTCTTGTGAATTTTAAGACTGAAAAGGAAAGAATTAGGAATACATATTTTATGTATGGTTTCCCCGAGACACGAAAATTACTTGAAAAGATCCATCCACAAGGATGAAAAGATTGAAGAACGCTGTTCTAGACCAATAAATTATAAAGCAGTGCTTTGTTTGTTTCATTAAGCAAACTAAAATAATGTCTGGAAAGGTCAAATAATTAGACCGGGAGTAAAAACAAAGATTAAATGTTGAATTAATGTTCACAACTTAAATGACTTGATAATATATAAGTTACCGTGGATTAAATTCCCTTAGGAAAAGAGAATGTAGAGAAATAATGCACTTACCAAAATACAGAATGATGATGAGAAGTGGAAATAAATGGAAATAGATACAAATTATTCTACTAAAAATATGGAAGGATACCATAATGTAACAAGTTAACAGCCTGTTAGTCTTGGTTAAACGGCACAAGTGATCAAATGCGGTAGACAAGAAGGATTAACGCTTCACACTTAGTGGAAGCGAAGATCAGACCAAAGAGGAAAACTGCCATGCGAAGATGCCGACAGAACGAGTCTTCGAGAGCCTGAGTTGATTGTGTTTTCTTTTATTAAGCTTTTTATACCCTCTTTCACCCAAATTTAGAAAAAGTTGATTGCGTGATTGACATGGTACGCATTGTGGAAAAGGCAGGTCTTGTTAGAAGGAGAACATCGTCAGCGTCATGTCAAAATGTAGCGGATGTCGGTCAATTTTTTCAGTAAAAAGACTGTGAATTGCATCGGTAAGTTGTGCCGTAAAGGCAGACGGTGGTGTTCGTCGGAGGGCTGTAGGGAAGAGTGGGGCACTTTGAACATAGGAACACATTGAACCACTGGACATATAAGACTCAATTTCTGTCATAACCACTGTCTCTAGTGTAGAAGACCATCATCAACATGCCATCAGGGGGTAGTTTCGAGGTGATGGCGTGCTGCCATTGTTCTTAAAGTTGACCTACGAAGGGAGGTCAATAATTTTTACAATTGGGATATAAGGAAACAAGATACGAGGAAAAGTGTTTTATTATTTTTCATTATAACTACCCTCGACTTCAATGCCCTTGCGCCACTTGTCCCTGAGGCTTCGAATTCCCGACAACCAGAAATCTCCCGACTGCTGTTCAATCCACTGATGTACTTCTTTGGTGAAGTAGGCTTTGATCTAAGAGGTCTAATTCGGTAGTTTTGTTCTTAACGAAGAGCTATTTCAACACGTAAGGATAAAAAGAACACAGGATTTATACAAAAATAAACATATATTTTAAATGAAACCCTTAACTATGACAAACAAACAGTTAACACATTTCTATCTTTGTCTCCTTGCTAAACTCGACTATTCCTGTTGGCATCTAGGCCTATCGCACGGATGCGATGACAAAAATAAACAAATAGGCTATAGGTAAACACACCAATTGCCGATTAGTATTTTTATCGAGACTCTATTTGATTAGCGTTAAACAATAAATTAACGTACGCTTGTCTACAAGCAAATATGACCGAGGTTCACGAACAATGGTTTCTACTCCCCTTAAAACGTGAGACGTAGTAAACTTCTACTATCGCAATATGAATATAAATGTTCTTTTTAACTTACATAACAGGAGGTATTAGGGATTGCCGGATGTCGCTGGAGGGCTTATCTATCACTTTGGAGTGTTGTCTTGGCCGATCCTTGAATTTCGTAGAGGTAGTATGGTGGGAGAGAGATGAGACGATGTAACTTCTAATTAAAGAACGGGAGCTCCTTGGGGCTGGGTTCTTCTCCTCTCACTCTTACAGAGCTTGAGATGTGAGAGTCACACGAGTGTGAGCGGGTTTACTTTTCTTCAGTCAGACTTTTCTCCAGACTGTCAAGGATAATTCGGTATGGCACCGATATCAAGATTGACTAATTATGTTAATTCGGCCCGGGAAGGGGGAATCGATTTTCTCAATCTGATCCTATCGTTTCTCACGGAAATAGTCTTGTATGACTGGAGGATCGATCTTCACGAACTGATCCCTCTACTTTCGTATCGAATTTTAATCTTCTTGTCTGGCTTTCTTTGCGGGGCTTATTTATAGGCGGATCACCGCCCCATCTAAGGGGGAAGTGACCAGGCCACAGGGAGCGGAACGCGAATCGTGAGTTTGCATCTGGTGAGAGCGAGAGGAGCAGAGGTTGGCACTGGGGTGCCCAAGTCAGCTTGCTAATTAGGGAGACTCTCAACCACACCACTACTTGGCGTGCCTTTTGACTAGCACCGGTTTTTATTGTGACCTAACCACGGGTTTATGGGTCTCGGAGGTACTTGGATCGTTAGAGCATCGTTTAAGGGCCTTATGTGGTCGCCTTAAAACAGATGTTAGCTCCAACTGATCAAAGCAGCGGGGAGATCAAACAGGGTAGGCAGTTACTGTAATTCACCGGCTACCGTTCCCACACTTCTGTTCATGGGAGGGGGGGTTGCTCCTCCGGCTTTCTCCCAAGAGGGGTGGGGCTTTAATGTACATCTCCTCCTCCAGGATGCTTGATGTAGCCATTTCTCTACATTTACCCCCCTCCTAAAGAAATTACCGGGGGGTGGGGGGTATTCCAGTCCGACGCTTACAATAATATACATAGGTAACTTACAGAACATTATATTATACAATAGATTCTAGTTCACTCGGAAATGCCTCGATAACATTTCACCTGCCCTTACATTAATTCCTATATTACTGTGCCAACTTAGGAGCTTCTTAGCTACCACTAGGGGGTTACTCGCCCCTACTTAATTACAATTCTACTAATTTACACTTAACTTTACACTTACTATAATACAATAGTTGGGATGCTCCTTAATCGTCGACAGGATTCCGACTTAACGAGTCAGCCATACAATTGTTGGACCCTTTTTTTATAGTGAATGGAGTACTGGTACTCCATCAAGAGTAAACTCCATCTCAGGAGCCTTCCATTCTTACTCTTATTTTTACTTAAGTATGACAACGATTTATGGTCGCATTCCAACTTAAACTCTCGCCCTATTAGATAATATTTGAATTTCGATTGTAGCGTAGGCTTTTCTCTACTCAAAAGTTTCCTACTGACATAGGCTATGGGATAGGCTGTTTCGTCATCTTCGTATTGAGGCAATACTCCGCCTAACCCGTTTTGACTAGCGTCCGTGCGAATGCCGAAGATCTTGTTGGGATTTGGTAAGCGAAGAATGGGCGCAGTTACGAGTTTTCCTTTAAGAACCTCCAACTGAGTTATTGCATGGGGGTTCGACGTGACAGGGTCTGACGATTTCTTTTTTAACAAATCATTCAGTGGGGCCGTGATGGAAGCGAAGTGTCGCACGAAACGCCTGTAAAACGATGCGGCTCCCATGAAAGATCGGAGTTGTCTCTTTGTTTTCAGCCGGGGCATCTTGACTATGGCGTCCACCTTTTCTTGCTGGGTAGTCAAGTGTTTTTGTCCTATTTTGAATCCCAGGTAGTCAATGGATTCGTAGGCAAAATAACACTTGGTCGGCCCGGCGGTTAGACCTTGCTCCTTCAATTTCTCCAGCAATGAGCGTAAGGGGTGTAAGTGTGACTCCCATGTACGGGTAGCTACGTACACGTTGTCGAAGTAAAACGACACGTCACTTAGTCCAGCGATAATTCGCCTCATCATCCTATTATAATTGCTACCGGCTGTAAGTAGTCCGAAGGGTAGCCTGGTAAACTGTAACAGACCTCTCTCAATTGCAAAAGCCATCAGTTTTTTGGACTCCTTAGCGAGAGGTATTTGATAGTACGCTTTACACAAATCCAATTCGGTGATGAATTTAGCGTCTTCAAATAAATGGAGATTTTGATCTATTAGCGGGATTAGCTCCGTGTCGAAAACGGTCACTGAATTCAATTTTCGGTAGTCCACGCACATCCGAATTGATTGTTCAGGTTTCTGAACCATTACTATGGGGAAGCAATAATCGGACTCCGATGGCTCTAAAATTCCCAATTTTAGTAAATTCCGGACTTCCTTATTGAAAGCTTCTCGTAGGTGGATCGGCAAAGGATATGGTTTGCTTCGCACCACTGAATTAGTTTTTAGTTTTATTTCATGGATGAAATCCTTGGCACATCCGGAGGTTTCAGAAATGACTTTTGGGAATTCCATGAGCAAGTTCAACATTTCCGCTTTCTGTTGAATCTTTAAGTGGGGATTTATCTTCAAATCCACCCGAGGGTCTTCCGGGGTAGGTGAGAGCGATGGAAGTTCGTATTCCTCGTCTTGTTCCGCCCATACGGTGTGTATGACTTGCAGGGGCGTACCCGGGTAAACGGCATCCATCGGTTTTTCTTCGTCTAGAAGGGTAATATTCTTTATGCACGCGCGGCGGTGATATTTTTTTAGCATGTTTATGTGATAGGTTCTTCGCCCTGTTGGGGTATCTATCAAGTAATCGACTGGACCCCGTGCCTCGATTACTTCAAACGGTCCCTTCCACTGGGCCCATAACTTATTATTTTCGGTCGGGAGTAATAATAAGACTTCATCTCCTGCCTTTAATTTTCGCGCCTTTGCTTTCATATCGAAGTAGTCCCGGTATTTGGCTAAATTTTTCTCGGCGTTATCTGCATCGCGCATTTCCATCACGTAGGCGTAAGACGATTTGATTTCTTGGTCGAGATTTCCGTTGGAAAATAATTCCTTAAGAATACTCATAAGACCTCGACATTTCTCCCGTATAATAGCTCAAAGGGCGAGAATCCCAACGTCCGATGAGGTATTTCTCGGCAGGCAAAAAGGGCTGCAGGCAGGTATCTGTGCCACTGTGTAGGGTTGTTTTGACACAACTTCTTCAATATATTTTTGAGAGTCCTGTTTAATTTCTCGCAGATTCCGTTAGTGGATGGATGAAATGGACTCGTAAAAATTGGCTTGACTAGCAGTAGTTTATTAAAATACTCCATCAATTCTAAGGTGAATTGGCGCCCTCTATCCGATAGAATTTCTTTAGGCAGGCCTACTCGTGCAAATATTGAAATTAATGCTTCCGCGCAGGAAATAGTGTCAATCTTCCGTAGTGCCACGGCATCTGGGAACCGGGTGGCACAATCCACTATGGTAAGGATGTAGGAGTGTCCTCCGCTTGAAGGGGGGTGAATTGGTCCCACCAAATCAATAGCCACTCGAAAGAATGGTTCGGTTATAACGGGCACTTTTTGTAATGGCGCGGGAGGTACCCGTCCTCTGGATGGATCCTTCTGACACACGTCGCAGGATCGGCAATAAGCCACGATTTCCCTAACGGCCTGGGGCCAATAAAAGTGTCTGAATATCCGCTGCGCCGTTTTGTTGTGCCCAAAGTGTCCAGCTAATATTCCATCATGCGCGGTATTCAAGATTCTTTGCGTGTATTCTTGAGGTACACACAGTGCTTTGTTGCTCTCCTTATTCTCCTCGCTGATAGTACGGTAGAAAGGTGAGTCTTCTACGATATATTGGATAGGCTTCTTTCCTTTCACTTGGAGGGTTTCACCCTTAATCGCCTTCTGAGCAATAGCGAAGGAAGTCAATTTGAACCCATTGTCTTCGAGGGTAATCCTCGGGGTCAACTCAGCAGGTTGCTCTTTCCTCCGGGCTTCTTGTGCCCGGGTGACTACTTGTTGGGCCACTTCTTGCTGGGGAATTAGGGGGTTTTGTCCGATTAGTACTGCGCAGAACTTAATCGGGGCTACTACCACGTCCATCCAACCGGTGAAATATCTGCATTGTATATGACATCTCAAGACGGGGAATCGATTGTCGCGTCCTAAAAAGTCGTGGACGATTGTGAATTTCTTATGGTTAGGGTTTACTGGGGGCAGCAACTTGTCGGATACCACTATGCACGTACATCCGGTGTCTCTGACTAAAGTGGATACTCGGCACCCATTAACAGTACCCTCTTTAAATTGTAGGCCACCTGGCGAACTTTTGTTGAATAGAAAGTTTACCTGTTGCTGGTGCCCTTCGGATGTTGGAACGGGGACGGAAAACGCATCAGCTTGTCCTGCTGGGATCGTGGCAGTCAGGTTTTTCACCTGTTGTCTCGAGGTCTTCCTCAGTCGGGAGTTCTGTGGGCACTGGAAACTCAGGTGACCTATTATCCCGCAGGTATAACAAGTGACGGGCTTCCTGGGATACGTGCCGGTATTAGGGTATGATCCTTGTGGAACCCTAACTTCTCTTTGATTTTTTCCCCTCCAAAATTTGGCTTATAAGTTCCTTTTGAAGCTGAAACCTTAAAGGGCTTCTTCTGCAAATGCCTTGGTGGCTGCCCATTTTTCTTTGGGGAGGGAGCCTTCTCTTTCTTGTACTCCCTCGGATATAAACGATGATTTACCGCGTGGAGGTCAGCCTCGTCCAGACACTCGTTGAAGGTAGAAGCTTTTCGGTCCTTAACGAATGCACGGATTTCCCGGGGTAGTGTGCTTAGTAACTGATCTCTAAGCATGAAGTCGACGACCGAAGAGACGGCGTTCTCTACCCCTTCTGACTCCATCCAAAACTGTAGGCTTCGACGAAGCTCAAAGCCAAAATGTTTGTATGTTTGTCCAGGTCTTATACGGGCCTGCCTGAACTTCATCCTATATTCTTCCGGGTAAGGTTTGTTGCTGAGAGAAGTTCGGCTTTGAGAGTGGAATAGTCCACAGTCGCTTCTGAGGGTAAAGATACGAATATCTCTCTCATCCTACGATTGAGTAGCGGTAACAGTCTGGCGACCCCATCTTCTTCTAGGTCCCAATTATTGACTTCAAATATTTTCTCAAAATGGGAGAGATATGAGCATAAATCTTCTTCGTCCCTGTACTCCGGGAGTTTCATGCTGGTCGCTAGTGACACTCCTGTTTTGGATGACACTGACTGCACCAGTAACTGGTCTTTGCTAAGAGTTCTTTCGTGGGTCCTTATCTTCTCTCTTTCGTCAGCATCCATTTTCATTTTACGTTCCTCTCTTCTTCGTCTCTTTCGTATCTCTCTTTCTCCTGAATAAACGAGTTCAGCTCCGTTCCTTTCAGTTCCTTGCTTCTGATAAAGGTCAAACGATGCAATCGCGCTTATGTCAGTCATCTACCTTGTTGTAAATCAAGCCTGACCTACTCCACCACAGAAACTTACCACTTGGCCTAACAATTACCTTTAGATTGTTTCCACCCCTATTTTTACCAATTTTCCTCTAGTCAAATATTCTATTATTCCTGGTATTCCTTTTACGTGTTGGCTCTTCCTTAATTAGACACTGCTGGGTTCTTTCTAATATAAAACCTACAGACCTGACACCACTTTTATGTAGCAGGATGCCCTTTTCTGATCACTCCACAATTTGACACCACTTTTGTCGCGGTATGCTTTGTGGTACGTGAGGTACTTCTTTGATGAAGTAGGCTTTGATCTAAGAGTGCTAATTTGGTAGTTTTGTTCTTAAGGAAGAGCTATTTCAACACGTAAGGATAAGAGGAAACACAGGATTTATACCAAAATAAACATATATTTTAAATGAAACACTTAACTATGAAAAACAAACAGTTAACACATTTCTATCTTTGTCTCAATGTTAAACTCGACTATTCATGTTGACATCTAGGCCTATCGCACGAATGCGATGACAAAAATAAAGAAATAGGCTATAGTTAAACACACCAATTGCCGATTAGTATTTTTATCACGACTCTATTTGTTTAGCGTTATACAATCAATTAACGTACGCTTGTCTACAAGCAAATATGACCGAGGTTCACGAACAATGGTTTCTACTCCCCTTAAAACGTGAGACGTACAAAACTTCTTCTATAGCAATATGAATATAAATGTTCTTTTTAACTTACATAACAGGAGGTATTAGGGATTGCCGGATTGCCGGTTGTCTTGGCCGATCCGTGAATTCTGTAGAGGTAGTATGGCGGGAGAGAGATGAGACGATGTAACTTCTAATTAAAGAACGGGAGCTCCTTGGGGCTGGGTTCTTCTCCTCTCCCTCTTACGGAGCTTGAGATGTGAGAGTCACTCGAGTGTGAGCGGGTTTACTTTTCTTCAGTCAGACTTTTCTCCAGTCTGTCAAGGATAATTCGGTATGGCACCGATATCAAGATTGACTATTCATGTTAACTCGGCCCGGGAAGGGGGGATCGATTTTTACAATCTGATCCTATCGTTTCTCACGGAAATAGTCTTGTATGACTGGAGGATCGATCTTCACGAACTGAACCTTCTTCTCTCTTATCGAATTTTAACCTTCTTGTGTGGCTGAAGGATCGATCTTCACGAACTGATCCTTCTTCTTCCGTATCGACTTCTAATCCCATGTCTTTCTTTGCGGGGCTTATTTATAGACGGATCATCGCCCCATCTAAGGGGGAAATGACCAGGCCACAGGGAGCGGAAAGCGAATCGTGAGTTCGCATCTGGTGAGAGCGAGAGGTGCAGAGGTTGGCACTGGGGTGCCTGGGGTCATCTTCAAGGGACTCACGACCATGGCGGAACTCCCTATTCCAGCGAGCAATGGTTGCATAAGAAAGGGCGGTGTCGGTGTACACTGCAACCATGCGTTCATGGATCTCTTTTGCATTCTTGCCTTCCTTGGTCAAAAATTTGATCACTGCGCGGTGCTCAACCTTGCCCATTGTTGAAATATTTGTGACTGAAAATCTACGATCAGCTACTGCTTCTTAAATAGACGAGGCAGGAGCGTGCGACTGCAGGTCCTGACTTGTCATAACTTGTCCTAACACCCCCCCAAACAGCCATCCCCCTTCCTCTGTTATGCCCTACCGATTCGCAAAAAACTTATTGACCACCCCTCCTTTCATGGAAATAAATCTTTAGTTTTCTCATTATTTACCATGTACAGGGGGTCCATCTCTTTAACAATTAAAGCAACTAACGTATCGTCAAATTTGCTTTGAATAATTGTAGACGCCACCGTGTTGGCAGTATTATATGACTTTGTCGTAGAATTGCTCATAGTCTGGTCCAATAACTATTCTAGTCCTTGATCTGGACACACCGCTTTTGTTTAAGTCGATGGTATTGAGACTTATGACTCAATCTACGATCATTATATATATATATGCTTTAATTCCTACTGAACGTGCGAAGTCTGGTTAGAGGCGGGCTGTGCCACGGCCAGGATTCTCACTATAAAAGTCCCATTGTTACTGGGGGGAGGTTTGTGATTGTTAAATTCTAAGAATGCATAATACAGGTTGAATAAATTAGCCGAAGGGATTTTTAATTAAAGTCTTGCCAAGGGTACGTTAAAAAGGAGGAGCCACAAATAAACACGCATACAAAAATAAACTTTACTTTACACCAAAATAATAATTAGTAGCAATAGTTAAACGGGCATTTAGGTAAATAAGGATTAAATATTAAACACGGATTAGTCCGGGTTGACAGCAATTATAAAAAATAATATCAGGGAATGACTCACTTGAATCTCTTTAAAAAAGGAGGGGAGGATAACACTGACGTTAAGCGTCTAGATTTGTAATGACTCAATGGGAGTATCAATCACTGTTAATTAAATAGGTAATTTAAGAATAGAGGGACACTGGGTTTAAAGATTGCCATTAATTGTGATGGATTGGAGAGACGACTACTTAGATCCAGACGGGGTGGTTCGGGTGGCGTTAACACGAGTTCTCGGGGACAGGGGAGATAAGAAGACGGGTTCGGGGCTGCTGACTGCAGTTCCGGTTAGTTCACTCCTAACTGGATGTGACACTAACAAATAGTTACTTCCAGTAACTATTTAGATGTTCCTTTTTATTTCTCAAGTTTCGTTGAGCAACAGAGCGTATTCTTCTTGTCACAGACTCTGTGGGGCGGGATTTGCCTCAGGAACACTTTGAGACAGCGACCAAGTTAACTCAGCGGCGCGTTGGCAGTCCATACGTTACGGCAACGACTCTCGTTCAACGTGAGGGTTACGCGAGTAGGTTTGGAACACTTCTCCAGATGGATGAACGGCGTTGTCATTTATACCGCGGACTGTGTGAAATCGAGAGAGAGATTCCATATACGACAAGTTGCTTATCGCGGCGCCTTCTGGACATCTCCATGGTATCATAAAGAAGGCAAATAGAATTTAGGCTTCTCTGTGAGATAGGCCTTCTTTCGTCAGACTTCCTGTCGCCTGTTGGTGAAGTTTGGCACGGATAACGACTTAGGTCAAGGGTAAGGCGGAGGAGGGTGGTAGAATGTCGGGGGAGGGTGGAAGGGGAAGAGAGAGGAGACGAAGGTCAACTCAAACGACAAATTTCTTGCGTTCTCACGATTGTCTGGCGGCATGCGAGTATGTACGTTCCATACCCTCACAGACTTGGTTGTTTTCTTTTGGCCTTTCTTACGTTCATTGTCGTAACTCTCTAGCTTATCTTGAAACCGTCTCTCTTGATAGATTTGCTTTTAATTAAAAATACAGCTTGATTAGAATTGAGATATCTTTAATATATTACAAATTAAACTACATTGTTTAAATTTCAATTTATCTTATATATCATTAATATATGATACATATATATGATAAATTGAAATGTATCGAATATCTATTATCGTTTTTTTCCGATACATTTATGGAAAAAAAAACGCCTAAGCGATTACGATACCCGACACACCGCAGGGCCGCTAACGCGATACTGCTAATCGATACAAATGTATCGATCGATACGTATCGTCCATACTGTCCATCCCTCCAAATGACGCTTAATTTCCCCAAACCTGGAAGTGGTAGTTCTATTCGACTAGGTTAGGGGTCGATAAGCTGCATAACCATTTTGTTCAATACAATATAGTGAATACACAAAAAGTAAAGCAAACCAACATATTTATTTACCAATACACAACAAATAAAGACAACAAACATATTTATTTACCAAAATGTTAGCAAAGAAGGCGTCGTTAGCAATAAGATAGTATTATCACACCCATTGAATTGATAATTGTTTTCATAAAAATTAATCCCAATCTCAGTTTACTAACATTGGAGAAACGATCAAAAGGGTAAATAAAAATGTTAATTATTTCTTCTGACCTATAGTTAGAATAACACGTAATGAAAGCAGTATTCTAAATTTTTCTACCAGCCAGAGGGGTGGGGGTGGGAGAATAGGTGGAGTGATAAAGGAGTGGAGAGAGTTGAGATAGGAGGTGGGGGAATAGGAGGAGGGAGGCAATAATGCCTATAAGTGTTTAGAATTTTACACCTTGAATATTCTACCCAAAATTTTAGAAAAATAATAATTTTATGCAAAGTTCCAAGTTGTAATGCACAGGTTATATGCACATAACTATAGTTTAGCTCATTTGTGTCACAGTGCAGCAGCGGGCCGGATGAGCTGACTTAACACCACTTAAAGGTACTGGGTAGAGGGCTAGGTCATAGCCCTCTACCCATTACCTTTAAGTGGTGTTAACCTTAACCAGCAAATTGGCTTTGCCCATGATATACCAGATTTGCCTCGTCTGATCATCTGTAGCCGTTTTTAAATATGGAAGTATAGGCTAGAATCAATGCCCCTACACACTACTTCCAACCCAGCCATCTACACCCAATGAGGCACTGAAGCACCTACGTCTCCATTCAGGTCAAATTAGCCCTTCATAGTGATGAAATGCTTTGTGCTACATCAACTCTTCCAATCATGTTTCAGCTCCTGGCAGAAAGCCCCAATCACACTCCCTCATGACCAATCTTCAACCACACTTATCATACATAATATCATCCACTTACCCTTTCAGTCCCGAGTCTCTTATAACACACTTTTATTTAATCATTTCATCTTTTACCTACTCTTCTAAATCTTCACACACCACCACACTCACTTTCGTTTATCTTGCGCACAAGTCTATTTTCCTTTATTCTTCTTAAAATGCACATATTACCTCGGAACATTCGGTCGCAATCTTGTTCACACACTTCTCTACATCCAATATACCTCTCACCCAGTCGTTCTTCGCTCGATCTACGCTTCTCACATCCAACATCCATCTCAAATTGTCCATTGCACTGCTTTCACTCTTAAAACTTTCCTACCATTCAAAACCTTTTGGTTTAAATCTGCCTCATACGTACCTCTAGCATTCAGGACATGCTAGACCAGGGTTTATCCATCTTATTCCTTTCCTCGCCTTATTTTCTGTATTATTCCAAGCCATCGCCCCATAACAACCTGCACAAATATTTAATAAAAAAGAGTTTGCTTACGTTTAGAAAGGGCAACAGTATGCTAGCAATTTCAGACCTCATGTTTGGATACAGCTGTTTAGCTGTATTTAACAGCCATAATTAAATTATTCCACCTCTTCAAATTTTTACTTGCATTTATTATTACATTTTAATTTAATAAGTTCTTAGATATCATCACTGAAAAAATCAATATCACAACCAAAAGTATATATCATCCATGGTCGAACCTCAAATGAAAATAAATCTGAAGATACTGTACTTAGTTTTTTCACTTTCAATAAATATTGTACGTATTTTTTGTAAAGTTGGTCTGAGAGATGGGAAATAATTTCTGTTAACTCGAACATGCTATTGAGAGTCTTCTTTTATATAGGGATTCTAAACAATCCTATTTTTTTAGCTCAAGCAAAACTTCATTGGTCTTTCTAAAGGTCTATGCAAAAAAAAAATGAATGCTGCATGTGTGGTTCTTTTTTTCCTGTACCAAATCTTTCTTCTCTTTACTTTGCAAGAAATTAACTAACGGATAAAATAGACTGACAAATCTTGCCACGCATTTTCTTTTCGAAGGCCGTATGGCTTCCTTGGTCAGAATAAGTCTTATGTGATGATGCTCTTCCCTATTAATAAAAAATCGAAAAAGTCTTTCGTATTTGCTTTGAAAATTAATTGTATTAACTATTTTAATAAGTTGTGTCAATGACTCATAAAGATTAGGAGTACTAATTTTAGCAAATAAATTACGATGTGCTGTAGGAATCGAAGAACAAACATTTTTAAATGGTATAAAAAAAATGGTGCTCCATCATAGATGGAGCACCATCCGTTGCGTGGGATACCAAGTATTCAAAGGGTACTTGTTTTTCGTCAAACCAAGCAAGATTTTGCAGAATAAAAAATGTAAAATACAGTAATGTCAGTTTCTAAAAGTTTACGAATAACAATTCTTAGCACAAGTTGCAGTTATTATCATTGAAACCGATGCATGCCCTAAGAATAACTCTATTATCACTTATCAGAGATTCGTGAATTTGAATTGAGAATTTTTTTTTTTTAACTTTTCAACTAGCTTATTTTCAAAACCAGATGATACTTGACCAATTATCCTCCGGATTGAATCATTGCTTAGTGGTAATGCTTGTAAAACATTTTTGAATCTTCAAGCAACAATTTTCATGAAGATTTCAAATCCATGACCTTATGACATTTTCAGTAACTGTATGTTCATTTTAAGGTTTTTGTAATTGCGTTATTTCCTAAGATGTAATTCATTTCTTTCTATACTTAAAAAATGAGGGGGTATTTTGTTGCATACAATCTTTTCTTAAAATTTTCGAAATATCATAAGCAATAAAGTTTGTTCATTTTATCAACATGTTATCTTTTAAAATTCTTCCAAAGTCATGATGGCTTCATTAAAAAATCAGTTGTTCTATATAAGTCGCATAGATTGTTTTCGATCATACGGTTAATGAAGAAAAGGAGGGGGAGGAAATATAAAAAATAACTAATATTTTTACTCTTAACATTATTAGCACGACACTTGTAAGTTGGGCAATAAATTATAAATATTACCACAAAACCCAAACCATTAAATTTCAGAATATCACTATCGAATGGGAAAATATATTCACAATTATCTGAAACTCACGGTTGGAACTTCAATTTTCTCTTGAAATCGAGCACAAAAGTTTAATCAGTGTTTATGATTAGAGAACTGGTATTAATTATACTAAACCACATGAGGGAATGGTGTTTACACTGCACCATTAAACTAGGCGCAGGAGCTACCTATAGCAGCCAACGGCTAGCCGGGTGGAGGAAATCCTCGACTGATCTAACGGCTAAGTGTAGGGAAGTAGAACCTTCCAAGTCAGGAGTGGAGCCCCGAAGGCGGACCAGTTCGGGATTCTCACTGACTCCAGCAGCTCCTGCAGCCAATCTGGTGCAAAATGTACGGCTCTGCATTCCTTTGGATGACACCGCCGAGGACGAAAGGGTGATCTTGACGACTGGACAACCTAGGATCTCCATACACTTCGCCCAGGAGAGGTCACTCACGGGTTGACTTCCATGGCACAATCTCGATTGCCTTACGAGACAGAATAGAATACAAGAGAAGCAGCTTCGCCCCTCCTCCTAAGATGGACCTTGCGCTTCGCAGGCAGACCTTCGGTCTGTGACCTACGGCGTATCTGGCTCTTGCAACGGGGTTTTGGTCTAAAAAATGTAAAAGGTTTCCAGTACACAGATCTCCTAATAAATTACTCTTGATCGAGGTTTTTTTCACATCGATGCTTATTTTCTAGGCCAAAAGGCAAGAAAAAACTTTAATCAGAATTCTTTTGATATAGAGAAAAACAATCCTCAGCGATCTTTTTTACCCGTTTAAATTGGCTTTATATACAAAAAAAAGCGATTCCTTAATTTTAATACATTTTCTAAAAGATTCCAAAACATTCGATAATCCTATTTATTTTTGATAAAAGCTTCAAATATATGAAAAACTAGCCCTGCGAGCCCATTTTCGAACTGTAAGAAAGAACTTGGATAAAAGTTTCAAATATACTTAGATGATTCACAAACTAATATTCAACCTGTTAAAAAAAATTGCATTTTTGAACTGTAGTGTTATAGATCTTCTTCTCGGCTTTTCCCTAACCACGGTCGCCGAGAGAGACTTTACGAAGGGATGCCCATCCTGAATACAACTCTCCCTATTTATCCACTGCTAGTGTTACTGCCAAAGCCCGCAAATATCAATTGAAAAGTGTTATGGATAATTTCCAATTAAACCGATTTTGAAATGTAAAAAGCGTTTTTTTTTCTCGGCACGAAATTGGTCACTGAAATCAAGCACGAACTCTCACAGCACAAACATCTTGCACATTTACCGGTTCCATACCCTAATCTAGAACCCGGTTACATCCTCTAAGACAATCACATTACAGTCACTTCATCATAGCCAAATCATACTACTATCAAGTCCTTTACTCTCCAGGATAAAATTTGGGGTGGGGAGCTAACCTGAATTCCTCCCTATGAGTAGTATAAGAAAAAGGAATTGATGATTAATAAGGGTTATAATAGTCAGCAGTGATAATAAATAACGCGTCTCATAAAGGATTGACCACTAACTCTCTCAGATCCGAATTTTAGATACTGAATTTAATGATAATTTTTAAGATCTATCTGTATTTTATACATGTATCATATAAGATACACTAGATCGTAACGGTTTAAAAACCTTTATATATATATATATATATATATATATATATATATATATATATATATATATATATATATATATATATTCTATATTATTACATAACTCTTTCTGAATAGCAGAATACAAGTATGACTTTAAAAAGATATATAAGCATAAATGAGTTTAAAATTGGGGGGGAGGGGGGCTTCAGGCCCCTAGCACCTTTTTTGGGTTCACGCCTGCCCCTTTAAATTTCACATCGTCATCCTACTATTCAGCCTTCCACTTTCTCTTTTCACTTCAGCTCTTACATAATCACTTCTCCAAATTGGTTTCACATTTGCTTTATACCCATGTTCACTCTTCCTCTTACTCTCAATCATTCCCTCTCCCCTTTCTTCTTAGCTTCTACGACTTCTCATGAAACACCAAGACAATTTAAACTCCAGCACAATAATGTAGCCAAATACTCTCACATCATCTCTCATTGCTTTCACAACAAACACATCCCTCAGATTATGCTTTCATCACTAGAGAATCAAATAGACTTCTCCTTTTTACTCAACCTATGGGTATATGCGATGAGTATAGCAACGAGAATATACATCTTCACAGTGCATCAGGCACATTTGAGTGGGGACGTTCTTCGTCCATGCCAAACAAGGGACTGGCGTGTATGAGGAGCGTACCCTAGACGTGCCCGATGCAGTGTGAAAATGGCTACTCATTGCTATGGTAACCGCATACAATCACTGCGTACATTGCATTGTAGTTTACCTTGCTCCTGGGTATATATATATATATATATATATATATATATATATATATATATATATATATATATATATATATATATATATATATATATATATATATATATATATAAGGTGTGTTTAAAAAAAAATTATATCATTTGAGATGTAAATATCACATAAACTACATAGTCAAGGCAAATGAAACTAAACAGGCTTAATGTTAAGCAACATAAGATTTATTCCTCCAAATTTGAATGAGAAAATCAAAGGTATGTGAATTCCATGAACGATTTCACAAATGTTCAATATGAGCACTGCCTGAGAGACGGAACACGTCAAGTCGGTAGTCCAGCTCCTCTTAACCACGCTGCAGCATGTCTTTGGAAACAGTCTCCAGTGCGGTAGTGATTCTGTGCTTGAGTTGCTCTAGCTTTGCAGGAAGAGGGGGGACATAGACCAGTCCCTTCACATAGCCCCAGAGAAAAAAATCGCAAGGTGTCAGGTCAGGTGAACGTGGCGGCCATTTTAACAGCACATTGTCTTCATTACCAGTACGCCCGATCCATCTCCCTTGCAGATTATCATTGAGATAAGCCCGCACAGTAAGCTTCCAGGGAGGTGGAGCCCCGTCCCGTTGAAAAATGAAGTCTTCTTGTTTATTTGCAATGAGCTGATCCATTAGCTAGTTATGATGCATTTGCAGATAAACATGGTCGGTCACATTTCCCTGAAAAAAAACGGGCCATGAAGATGGTTCTTGGAGATGGCGCAGAACACATTATCTTCCGGTGAGTCCCTCACGTGCTCAACTGTGGCATGGGGATTTTCATCGCCTCAAATGCGAACATTATGCTTATTGACTTTGCCATTCGTATGAAATGTGGCCTCATCACTGAAAACAAGATGTTCTTTGAACTCGTCTTCTTCAAGTTTCTCTTACATATTAACACAGAATCGCTTTCGCTTTTGCTTGTCATCTTCCGTTATGGTTTGAACTAGCTGCAGCTTGTAGGGTTTCAATAGCAACAAACTGTCGTTGGAGGAATCTGGGTTTTCAGACTTGTTCTTCTTATGGATTTCTTGGGGCTTCGCAAAAGTTTTTGGCGGACACGTTCGACCGTCTCTTCCGAAGTTATTGGTCGTCCAGATCTTTTTGCCCTGCACAGACATCCTTCCTCTTTGACCTTTTTGTGCCATGTCAAAATCTTCATTGCCGTTGGTGACTGTTTAGAGAACTCTCTCATAAATGCACGCCTGCACAGTCTTGTTCGACTGTATTCGAGCATACTCCAACACACAAACGCCTTTTCACTTCCAGTGAATGGCATTTCTATACCTTTCAAGATAAAAATATCAAACATCAAACATAAAGTTAAGTTTTGATCTATTTCTACACATGCTGTTGAAATTTGAAGTCATTGGAACGGGAACTGGCAAAGTTATTAGTTTGCAAAATGATATCAATTTTTTTTAAACACCCGGTATATATATATATATATATATATATATATATATATATATATATATATATATATATATATATATATATATATATATATATATATATTGTAATGATCTATGTACACAAAAGTTGTGCACGCTCATGAAATCGTCGTTCTTTCCGCAGTCAGATGTCCCAGCCAGCGAACATCTGAGCTCTCTTTGTTTAATTCATCTCCTCTTCTTCAACAAGTATTTATTGTCCCTTGACCTCTAACACCAATAACTAGGTTTTTCAATTCCGTATCTCCCCTTCGTGTGCGTGTCGTTCTTGCGCTCTCTCTCTCTCTCTCTCTCTCTCTCTCTCTCTCTCTCTCTCTCTCTCTCTCTCTCTCTCTCTCTCTCTCTCTCTCTCTCTCTCTCTCTCTCTCTCTCTCTCTCTCTCTCTCTCTCTCTCTCTCTCTCTCTCTCTCTCTCTCTCTCTCTCTCTCTCTCTCTCTCTCCTGATCGCACCGACCTTCTATAAAACAAGAGCCATTACACTTATGAACTCAGATCCCCATTAGAACCGTCGAGGACAGTCGTTCACATTACCCTGTCTTCATCGTTGCGTATCCTTTCCACCCACCTCGGTGGATAGGATTCACCAAGCTCAAGCCCTTCATTATAAAAAAACTCAAATTCCGAAATAAAGTTATTTTTATCAAGTCGTTTATAAAAATCCAATTATGAACTTACTTGGTCAGACATTCCACAAGAAAGAACAGACCCCCATTCCAACACCATCAACTTGTTGATAGATGGAGTTGTTAAAAAGAAAACAGTTGTCTCTAATGGTTAGTTCAAGAAGAGACCTTAAAAGCGACGGTGTGAATTTATGAAAGGTCAAATCCGGTTCTGGAAAGGCCTTTTGGATGATTAGGTCTATGGTTTCATTTACGGGGATATTTGTAAAAAGGGAGACGATATCAAAGCTACACAAAAAGTGAGGAACAGGAAGTTTCAAGTTCCTGAATTCTTCAGACAGAGAATAACTATTGTTAACTTTGTCTCTAACCATTAGAGACAACTCTTTTCTGTTTAACAACTCCATCTATCAACAAGTTGATGGTGTTGGAATGGGTTCCCCCATGGGGACTCTTCTTGCTGACATTTTTATGTCCGACTTTGAAGAAGTTGCTTTGCGAGAATGCCCTCCTGCTTTGAAACCGATATTTTACCGTCGTTTTGTTGACGATACGGTTCTAATATTTAAAACAGAACAACAGGCTCTTTCATTCTTTGATTATTTGAATCATAGCCATTCCAATATAAAATTCACAATTGATAAAGAAAAAGGTGGAAAATTACCATTTGGGGATTTTCTCATATCCCACTCCTCGCCCAACTTCACCACTTCCGTCTACCGTAATTCCTCCTCTTCTGGTCTCGGCATCAACTTTTACAGTTTTGGGGATATTTCATATAAGATCAACAACATCAAAACCCTCCTTCACCGTGGCTTTCAGCTTTCATCTGATTATTTTCTTGTTCATTCTGAATTCAGTTTTCTCATGGGTTATTTTCAAAGGAATTGTTTCCAGCCCTCACTTGTACAAAAATGTATCCGTCAATTTTTTGATAAAATATACCATCCTGCACAAGAAATTTCCTCTGTCCCCAAGGATGTCCGCTATTGTCTTCTCCCTGATATTGGCCCACTCAACCTACCCTTACGCAGAAAACTTAATAAGCTTTTGAAAAGATTTTACACACATACATACTTCAAAATAGTTTTCCTTAACAACTTTCATATTGGACAATTTTTCAGAACTAAAGAAAGACTCCGACCTGAAATGAGCTGTTCAGTTGTCTATAAATTCATTTGCCCCAGGTGCCACCAGGGGATCTACATTGGCAGCACTGTTCGCTCACTTATGGCTAGGGTCTGTTCTCATCTTGATATTAGCTCTCGCACTGGCTCCACCTTGACCAAAAGAGAAACTTCTCCCATTCGAAATCATAGATTAAATGTAAGACAGAAATTTCTCACAAAAACTTTCAAATTATAGGACATGCAAAGGACTCCACTTTCCTGCGCATTCTCGAATCATTATTTATAAAACAACTAAATCCCAGTTTAAATTCTGATTCAACTACTTTTCCCCTTCTCATTTCATAAATCACTCAAAATATTTTCACAACCTACCAATCTTTAATCGGTTCCTTCTATAATATTTCCTCAGTCTCTCCGTTTTTGCCGTCCACTAAAGATGACTAATAGTTTTGTGTACCAATCAATTGCTCCAATTAGTATTTTATATTTATCCATATTTAAAGCATCTATATTTAGTCTCAACAGTTTTCAAATGATTTTTTCACATTTTCAATTAATTAAATAATTTATCACTATATCTGCTTCATTAAGTGACTAATATCTGTGTCGACCAATAATTGCATCAACTAGTGTTATATTTATCCATATTTAAAGTACCCATAATTGATCCATATCTAAAGTTTCAATAGTTTTCAAACGATTTGTCATAATTTCAATTAACTAAATGATTTATTTCTATTCCTTTTGTGCATCATAATTTTTGTAATTTTAAACGTGTTCTAAATCTATCTTTTATAGACCAGAAGATGGGTGAGGTACCCGAAACGTTGTATTTAATTAAATGAGAAATTTTACATGTTTCATTTTGGGATTTATCCTCAACCTGAAAATCAGCCTTCTTAGAAGCAAACTTATAGAATATATATATATATATATATATATATATATATATATATATATATATATATATATATGAATGCAATGTCTCGCAGGAAAAAATGAAAAGGTGTTTCCAAGTACTTTCGAACTTTATTAAGTTCCTTATCAAGGATAAATACAAGAAATAGTATTATATTAGTGGTATATAAACGAAAGAAAAGTATGAAAGACCGCCTCAAAAACAAGAAATCACCAATGAGGAAGAGGGAAGGGGGAAGGTAAAAAAACGCATTAAGAATTACAAGAAGCAGGTAGTAAGGTCAAACTAAGTCGAAGGAAAGGGTAACAGATTCAAAGAAATGGAGATTACGTAACGAGGGAGATTTGCTACCCTCACGTGATACTTTGTGAGTTTTTCATTTCATATATATATATATATATATATATATATATATATATATATATATATATATATATATATATATATATATATATATATATATATCTTCTTACTGCATCTTCATCTCCATCTGTACCAAACTTGCACTTATCCCATCTATCATACGGATATCCTCTTCGACTCTTCATATCTCTTAGCTATCAACCGATACCCATTCCCAATTCCACAATGCACGAGCTTATACATTCATACGCAACCCTTGCGTCATGCCACTATAAAAAAAACATTGCCACACCCTCTCTAGCCTTACCACCAGCAAATCACCTCGAGAATGGAGAACGAGAATTCTGGATCAGAGTTTAAAGATGGCGGTAATTACCTACGGCAAAGCGAGCGGGTCTTTGGGTCATGCAAATCTCATGTTGTGTTCATCTTCTGCCCTAAACGAGTCGCTGGCTCAATGTAGCCAGCTAAAAGCACTGCTACCCAAGGTAAGTGAGGTTACTGAGCTCAAATAGGATATAAGTTGACCACTAGGTGGCGCCACCTAGTGGCTAGAGGTGCTAAATCTTCCATTTTCGCCGCAAGTCTACTAGATCAAGTCCTTCTAGGTTTTTAAAGAGGCGTTTGAAGGAAAATTACAGCTGTCAGTTAAAAATTGCTTTGCCATATATGATGCGTGCGAGGTAGGGGTTCTTGTGTGCCCCATAAATTTGGATTCGAATATGTTTTTTGTTCTTAGAATGAGTTCTTCATAAATAAGAATACCCGGACACTTGGTTTGAAATATATTCTTAAAGCTATAAGCAATTAGATCATGAAAATTTATCAGGGAAATTTCGACTGCAGATCACGTGACAGTGAAGTGTCAACCACGCAGGCTCAGACTTGAGAAAGGATCACAGCCAACGAAGCAGGACGTTGGATTAAATAAACACATCTTTAACCTCGAGTATTTCTGTCCTCAACATTCGTTAGGTACGGAACTTGATACGTGCACAATTCGTTCTTTACGTACGAGGCTTGATACAGACACAATTCATTCGTTAGGTACAATGCTTTATAGGCGGACAATTCATTAGTCAAGTACGGGGCATGATAGGTGCACATTCATTCGTGAGGTATGGGGCTTGATACGTACACAATTCATTTCTAAGTTATTCGTATATTGAATCTTTTAATCCCTGGCTATAACAATTTATCGACTTTTCAAATATACTTGAGTATCTATATATAAAACCCGGATGACTAATTAGAAGACTTTTAATAGAACTTGTTATTATCGATTGTCCAATATGCGTTTCGGTAAATTTGATCATCTCTTTTTATATTTGTTTCTCTTTTTTTTCAACAAACTCAAGGCCATACCCATTTGTTGTTCATTAGGGAGGATTTTATGTTTCTCATGGTCATCCGTACGTACACAATGTGTCAGTTCGGTCAAATGTTGCTTTTAAAACGGGATACGTTTTAACTTTATGCAGCGTCTTCTGCCAAGCGGACAATTTTTCTTGTTCTCTACAAACGTTTTGGGTTGACTCTCCTTTAAGCGAAATTTGAGAGTTTGGCTTTGGTTCTTTTAAGCGAAAATGCGCGTTTTGGGTTGATTCCTTTAAGCGAAAATGCGCGTTTTGGGTTGATTCCTTTAAGCGAAAATGCGCGTTTGGGGTTGATTCCTTTAAGCGAAAATGCGCGTTTGGGGTTGATTCCTTTAACTTTAATTGAACGTTTGGGGTTTATTTCTTCAATCGAAATTGTACGTTTTGGATTGATTACTTTAAGCAAAATTGCGCGTTTGGGGTTGATTCCTTTAAGCGAAATTGCGTGTTTTTGGTTGAGTCCTTTATCGAAATTGTGCGTTTTGGGCCGATTTCTTTAAGCGAAATTGCGCGTTTTGGGTTGATTCCTCTAAGTGAAATTGCGTATAATCAAAATTTTCAGGATTGAGTTCGTATAAGATATCCCAACTTAAATATACTACTTTAGAATGCCCTATAATGCAGTTATTTGAAAACAAAAGCGAAAGCCAACGTAGGAGCCCACCAGACAGTTAGGGAAAAAAAATCGTATAGTGGTGAAGTTAAGAGAAATGAAAATTGAGAATAGATAAACTGAGTAGCCAAATGAGGGGTCTCCTGGAATTCCTAGGGACCCATATGACGCGTAAAATAATAATTAATGACTACTTTAAACTTGCAAACAGTCATCAAAGATTTTCCAAACAGGAAAAATAATAATGTCATTGTTTCAACTTGCAACAAATCATCAAAGATTTCCCCGCAAGAAAACTAATAATTAATGTCATTGTTTCAACTTTCAGCGATTCTTCACGATAATATTTGCGCCACCATTCCGACACATTACCTATTCCACGTTTCCTTATTCCTTGGATTATATGGACCCATTTTGCTAATTCCATCCACATATTTTCTTCTAAGTTTTTTTCCGCCCTTTTGTGAAATTTCGTATCTTGTTCTCACTTTATGAACTGCCGTGTATCATCTCAAGTAGGTTGTTCTATTAATTCCGGTTGTTGTTGAGGTTTTCGAAGATTTGTTTTTTAATAGTAACAAAAAATACTCGTCACTTTTGATCGGTTGGTTGTAGCTAATTATTTGACTGGTGATTTTGTAGAACTTTATTTATTCCCTGACTTTTAATTTAACTAAAAAATGAGGATACGGATTGGATTCGGAAGTTGTTTTTTTTTTAAAGAAAAAAATGAAAACAAAGAAAAATATTTAGTGAACATCAAAGATAAGGATGGCAAAGTACTTATGAGCGATGGGAAAGTTAAAAACATATGGTAGTTTTAGTATGGGTATACGAGTACAAGAAGAAGGGAATGTGCATAAGATAATCTTTGAAGGTTAAAATCATGATCTATATCATAGTATGGAACTGAAAAGCATGTAAAATGAAATGTAGGAACAGTGAGAAGCATGGAAAATGAAATGTAGGAACAGTGAGAAGCATGGAAAATGAGAAGAGAGCTAAAATGGATGAATATAGTGACAGAGGAGTTAAAAATAATGGTGTTTGTGTTAGTGAATTGATCCGCCGGCTACATTATATAGCTCTTGAACGTGCAGTATTGGGTGAGGAGTGCCAGAACGCTGTTTTAGTACTACTGTATAAGGAGGAAGGTGAGAAAGTTGAATGGAAGAACCCCAGGACGATGCGTCTGCTGAGTAATGTAGGCAAAATCTTTGTAAAAATCCTGATTAAACATTACTGGTTCTGACCAAGGAGTGTTTTGAATAGATAAGTTGGGGGGGGGGTGAGAAAGTTGTGTGGTAAAGCTGCACTGTGTATGCTGATTTTATGGACCAGGAGCAGTATATAGCGGGTTTAAAGAATGTATGAACCGGGTGGTAAACTGTTAGATATTAGGAGGATTTATAATATGGTAGAAGTAAAGCATGTATTAGGGTGAAATATGATAGGAGTGAATAGTTTGATATATGAGTTGTGAGGCAAGGATGTGATTTAACCATATGGTTGTTAAATGGGTTTATTGATGGAGTGCTGAGGGAATCATAAGCGACAGTGGAGGATTGGTGGGTGGTGTGTATGTTGGTTGATCCTGATAAGATGGTATTATTGGTTGAGAGTTTGAGAGTGAATGGGGATTTAGGAATGTTGATTGGAGCGTTTGACATAGGTGTGAGAGGGATGAAAGTAATGGCAAAAAGGTGATGATGTTGGGTGGAAAGGTGGAGTTTTCTAAGATTAATATTAGAGTCATCTTCCCCTTAACAACTATAATGTTTTAAGTAAACTTTGTTGTGAATTATAGTAATGCGGATGAAGTAAACTACGGTAACAAGGTTTTGAATTGTAGGACAGTCTCAAGGCCACTAAGGGCGTTAGTAAAGGCTAATGGTTTGGGAGGGGGGGGGGCAAGGGGGCTGAAGCTCACACTCAATTTCAGATCCGTTTATGTTCATATTTATTTTTTGAGCCATAATTGTATTCTGCTATTAAGAAACAGTTATGTAATAATATAGAATATATACAAAAAGTTTTTTAAACCGTTGTGATATAATGTATCTTGTATAAAACATGTCTAAAATACAGGTAAATCTCAAAAATAATTATTAAATTCAGTATTATACATTAGCTGACGTCCAAAAACTACAATAAACCACAATTCATAATTTTCTGATGAGTGGAAAAAAAAAATCGGCTCTGAGAGAGTTGGTGCTCACTCCTTTATGAGATGCTGTTATTTATTATCACTGCTGTCTATTATAACTCTTATTAATCATCAATGCCCTTTTCTCAGACTACTCAGAGGGAGGAATTTAGATTAGCTCAACCCCCCTACAAATTTTTATCCTGGATCCAGTACTAGTGTGGCATGTTGAAAAATATTATAGAATGGTTTGTTGGAGCCAAAATTCGTCTATACCACCGACACTGATTTAGAAGAAGAAGAAAATATAAAGAATGAGAGTAGTATAAGTAGCTAGAGAGTGATTTCTGGTGTGAGAAGGATGGAACAATTGGATAAGTGATATATGTGTGAATAATGTTGTTGTTGCTTTGTCCACCAGGAGAAGATGAAATCTCTACCCCATCCGACCGTTTGGTGGGGTTGAGGAAGAAATCCTTTGATCTTACAACCTGTGTTGTAGACTCACGTCAACCTCCTATGTAATACTCTCATGAGAAACCAGGTAAGAGGGGAGTGAGGCTCTTTCAGGCTGTGGGAATTTTATAGCCCACACACTCACCTCTCTGCTAGCGGTCCAGCAGCAGTAAGTGGGAATTCGATTGGAGCTTAACCAGGTGGGGTAGTCCCAGTCCAAGATTGCATGCTAGTGGGGTGATCCCACTCCAAAATTGCATCCAAGTGGGGTGATCCCACTCAAAGTTTACATCCAAGTAGGGTGGTCCGAATCTCAGATTGCATCCAAGTGGAGTGGTCGTACTCCAAGATTGCATCCGAGTGTGGTGGTGCGACTCCAAGATTGCATCCAGGTGGGGTGGTTAAACTCCAAGATTGCATCCACGTAGGGTGGTCCCATTTCAAGATTACATCCATAGTGGGGTGGTCCTATTAAAAGATTGCATCCGTGAGGATTGATCCAATCTCAAGTCTATATCCAAGTGGGGTGGTCCTACTCCAAGATTGCATCCGAGTAGGGTGGTCCTACTCCAAAAGTGCATCCAAGTGGGGTGGGCCCACTTCAAGATTGCATCCAAATGGGGCTGTCCTACTCTAAGATTTCATTTGAGTGGAATGGTCCCATTCCAAGATATCATCCAAGTGGAGTGGTACTAATCTAAACTTGAATCCGAGTGTGGTGGACCTACTCTAAGATTGCATGCAAGTGGGGGCGGTCCGTCCTACATCAAAATATCATCCGAGTGGGGTGGTTCTACTCCAAGATTGCATCCAAGAGAGGTGATCTCATTTCAAGATTACATAAAAGTGGAGCGGTCTTACTCCAAGATTGCATCCGATTGGGGTGGTGCCAATTCAAGTTTGCATCCGGGTGAGGTGGTCTCACTCCAAGATTCCATCCAAGTGTGGTGGTCCTACTCTAAGATTGCCTCCAAGTGGGGTGGTTCTAATCCAAGATTGCATCCGAGTGATGTGGTCCCACCTGAAGATTACATCCAAGTGGGATGTTGCTAGTACATGATTGCATCCAAGTGGGGTGGTCCCACTACAAGATTGTGTCCGAGTGGAGTAGTCCCACCTCAAGATTGCAATCAAGTGAGGTAGTCCTACTCCAAGCTTGCATCTGAGTGGGGTCGTCCTACTTCAAGATTGCATCCAAGTAGGGTGGTCCTACTCCAAAATTGCATCGAAGCGGGGTAGTCCTATTCCAAGATAGCATCGGTGGGGTGGTCCCACTGTAAGTTTGCATCCAAGTGTGGTGGTCTAACTCCAAGATAGCATCCAAGTGTGGTGGTCCTACTCCAAGTTTCCATTCAATTGGGGTCGTCCAACTCTAAGATTTTCTCTGAGTAGGGTGGTCCTAATCCAGGATTGCATCCAATTTGATGGTCCTACTCCAAGATAGCATTGGTGGGGTGGTCCAACTCAAATATTGAATTCAAGTGTGGTGGGCCCAACCCAAGATTGAATTAAATTGGGGTGGTTCTACTTCAAGATTATATCCATTTTGGTTGCTGCTACTGCAAGATTGCATCTGAATGGGGTGGTCCCGCTCCAAAATTGAATCCAAGTGTGATGATTCTACTCCAAGATTATATCCGCTTTGGTTGGTGCTACTCCAAGACTGCATCTGAGTAGGGTGGTCCCACTCCAAGATTGAATCTAAGTTAGATGTTTATTACTCCAAGATTGCATCCGATTGGGGTTTTCCTACACCAAGATAGCATCTGATTGGAGTGGTCCCGCTCCAAGATTGCATATAATTGGCGTGGCCCCACTGTAAGATTGCATCTAATTGTGGTGATCTTACTCCAAGATTGCATCCGAGTACGGTGGTCCTACACCAAGATTGCATCCAAGTAGGGTTGTCCCACTCCATGATTACATCTAAGTGGGGTGTACCTAATACAAGATTTCATCTGATTGGAATGGTCCCATTCCAAGATATCTTCCGAGTTGAGTAGTCCCACTCCAAGCTTGAAACTGAGTAGGTCGTCCTACTCCAAGATTGCATCCAAATGGGGTGGTCTTACTCCAAGATTTCATCCGAGTGGGGTGATCCTACTCCAAGATTGCATACGAGTGGGGTGGTCTCATTTAAAAATCACATCAAAGTGGGGCTGTCCTACATCAAGATTGCATCCGAGTGGAGGGTCCCATTTGAAGTTTATATCCAAGGGGGGTGGTCCTACTCCAAGATTGCATCTCAGTGGGGTAGTCCTAATCTTTGATTGCATCTAAGTAGGGTGATCCCATTACAAGGTTGCGTCTGAGTTTGGTGGCCCCAATCAAAGATTGCATCAAAGTTTGGTGGTCTCACTCCAAGATTGCATCTAATTAGGGTTGTCCTACTGCAAGATTATATCCCCTTTGGTTGGTGCTACTCCAATATTGCAGCTGATTGGGCTGGTCCCGTTCCAAGATTGAATCCAAGTGGGATGGTTCTACTCCAAGATTATTTCCGCTTTTGTTGGTGCTACTCCAAGATTGAATATGAATGGGGTTGTCCTAATCCAAGATTGCATCTAAGTAGTGTGGTCCCCTTACAAGAGTTCATCCGAGTTGGGTGGTCCCACTCCGAAAATGCATCCAAGTGGAGTGGTCCCACTCCAAGCTTGCATCAAGGTGCGGTTGTTCTACTTCAAGATTGCATCCAGGTGAGCTGTTGCTACTCCAAGATATTATTGGTGGGGTGGTCCTACTCCAAGATTTCCTCTTTTTTAGGTGGTCTCAGTCCTAGATAACATTCAAGTGGGGAGGTCACACTCCAAACTTGAATCCCAGTGAAGTGGTCCTACTCCAAGATTGTATCCAAATGGGGTGGTCCTACTCCAAGATTTAATGCGAGTCGGGTGGTCCTACTACATGATTGCATTCGAGTAGAGTAGTCCCATTTAAAGATTACATCCAAGTGGTGTGGTCCTACTCCAACATTGCATGTGAGTGGGGTGGTCTCATTTCAAGATTACATCAAAGTGGGGCGGTCCTACTCGAAGATTGCATCCGAGTGGTGTGGTCCCATTTCAAGTTTATATCCGAGTGGGCTGGTCTTACTCAAAGCCTGCATCTGAGTGGGGTGGTCCTACTTCAAGATTGCATCCAAGTTTCGCGGCCCCACACCAAGATTGCATCCAATTGGTGTCGTCCAACTCCAAGATTTTATATAAGTACGGTGGTCCTAATCCAGGATTGCATCCAAGTTGCTGGTCCTACTCCAAGATAGCATTGGTCGGGTTGTCCAACTCAAGGATTAAATCCACGTGTGGTGGTCCTACTTCAAGAATTGCTTCCAATTGGGGTGGTCCTACTCCAAGATTATATCCATTTTGGTTGGTGCTAGTCCATGATTGCATCTGAGTGGGGTCGTCCCGCTCCAAAATTAAATCCAAGTGTGATGGTCATAGTCCAAGATTATATCTGCTTTGGTTTGCGCTACTGCAATATTACATCCGAGTGTGGTGGTCCCATTTAATATTACATCCGAGTTGGGTGGTCCAACTCCAAGATTGCATCTGAGTGGGGTGGTCCTAATTCAAGATTGCATCTAAGTAGGGTGGTCCGCATACAAGATTACAACCGACTGGGGTGGTCCTACTCTAAATTTGCATCCAAGTGGGGTGGTCCCACTCCAAGCTTGCATCCAAGTGAGGTGGTGCTACTGCAAGATATAATAGGTGGGGTGGCCCTACTGCAAGATTGCATCCAAGTGGGTGGTCTTACTCCAGAAATTTCATCCGAGTGGGATAGTCCTACACCAAGATATCATCGGTAAGGTGATCCCCCTCAAAGATTGCATCCGAGTAGGGTATTCTCATTTCAAGATTACATCCAAGTGCGGTGGTCCTACTCCATGATTGCATCCAAGTGGGGTAGTCGTACTCCAAGCTTGCATCCGAGTGGGTAGTCCTACTCTAAGATTGCATCAGATGGGGTGGTCCCATTTCAAAATTTCATTTGAGTGGAATGGTCCCATTCCAAGATATCATCCAAGTGGAGTGGTACCAATCCAAACTTGCATCCGAGTGTGGTAGACCTACTCCAAGATTGCATCCAAGTAGGGGTGGTCCTACTCCAAAATTTCATCCGAGTGGGGTGGTCATACTCCCAGATTGCATTCGAGATGGGTAGTCCCATTTCAAGATTACTTACAAGTGGGGTGGTCCCACTCTAGGCTTGCATCATCCGAGTGGGGTAATCCTACTTCAAGATTGCCTCCAAGTAAGGTGGTCTACTCCAAGATACCGTCGGTTTGGTTATCCTACTCCAAGATTTCATTTTTTTTAGGTGATCCCAGTCCCAAATATCATATAAGTGGGGAGGTCCCACTCCAAGCTTGCATCCGAGTGGGATGGTACTACTCCAAGATTGCATCTGAGTCGGGTGCTCTCACTCCAAGATTGCATCAGATGGGGTGGTCCCATTTCAAGATTTCATTTAAGTGGAATGGTCCCATTCCAAGTTATCATCCAAGTGGAGTGGTACCAATCCAAACTTGCATCCGAGTGTGGTGGACTTACTCCAAGATTGCATCCAAGTCGGGGTGGTCCTACTGCAAAAATTCATCCGAGTGGGGTGTTCCTACTCCCAGATTTCATTCGAGATGGGTAGTCCCATTTCAAGATTACATCCAAGTGGGATGGTCCCACTCCAAGCTTGAAACATCCGAGTGGGGTCGTCCTACTTCAGGATTGCCTCCAAGTAAGGTGGTCTACTCCAAGATAGCGTCGTTCGGGTTCTCCTACTCCAAGATTTCATCTTTTTGAGGTGATCCCAGTCCAAAATATCATATAAGTGGGGAGGTCACACTCTAAGCTTGCATCCGAGTGGGGTGGTACTGCTCCAAGATTGCATCTGAGTGGGGTGGTCCTACTCCCAGATTGCATTCGAGAGGGTTAGTCCCATTTCAAGGTTACATCCAAGTGGGATGGTCCCACTCCAAGCTTGCATCATCCGAGTGAGGTCGTCCTACTTCAAGATTGCCTCTAAGTGAGGTTGTCGACTCCAAGATACCGTCGGTGGGGTTATCCTACTCCAAGATTTCATCTTTTTGAGATGATCCCAGTCCAAAATATCATATAAATTGGGAGGTTACACTCCAAGCTTGCATCCGAGTGGGATGGTACTACTCCAAGATTGCATCTGTGTGGGGTGCTCTCACTCCAAGATTGCATCCAAGTAGGGGTGGTCCTACTCCAAAATTTCATCCGAGTGGGGTAGTCCTACTCCCAGATTAAATCCAAGTAGGGGTGGTCCTACTCCAAAATTTCATCCGGGTGGGGTGGTGCCACTTCAAGATTTCATCTTTTTGAGGTGTTCCCAGTCCAAAATATCATATAGGTGGGGAGGTCACACTCTAAGCTTGCATCCGAGTGGGGTGGTACTGCTCCAAGATTGCATCTGAGTGGGGTGGTCTCACTCCAAGATTGCGTCGAAGTAGAGTGGTCCTACTCCAAGATTTCATTTGAGTGGAATGATCCCATTCCAAAATATCATCCAAGTGGAGTGGTACTAATCTAAACTTGCATCCGAGTAGGGTGGACCTACTCCAATATTGCATCCAAGTAGAGGTGGTCCTACTCCAAAATTTCCTCCTAGTGGGGTGGTCCCACTCCAAGCTTGCATCATCCAGGTGGAGTCGTCCTACTTCAAGATTGCCTCCAATTGAAGTGGTCCTACTCCAAGATACCATCGAAGGAGTTGCCCTACTCCAAGATTTCATCTTTTTGAGGTGGTTCCAGTCCAAAATATCATATAAGTGGGGACGTCACACTCTAAGCTTGCATCCGAGTGGGGTGGTACTACTCCAATATTGCATCTAAGTGGGGCTGTCCTATTCCATTATTTCATTCGAGTGGGGTAGCCCTATTTCAAGATTACATCCAATTGGGGTGGTCCTACTCCAAGATTGCATCTGAGTGGGGAGGTCTCATTTCAAGATTACATCAAGGCGTGGTGGTTCTACTCTAAGATTGCATCCGAGTGGGGTGGTTCCATTTCAAGTTTATATTCAAGTGAGGTGGTCCTACCCCAAGCATGATCCGAGTGGGGTGATCCTAGTCCAAGATTGCATCCGAGTAGGGTAGTCCTTCTCCAATATTGCATCCGAGTGGGTGGTCACACCCCAAGTTTGCATCCGAGTGGGGCGGCCGCAGTCCAAGATTGCATCCGAGTGAGGTGGTCTCACTCCAAGATTGCATCCGAGTGGAATGGTCCTACTCCAAGATTATATTTGATTTGGTTGGTGTTACTCCAAGATTGAATCTGGGTGGGGTGGTCCCGCTCCAAGATTCAATCCAAGTTGGGTGGTCGCGCTCCAAGATTTCTTTCAAGTGGGGTGATCCCACTTTAAGATTGCATCCAAGTGTGGTGGTCCTACTCTAAGATACCACAAGATTGCATCTAAGTGGAGTGGTCTTACTCCAAGATTCCATCCGAGTGGGGGTGGTCCCACCTCAAGACTGCATCAGAGTGGGATGGTCCTACTTCAAGATTACATCCAATTGTGGTGGTCCTACTCCAAGATTGGATCCTAGTAAGGTGTTCTCATTTCAAGATTGCATCCAAGTGTGGTCGTCGTAGTCAAAGATTGCATCTAAGTGGTGTCGTTCTAGTCCAAGATTGCATCCGAGTGGTGTGGTCCCACCTCAAGATTACATCCAAGTGGAGTTTTCCTAGTACGTGATTGCATCCAAGTGCAGTGGTCCCACTCAAAGATTGCATCCGAGAGGGTAGTCTCACCCTAATATTGCATTCAAGTGAGGTGGTCCCACTCTAAGATTGCATCCAATTGTGGTGATCTCACTCCAAGATTACATCCAATTGGGGTCGTGCAAATCCAAGATTTTATCTGAGTGTAGTGGTCCTACACCAGGATCGCATCTGAGTTGTTGGTACTATTCCAAGATAGCATCGGTGGAGTTGTCCCACCCTAAGTTTGCATCCGATTGGACTGGTCCCATTCCAAGATTGCATCCATCTATGCTGGTCCCACTACAAGATTGCATTTAATTGGAGTCGTCCAACTCCAAGATTTTATATAAGTACGGTGGTCCTAATCCAGGATTGCATCCAAGTTGCTGGTCCTACTCCAAGATAGCATTGGTCGGGTTGTCCATCTCCAAGATTGAATCCAAGTGTGGTGGTCCAACTCCAAGATTGCATCCAATTGGGGTGTTCCTACTCCAAGATTCTATCCGCTTTGGTTGGTGCTACTCGAAGATAGCATCTGAGTGGGGTGGTCCCGATCCAAGATTGCATCCGATTGGGGTGGTCCTACTCCAAGCCAACATCCAAGGGGGTGGTCCTAGCCTAAGATTGCATCCGAGTAGGGTATTCCTACTCCAGGATTGCATCAGAGTTGTTGGACCTCCTCCAAGTTAGCATTGGTGATGTGGTCCAACTCCAAGATTGCATCGGAGTGGGGTGGTACTACTCCAAGATTTCATCTAATTGGGTTTGTCCTACACCAAGTTTTCATCCGAGTCGGCTGGTCCCACTTCAAGATTACATCCAAGTGGAGTCGTCCTACTCCAATATTGCTCCAAGTGGGCTGGCCCTACTCCAAGATAGTATCGGTGGGGTGGTCTCACTCCAAGATTGCCTCCACGTGGGGTAGTCCTACACCAAGATAGCATCGGTGGGGTGGTCCCACTCCAACATTGCATCCGAGTGGGGTGTTAATACTCCAAGATTGCATCCGAGTGGGGTGGTCCCATTTCAAGATTACATCTAAGTGGGGTGGTCCCATTTCAAGATTACATCCAAGTGGGGTGGTCCTACTCCAAGATTGCATCCAAGTAGGGTGGTTCTACTCCAAGATAGCATCGGTGGAGCTGTCCCACTCCAAGCTTGCATCCGAGTGGGGTAGTTCCATTTCAAGATTACATCCAAGTGGGGTCGTCCTACTCAAAGATTGCATCCAAGTGGGGGGGCCTACTCCAAGATAGCATCGGCGGGGGGTTTCACTCCAATATTACATCCGAATGGGGTAGTCTTACATCAAGATAGCATCGGTGGGGTGGTCCCACTCCAACATTGCATCTGAGTGGGGTGTTCATACTCCAAGATTGCATCCGAGTGGGGTGGTCCCATTTCAAGATTACATCCAATTGGGGTGGTCTCATTTCAAGATTACATCCAAGTCGGGTGATCATACTCCAAGATTGCATCCAAGTGGGGTGTTCCTACTCCAAGATAGCATCGGTGGGGTGGTCCTATTCCAAGCTTGCATTCGAGTGGGGTAGTTCCATTTCAAGATTACATCCAAGTGGGGTCGTCCTACTCCAAGATTGCATCCAAGTCGAGGGGTCCTACTCCAAGATAGCATCGGTGGGGTGGTTTCACTCCAAGATTGCATCCGAATTGGGTGGTCCTAGTCCTATATATTATCAGTGGGGTGGTCCCACCCCAAGATTGCATCCGAGTCGGGTAGTCTTATTCCAAGATTACATTCGAGTGAAGGACCTACTTCAGGATTGCATCCGAGTGGGGTTTTCTCATTCCAAGATTATGTCCAAGTTCGATGGTCCTACCCCAAGATTGCATCCGAGTAGGGTGGTCCAACTCTAAGACTGCATCTAAGTGATGTCATCCTACTCCAAGTTTGCATACGACTGCGGTGGTCCCATTTCAAGATTACATACGAGTGTGGTGGTCCTACTCCAAGATTGAATTCGAGTCGGGTGGTCCCATTTCAAAATTATATCCAAGTGTGGTGGTCTTAATCCAATATTGCATCCGAGTTGGGTAGTCCTACTCCAAGATTGCATCCAAGTGGGGTGGTCCCACTCCAAGATTACATCCAAGTGGGGTGGTCCCACTCCAAAATTGCATCCAAGTGAGGTGGTCCCACTCCAAGATTGCATCCAAGTGAGGTGGTCCTACTCCAAGATTGCATCTAAGTGATGTCATCCTACTCCAAGATTGCATCCGAGTGGGGTGGTCCTACTCCAATATTGCATCCAATTGGGATGGTCCTACTCTAAGATAACTAAAAATAACTAAACGTTGGTATTGGCGTCCGTAGAATTCGCCTACTAACCTTGGCCTAATTTAGAGCGAACCAACAAACTGATGATTTAACCATCTGTAAAGCTCTCTCACACCGGCAATCTGCTGCAACTGACATCTGAAGGATTGCAATGTTCTCTTGACCCCAAACACTCGTAGTTACAATACCTCCCGGTCCACTTGGCTGTGAGGGCATCCTCGGCCTGTTTTTTCGCAGTTTTCACTTCCTCGTTCTTCCTCACTTTCTGCGATAGATTCTTTCGTTGGTTTTCGCTTTAAAAATTATATCACGCACACACAAAAAAATATCAATGGACGAATAATTTAATTAGTACTTGAACTTAGGCAGTGGTTTCGAGGATTTAGGATTGGTAGCTTAGGCTCTTTGCCATTCTCGATGCGGGTTTCCTACTAATATTTTTTTCCTCTTTATTTTGTCTCCATTGCGTCCTTCCCACCCCCTAGCGCTCCTAGTAGTTACTCCTTTCGGTAACTAGGGGTATTTTACTTATCAACTTTCCCCCTTTCAATAATGCGGCCACATTAAGGAACTCTTAACGGTAAAGATGCCCTCGTTATTTACGCTTAAAAAAAGTGAAAGACAGCGAAAAGTGCTTGGTGTGATAAGGGGAAAGCCAAGGACTACTACAGGACAATTCTCCGACCGAATTTCAAGAACTCTAAAACCGGTTGTGTATAAAGCAATACAAGGCAAATTTCAAGATCTCTAAAACCGGTTGTGCCCAGAGCGTCACAAGGCGAATTTCAAGATCTCTAAAACCGGTTGTGCACAGAGCGATACCAGGCAAATTTTAAGATCTCTAAAGCCGGTTGTGTATAGAGCATCACAAGGCGAATTTCAAGATCTCTAAAACCAGTTGTGCCCAGAGCGTCACAAGGCGAATTTCAAGATCTCTAAAACCGGTTGTGCACAGAGCGATACAAGGCAAATTTCAAGATCTCTAAAACCGGTTGTGTATAGAGCGTCACAAGGCGAATTTCAAGATCTCTAAAACCGGTCGTGTATAGAGCGATGCAAGGCAAATTTCAAGATCTCTAAAACCGGTTGTGCACAGAGCGCGACAAGGCAAATTTCAAGATCTCTAAAACCAGGTGTGTATAGAGCATCACAAGGCGAATTTCAAGATCTCTAAAACCATTTGTGTATAGAGCGTCACAAGGCGAATTTCAAGATCTCTAAAACCATTTGTGTATAGAGCGTCACAAGGCGAATTTCAAGATCTCTAAAACCGGTAGTGCACAGAGCGATACAAGGCGAATTTCAAGATCTCTAAAACCGGTTGTGTATAGAGCGTCACAAGGCGAATTTCAAGATCTCTAAAACCGGTTGTGCACAGTTTGTCACAAGGCGAATTCAAGTACTCTAAAACCGGTTGTGCACAGAGCGTTACAAGTCCAATTTCAAGAACTCTAAAAGCTGTTGTGCCCATAGCGTCACAAGGTGAATTTCAAGAACTCTAAAACCGTTGGGCACAAAGCGTCACAAGGCGAATTTCAAGAACTCTAAAACTGTTTTTTTATATGAGCGTCACAAGGCGAATTTCACGAACTCTAAAACCGGTTGTGTACAGAGTGTCACAAGGCGTATTTCAAAAACTCAAAAGTGCGTTGAGGACAGAGTCAAAAGGCAAATTTCAAGAACTCTAAAACCGGTTGTCTACCGTCTCACAAGGCGAATTTTAAGAACTAAGACCGGATGTATAGTCTCACAAAGCGAATTTCAAGAACTCGAAAACCGGTTTGGTACAGAGAATCACAAGGCGAATTTCAAGAACTCAAAAACCGGTTGTATACAGAATCTCACAAGGAGAATTTCAAAAACTTAAAAACCGGTTGTGTACCGAGTGTCACAAGGTTTAGAACTCATTTGCAGGTAGAGAAATTCAACACAAGTGACAGTGACTGCATTTTTTAACCCACCACACCAAACTAATTCGAGATGTGAGAACAAACGCCAAGGCAGCTCATATACTTTTGAATGGGGTTTCTCAATCTTACAGAATTTTCACCTCAAAATTAGGGTAGAAAGCGACGTTTAGCTCTAGTAACGCATCTTTTCTAACCGGCTTTTTGTCGTTATTTAAAGTCGTTATCTTTCCATATAAGATAAAGACTTTAAAGAGCACCATATTCTATATTGCTTATTGAGTTGTGGGTTAGTACTCCTACGCAAGTAATGAGAAGGAGTTGAGGACGGTATCTTGATGGAGTGAAGACTCGTAAATTCCACCTGCGGTTTATAAAACACCTTAACTAGCGATTGGGAAGTGCTTTCAAATACATGGATTGGCAACCTGTTCGAATGTTTGTGTTCTTATAGGAAAAGGAATTTTTGCAATCACAGAGTTAAAGTTTTTCTTCACGAGCTTGAAGCCATTATTTTTAGTAGCCGTGGGTTATATAACTCAAATATTGATTTCTAATTTAGATTAATGAAAACGTTTAGTATTTTAAAACCTTCAATATGTTGGCCACGTAGATGCCGGTTGTTCAGTGAAAGTAAATTTAGATTCCTCAGTCTCTCTAACCACTATTTATTTCTAAGTCAGGAATTAATTTCGTCCTCGACGTTGGACACGTTCTAATTTTACAATAACCTTTCGCATATATAGAGACTAGGGAAGAATGATATCTCTTGATTTGATTTATTAGACCCTCTAGGCTTAAAGCGTACTATTTCGCTATTTATAATAAAGACGATACGCTGAAATTCATTATACATTTTCTGGGTGTTTTCAACGTTAAAAATTTCATTACAATTTAAAACTTCTAAGCGGATACGAAAAAGATCAAAATTGCAAGGTCTAAAATCGAGAATGAGTTGAGAGCTCTTGTGAAAATATTTAGGAATATTTTTATTCATTCTAATTATGTTGTGATCACTATTAACAAGTCTTTTGCCAATTTGTATATTTTCTACTAAATTCTTTTCGCTTCTCAAAATTAAGTCTAGGATAGTGTGTTTTTCTTTAGGTTCACCTACTTTTTTATGCAGAAATTTGTTTATAAATTACACAGGCCTGCGTTTGAAATTTCTTTTTATGTTCCCCAGGATTTCTTTGTGGTTTCTTAATGAATCCAACCTCCTGAGCTCAAAAATTAAGGTATATTTGTTCAATCAAGTCAGATTTTCTCAGTACAGCATACACCATTTTCATTGCGATTACCTCATTTTTTCTGAATTTAAAAAAAAAACCTTTCTCTATCTAATAAGGCATTATTACTGTTATATCATATAAACAGGAATACACTTATGTAAACTGTAATTCTTTTAATAAACAAAAAAATAAAAGAATGCAACATAATAAAGAAAATAATTATAATTTCGAAGAACAGACGCCCTTGACGATTTTCGTTTGTGCCTGTCATCTGGTGCATCACGCTACAAACACCAACAGTAGTCAGCAAGCATGTTTCCGTTCCATTTACACTGGTACCTGGATTCCATTGTTTTTATGTCCTGGTGGAATCTTTGCCCCTGTTCTTTACTGTAATCCCCGCAGTTGTCGGGAAAATAATCCAGATGGGACTGTAAAAAGTGTATCTTTATAGACATTCGAGCTCCAAAATGTTTGAGACTTGTTAAGAGCTGATTGACCAGGGCAACATATTCTTCTAGGCTTCTTTTATTGCCTAGAAAATTGTTAACTAGAGCTTTGAAAGCTTTCCAGGCATCTTTTTCTATGTCCTTCATTGATGCATCAAATTGCTGATCAAGTTCCTGATTTGAAGTCCATCAAAAATTCCCCCATGGAGCTTAGCGTCACTGATTTGTGGAAATTTTTGAAGAAGAAATTTAAAAGCTTGGCCTACTTTATTAAGGGTTTTGACATAATTTTTCATTATGCCTAGCTTTATATGCAGTGGAGGGAGGAGTATTTTTTGAGGAGGCACTAAAGGTTCAGCTATCACATTGTTTGATCTAATTCTAAATGCTTCTCGTGGAGGCCAAACCTTCTTCTCATAGTGCATACTATCTGCACGACTGTCTCATAAACATAGGAAACAGGGATGCTTCGTGTAGCCTGTTTGCGTCCCAAGCGTAAGAGACACTACCTAAAAAAAATTAGCACGATATGTAAATTCAGTGTAATATTTCTAAAAACAAATTCAAAGTAATATTTCTTAAAACAATAAGAATATGAATATGTACTGAAAAATCCTGTATGCCGATGCATTAAATCATCGTATTGGAACTAATTGGATATATGTACATCTTATTTTGAGTTTATTGAGTTGTGTTGTATACCTTCTCAATTAGGATAAGTTCCCCATTAACCCAATAGGAGGCATTAACCTATAGGAACACACTTCAACAAAAAATATAACTAAAAAATGACTCATGATTTCCAGATTTGCATTCTTGTAAAATGTAAGTTGACCAAAAGGTGTATACAAATATTAACAATTAAAAATGAAAATGTCAATATCAAAAAGCTTAAAAATGCCAAGTGTAAAATGATCTTACCTTTAAGTCACCACGTAGACTCCACTTATAGCTAGAGTAATTTAATGCATCCAGCAATTTTTTCATATTTTCATAACTTTCAGTAAGTTGGATTGAATGGCCTATTGGAACGGAAGCTATCTTGTTACCAATATTCAGTAACACAGCTTTTAAACTTCTACTGGAGGAATCTATGAACAGTCTCCATTCTAATGGGTTGTAGGGAATTCCAAGGGCCTCAACAAGTCCTTTAATATTTGCGCAGTATACTAAAGAGCTGGAAGAATGCTGTAAAAAATAGCTTCGAAACTCTTGTTCTCTATTTCTGTACCCCCCTAAATGTTGTTTCTTAAGCGAGAAGATTACTTTCACGAAGTCGAGAGCCAAGAAGTTGTGTATTCGCCTTTGAAACCCCCAGATCCTTGGTCAGGTCATTTAACTGAACTTGAGTGAATGGTCTTGCGACCATATCATGTGTGGAAACCTGATAAGACTCAGATGTGTCATAATCTTGGTCAACTTCCATATTAATCTCTTCATGTACCTCTATATGTTCAGGGGGAGAAGGTATAGGAATTCCTGGGCCATGGGGCAGGGGTTTGATGGCAGAAGGAACATCCGGATATGCCACACTATGTTTATTCTTCTTATTTATACGTGTGGAAAATATAATTGCATATTGCATAAAGAAATTGATTTGGAGTTGCAGATAGTACATAAATGTTTAGTAAAGGATATGTTCATGCTGAAGTGAATTATGTTAGTTTTTAATTTTATGCTAAGTCTTTGCATAATAATGACATTTTCAGGAGCTAGTATAATACAGAAAGCTTAAATACTTGATACAATGCTCACCTTTAAGATTTGTCATGCAAAAATAGCAGTCCATAGTGTGGTCCTTGCCATCTCTCCACACCATGGGAACACCAAAAGAGAGGGACTTCTGTTCGCCCTGACTCAAGCGTCTTAAACTTATGTAGCATCCCTTGCAGCAGATATATGGTGCAAAACTTTTATCTTGATCTCTTAGCCTTACTCCAAAATATGCATGATACAAAGATTTAATTACAGGAGGGATTGTACTTTGCTGCTCGGGAAAAGTCATAGCAAAATCTGTCGGAGCTATTCTTACATTTTTTGTTCATTTTCAACTCAACCACTATTATTATTATTCTTATTATTATAATGCTAAGCAATTTTTAACCTGCAAAATATAAACCTATTTGCATAATTACTTAAAATGTACACAAAATTTACTGCGAATAGAGCAGTGCAAAAACTATTGAAATTTGATGTAATATAGGAGATGTATAAACTATAAAATTATTATCACCCCCTGTATCGCAAAAACTGGAGGTGATAGAGAAAAACGGATGACAGATTCGGATTTAGGAGGTCAATTTTATTAAGAAACACTATAGAAAACCTAAGGTACATTTTTGACGCAGACCAGTGTTATAGGAGTCGATTTCCTGCGTTGTCCACCATTTCACTTTTAAAATTGACGCTTGGAAAGTTAAAGTTGCCGCTTATAACCGTTCTTCTTTTCCTAATTAAACTCGAGAGCGTTTCAAAGAGAATAATATCAATATCTTCCGTCTCAACTGAGACCTTCAATTTATCAATCTTGTTTCTCAAACTACGCGTGTTTGTGTAAAAACAAGACAGATTTTGGGTTAGATTTCTAGCATTTTGAGTGGATACATTATTATTACGTCCGTATGATCCCCTTTAACCTCCGTGCTCTCTCATCACTGACCCAGTACTGTCAGAAAATCCACTAAAGAGTTGTTAAGTAGTCTTGCTGCCCCTAGTCATCTAAGGGGAAGTTCGTTAAGCAAGAATAGCTAGGCCGGTTTGTAGAACTCGTCCCGTAAATCAATATAGTGTACTCCCTCTTTCTGGCAAAGAACTTTAGGAGAGGTGTTAATATAAGTTGCCCTTCCTTAGAATGAACTTGCCGCACTTGGTCTCGGAAGGATACCTATAAATGCTACCTTCCCACTCATTTTTTGAGCTGACGGAATAAGAAGATCCTCAACTTTTCACCCAGGATAACAATATCTCCTATGTTGGGTTAGTTTCCTGCGGCAGAATTCTTCCAGTTGTCCCCTTAAAAATTGGATCGCCTACAAGTCGAACTTCGAACTCAGCGTGTTCTTTTGAATCTAAAACGGAGGACATGTTAGTTATTGTTACTGGTAACATCGGCTTATGGTGTTTTAGTGAGGCTTCCCGTCGAACAGGAATAAATCTTCACCATTGGTCGAAGAGTAACCGCTAAGCAAGGTCTCTCGAAGGATGGGGGGTGTCAACCAAGGTCGAAGGTCATCAGTTATGTCCTGGTAAGCACTCAACTACCAGACTCAAATTGCCTTTTAGAGGACAGAACATCAATTCGAAGGATCTTCATTTCCTGCTGGAGGGATGTCATTTTAACTTCCTACGCGTTGTATAGTATAAGCAGGTGTCCCTTTGTCCATTGAAGTGTGCAATCAGGAAAGGGCCAGAACAGACAAAACAGCCTCGCTTTTGTGGGGGCATCTTGCGGGGAAAAGTACCGTAAATAAGAAAAAGATTCCAAATATCTGAAAAAAAGTTTATTATAAGCAATTAAACGAAGAATGTATAGGAAATATCTCAAACAAATATAAAGCTTTATTAAGAGAAAATAAACAAACAATTGTGTTCAATATCGGAAACAAATGAAAACCAGTATTAAGAGAAAATAAATGGAGCTATTAGTTATTTATTTAAGGTGATTGATTCTGCTTGGGAGAGAAAAACATAATAAACGCGAGAACACAACTCATTGAAATAAACAGACATAAAGAATTTAGCATAAAAACTAAAAAACTAACACGTATGTGAGTTTTAAATCAGTAAATATCATAGGTGGGCGTTATCGCGATAATTTACAAACAGTGAAGTTAAAAAAATTTAGTTTAGAGTTCCTTTTTAAAATTATTATAATTGGCGAAGTTCATAAAATTTATACAAATTTAACCATGGCTGCTTTTTTTTTAGATTTTAAATTTTAATCTTAGTAGCGAAGCGAAGCCATTGCCTGGTGTTCTTATTGAATTATAATGACCAAACAATTGATGAGGAAATGACATCCTATAGCAACAAATAAGTGTAATTTCTTAAACTAACTAGCAATTTGAATCAACCAGTAGTAGCCTCTGTAACATCATGGTGGAATAATATTTAACAAATGGCAATCTAAAGGGTCCACAATTAAAAATATCCCTCTTTACTGACATCACAAAATCCATTCTTTCATCAGTTTAAATCTTCCTTTTTAAATACTATGCATATCTAACCTAATATTTTACCTTCTACAAATTAATCTACTAATAATCTTACTTGAAAAGTAAAGTTTTAGCTCTAATTGACAATGGCATCTCCGATCAAAATTTCGAGGTTGACTGGAAGGTTTTGGAAGATAAATTTTTAGATGAGAATTTAATTGCAAGTAATTCAATAGAGACGATTATTTCCCATGGTCCTTTTTCTACTTGAAGCAAGATATGGAATTTATTATTATATTGAAGACTAAAGTAATGGAACTCTCTAAACTTAAAACTCTTTAGACTTAGTTCTTGCAATAGTGTTAAAAGTAAACTTCCTCAGTTCTTCCTAATTGAACTTGGCAGAAGAATTGGTGTGTGGTATCCAGGGAAAGGTCATCTCTTTCACCTAATGAAATTATTAAACCTAAACAGAATAGTAATTTTTCTGAAAGTGAAAAGTCTTCTAATAGAGATTTTTCCTTGGTGCGTTAGAGAACTGCAGCCAATACTAGTGCCACTGATCCTAGAAGGAAACTTAAAGAATGCAGGCTCTATTTTCTCACAAATTATTCCCCACTACATCGTAAAATCATCGTGAACCCCATGTTAAAAAGATAGAGAAATTACAACTTGGTATGTAGAAAGTATTTGAGCAAAAGTCATAATGTATAACTGTAAAGGATGTATAGAACTTTCTTTCCCCTGTAATAACTGTGATGTAGCGGTGCATGTTACTCCTATGTGCTCTGCTTTGCCTTGCTCTGTCTCTACTCAAAAAACGAAATGACCTGACACTAAGTCTTATGTAGCCAACTATGTTGTTTTCTTTTTGGTAAGAAATGAAAATGAGCTTCTTAAACTGCCATTTTTGTTATATTCTGGTTACTAATTTAGTATTATTAATCCTGATAGCATAAAAGACTTGGGGATTTGTGGAAAGCCTATCAATAGAGTAATTTCCACCTTAAATTTAGTCAAAAATATACAAAAGTTATTATTTCAAGCTAATTTAAAGATTCCTAATAATGAAGAAATTGTAGTTGCTCTTTTTGTACTTTCTAATTTTGAAATTGATATGAGGGTGTAGCGTACAGGAAATATAGGCACGCAGCTTAAAAGCTTCGCTTGAATGAGTATTCCTAGACTCAGGAGCAAAAGACAAAGGGAAGAGGTCTCAGAACTAGGTCCATGAAACGCTGGACGGTGTGGCCAGAATTTCTCAAACCATAGGGCATTCTGATCATTTCAAACGAACCAAATGGAGTAGTGATGCCATTCTTTGCAATATCGTCTGGGTGAATGGGGATCTGGTTGAAAGCACTAACCAGATCAGGCGAGAAAAGATTGCAGAGCCGGAAAGAGATGAAGTGAAATCGGCTATGTACGGCAATGAATAACGGTCAGGGGTTATCGCGTTTAAGGTTCTGTAATCCCCGAATGCTCTGAATTTTCCCGGCGTTGATTCGGGAACGATATGGAGTGGTGAGGCCAAAGGTGAAGAGGGAGGCTTACAAATGCCAGCATCCATCATGAATTGGAATTCACCTTGCATTGCAGAAAGTCTATCTGGGACTAGACGACGAGGTTGGGAGAATACAGGTGTTCCTGTCGTCTCGATCATATGCACCACATTATGTTTAATGGGCCTATCCTTCGAAAGTGAAAGATAAGGTCGGCAAACTCCTGAAAAAAGGCGCTGAAATGGGGTCTCGATGGATGGGAGTTGAATAGAAAGGAAAGAACTCAGTGAAGGTGAGTACGAATCTGAAACAGTAAGTAAATTTTTATGATCGACAAGCTTGCGCTGTCGAGAATCGACCAAAAAGTTGTGACCCGAAATAAAATCGAGGCCGAATATTGGATAATCTACATACTTCGGCCATGACGAAGGTCCATCGAAAAACTCTACGGAGACCGAGTGAGCCTTAAAGCTTACGCCTTCCATAGGTCCTAATATTGGTCAAATTATCGCTGGACCACTGGCTAACAGTGATCCAGCGACACTAGAAGCTGTTCGCAACTCACCTACGCTATTATATTTTTTTCCCCCTTTCTTACTCTCATCTATCTACAAGAGTAAAAGGTATTTGTGATCTTATTTCTGAGTTTTTAAAAAAATAATATTCCTTTGAGCACTAACCTTCCTCTTTACATTAATGATAAGATAAAAAAATAAAGCAGTAATAGGAAATGATCTTTTACTATAATGGCAGTTTTTTTTTAATATATTAAGATAACATAATAGATCTTTAGTGAGGATAAGTAATGGATTTATTTATCCCTGTTGGTTCAGTGGACAATTTAGCTACTCTAAGCTTGCTTAATAAAGGAATTGATAACCAAATCTAACCTTAAAATCACCCGTGATTAAAAAAAACAAAAGGGAATGAAGGTTAAGAAAACAATTGTCTTAATCAACAATCAACCAGAGAGTTAATTTTGCCTTGAACTTTGACCCTACTTACTACTCTCGGTTAAAAGAAGTTTTCCCTAACTCGACTGCGGAACTTGTTTAGAGAATTTCTTTTACTTGGAATCCATTGGTATTCCTAATGTACATATACCATCCTACAATGAAACTCAAATTAAAAAAAAAATAAATCAAAATTCTATTGAGTTAAACGATTGTTATTGTTATATTGAGTTACCTTTTCATAGTAACATCTTAGAAAAAGTATCTTCCAATTATATAATTGCTAAAGTAGTTACCAAACGTTCTTTACAAATAAGCAAAATAAATTAGAAAACAGTTATAATCAAGTACCCAAAATTTAATAAGAAATGGGTTGTATCGAACCTATTGATGAGAACTATAATCCTGAAGACCATATTTTGGATCCCTGCAGACATGTGGTTAGAGAATATTATTTAGTCACTAGCACAAAAGTGAGACCTGTATTTACTTGCTAACCAAAGACAGGGAGGGGTGCCACTTCTTCACTGAAGCCTCTTACCCTGGCACTGATATTATGTAAAATCTTTTAGAATTACTTTTCTATTTTTGACTGGATAAAATAGGCCTACTCTCTGACAATGAGAAAACTTTTCTCGTAATCAAGTTAAAAAAACTTTTCGGATAATAAGAAATTTTCTTTCTTTTTATACAGGCGAGGATCCAAGAGGGGGCTGAGGGAGCTGAAGCCCCCCAAAATTTCAAGCCCGTTTATGTTTATATCTCTTTTTTTTTTAGCCCTACTTGCATTCTGCTATTCAGAAAGAGTTATGTACTAATATGGAATATATACAAAAAGTTTTTTAGAACGTTGTGATATAATGTATCTTATATAATACATGCCTAAAATACAGGTAAATCTCAAAAATAAGTATTAAATTCTGTATTATACCTTAGCTGACGTCCAAAAACTACAATATACCACAATGCATAATTTTCTTATGTATGGAAAAAAAATTCGGATTTGAAAATTAGTATTCAGTCTTTTATGAGATGCTGTTATTTATTATTAATGCTGTGTAAAATAACCATTATTAATGATCAATGCCCTTTTCTCATACTACTCAGAGGGAGCATTTAATATAATGATGGGATCAAGATTGGAATTACAAACATTACCCGTTTAATTATTTGGATTTGTGTCGTGTACTTTTATCCTCAATTTTCTCATAAAATTCCATTGCACTCTAAGGATAGCTTTAGTAGAGAAACTCTTCCAAATTTTATACGGATAATTTCCTTTACATATCCAATAAGGAAATGGAGGACTTGAAGCAATAATAAGGTGTTTCCAAGGAACTTTTTAGAGCTATTTTCTAACTTAAAGTGCGTTCAATTAACTCACTCTATGTGGTGTGACATATTCCACCTAAGCTCAAAAATAAAGTCTCTGCCATAAAAGTTTGTGATTACGTTTATAATAAGGATAAGAACTGCATTAATTCGAGACTTCTTGAATTAAAATGTTTAGCAAGTCCAAAAGATAAATTTTATCATGCTTAATCATTTTTTTTTACCCAATTGGATTTCTTCCCCCCTGTTACCATAATGGCAAACTTATTTCTCAGGAAACTTCGACTTTTAAAGCTTGCAGGGATGATACATTTTCTACTTTGTTAGTTAAGGGGAAAGCTTTTGTCTGGGAATTAATAATTTAGATCATTTTGGGACGAACATTTTCTCTTATTATATCGCAATTTCACTTGAGATTAAGATAGCTAAATGCTTTTACATGATGACTGTATTTTCTAAATTTTACCACCCCTGCCGTAATATCTTCGAGGGTTATCATTGCCTATGTGTATTACCTCACACTTGTCCACCTTGAATTGTATTTGAATAGGCACTACTCCCTGCCGTCGAACGCCAAGTCACCAAAAACTATGACCAGCGCTTTATGATTAGTTCTGACGGCGCTCATGACATCCAAAGTTGACTCTGCGGGGTACCGGTCATTTCGGCAGGTCAAAACAGCATCTCATCCCAAATATTCCTGACGTTTCTAGAACCTCTCCAACTCCATGGCCTCCATCGTCTCCTTGAGGAAGTTCCTCCGATCCTGGTTTACGACTTGAGGCCAAAGTCGTCGTGGCAGGCCGTCCTGGCGCTTTTGGGGTCAACCTTTAGTTCGGCTGTCATCTTGCATATGGATATCTCTGAGTCCTTTGCAATCTTAACCTCGTGGGTATTTATCCTCTGGATGCTTTCAACTGCGCTCAGTCACATTGTAGCCGATGCTTATAAACACGCCGCCAATGCTGGAGATGCGTTTATTAATTATCGACGTTCGTGCGGAATAAGTCGACCAACCTTTGCCTTCTGTCCTTCCTAGAAGCCATATTCAATTGTATCTCCGAAAATAGGTGAAAATAAGAGCTAATGGTCTACTCTTTTGTTTGAACTTAGTTTCCCACCAGACGGTGGTATTTGACGGAAAAATTAATGTAAATATTCACTCCATTGATACTCCACCTTCTACTGAATCTAAATCTTCCTTACTCACTAATACTTAATCAATATTCTACCAATAACTTTCTCAACTACAATAGTATAACTTATTCCTCTCTATTTTTTTTTTTACATTCTTTCTTTTCGCCCTTGCAAATATACAATCCCTTCCACACTCATAAAACTTATTACATAACAACTACATCCACCTTGCCACTTTCTCCTGAACAAACTTTCATATTCCATCCCTGATATCCTTTTTACCAGTCTTTTCCCCATTTCTCAACTCTTTCATTGTCATCTTAACTTCTTGCATGCAAATGACTACGCCACCATGGTAACCGTGCCTTATTCACGTTTTGCTCCATCTCACTTGAATTCACATTATACAGATGCTTAAAATACTCTTTTTATCTATCCCAACTTTCATCTTTAGTCATCTGAAAGCCTTTCATACTTCCCTCGCACTCCACGTTTTAACTCTCCTATTTGTTTACATAATTTATGAATTCCTTTTCTAGTGATCGACAACAATTACAGCTTCTTTCTTACTTTGTATACTTTCATATAGCGATCTCTCCTACCCTCATTTCACCTCTGCAGCACCTTTAACCACTATTCATTCTTCCTTTCAACAGCTGTAGCTAAGCTGCATTTACTTCCTGTACTTTTTACTACAATGACTTCGAAACATGCCCGCATCTGTAGGGATTCATGCCCTTATTTTTTATTTTACCCTTGATTTACTTTGTACATAAACTCACCACTCCTTGTTTTTCACTTTCACCCTATCCTCATCTGATTCAAGTTGGAATTCACACAAAATAATAGTGCGATTTAACGTTCCCCACTCCACTCCACTGATAGTTTTCACGTCACACCCTCCTTCAAACCCCCGCAAAGGGATATCCTCCCGGCCCATATACCTGCAGTTTATCCTCCCTCTTCAACACCCGCAGGTTATCTTACCGGTCCCAATACCTTCATGAAGATCTGTAACTATATATCTTCCACTATTTTTGCTATCTATATCTTCACTTTCTTTGCATCTCTTTCCTTGCAAACTTTCTCTGCGATACGGCTTTATTGTATTCGAGCCCCCCTCCCTCCACCTAACCCTACTTCCAATCTGTTCTTACATATTAAGAGCAAATGAATCATATTTCTATAATTATTATTTGCACCCTCACTTTCTCTGGTATTAATGTATATTTTTGTGCTGAAAATATGAGATTGCGACACACACAAAACATTTGCATGAAGAAATCCATAACTCTCCCATTTCTCACAGAGAGAGATTCTCACAGAGGATCTTCTGGAAGAAGCAAATTATGCCTGTGGCTCCAGTATTTTGAAATCAGAGTTATCCTTCTCTTAGGTGGACTGCCTGCCATGGCTACGAGCTCCCCCCATCCGTCCCCAGTCACGGAGGTAACGTAACCTCCCACGTAAATAGTATCAGCTTTTTTTAAAAAAGAATCCAGACGGAGATTCGAACTGCCGACCCAACGATTGCCGGGCAAGCGAGCTAAGGTGCAGCAAAATTGTTAACTACCTCCTCTATTCTGTCATTCCTGACCCATCGACTCATATTTGTTATAACTATTTATTTATACCTCCCATTTAATTATATTTGGAATGAACTCACCAAACTCATGTTTTTTTATTATCATTTCTCTCACATAAGGTCCTACGCAACTATCCCACAGTTTCACTTTTTCGAAATTCTACGGGGGGTTTCTAAATACATTCCAGCTTACATTCATTTTTTAGCATAAAATGGTACAGTGCTCATTCAGAAAGGAAACCACCCTTTATTTCCTCCTCTATTATCAAGTCGTAACCGTAAACCAGTTGTGTCGCTCCACACAAACAATCCATTCTATTTGATATTTCTCTCAGAGCAAGGAAGTTAAATCTATATTGACGACAAATCGCTAGATTTGCAAGAAAATGCTCGTAGTCATTTAGGAAAAGAGAAAAAAAAGATGTGGGATGAAGAAAGAGTTGAAGTGGATTTATATCGTGTGTTTGTAATTGAAATAAAGTACAAAAATGCTTGCCATAAAGAATTGGAGATTGGCAGGTTACTGCCATTCCTAAGGGTTGCTCACTTGAGTTTGTGAGCTACCATGGTTGACTTTTGAGGGCGCCAGGCATTCAGCGCGTGCTGCTTGAATGCTTCGAGTAGTAGTAATTCGAGAAGAGCGACTGAGTTAAAGTGAGTCGAAGCTTGGAGTTACGTGGGGGATTGCGTAATTAAATGCTAAGTAGTTCTTTGTGTCGAATGGTGAGGATTCGCCTTGAACGAACGGTTGATTTTGGTTGTGAGCGTAAATTAACAGGGGCACGTTTATGGGATAGCTTCGCCCACCAGTATGAAGGTTGCGGGGCTGAATTAAAGTGGGATGTTCTTCTGAACGATGCGAGAAGGTTGTTAATTGTGCAATCAACGGCCTATGCACGGGGGAGTTCTGGGCAGAGATCTCTCCGGTTGCATCTCTACAGTCGATATCTACCTGATGGATTGTAGCTCCGACGATCACGCAGCGAAATTAGTGAAGCTTGTTTACTCAGCTGCGTTTGTTTTTCTACGGACCTCATTAATCATTTCTTAAGAGAATCACAGATCAGATGTAATACGTTACATACACAATTAAATTTATCCACAGTTCCACTGATCACTTACTCTCATCAAAATTCCACACACCAGGACTATGTATATGCCAAAAATTTTTTAAGGTAGTTCGGAGCTGGCTAGTTCCCCGTCTTGATCCAAAGTCCTTCAATGGATATAGGAATTATGCGAAAGAATTGGAGCCCTTCCCAGCGTCCCAACCTATTTCATGCCTTTAAGTGGGGTTGGGAGGAATCACATTTATCTGACTTCCTCAAAGCATAGTTTATATCAAGTTGATGGTGTCCTTACTACTCCACCGTTATTTGATATTATAATGGTACGGGAATGGTTCCCATTTATATTGAGTGGATGTTGATGGGTGAGTCTTGTTCAATACGAGTATATTGATGAATGTTAAAACGCTTAGGCGCTCGGTAGCGTAGTGATTAAGGTGATGAACTTTAAATCAAAAGGTTCCAGGTTCGATTCCAGAAGCGAGAAGAAATCTACAGTCGACTGACTACATTCGCTGAGCTACCAACATGCTGGTAGCTTATGGCCCAAAACTTCTAATAAAGAATGAGAACATAGAGAGAAAAGTGAATCAGAGACGAAGAGTGCGGGCGGAATTTCACCAAATAATAATTATTATCAGAACAGTGTAGTAATTTTTTGATCGCAAAATTTGAGTACAAGAATTCAGTTTAAGGAGAATTGAAAGATATACAAAAATGAGTTCACAAAAAGACGATAAATGGAATTATTGAACACGCAAAAATGAAAAAAAAATTACACATGAGAATGAAATTTAGCATAGAATTCAAGCCAATCTTAGCAAGCAAACATGATTCAAATCAGAATTACAGAACGAGAATGATTTAAAAGCGAAATTTCAATGGATATTATAATGAGTAGTTGATGAGCAAGTTCAGCTAGCACATACATGTGTTCCACAAAGTTGAATAACGGATCAAAGAATGGAATGCAGAGGAGGAATTAAGAATTGTATTCTCCTAAGAAAAACAAAATTTATAGTAGCTGAATCTTATCTTGCTATTGAAGTGCTACTGTAAAATAAAATAGAATGACAGCGGTGACGATAGAAGAGTTACATTAACCCGTCCCCCAGAAAGTAAACCATCTTCAAATGAATTGCAGCATTACAATGATTAATTGTAATACATTTTTGTCCAAGTACAAGAAACAAGCGGGCTTATTGATGCTGAAGGAATATGTGACTGATCTGTGTCAGCAACAGGTACACATTACTATCACCTGCGCACGTAACGGAGGCAAGTCTTGCAATCTGATAGGGAGGTAAAGAGAACAGAATCGACATGTCTGTAATGGCGTCATTTTATGTTTGTTGCCTTGACGTCAAAGACGTGGGTGCCAACGACGAAGAAAAAGAAGGCACCTGCATGAGAACTATCACTGGAGATAAAGCAGACGACTTCTGCAAAGGAGGTTCAATTGGCAGCAATTGATCCGTAAAGGGAGTAAGGGGAAATGAAAGTACAGATTGAAAGAAAAGCAAGATTATGTCGATCCTAAGAGAGTGCCATATATGGTGCTACTCTAAAGAACAAATCCTTTGTCTTCGTGGAAATGCCGAGAGAGGGAACTGTTGAAAATGGGATACAAAGGAGAGCGAATGAGCCAATAAGAGGCGAACACAAGAGAGCAGGTTATCAAACCTTTTGGCACGGAGTCATTCTGGTTAGCATCCACTCTAGTGGTCGTAGAACGAATATCAGCAATCGCCCTACCAAGTTTTGCATGTAGGCAGTTGAGTCGAGAGAAGAAGGAAAAATAGATTGATAAATAAATAACTGGCTGATGTGTGCCATACACTAGCTACCAGAGCAAGAACAGCAACACTGACTTATCTCTCTAGGTAATGGAAGCGTTCTTCAAGCAGCAAAATATCTTTAGCTGACGGTGTAATCATTCGACGTACCTATTTAATTGCGCGTGGTACCTGGTAGATGGCATTAAGCTATGCAATGGATGAGGTTCGAATTGGCTCTCACAATTAGTCATCATCATAGGGGACACCAAATTTTGAACCTAGCTAAAAGATTAACCCCGAAAAATAGTGGTTTCTCCAACAATGAGCTTTTGCTCAATGAGTATAACGGTCGATAATGGTCAGGAGTTTGCTGCCTTTATGGCTATTAGGAAAAAAGACCAACATATAGACGAGAACAGTATTAAAAACGTAGAAGGTGCAGAGATACTTTCGTGTAACAGTGAACTATGACATGCTGACAAGAAACAGGGACAAATGAGAAGTTCATATTGATTTCCTATTAAACCCAACTTCAAGCAATGAGTTTGTCTTTAGTTTAGACTACAACTTGGAAAAGTCATTATACTTGGTTGAAAACGTGCCAACGTAGGTGAACGGAGTAAGCGGGTAAGAATAGTCAGAACAAACGTCTACCGAGATTTTCCTAGCAAAATCTTTGCGAACGGCCTTGATCAGGAGAGTCGCGAGGTCGATAATATGAATGCGACAAAGTTCGTTCGGTATGACGATTGAGGATATCGTCATAATGACTGGAGAGTGCACAGAAAATGTATGAGTGACGAATGCTCCAAACAATGGATTCTGGTCAAAGAATAATCTGAAGTTACGCTCTTCGAGACACTACCATAAATTATGACTTTTAAGGTATTCTCCGAGCATTTGTAACCAAAACGTTCTCTAGTTCTTTTGAGAAGTTATAAGAGAACGAGCGATGAAAGCAAGAGGTTGCACTAGTTATAATTCTTCTGTTATAAAACACTGCGAATGAGGAATAAGAGGCCACATCAGAGGCAACGTTAATGGGATTGCAGGACTAGGATTAGATAAACAGACAGCATCGACAATGATGTTTAGTAGGAAAAAAAAGCTTAACAGTTCTTAAGACAACTGAAAAGGAGAAGGTTTCTTAGATTTCTATACAGGGCGTTTAGGAGTTACATCGCCCGAACACAGTTCGGTATAAATCAATGGTAGAAAATAAAAGTACCAGAAAAATGAAAAAGTAGTTTAAGTGAGAACGGATAAAGAAAATTTAGAATCATTACAACTTTGTCTTCAAGGAGTAAAATTTCGCCAGGGTGAATCATGTTGAAGAGAAAGGAAATCTGAGAGGTATTAAAAATGCACTTAGAATCGTCAATTACAAGGCTATTCTCATCCAGACGATAGAAAACCTGAAAAATTATGAAGGCTGTATCTCGAGAGATTTACCCACGATCCAGAGTCGTCACTGTATTAGAAAACGTAGACAATAAGGCTTTCGAAGCATTTTTAATGAGTGGTGTAAAGCATTTTATGAACAGGGATTTGGCTGAAAGTACGAACCAGGTGAAGAAGAGCGAAGACAGAAACGTAGAGAATTAAAATTAAATCTTTTTAATATGGCAAGGAATGTATATCAGGAACACTACGAACACTTAAATCCTTATAATGACCCACTGGTCTAAACTCACCTAGGGTGAATATCGACAGGCCCATGGAGGCGCTAAGAACCTGACGATGCCTACTTTGAGCTTTAGCTCCAATTCTTATGAGCATCGCCAAGGCTTTATATGGAGCAGACATCTACGACAGCTCCACTTTTCGACTCGATCCCGCACACCATACTATGCTTAAAAGGCCTTGGCTTATCCTTGGGAAGAGGATGGGCGATTGACATGGAACTCATGCAGGTGTTGAAAATGTGGGTCGACAGGCGGAAGACTAGATAGAACTTTGGAGAGGTGAAGAAGAACCATAAACAGAAAGAGTAGTCGTACTGTCGATTCGCATGCAGTTTCGAGAATCTACCAGGTATGCGTTGGCAGAAAGAAAATAGAGCTCAAATAGGCGAGTCAACCGTAGCAACAATGAAAGTGGATTGTAAAAGACGACTGCTGTAGAGAGAGTGGGAGAGGTTACGCCTGCCCTAATTTTATTCTCTGAATAATTGGTTGCACAGAGAACAAAATTCGAAGGAATGATAGATTTTTTTTCAACGAAAGCAAAGAGGACACTGCATTTACCATCTACGAGAAATGAACAGCGCATCGAAAATTCCTAAAGCAGGACCAAGTATAGGAAAACCTGATGGAGAAAAGATAGCATATGTAGGTGGTTGACCTAGGATTCACTTGCCTTTTCAGTTCAAACGGTAATAAAGAAAAGTGCTCTCACTCTGTTTACACCACTGTGCCATTTCTGTGAAGTTACCACGGCACCATCAGAAACCAGATGTAGGAGGTGAAAGATGACGAGGCGAACTCATGTTTCGTCCGGGACTCTGACGACTGTAGTCCTATTCTCGTCCGAGATGTCGTTCCAAACTGAGGTCCTTGAATTGTTTCAAAATCTCCGTAGAATTTAGCGAGAATTAGAATGCGATGATTAATGGTATGGTTGGCGGGCCGACTAAGAGTTCGTGGGGCTTATAAGCTGGGCTGACGAAATAAAGGAAGTAGGAGCATCGTCCACACGAAGCATTTGAGGCTCGTATAACCTATGGGCAAATTCCGCCATCTCCACAAGAGTGAGGTGTCGTAGAGCAACAACCATGGATTTTAATGATTTTAAAGGTTGTGGACAGGGACATTTAAAGCCTATCAGGCTTTAACTATAACGGGTAATTCTGACTTTCCAAAGCTCACAAATTGTGTGAGCTTTTGGAGTTCCATTAATTCTATTTGGAGAAGGTACACAAATAATGATGCTATGGCAATTACTGAATTCAACGAAATAAAAGAATTCATAAAGATGCACGCAAACGAAGTGAAATCAACCAAAAAGAAGGCAAACGAAAAAAACGATAAATAGAGGAGTGAAAGATCCATAAACGTGAAATAAGTGGCAACTCAAGAAACGAATCCACGGCAAACAAACCAAACGAAATGGTGAGTTAATTTTCCTAGAATAAGAAAGAATTAAGCGAAAAAAACAGAGTTTTAAGACAAATTTAAGTTTCAAATAAAGAAAAAGCGGGATAAATAGATAAAAACCGTCTGGGCACCAGTGACGAGATTGCGAAGATCTATTAATAATTCCCTCACCTCGATCAAAAGAGATGGAAAAAACAAATAGAGAATGGAGTGAATGGAAAGAAAATTCAATATGAGATGAATAAGGTTCGTAATGAATGGGAATTATCCTAAATATAGCTTATTAACAAAAAGTTAATAGAGCATAAGGTAGATTGTCGTAGAATGGACTCTCGACGATATAACATATATAACTATTCGTTGAGGGAACTTATTTAATTATCTTTTAAGTGCGTGGATGTCTGGGTTGACCGATATTATGTATCTTCGATATGCTTAAGAAGTGGAACTGAGCTCAAGGATAATAATATTGCTATTATTAATAAAATAGAGTTTTATTAACAAAAACTATCAACAACACACAAAACGGAAAATATTGACATAAACAGAGAATGGAAAGGGTCGTGGGGAATCTAGCTAATCCGAGGATTAAAAGGGAATTAAAAAGGTAAAACAAATATAAATTAAAGGGACGGGATGGTTCGCTAAACCATTTAAAGCACAGGATAGGGTTGACAAAAGGGTTAAATACTTAAAGGTAAAGTTCAGCTTACGTAAATACACTTGTTGTGCAGAGGAAGGCGACGTGAAGGAATTTTCGGTCCGCTGGCGAGTTCCAGCCGAAGGGGGGGAGAATTAAATGATCCTGACGTGGCGTCGTCTTGGGAATGAGAACCGTTTCTTGACGAACGGGCTTAAAGAACAATGGCTTTTCTACGTTGTTCTCTTCTGAACAACAGGGGGGGGTGAGAACCGTCTCTTGTCTACGGCTCGAGAACAATGGCTGTTCTAATGTTGTTCTCTTCTGAACAACAGGGGAAGCCTTGTGGACTTGGCGTCACGAAGGCTCGAACCTTGGCACTCAAGGGATATTGTCCTTCTTCTGGACAAGTGATGGTGAATCTCAAGGTCGAGGTCCCTTGGCGCACAAGGTGAGAGTGGATCGTAGTGATGTTTCGCGACGAAAATCTGGATCTTCAATCTCATCTTAGTGGTAAAGTTTCCAAATAAATAGTCGGGACATCCCCTTGGCGTGGGGGACAATGGAGTGGGGGCTTCGAGGAAATGCACAGCCGAGCCTGAGAACAATGCCTTATCTGCCCATAAGCCTAACTCAATCTGGCGAGGTCGGCGCATGGGGCGACGGGGGAAGATAAACCTCCTTGTTTAAACATTGACTCAGGCGGCTGCGATAAGGCGCCCGGCTTCAAAGCGAAGATGCACGTGGGTAGCATCGTAGTTTTAAATAACATGTGATAGTGGTTGAAATTAAGCGGCCTCAACCCGTTCTATTACATAGATGTTTGTGATTGTGCCAGAACTGGCCCGTTTGCCCTTGCCACCGATACAGTTACATCACGTCCTTCCTCGGCGTTTCCGAAACGCTCCTTCCGTAAGCCATGGTCAGGACAGCGAGCTAAGGACCCTTTTCTTTCTTGTACTCCTCAGGACAGGTATTTAAGGACCCTATTTGTCTCTTGGATAGGTCAGGGCAGATAGTTAAGGACTCTTTTCGTCTCTTGGACTGAGACACATATATGATGCGAGTAAACAACTTAATGATTTAACTTTTTTGGTAAATAATTATGACAAGAGCATCTATTTAACTTGAGATGACAAAATATATTTTTTACCCCAAAATGATTAAAACAAGTATAGAAAGAACGCTTAACTGAACACAAAGGTGGAAACTCAGGATACAAAGAAGTTGGCAGATTTAATTGCCAAAGAGAAAAAATTAAACATCGACTGCAATTTTATGTCCAGTCGTGTAAGTGAAGCACAACTGTACTTACATTCACCGAAACACGAAATAGAGAGTGCTGAAGTGGAGTAACTGGATATGATAAAAGAAAGAATGTACTTTAGTTACCATTTACATTGGGTAAAGTATATCATTGTGGTCGATGCGTACAGTACATGCCTGGGTGAATGCATTACAATAAGTGGTACTCGAGAAAATGAGATTTTTATACATCAGACTCAAAATATACGCATAGAAAGAGAGAGAGGAATATATATATATATATATATATATATATATATATATATATATATATATATATATATATATATATATATATATATATATATATATATATATATATATATATATATATATATATAGACAGAGAGAGAGAGAGGGATCGTCTAAAATAGTAGTATTTCCTCACCTCCTAGAAAATAGCACCACCCCTTTCAGGTTCTTGGCTACACCCGTGAGTAATCATGGTCACCAAGACCTCCCCCCAAGTTCGCCCCGCTTGTCTCTCGAGGTTCAAAGGAACTAAATCGCTCACTACCCCAAATCTCCCATTATAACCATTTAATAACCCCAAATTATCCAATCAGTATTCGGAACCTAATTCCTTTTATTTAATGTGTATTAAAATCTCTTCTGGCGTTGTGTTTGGAATATTCTTTGGTCACGCAGCTGCAGCTAACTATTCAAATCGCACTCTTAGAACAATAACATTTGTTGCCTTGCTTAGCCCACCATATATATATATATATATATATATATATATATATATATATATATATATATATCGTCGAAGTATGGCCCAGTGTACGGAAATATGCGCACACGGGCTCTAAGGTGGGCTAAGCAAGGCAACAAATGTTATTGTTCTAAGAGTGCAATTTGAATAGTTAGCTGCCGCTGCGTGACCAAAGAATATTCCAAACACAACGCCAGAAGAGATTGAATGAAATAGCAAATACAAGTTTTGTTTTGTGGGTGGTAAGAACCACCACAGGGCTATCACACCATATTTAATTTCTGCCTTTCAAAAAGGCAACCACCAGTTCCAGCCTAGTAGCGTCTCCTTGAAGCCGGCTCTGCCCGCGACTAGGTTGGCAGAGCTTGGAAATCTGGCACGACATTCAGCTCTTCCGTTCTAGTTAATCATTTGAATGATTTCCACATTCAATTCTCGATTAACCAGTTCCTGCATATTCCGTGTCCGTTCTTCTATGACTTTGTTAATGGGAGTTATCCCCGCTTCCCTGTGCAGCTCTTCTTGGCGTCTTCTTTTTCGACTACGTGTACCCTTAATTAGGTACACACATTTGATTGGCACGGTTTGTAGTTTCTTCTTTTATGTCTTCGAGACACAAGAGAGGGTGGAAGAGGGGTACAGCAACGTAGATCTTACGAGTGCATTATAGATCTTTTCCTGTTGGTTTCTTGGAGATTTCTGCGACAGTGCTTCCTGTACCCGGACGAAGTCATTTTCATTCAGAGTACATTGCACTCCGTGATATAGGGATAGCATCTAGCCCCTACCTTGACATCAGATACTAGTCTCTTGCCAATGGGGACTACTTTGAACTTTTCTTGATTAGTTCGAATCTTCCATTGTGCCTCGTAGATGTTTAATCTCTCGATTTCTTCTGCTGTCATCTGAGCCTGCCTAGGTGCATTCTTTCATGGACAAGTGATTATCTGGCTGAAATCATCGGCGAATTGAACGTTGAGGCAAGTGGGTTCGCAGGTGCTGGGACATCTGCGGTTTAGATCGAGTAGAAAGTGGGGGACAGACATGCCCCCCCAATCCCTGCCAGTGGCCCGCAGTGAGGAGATAACTCTGGTCATCCGTGCACCCTTAACTGACGTACGCCTCCCTCTGCATGCCAAGTCTCAGAGAGTTCTTTCTAAATTTTCGTTTAGGCCCAGTCGTAAGATCTTGTACTGCTTCCCTCGTTGCCACACCTTGTCAAACGTCTTTGATACATCCTGACAAACAATGTCCATGTAACTCCTTTCTCGTTTGGCTTGGGCAAGTTTTTCCGTGATGACATTTATCGTCATAAACCCGAATTGGTATGGGTTGTAGAGGGAGTTCTTTTCCAGGTGAGACACCAGTCTTTGGTTGAGTATCTTCTCAAAAAGCTTCCCACCAAATTCCAGGAGTGAAATTGGCTGGAAGCTCTCCTTCAACGTTGGGTCCTTGACGTGATTTGGCAAGAAAATCATTTTTGCCATTTTGTAAGCATCTGGGAAGTATTCAAGGTTTCGAGACTCGTTAAAAATTATCCTCATTCCCTCGATGACGTTTGCCGGTGTCTTTTCAAAGTTTAACTCTGCAAGCGTCGATTGTCCTGGGACTCTCTGAAGGAATGAGCGGAGCGCGCCGAGTAAACCTTCTTCGGTGATCTCGGCGTTTCCGTTGCACTGTCTATCCACCTGTTGGTGAGGGTGCGTCTTATGTATTTGTGAGTTGAGCTCGTCTATGATATTGCTTTCGAACTCTATATCATAGTTCTCGTTCCCTTCTTCAGTTATACTGAAGATTACTTCCCAGTAACTTCGAAATATTTCTTCTATTTTTATATCTTCCGTTTCAATGGTTCCGCCTTTCTTTATGATTTCTATTTTCTTTCTTCCGGTTGACTCCTTGAGACGTCTGATTTTACTCCAAAAATCCCTGGGAGATGCATCGTGATCGAGACTCTCGATCGCATTGTCCCAGCGTCTCCACTGTTGATCAAGGATCAACTGGTTGAGCTCCTATTTTATCTCTTTACTTCGTTGTTTTGAGTCGATTGATGCATTTCTGATATTAATTTTATAGAATAATTTCAGCTCACGGTATAATTGCTTCATGTATTCAGTTAATCTCTAAGTTGAGATGGACTTATACCAGGATTTAAGGATTTAAGGAGATGGTCATTAAGGTCGTCGAGTGCCTCGTCGATCTCCTCGAGAGTTGCCTCATCCAAGTTGGGTGGATGGTAGGCCCCGAGGAATTGCACATACCGTGCCAAGTTTGCTTTTCTCTAGTTCTCCCTAACCACAGTTGGGACTTGTATAGGTTTCCTATTGATGGTGAGTAGGATCCACATATGGTCACTACATGGTACCTGGAGTGGTTCCATGTAGTAGTTAAACGGCAGCTGACGATTGGCCAGACATATCTCTTGTTTCGTGGCACTCCCTTCTCTAACAAAGGTGGGGAAGTCAGGGCCTATTCGCTGGACAATATTTCAGTCCAGTAAAGTGTTCAGGCGCCTTCCAGTTCCATTGTAGGTCATGTAGCCCGATTCTCAAGATCTGGCGTTGAGGTTCCTTATTAATAGGCCAGTGAGAGAGTGTATAGGTAAGTACCTTCTCCTTGGCAGCTGGTACCCGGCGGCTAGGACCAGTTTTCCGATGTCGAGTTCGACCTCAATCGCGAGATAGGATTCGTCTAGATTTCCAATTTGATTGTATTTGATCCCTTTCTTAATCGCAATAGCGGCTACATCGAAGCGCTCTTGCGAGTGATTTGTGATCGGCACGTCATAATTCCAGTTCTTCATCTCTGAAATTCTTGTGTCAATCCTGTGTTCAGAAATTAAGATGATATCTGCATCAATTTCTCTGAATACGTTCGCGCAAAGAGTCATTTTTGTCGTCCAGCCGTTGATGTTAATTTCCAGTACTTTCAGTGAGTTCAAGTTCATGATGAACTGTAATTATCGGTGTTTTCTCTTATTTTTATTTTTCGCCTATGGGGCTTCTTTAGATTGCCCAGGCTTTTCACTCTTCAGAGGAGGACCTGGGGTTTTAGATCGGCCCTTCGTAGCTCGTGTACGAGTGCATGGGCTTTCGTCACTCTCCGAAGATGTAGTTTCTTCTTCGACTTCTTTCTCTTGTTCTTTTTCCTCTTCCTCTTCGGATTCTTCCGACGAGGGGGCTTCGACTACAGCTTCAAGCCCGGACTTAACTTAGTTGTTGCCTCTGACCACTGTTTCCTTGAAGATCATCGAAATTTCTGGGTTTGCAGGCATTTTCACTGAAGGCAAGTTATTCTCCTTCAATAATGTGTTTAGCACTTCGTTGTAGCACCCAGGTTTGACTGCATTCGCGCCCTTTGCATGCGTTATGAAAATACGGATTTTAACACTTATTTACTCGTGATGCTAAAATCTGACGGGGATGCCCTCGTTGGTTCGAAGTTTTTGTCGGCGTTGACGTAGGTGGTTTCCTTTGCCCTTTTCTGCTCTTCTTCCTTCCTCTTGATAATTTTTCTACGTTTGGGGTAGTTCAGGGGCATTGTCCTGTGGTCCCCCTTACAGTTAAGGCACTTCTTCGTACTTTCGCATTTGTCGAATCGGTTACCCTCAGTGGCGCATTCACTACACCATAGTTTGTTTGTTTTTTTTTGGGGGGGGGGGCAAGTCGCTGTGGTATGAGTCTCGAGCTTGTAGCATACAAAGTACATCTGTATGCTATTGAACTTTTCTTGCTCGGTGTTATCTCCTGGTATTCTCATATTGAATACCAAGAGTCCGTCCGTAGTTGCTCTCCTTTTCATGTCCGTGGTCGCGAATGTGGTCTTAAATACGTGGTTATGATCGCGGAATTTGATTACCTCGCGAATTTTGTCCAATTGGCTGCTCCTTTGAATTTCCTCCTTGAGTTCGTCTAGTGAATGTTCACTAATCCAACTCCCCCCACTTTACGGCAGATCACGCTACGGTTGGCTGCCACTTGTTTGGTAGTCTTCGCTTCGAGCCCAGCTTTCTTTAGGACTTGAGCTCCCTCTTCAGACAGGAGCCGGTCAACGTCCTTGGTTTCCGCGCAGAGTGCAATGAAGCCAGATGAGACTTCAATCAATTTAACGAGGGCCACTATTAGGTTGACAAAGGCGTTTCGCATCGCTTGCTCTTCTCCGGTGCCTTCATTCCTCGGATGGTCCTGAGGGGACCCTCTTAGTGAGGATGTCCTTGGTCTTCCTTTTCCTTCCTCCTCTTGATTATTTTCTTCTTTCCTGAAACGAAAGTGTAATTATCGTGTTTTGTTGTGAGATGAAAAAAGAAGTTGTGAGGTGGTAAAGGAGGTAGTGATTTGGGTAAGCGAGGTCGCAAATGTGAAGTGAGCGCCCCCGTCCATTTTGAGTTGGTTTCCCGCTCAGATGCTGCCAGGATGATGGGTGATGATGGATGGATGGGATGGATCTCGAGTGGGAACCTCAAGAGGGATGACTTGTGGTAGACTTGATGACAGTAGCGGTCGAATCAACGGCCTCTAAAGTTTTACCACCTCCTCTCGGATATTTACGCCAAAACCGCTTCCAACTAAATATAGGCGGGTGTTACTTCCCTCTAGGATACTGGCCGGGTCTCCCGGGCAATAAGAATCCCTCCTCCGTCCCGGACTTGTAGTTAAGCCAGTTTCGAGAAAATTTCTGACTAATGCTTCCGCTGTGGGCTAGTCCTCAAACCAGTTTTCAAATAAGCCCTTAATTATGTCAGACCAAGTGGCCGACATAGTTAAGACGAAATTAATGAATGGCAGACATCTGAGTCAGGTTTCCCCGCAGGACGATGGATGGGAGCAGTGAGGTGCTTAAACCCTCATTTAGTTATTATTTCTCCGATGACAAAAAATGTATTAATCTCTTATTTGAAATGTGAACTAAAATTCACCTAAGACTTCCAAATCGGTTATATTCTGTGAGTGGTTCTCGCAGTCCTTTACTAAGCAAAAATGAAATTCGGGTAAATTTCAGATGAAATGTGCTCAGCAAATGCGTATTCGTCGAATGGTTGGCCGTCAATAAGTCGTCATGCACAGCCTACGATTGGTTTAAGAGGTTTCACCATGATCAATTCAATTTCCAAGATCAGCCAATAAGCGATCGACCTTCACTTATTGACAATGACCGTTTGTAAGCCTGCGTCAAAGCTGATCCACATCTAACATCACAGGAGCTGACTAGAAAGTTTACCATCAGAAATACATACAACCATTTTGCATCATTTAGAGGAAATGGACAAATTTAGCAAACTGAAAGTATGGATTTCGCGTAAACTGACCAACTTTGACCGTCACGGGAGCATATACGCCTCCATGACACTACTGTCCAAGAAACCTCATTTTGATTGGCTGAACAAAATGATTACTGCAGATGTAAAATTGTGTCTATACTCGAACATGGACGCAAAAGAAGGTGGACAGACAAATGTGCACCTGCACAACTTTCAGGACAGAGCCGACCAATATCAAAAGAAACTTATGGTTTATGTCTGTCGGAATGTGAAGGGATGATTTTTCTGGGAAATGTTGAAATGCAATCAGACTATCGACGCTCAATTATACAGTCAATGACTGCAACACGTGACGGATGCAATTGAGCAGAAACGACCAGAATTGACTGATGTCATGTTTCTTCATGATGATGCCCTACTACACTTTGCAAATTATACCCGTGAAAAACTCCTAGAGCTGGGGTGAGAAGTTCTCCTTCACCCACCATACTCGCCAGACCTGGCGCCAACAGACTACAATCTATTCCGGGCTTTGCAGAACATGTTGAATTGTAAAACGTTTCCAAATGATGACGAACTGAAAAAGTGCAGTTGGAGACTTCTTTGATAGCAAACCAGTTGAATTTTACAACAAAGGCAGCCATGAGCTAACCTGTCGTTGGAAGCAGGTGCTCGAAACTAACGGGCATTACATTGTTTCGTTGTAAATCATTAAATGTCGTTCGAAAACTTCGTTTCCAACCTAATAGCTATTAAAATAAATAAATTAGAATAATTAGTTGATTGTTATATTAGGCCACATAGAGTTCGAAAGCTCCTTGCATAAATAAACATCTCACGTAAATCAAAATGTTAGAGAATATTAGGAGGAGAACTATGGGACAATAATGCCATAAACCATTCTACATTAGTTCACTCGACGTTAAAACCTTGCGCTTTTGGCGCAACGTTCTCTTATTTCAGAAGAAAACAAATATAAGTGAAGTCCTTGGTCGCGCTTGGAAGATTTGACGATCGAGGGCCTATTCTCACAGTCTGACGATCCTACCAGGTTCCACAGAGTTTTCCCAGGATTCTACTCTGTCCGACTTGTTTGCACACATGATTTTGCTTTAGAAGAAGAAAATGTCAGGAATAAAACTGTCAGAGGTATTCCATTGTTTACGAGCAAAGTAGTTAAAAGATTGGTAATATTGATTAAAATTAGCCAGATAATTGGAAGGGGGATATAAGAATATGAAACAAAACCAATATAACATGGTTCCTAAGAAGAGACCACTAGGGTGGTAAGAATAGCAGTATTGGTTGAAGTCGCAATGAAAAACTTTGGGAAGCATTTAGACAACAATGATGACAAATGGTTCAGTTTGAAATTAAAGTTTATAATGTAAATTATGAAAGCTCTATGCGCGTTCCTGATTTTAGACGGGCTAATTTTACAGATTTCAGAAGGAAATTACCAACCTGCAGATGGATTTATCTACTTTGGGGACATTCGGCAGCAACTAGCTACACACATCTTCATAACAAATGAAATGGAATGGGAAAGCACTTTGTTCCATTGAAACACAATAAAATTGTGCGATGGTGGACCAACGAAATTAGTGCTACTTTGAGGAAGCGAAATATAGTTTATAAGGAATTTAAGGAGCAAAGGTCGGAAGCTAATAAAATTACATATATAGAAATAAGAAGAGAAGTTAAACGCCAAATTCGTAGGGCAAAAAGAACAGGAGGAAAAATCGCTCCAATGACTGATTTCTCATGGTTCAAGTCACTTACAAGTGCCTTTCAATGGGGAAATGAGGCCTCTGCTACTAGATGGCACCACCCAACTCCAAATCTGATGGCAGATTTGAAATCTCCTGGGTGAATAACCACATGTCCCATGGTCATATGGGTCATTTCAAGGCTCTAAATGGGCACAATTGAACGTTACTCCTTTTGAAACAAGTAGGAAAGTCCCTCCAATGACCAGTTTCCCATGGTTCAAATCACTTGCAAGGTCCTTTCAATGGGGAAATGAGGCCTCTGCTACTAGATGGCACCACCCAACGCCAAATCTGATGGCAGATTTGAAATCTCCAGGGTGAATAACCCTATGTCCCATGGTCATATGGGTCATTTCATGGCTCTAAATGGGCACGATTAAACTTTACTCCTTTTGAAAATTGAACTTTACTCCTCTTGAAAAAACAGCGACGTCTAGACCTAGCGTTTCGCTAGAAATCCGTTACTTACGTGAAAATATCGGTCCATTTGGAACATCACGTGGAGAACTAATTAGCGATCCAAAAGGTATAGCCATGATCGTAAATACTTGCTATGTTTCAATGTTTACTAGTGAGAATTGCGAATTTACTCCAGAAATCTCTAAAACATCGAGCAACCTTGTTCGGTTCTTAGGGATATAGCTGCAACACATAAAGACATACAGCACTACATCGATATAGTAAAAGAGAGTAAGTCGCCAGGTCCTGACAATATATATCTAACTCACTTGAATAATCTATAATAGAACTATTACTAAGCATTTTTTATAAATCACTAGATGAGTCTTTAGTTCTTAATGAGTTTAAATTAGCAAAGGTTACAACAATCTTTAAGATGGGCAAGAAGGACAACGATAGCAAATACACTTATATTAGTTTGACATCGATAGTTGGAAAATGTTTGCAAACAGTAATAAGAGATCACATAGTCAATCATCTAGAAAGCAATAAGTTGATAATAGATATTCTGCATGGGTTTTGAAAAAATAAGATTGGTTCTAACAAACCTTCTAGCTTTCCTCCATGATACAATTAAACTGTACGATGAAACACGCGCCGTTGGTATAATATACCTGAATTTTCAAAAGGCAGTCTACAGAGTCCCACTTAAAAGGTTGTCAAAAAAACTTTACTCTTATGGCATACGTGGTAAAGTGTTAAATTGGATAGCTGACTGGTTGTTAGATAGGAATCACCGTCTGGTCATAAACAGCAAAGAGTCTATGTGGTTAGATGTAACAAGTGGGGTACCTCAAGGATCCGTTATGGATCCTGTTTTATTTTTGGTTAATTTTAATGACTTGGATATTGGTTTGGTTATCCAAATTTGTAATTTCACTGGCGATGATAGGCTTTTAAGCTATGTCTTGGCTGAGGAAGTCCAATCATTTAGATATTCTAGCTGAGTGAGAGATCATATGGCAAATGAAGTTCAGTGTCGTTAAATGTAAGGTTATGCATGTTGGATGGAGAAATATTAATTATAATTGTAGAGAAATGACTACATTAAGTATCCCGGAGGAGGATATGTACATTAAAGCCCCCCCCCCCTTTGTGGAGAAACCCGGAGAAGCGAACCCCCATGAGGAGAAGGGTGGGAACGGTAGCCGGCGAATTACAGTAACTGCCTACCCTGTTTGATCTCCCCGCCGCTTTGGGCAGTTGGAGCTAACATCTGTTTTAAGGCGACCACATAAGGCCCTTAAACGACGCTCTAACGATCCAATTACCTACGAGACCCATAAACTCGTAGCAAGCCGACTTGGGCACCCCAGTGCCAACCTCTGCACCTCTCGCTCTCACCAGATGCGAACTCACGATTTGCGTTCCGCTTCCTGTGGCCTGGTCACTTCACCCTTAGATGGGGCGGTGATCCGCCTATAAATAAGCCCAGAAAAGAAAGAGAATAGATTAGAAGTCGATACGAAAGTAGAGGGATCAGTTCGTGAAGATCGATCCTTCAGCCAGAAAAGAAGATTATTAGAAGTCGATACGAAAGTATAAGGATCAGTTCGTGAAGATCGATCCTTCAGCCAGACAAGAAAATTAGAATTCGATAAGAGAGAAGAAGGTTCAGTTCGTGAAGATCGTTCCTTCAGCCATATTAGACTATTTCCGTGAGAAACGATAGGATCAGATTGAGAAAATCGATCTCCCCTTTCCGGCCCGAATTAACATAAATAGTCAATCTTTATATCGGTGCCATACCGAAGAATCCTTTACAGACATAGAAGTCTGCTTGGAGAAAAGTAAACCCGCTCACACTCGAGTTACTCGCACATCTCAAGCTCCGTAAGAGTGAGAGGAGAAGAACCCAGCCCCAACGAGGTTCCGTTCTTTAATTACGGTAAAAATCTCACCGAATACCCCAAAAGCTAGGAGAATACTCGACGTTGAAGAATCAGACACCAAGAGGCGTCAAGGTCATTCCCACGAGGACTCTTGGAGCGAAGAGCCCCGTAACTCTCGCCGTCTTCTTAATTTAAACAGAGACAAGTGTGCAATAAGAAGTTATATAGTCTCATCTCTCTCCTGCCATACCACCTCGACGAAATTGAATCATCGGACACAACAACACGCCAAAGCGAGAGATAAGCCCTCCAGCGACATCCGGCAATTCCTAATCCCTCCTGTCACGTAAGTTAGAAAGAACATTTATATTCGTATTGCGATAGTAGGAGTTTAGTACGTCTCACGTTTTAAGGCAAGTAGAAACCATTGTTCGTAAACCTCGGTCATATTGGCTAGTAGACGAGAGTACTTTAATTTAATGTTTATCGCTAATCAAATAGGGTCGCGATAAAAATACTAGTCGGCAATTGGTGTGTTTACGTGTAGCCTATTTGTTTATTTTTGTCATTGCAGTCATTGCGATAGGCCTAGATGCCAACCGGAATAGTCGAATTTAGCATTGAGACAAGGATAGAAAGTTGATAATTGTTTGTTTGTCATAGTGAAGTGTTACATTTAAAATATATGTTTATTTGGGGATAATTCCTGTGTTTCCTCTTATCCTTACGTGTTGAAGTAGCTCTTCCTTAAGAACAAAACAACCGAATTAGCACTCTTAGATCAAAGCCTACTTCATCAAAGAAGTACCTCACGTACCACAAAGCATACCGTGACAAAAGGGGTGTTAAGAGGGGAGTGATAAAAAGGGGCATCCTGCTACAATAATTATACAATGTCATCGGGAGTATTAGGTGAAATGTCAGAGAAAGGGACCTTGGAGTCATTATTACCAACGACTTCAAGTTAACAAAGCAGTGTCTAGCTCAGTGGTTCTCGACTCGTCTCAGGCCACAGACCACCAACCCAATAAAAAAATGTCGTGGATCATTTCATTTTTGAATAAGGATAAATAAGTATACACAACAAGCATTTTGGTTTGAAATTCATTTCTTCAAAACAATTTCTAAAAATTATATAAAAATAATAGCCAGCTAACATTTCAATCTGAAATATATTTCTTACAAACATAATTTCCTGGAAATTAAATAGTTATCTAACATTTTGCCGTGAAATTTATTTCTAACAGACAGAAATTTGAAGTTATGCAGAAGCATACAACTAACAAATATCTTAATTCATTTTTCCTTGCAACCACACTTTTGGATTCTTTTCTCACTCACAAGCTTTTCAATGTTAGGAGTGGTACTTGATAAAGCACAACGAATATTGCTTTCCAATGTAAGCCTATTCCTCTGTTTCGACTTAATGTGTAGCAGACATGAAAATCCACTCTCGCACATGTAAGTTGATGCAAATAGGAAAAGATATATTGCTGCATGTGATGACTGATTTGGGTAAGTTCCAATCATACTGGCCTAAAACTTTTTCCATGGTAGACCGTTGATGCATATCTTGAGCCACAAATCATTTTTCACCTCCCCAAATTCCTCCTGTAGATCGTTTGGAACACTATGAACATCTGTTGTAAATGGATCACTGATAAAAGATAACTCATCTCTTGTCATGTCCACCACTAGAAAGTATTTGTGAAATTCCCCCCGCAGTTTTCGTAAATGGTCGAGAATTTACATATGAATACCTTTTTTTTCTCCGATCATGGCATCCGCACGTGGAAATTGAACCAAATTGTTGCCTGCGACTGATCCGATCCAGAGTTCTGGCTTCTCAAGAAAAGCCTTGATGATGCCTTGGTGAGAAAACAGATTTGCACATTTCTCTCGTAACCGAAGATTCAGTTTGTTCAGGATTTCAAAAATATCAGCAAGGTATACAAGTTCTAATTTTGACTGTTAACATATTTTTTTTAATCCTCTTTCCATAGACAATGGAGAAATAAAGTCAGTTCTTCTCTAAGTTCAAAAATTATGTTGAGTACATTCCCTGCTAATAAACACCGTACAGAAGTGAAAAACAGCAACACCTCAAAGTTGGAACCCATGTCCTGACATAATTTTAGGAATTTTTATGTAATTAATCACCTTCATCGATCCTTTGAAAATGATGCTCAGGTGATCCGGCAGTGTTTTTTGAGGCTAATGAATCTCTATAAATGAAGCAGTTAATACCAGTTACCAATGGAGCACGCTACTTCACCAACACTTGGAAGCCTGATCTTGGGTCTAACATCGAAGGTGCACCATCACTGGTAACACCTACCAAATTTTCCCAATCCAGACAATTTGCTTCAAAGAAATTGTTAACAATTTCTAACACATCCTGAGCTCTTGTGGTGGTGTCAAGAGTTCTACATAAGATAAATTCTTCTTTGATGTCTCCATCAAGCATGTATCGTGCAAACACGAATAGCTAAGAGGACAGTTAGACATCAGTTTATTCATCCAACTTTACTTCATCCACAACTTGTTCACTGATGTTTTGTGAGATATAATTTATCCGTCTCGATAGTGTCATTAGATACAGATATATCATTTAGCTCTTGTGTTGCGTCCTCGCCGACAAGTCTCACCATTTCTTTTGCACAGGCTGTAACTGCGCTACTTAAAACCAATCAATCAATCAATTTCACAGGGTAGCATAAGTTGCTCTACAATTGTATGAGGTTTCTTGGTATGTGCAACTTTATATGCTACAATGTAGGAAGCACGCACTGCATTAGAGGCCTTTTCATAGAATGTACTTGATGAGTCAAGGTGCTGCCGCTTGAGAGCTGATAACTGCTGCTCAAAATAATCTTTATCCTTTTGCAACAAATTGGGGTGACACTTTTTGAGATGGAGCTTAATCTTAGCTGACATGTGATTCATTCCACAAGACTTCCAAGCAAATATCACACTGTGGTAACTCCATGCCATCTTTTTCTTGACAAGTGAAGCTGAATTTAATGTCGTCTTCTGAATACTTGTGCTTGGCATTCCTTCCCGCCATTGCCATTAATTCAGATCTGTGTGCAGTGCAACGAAATATATCAGTTACGTGTTGAGTTTGGCAATACTAATGATAAAACGTATGATAAAGTCAATAATATAGCACCATGTGCCGTAAACAACATAAGCGAGCATAACAGGGCACGGAGCATAACAACTGACCAGAAATATTTCACTATTTTCACACTTCCTCCCTGCTTGATCTAGTAAAAATTACTACATTTTACAGTAGAAAACAAAATAAAATTACTCCATATCTGTAAAGAAGCACAGGGCGAATGATGCAACCAATCAGTTTAGCAGTTCGGTGGCTACTGGCTACAGCACTTTACGACAGTGTTATATGTAGCCGCGCGGCAGCTGACTGGAATTAATAGGATGGCTCGTCACCTCGACTCATACAGTACAAGTATGCACTAGGCTAGAGTTACGTATAGTGGCGCTGCGGCGTAAATATTGGATATTCATTTTAGAATAGATTAAATTTAAAAACTTAAAGTGACTCGAAGTGCTACTCAGTAGCTACAACTTAAGATTGCCAATATATTTATTAAATAGGAATAATATAATAAAATGGATGGCCATTTATTTAATTTTATTAAATTGTTAGTACTGACACCATAGACCACCAGTGGTCCATGGCCTACCAGTTGAGAACCACTGGTCTAGCTGCCTGTAAAAAGCAAATAAAAATTTAGGTTTCATTTGGAGTAACTTTGAATAGAAATCTAAAGACGATTTTTCCCTTGTACAAGTCACTTGTCCGTCCACACCTGGAGTATGCGATTCAGTCATGGTCCCCTTTCTTGTGAAGGATATATAAAGATTGAAGAGAGTCTATCATAGGGACACCAGGATGATTTCAGAACTCAGCCATAAATCATAAGATACATTAAAAGAAATAGGTTTGCCATCTATACAAACGCGTAGATTGCGGGGGAAACTGATCTAAGATTTTAAGATTGTAAAAGGTTAGGATACATTACCTCCGACCACTTTTTTACATCGAATAACGAAGATTTACTAGAAATAATAGTTTTAAGTTGTTTCATCCTAGGGTCATACAAAAATAGCAAAGAAATTTCTTTTCATTTAAATAACGCCTTGGGATCGCTTGCCTGCTACAGTAGTATCTAGCACTTCAGTAAACATGTCCAAGAATAGACTGGATACTTACCTTGCAGATAATAATGTTACATAAAATATAAATTTGGCATTTTCGTGTGGTAGGAGGGGGGACGTTGCGAGTGATAACAATATAACCTTCCTGTTTATATGGACTTGCCTCGTGTAGACCTTAGGGTCTTTGCCAGTTCCTTGTACTGTAATACTGCATTAGATTTAAAGATTAGGAAGATGTGATTAATAAAGGCAAAAACCAAGGAAGTGATGTATGTGTACTACGCGAAGACCATACAAATGAAATAGATACACATCATATGCAGGGACACGCGGTGACTTTAAGATGAGGAAGAAAATCAAGTTTTTCAAAAATAAATATGTTCTTTGAAGTAAATATTTTGTTCATTAAAATTAACTATAAAATTGTAGGCTACTCACTTTATTTAAATGTTAATTTTTTTAATGTTATTTTTTAAAACTTTATTTAAATGTTAAAATAGCTTCTGCAAGTATGCAACACCAGCTAGCCAAGATATTGTATCATATTGTCCTACATTGCATTTGTGAGTGCAACACTTTGTTTTTTATGACAGATCTAGTGTTGGCGTAGGCCTACTTGTTTTAATAATAGTTTCTCTTTCATTATAAGTCATCGCATTGAACTTCCTTTTTAATAATTTTTTAATAATACAATTGCATTTTCTCCCAACTTCATTTGAATCTATTTTGTTTAAAAGGGGGTTATCACTTAAAAAAATCAATAAACAATACGCCACACTTATTTTGTAAACAATGCAATCACAGTGCCTCACAGCTACTGATCTCAAAGATACGAGAGGTGACTCCGGTAGGGCTGCCAGAATCCAGGAAAAATTAACAAAATGGTTAAGACGCAAGAGCGTAACCATACAGAGTTTATGATATGTAGCTGCTTTCCTTCTCAGAACCAGTATTTAAATATAACCTAAAAATTGTTTAAGCTTCAGAGCATAATAATAGTTACGCCATTGTGTCTTAGATATTTAGTTGCTTTTTCCTAGATTCTGGCAACCCTTTCTGACTGCAAAGCTAAATTTGCTTCCTTTTCCGTATACAAATAGGTTATTTTTTCTTTATTCTATCACAGCGTTGAAATATCTAGCTAAAAATCATAAAAGTCTAATGATGTATATTATTGATAATAAAAGCAAAACATCTTTTAAACTATTCATTCCAAATCACTAAAAAGCAGAATTATTAGTGAAATTAAAAGAAAAAAAAGAGTAGAAATCTCGACGAAAAGGATGCATTTCTTCAATTGCAGTCGGGCTCGGCAGGCTCTCACGCCAATTCGATTGAAAGTGAACGGTACCTTATGGCGTATACAAGTGCAGACAAGCATAAATGTGAATAAAATTGATTCTGCAATCATATTAATTGTTGGAGTGTCATTTTTTTAATGTTTTTTTCTTAAATAGGGGGAAGCATTGCTTCCCTTGCTCCCATTGACTGCACGCCACTTTACTAACCATTACATCCTTTCTTCCTATCCCTGGGCATCATGACCCAAAGCTAGGTCGCATTCTGATCCCATCATCGCAGCAACCACTAAAGGCTCAACCACCGCAACAGTTAAATATTAATCTCTTAATCTAAGTGTGAAGTCACACAAACATCCACCCATGATGCAAAAAATGTTACCACAAAAAAAGTAGGAAAGGACAGACAAAAAGTACAACAAACCAGAAAGGAATAACAAATTAAACAAGGTCAACAGACCTAAGTCGCGTACTCTCACTTATTCAGATTTACGACCTTACGACCTTCAAAACTTTCAATAATTCCCAGACTAACCTTGGGAGGACCTTGGGAATTATATCATTCGAAAGATACTGTAAAGCAACATAAATGGTCTCATATTTCGTTAAAATCAGACGAATAGTTACGTTATTATTGCTAAAATCTCATTGAAAAGTAAAATGGTTACCATCCGACCAACCTACGGAACGATAGTAATTTATAGAGTAGTGTACACGTGACTAAAAAATAAAACTCATGACAAAGTCACCAGAAGGAAGCCCGCCTCCCCCAAGGACTGGAATGCCCACCGTCAGCTAAAAGGTAAGCTCAAATTCCTTGCGCAGGAAGCCCCTCTCCTCCAAGAACACAATGATACCATAGCCTGGTGCGCTGGTAGCCCGTCTCCTCCAAGAAAATAATGACACCATAGCCTGGTGCGCTGGACGCCCGTCTCCTCCAAGAAAACAATGATACCAGAGACTGGTGCGCAGGAAGCCCGTTTCCTCCAAGAACACAATGACACCATAGCCTGGTGCGCTGGAAGCCCGTCTCCTCCAAGAAAACAATGATACCAGAGACTGGTGCGCAGGAAGCCCGTCTCCTCCAATAACACAATGACACCATAGCCTGGTGCGCTGGAAGCCCATCTCCTCCAAGAAAACAATGATATCAGAGACTGGTGCGCAGGAAGCCCGTCTCCTCCAAGAACACAATGACACCACAGCCGCCCATAGCGCTAGATATTAACTATAAGCGACCCCCTCGCTTGATACCGAGACCGTTGGACGTAGGACCTAAAAAAAGTTGAAAATGACAGATTAGCATAAATTCAAAGAAACGAGTGTGCCAGATTAACTGGCGACAGAAAATGATTTTATAGCAACAGAGCATTAGGTGAGAGGTCCACGAGAATAGTTGTTGTGAGATAACACACTAACTATTCAAACTCCAGGTCGGTCCTCTCATCTCCTTTGCTATGTAGCGGGAAGGCCACACCTCATCCTTGTGGGGTTATCAATGTAGGAAAGCGCAAAACGCCGGTTCAGTGTGTGTGCATACAGCATAGTCCCCTCATATGCATGCTGGTACCACGGGACCCCTACAGGTTCAGGGACCAAGCAGTGGGAGATAGCAGAAAAGTCTACTTACCCTTGGTAATTAAAGCTATCTGTGTACACCTGAAAAGTCCCAGTGTGATAAGATGTACGGCCAAAGAAATACAAACGCAATGCTGAAGACAGGTATCTTCCGTTGCCCAGGAAATAAGCTAACTTATCATTTATCAATTATTCTATCGCCATGCACACGCTTGCAAAGTGCAAGTACATTAGCAGTTCACCAGGAATCAGGTAAGTTACTCTTCTGTTGAACAAAGCCAAAAGTAAGACCAACTCGTTCACCAAGATGTCAAAGCAAAACGGATGGGATATCACCTGGACTAAGAGTGAAATGAGCGCAAGTAGCGAGAGCGAAACACAGTTGCCTTATCGAAAACAGGCCGACTTCAACGTTCATGTGACATGCTTTGAATGCTGGCAGAGCAACATTCTGAGTAAAGAATGTGGAGAAAACCGTCGAGAAAAACTCCGCCAAGATGGCGTTATCCCCTTCTTAGAGAACGGAAGGGAAAAGTGGGTAAACTTTCTTCTCCTAATGCTTTTGGCACGTTGCCAAAGCTCTGAAATAAGGTGCACCCGATTAAGTCAAGACACGTAGGCCAGACAAAAAAGAGCGTTCTTCGAATCGAAACGGAATCTGGTCATCGTCTGGCGACATTCACATAGAACGAAAGCGCATGAACGGCGCTTACAAATATATCGTTTCAATCTAAAAGCCATCTCACCATCGAAGCAGTCGGTGTGCAAAACGGCCAGGCATTCGAGGAATAGAAGCCAAGCTTGCGGAGATAAGATCATCGGAGAAGAGCTCAACAGCCATAGCTCGGCAAAAGGGCTCACTTCAATTTCACAACATACAACCATTTATTCATGCTGAGCAGCCTTTTCAGACACAGCCGCAAGCCCTTCAACATCCATTGCTCAAGACACTTTCCAAGACATTAGTCTCACCAAAGTTAGCCATTAACTCAACCTAGAAACTCTTTCCTGTACTATTTTCCAACGCCTTCCAATCTTTATGTAAATTGCCCTTCAAAGTACCTTACCCACCTTAAATTCACTCACCCCTACCAACTACAACAGAGTGGACTAACTCCAGAGAAGAAAAAAATACAAGACTCACTCAGAAGAGCTGCATAAACACAGCTCCTCTTACTTTCTCAACATACATCAGTTGGTAAACAAAACTAACAACATTCTACGCAAGCCACCACGGCCCCAAGATAACACTGACATCAACACTGGGTGTGGGTCGGCTTCATAACATAACAATATTTATGGGTGACAAAAGCCACGATAGCCTATCAAAGGACATCCGAATCAATTCCCGCCTCCAACATCGCTCCATAAACTACATACAAAGGATAGTGTCCATAACCTCACCTTGAAGTTATCACCATTCAAGGCTAGTCATAAACTCTACCATGAAACTACATAATACAATAATATCACTATTAACATCTGTACAATTTCTACCCGAATAAAAAACTCAAAACACAACTACCTTCCCTCCCTATATACTAGTCCAACCTGCGCTTGAAAAAAATTAGATTTCTACTCCGTATTACATAACATAACATAACATAACATAATTTCACGGATGACAAAAGCCACAAGGGCCTATCAAAGGTCATCCGCATCCGTCAAAAACCCACCCACAAAAAGCACCATCACCAGGGGAAGACAAAATCAAAGTCCCCCACAATATAATATAACAGATGATAAAAGCCACAAGGGCTCTCATAGGTCATCCGAGTCAAACAGCCTCTTTTTTAAGGCACACAAACTCCCAGGAAAACTACCTCCTGTTGTAAATCATTCCAGAAATCTACCACCATTCTGTGAAAAAAAATTCTTCTTACATCCAACCTACACCCCTGTTTTCTAAGTATCAAATGGTGGCCCGTAGTCTTATTACCACATAGCTACATTTAAGGTCGCTTTTGCAATCTGATCATAAGTACTATACTTGCCGCAGCAAGAAATGGATGATGGGGTGCGGTAAGCACCGTCACATGTGTCCCCCACCGTTGCCATATCTCAACAGATCAGCTGCCCGCCTTCCTTTCCAACCCCGTTTCCCCAACTTACTCTCTGTCTCTGTCTTTGATTTTGATCTGTGGAGATATGGCAACAGTGGGTGGAGGTGGGGGGTCCTGTGACGTGCTTGCCGCACCCCCAGCGTCCATTTCTCGCTGCGGCGAGTATAGTTTGGGGTTTCTTCATTTGAATTTTATTTTCTCTGTTCAGAGATCATTAAATTAAAAAATCACACCCATGTTTTTAAAGTAATATCCAAGAACCATCAATGGTTATTAAAGCTGAAAAATGATGGTCTACTGTTGTTTCAAGTCAGTACGCCCAGACCAAATAGAAAGAACATAAGAAATTGAGTCTGCAAAAGGCTAACCAATAACCTATACGAGGTAGATCCTGTCCCCATCACCCTGCTCAGTCTCACCGAACATCCTCATCCATAAATCTATTCAATCTATTCTTAAAACTCCGCAGAGAGGACGCTTCTATCACATGACTATTGAGCTTATTCGAGTCATCTATGACTCGGTTTGTAAATCAATTTCTACCGATCGCTTCCCCAGGCCTAAACTTGTCCAGATTAAACCCAATGCTACGGGTTCTTTCCTGTCATAAGAACCTTACCTATGTGTAGTGATGGTATGCAGTTATTATCGGAATGAGTTGGCATCTTCACACAAGCGTGGATGCTGTAGCTACATGATTTAGATTTCGACAAGCAGTTCGGACGCAATCATGTTGATGCAGTTAATGGGGTGTGGGGTCTTTTTCGGAACACACCCGGCAGCTAATTAGGCGTTCGAGGCTATCGCGAGGTTAAGGTTAGGTCATGGCGTTCGAGGCTTGTAGTGTGAGTATTATACTCTGTACGTTAGGTTAGGTTAGGTTTTAGACAAGGAACTTGCGCTAACTTCTCGCAGAAACTTTTTTCAATCAGTTATGGCTTATATTGACATTTTAAGTTTGTCCCAATTCGAAAAAAAGAATATATTTTAAACTCTACTGGCAACTATAAGACAATGGATTTGTGGTGATATAAAATTAACCTAGCTTTTATATATCGGGTATAGGTCGTAAAGTACCTAATATAAAAAAAATAGACAATGACGCAATTCTTCAGCTTTGCTATTTTTTTGTGGTCTCATTGTTTTAATTAGTATAGCCTCGTCCATTCTTAGTGTTTGTTGTTCAGCAAATGATTTTGAAGTTTCATTGAGAAGCTTCGTTTGAAAATGTTCGTAGCTTTTGATTGCTTTTAATCTAGGCTGTTTTGAACGTGTATCAAGGCTATTATTATTGTTGATATAATCAGTATATGACAATGTACAATTGCATTCATGACATAAAAAAATGGTAAAACGCATCATTATTACGTTAATCTTTTGATTTAATTGAGAATTTTGTAATTAGGTTTAAACTTATATAATAAAATGTACCGATAATTTTGTTCTTTGAATTCTTGGGACTTTTTTTCTAGGATTTTTTTATATGGATTTTTCATCTTAAATAATTTGACTACGATCGTCTGTTTCGACGTAAAAAAAAAATGCTTTCATCGGTCGTGGTTTTTTTTCATATTTTGTTATTTTGGTAATTAATTTATTGTTTGCGAAATGTTTCAGTCACGCGAAAGATATTATTAATTATTAGATTATATCTTCGTGAAATAATCCCCATAATGTTTTATATGCTGTATATATTAGTGTTTTGATTAGAGAGCTTATAACGCATAGGAAAGGAGAGAAAATTTTAGGTACACACCATTATTGGTAGGTTTCACGTAGATTAAGGTGTTTATTTTACCATTAAGGTGATATCAGTAACGCAACACCTTGGGTACTGTATACATGAATTTGCTTCTGATTGTCAGGATATAGAATTTTATATACAGGATGGCAGCAAAGTCCCAGGGTAATATACTTTATTATACGTATGGAGAGACATACATATAATAAGGTAGGTATAATGACCAGGAACTTTGTGGCTACCCTGCATGAAGAGAACTGGTTTAAGTTGCGTGTTTACAGTTAAGAAAAAAAAAGAAGCTTCATGGGAACTTGATATCAGTCAAGATATTTTTGTAAAGAAAATAAAGGTTTTATTACTCGTCGGGGCTAAGTCAAACAGTTTGTAAAAAGTGATATGAAAATATACTTTATTTTAATAATCGAATTTTAACTGCATACCCGTGATGGTGTTTGGGCAAGTAGATGTTATGTTGATGATTTATAAGTTTGCTCCATGTGGGATGAATGAAAATTGTATAAATTTATATATATATATATGCTTTGGAAGAGATGATAAGAATGATCTTGATAGATGAATAAAAAATATAAATATATTTATGTAAAGTATATTGCGGTTATATATTTGATACATTATTCAAGGGTTAGTGCTGCAAATATATTTATGTAAATTTGCTCCTAAAAAAAGGGGCATTAGATGAATAGGGATAGGCTCACTAGTCATGTGATAGAAGCGTCCTCGATGCGGAGTTTTAAGAATAGATTTATGGATGAGGATCCTAAGGAGGGACTGAACTGAGTGATGGGAACAGGGGCGGCCTCGGGTAAGCTATTAATGCGCCTTTTGCAGACTCCTTTTTTTCTTATGTTCATTATAGACTCCTTGATTCTTATGTTCATTAAAAGAAGGAGAGTAGTAATTCCTGGTGGCCTTTTTCTTTTATATTTGTTACTAGCATATGCACCCGGCGTTGTCCCGGGCTAAAAAAAAGGCCTATCGCAATTAAATACAGATGCTTTGTTTGAAATTCTTATATTACAGCACAAAATATCTTTATTGCTGATTATTATTATTTGTGGTGTGAAGGCATATTCAGGAGAGTTGCGCACTCTCCCTATCATATAATCTGGATCTATAAGACGCTCTATCTGTTGGTGCGGCCACAACGGTGTCCGCTCATAATAACGGTCATTTACTGCCGGGCGCGCGCGGTGAAACCTTTACTCATTGTAAGTATATTAAATAATATTATATGATAGGGAGAGTGCGCAACTCTCCTTAGTCTGCTTTCACCCCACAAATAATAATCAGCAATAAAGATATGTTTGTGCCACCATATAAAAATTTCAAACAAAGCATCTGTATTTAATTGCGATAGGCTAGTATGAGATAATATAATTACAATGAATAAACGTTTCACCGCGCGCGCCCGGCAGTTTGCGCGCATGCGTAAATGACCGTTATTATGAGCGGACAGCGTTGTGAGCACAGCAACAGATCGAGCGTCTTATAGTTACAGATGATGTTTTCGAGTTATACAAGGTGCGTAATCAGTTGTGACGTTATATATATATATATATATATATATATATATATATATATATATATATATATATATATATATATATATATATATATATATATATATATATATATATATATATATTTTTATTTTTTTTTTCTGTGAGTCTTTTTAACAACTCGTATTCCGTTCATCATTCACCCGTTGCTGTGCCGCCCCCCCTCCTTCAAATAGAATAGTCAAGTAGAGAGCGCGCGTGAAGCTGGTGCGGTAAAACAAAGCCATTCGTCCTCCTTCTTTTGTCATTGACAGTGGCCGGGCGATAGACAACTTTAGTAGTCGTCTTGCGTACTTCCTTCGCATGAGCGAATGTATATATGATAATGATGAACCAAGTGTGTGTGTGTGTGTTCGTAAGTATATCTCTTCCAGTGTACAAAAACAATGATTGTTGAGTGTGGGCGTTTATGCGGATTAGAGGATGTATGCGCGATAGAGAGAGAGAGCGGACGTTTCCCTTAGTTCCGTTAAGATTCCTCGTGTGGACAAAATAGGCCAGGTAGGCTTCTTCCCGTCCCACCACGTTGTGGGTTGATGCAGCGCCACGAAGCGGGACCCATTCTTCCTCATGGGGGCTACCACGTGACTACTACTCTCGCGCGCGCGCGGAAACAGACTCATTCAGCATTACCGTCTGCCTGCCTGCCTGTAACGTCCCTGCACGAGGCTGCCAGGACATTACATAGCCACGAGGTCTCGTCGAGCATACTACACCTCTTCACACTATACAACAATACTATAATTAGGATGCAGAACCCAGGAATTTTAGACCATTTTAAAAATAAACCCAAATTTATTTATCCATAAAAAAACATGCTAGAAATAAATCAGGCTTTCAACCTTGCGTGATGGAAACTGGTACTATTTACTTGACTGCAGATTGGTTCGGTTGTCAACTACTCTAAGACTTAAAAGAGTATTTTCGTACGTGTAACCTACTTCTACATATATTTCGAAAGCCTTACTAAATGCCCTTCAAAACACATTCCTGGCCCTCGAAGCCTATTTTCATAGCCCAGACTCATTTTATTTTTTTTTCTTATATATATATATATATATATATATATATATATATATATATATATATATATATATATATATATATATAAATGGAAATCACAATAACACGTGACACGGTAGATGTTCAATATCCCATAGAGAATAAAGAAAGATGAGATACAAAGCGGTTTCGTCTTTTTATAGCACCAAACAAGGATCAAACATAAATTAATAAAAGAGAAAGAGAGATATAGCAAAAGGAATAAAATAATATATTACCTGTTAAAGAAAGTGTAAATAAGTGGGGTTCGAACCTATGTTATCTCTCTTTCTATTTTTTTCTTTCTTAATCTATGTTTGGTCTTTTAAAAGATGAAATCGATTGTGTATCACTTTTTCTTATTTCCTATGGGTTATTAAATATAAATATATATATATATATATATATATATATATATGCACTGTTGAAGTCCACAGCAGTGGCAGCGTTATTTTATTCCGGAATAAAATGTCTTTTGCGAATGTTTTTCCTCACCTACAAAAAAGACCGAGACAAGTTAAAATCAATAACGCTGCCGCTGCTGTGGACTTCAACAGTGCATGTATATATATATATATATATATATATATATATATATATATATATATATATATATATATAAGATAGGGAAACCACTGTATAGGAGCCAAAAGTTTAATTTACGAGACTAGTTTCGGTATATAGTTTATCATACCCTCTTCAGTCTTACGATAAACTACATACCGAAACTAGTTTCGTAAATTAAATTTTGGCTCCTATACCACAGTGGTTTGACTATCATATACCATAACTCGTCATTGAGTTCTTTATATATATATATATATGGATATGAGTTACTCACAAACTAGCGCGTGAGTAGAGCAATAGATTAAAAAAAGTTCGAAAGTACTTGGAATCCACCTTTCATTTTCCTGTGTTTTTTATGCATATATATATATATATATATATATATATATATATATATATATATATATATATATATATATATATATATATATATATATATATATATATATATGAAAGGGAACCAGTGGAAATTGAAAGAAAAGAATTAGGTGTCAATTGCTTACATTTTTTCAATGGACCAACGGAGAAAAAAGTTTGAATGTAAAGGACTGAATTTATGAACTGTTGCGGAGGAAGTGGAGTGGTGCGCACGTGTGAAATGGGAATGGTCACCGACCCTTTCACCTGCCAATGGTGGGAACTGATGAAAACTCGACAGTTCGAGAGTAGAAATTTCAACGTGTTTTGCTTTCGAACGATCTTTCGCCCTTCATTCCCGCGATATCGATCTGTGTGTATGTGTGTTTCATCCTAGCAAATCTGCAGTCAATTTTTATCTAGATTCTAGAACAATGGTTAGTCTCAAGAAAACTGTAGATGCCATGATATTGTTACGCATGTGGGTGCGAACGACATGGCCAGTTAATTAAGAGTGTGATTGAACAGTCTGTTGGATGTATGAAGAGCGGGGTTATTTTTGTCTACGGTAGTAATGAGTTGTATGTTTGACAGAAAAGGAGTCTACAAAGGGATAATCATTAGCCTATACGAAGCAGCCTTTACATTTGAGTGCAGTTAAGTTTGGCTTGGTTTGTTGCTGGTTGAAATACCTATTAGGGTCGAGTTTGTGGTGACATAACATAACATAATTTCACGAATGACAAAAGCCACAAGGGCCTATCAAAGGTCATCCGCATCCGTCAAAACCCACCCACAAAAAGCACCATCGCCAGGGAAAGATAAAATCAAAGTCCCCCACAGTATAATATAACCCAAAAAAGCCACAAGGGCCCATCATAGGTCATCCGAGTGAAATGGCCTCTTTTTTTAAGGCACCCAAACTCCCAAGAAAACTACATCCATAGGATTGCGCCCACCACCACACGCAAAAAAACTGCAATCAGAGGGAAAAACAACGTGAAATATCAGTGTATCATAAATAAAGAGAATTCAAAAGGGGATGGGAATAAACGCACGTGTTCCTGATATTTTTACAGTGGCCTTACTCCGAGCAAGGTGGCGAGATTATATCATCAGCTTTGGGAAAATATCTAAATAGCTCACCAGGTGTGGTAAAATTCGTGATGATTTTTTCTTTACAGGGAGAAGAGACTGATGAAACTCTGAATCAATTTAGGGGAACTAGGAATGAATTCAATAAGATAATTAAGAAAAGCAAATAAGCAGCAGAAATTAATTTAGCTCAAAATAATAATAAATATCAAAGAAAATTCTTTAGCTATTATAAAATCAATAAAAAATCTAGCGGAGATAAAATAGGGCCTATTAAATATGAAGGGGTTGTGAAAGAATCTGATGAGGAAATGGTAGAGGTACTTAAGGATCATTTTGCTTCAGTATTTACGGAAGAGAATCCGAACAGTTAAATTTGGCATAGTTGCAGATCAGGGTATGAGGTATTGAATACCATTAATGTAGAGAGGTAAATCATTAAATGGCTTATACTTGATTTGAATACTAGTGAGGCATCTTGCACTAGACAAAATTCCTTCTAGGTTACTTAAAGAAGGTGTAGAAAGTATTGCAGTAGCCCTTGAGAAGATACATGTATACTAGATCACTAGAGTTTGGAGAAATACCTAATGATTGGAAATTAGCCAATGCAATGCCAATTTTTAAGAAGGGAAGTAAAGAGGACCTAAATAACTATAGACCTGTAAACTTAACATCTATAGTTTGAAAAAAATCTTGAGAAGTTAGTTAAGAAGAGTATTTTTGAGCATCTGCAGAGAGGTAGTTTAATAAATGATGCTCAGTATGGGTCTAGAAGTGGTAGATCACGTTTAACAAACTTTCTGAAATTTATGAATTTATATAACTAAACAATTAGGGAATGTTGATGTAATTTAACTTAGATTTTAGCAATTTTGATGACAAGAGCCACGAGGGCCTATCAAAGGACATCCGAGTCAATCCCTACACAAAAATCCCTCCATAAACTACATCCAAAGGATTAGTGCCCATAACATCGCCTTAAAGTTATCACCATTCAAGCCTCGTCCAAAGCTCCAACACATCCCTCTTTGCATTATAAATTAAAATGTTAACCCAGGCAATAAATAACAAGGTCAACAGACCTAAGTCGCGTGCTCTCGATTATTGACATATGACCTTACGACCTTCAAAACTCGGAATAATTCACAAAATAACTTTGGGAGGACCTTGGTAATTATATCATTCGTAAAGCAATGTACAACATAAGGATTTCAAATTTCGTTAGAATCACCCGAATAGTTACGATGTTATTGCCAAAAAAACTCATTGAAAAGTAAAATGGTTGCCATCCGACCGACATAGTAACTTATAGAGTCGTCTTCACGCGACTAAAAACCTTAAAAGGGCTCTGGAGCCCGGAGAGAGTCCGTCTATAGAGGTAGAGACTACACATTTGGAGAACAGGATGTGAGAAGCCTTGCAAAAGTGCGGAAGTCAATCAATGGATTGACACCTGAACTTCCCTCACAATAGGGGCACATTGGAATGGCGAGATGGTGCATACTTGTTAAATGGCGATGGGTCACTTGGATAGGTGTGCTTGTAAGTTCTGACCCCCGGCCTAGAAAGCAGTGATTAAGTGCTATGAATAGAGCTACTAGGGAATTAGGGTTTAGTGGGAGAAGTGCGAGAAATACGAGTGCCGATGTCATTCTGAAACTGGACCAAATCTCGTAAAGATGAGGCATTCCAAAGGTTTTTAGAAAATTCTTTAGGTATCTTGACTACAAATTAAGTAAATGGGGGAATTATCTTGCTTATTATTAAACCATTTATTGCGAATATTGAGTTCAAATAGTTGAAAAGATTATAATTATAATAGGTAGGGAAAATGCTAGGTGAAATATGGAAGATGCTACAAACCTTCATATCCCAATCTAAAGCTTTAAGCTTAGACGCAGCTAGTTGAGACATTTCGGGCTTGGCATTGTCAGTGGTCCATGTCTATTGGCCAATTGAGGCTGTTTGGTGACCAATCATGAATGCATTTCAGCAATCTGTCGATTATACGATTGAGCTGTTATTATTATGATTCCCTCACTATTCCACCCAACTTTAATCATAACTTTTTATGGGTACAACAATAGCTTAAGTATATGAGCTAGTTTTTCATTTATGTATAGCCATTTACTAGGCCTCTTCTTGACATTGTATATGGGCAATTTTGATCACAACTCACAATTCTCTTAAGGGCATGTCACACCTAGACGAATAGGGGTCAACGATTGTGAAACGTGTAAATTTTGAGTTTTTCGTTACTCATTCGTCCATATCGTTTCTCAGGCGTTTCTCCGTCGTTTATCTATCGTTAGCATTCGTCGTATTCGTTGTGGGGCTCTGGAAGGTTTTGTGCATGCACAAAACATTTTTCCAAATCGGGAACGAATAATCGATCGTTAAACGTTCGTTCTTAATTCGTTGCCAATTCGTTAGCCATTCGTTGTATCCGTTAGTCAATCGTTAGGCGTACGTTTCTTAATCGTTAACTGTGATAATAGCGTATAGGGAACGAATGAGAAGCGACTGATTTGGACATTGGACATATAAAGTGAGGAATATAGTAACAGAAGGTTTTAGTAGGAGAAATAGTGGGGAAAATGGGGAAATTTATAGAAAAGCGAAAATGAAAAGAAGTGTGAAAGACAGATCCGTGGTGATCCGCATTTTTGTGATAAATATATTTATATATATATTATTTATGTATGCACAAGGCATTCAAGCCTTAGTAGTAGCAGGTATTTTTGCTCTCTACTTGGCTAGTGGAAGATTTGCATCTTCTTGTCCGGGTAGTTTACACCCAGACTTTGGTGTTTGTTTTGTTTTGTTTTTTAATTTACTGGCGAGTTTTTTCGCATAAAATTTTGGGGAAGTTTAGTAAAAAATATTAGCAATTGCTAATATAGTGACTAATTTCGCTTGGCTTTGTTTGCGATTTGTGTTGTGAAGTGGGGTTTTAAGTGAACCTTGGGTCGACGTCATTGTCAATCAGAAGTCTACTACTTTTAAAGTCTATGTGCTCGAGTACAAACTCGGGAGGAAAGTGCCGGCGCACCTTGTCCCAGATTTTAGTTGATCTCGGGTGAAGCTCCACGTTTATGGGGGGTCATCCCCAGTTCACCATGGAGTTCACTCTGCCTTCTCATCTCTCTCCTTCGGGTTCCTGTTATGATGTAGACTGCCTTAGTCTGGACCCTTTGCAGTTTAAGGACTTGGGTCTTGGGAACTGCGTTTATAGGGACCGGGGGATACAGGAGTTTTGAACGAATGCACGCGTTGTAGATTTTAAGTTTGTTGGAGGTGCTCAGGTTTATGAACTCGAAAAGTTCCCCAAAGTCCATCCATGCATTCGCTGTAGTTTTTGCTACATGACTCCCATACCCACCAGTCGTGATACGGAGTCCCAGAACCGTGCCCTCCGTGCGGTATGGGATGCGTGCACCCCCCACACTGATGTTTGCCAGTGTCCGTTGGAATAGTGGAATTACACGGAACTTTTGGACATTGGTAGATATCTTCCATCTTCTCTCGAAAGAGTTGATGTTTTCGATTTCCACCGCCGTACTCTGTGCCATGAAATTCGCATTCCGATAAGGCGTCGTACATATCATTGTTATGTCTTCCGCAAATTGAACGTACAAGGAACCTTCTGTCAGAGGTCGGGAAAGGTCAATGGTGTATATGTTGTAGAGCAAGGGACTTATCCACCCGCCTTGAGGCACCCCCGCCTCGAACTCGGGGCTATTATAACCCTTGATACTCAGAAACGCCCTCCTCTCCATTACGTAATCACACAAGATCCTTTCAAGTATGGGATTGAGGCCCAATTGTAGGATTTTATATTGCAGGCCTCTCCTCCATACTTTGCCAAAGGCCTTTTTGACGTCGCGAGCACCATATTTGCGTGGCGTCTTTCAGATTTTACTTTTGCCAACTTCTCGGTAATCACGGCTAGCGCCGTGTCCGTTTCTCGCCTCATTCGGAAGCCATGTTGTTGATTGTTGTGAGAATTATTATTCTCGAGGAACGTATTTACCCTGTTGGCCAATGATCTTCTCCAAGACTTTCCCTGCAAATTCTAAAAGAGATATAGGCCGGAAGTTAGCTGGACTGTCCGGTGGCTTACCGGCTTTGGGAATGAATATCATTTTCGCTACCTTCCAGTGGCCAGGGAAGTAACCTACATTCAGGCACGCGTTCATGGTATTCATGAGCCCCAATATGATGTTAGGAGGGGCTCGAATAAAATTCTCCTTTGTCAGTCCTGAACACCCCTGTGCTCGCTGTCGAAAGGACTTTAAGGTTTTTGAGAGCTCCTCGGCAGTAATTCTACCGCCGAGTCCTTCCATTTCCCTCTCTTGTGATACGCAATGGTGAGGATGGGTTCTGTGTATCTGATAATTTAGGTCGTTAATAATTCCGTCTTCGAAGTCTAAATCGAAGTCATCATTCTCTTCCGGGGATATCTTAAATATAGATGCCAAAAAGAGTCTGAATTCCTCTTCGATTCTTTCCACGTCAGTAATTTCAGTATTTTCACGTCTGAGTTTAATGGTCTTTAGTGGCTGTCCGCCTCTTATTCATTTAACAGTCTGCCAGAATGTACGTGAGTCGGTTTCTATGTTCAGTCTGTCAATTAAACTGTTCCAAAGTACATTATGTTGGTCCCTAATAAGAGTTATTAATTCGTCACGTATGTGTCGTGTTTGTCTGTATGTAGTAATGTTGGGCCTAGTGAGGTTTACTTCATTTATCCGTTCCCTATATTCCCTAGCGAGGGATTTCATTCTTGGGGTCCATGAAGGGGCAGGGAGAGTTTTATATTTACATCGGGGGATGGCTTCCTTGTCGGCTTTTAATAAATTTTCATTAATTTTATCCAACTTCTCGTCAATTTCCTCTAGGGTGGCATTAATTAAGGGTTCAGGGTTGTAACTTTCGAGGAGTTGTTTATACTTATCCCAGTTGGCTCGAGCGTAGCTCTTTCGTTCTGGGATAGGGATTTCAATGGGGGAGGTTGAAACTTTAATAAGGATAGCCTGGTGGTCGCTGGGAATAGGGCGACCCGGCTCAATGAAGTAGTTGTATGGGAACATCTTGCTGGTGAGTACTATATCTGGTTTGGTGGCTGATTTGTGTGTGATGTATGTGGGAAGGTCAGGTCCAATTCTTGTCATGATTTGTCTTTCAATAAGTGTCTCAAGATTCCTGCCTGCTGGGTTGGTCGACGTATAGTTTGAGGCAGCACTTCTTGCATTGAGGTCACCGGCAAAGAGAACGGTTCTGCCGTGACCACATAGCTGCAGGAAGTTGGGAAGGGACAAATACTCCCTCCTTGGGGGTTGGTACCCTGTTGCCAGGACTAGGGGTCCCACTGCCGTACGGACCTCCACAGCGAGGTAAGACTCGTCGAGTCTACTTATTGATTTGAAATCAAGACCTCTTTTCACAGCTATAGCACAACCGTCGTAACGTTCTCTGCTGGGATTTTTGGTTAAGACTTCGTAGGAGAAAATTTTTAGTCTGTTTGTGTCATTTATTCCATGTTCTGAAATAAATATAACGTCTGGGTCGCATTGTCTTAATACATTACTGTATACTGTCTTTATTCGTCCCTTGTGGCTTTTGTCATCCGTTAAATTATGTTATGTTATGTTATGTTAAGTCTCCATTGTCTAGTTCACTAAGGGTTCTTAAGTGTGACTATGTTGTTTTATGGACTTATTCTCTTACGAGCTTAGGTCCTTGTGGAGTGTTAGGTGGCGTGATGGTTTTTCCTGTACGTTTTTTTTTCTGAATTCGCCGTCAGTAAGGGTGATGAAGGTTTCCGGTGCCAGCTTGATCAAGCCTTGGAGTAGAGCCTCCTCGACTTGCTTCTCACTGAAGTCGTCCGAGGTGAATTCCCATTTGTATCTTCCGGCTATTACACCTTCCGATACATCAAGGACATCCATAACCTTAGGAAAAGGGGACCTTTAAGCAGCGAATACCTTCAAGTTAATTTTCCTTGAATGGTAAGCGTCCCTAGATTCCGTCTTACAAGAAGAGGACGATCTCGGGCGTCTCGGAGGCTGTGAGGTTTTCCGTGAGAGGAGCGAGCGTGCCCCCCCCCCTCGGGTCTCGCAGTCTCAGTCTCCGTAGCCTCATTGTCAACCTGTCTGTGTGTGAGTTCGTGTTCTGTGGAGTTTGCGGTTTGTTCTGTTTATCCGTCCGTGCTTTTGCAGTCTGGATCCTAGGGTCCCTGGAGGGAGCTGGGGTTGTGGCACTGCTGGGGGTTGGGAGCTTCTGGCAGCTAGTCTCGTACTGGGGTTTGAGACTAACCTTCAGGATCTCTTCCGACCGTGGGTTTGAGGGAAACCACATTTTTTACATACCATTGTGCGTCAGCATCCTATTTAGTTCATCTGCACAGCACCCCGGAGACAAGCGACTGATGAACGACTTTAGAACGTTCTTCTAGTGCTTGCGTAAAGAATGTTTACCGAATGTAGCGAATACCAAGCGATGACGACGTATGGTAAGCGAATGGATAACCACTATTCAGGAGTCTGAAAAAACATCTCTGTGAATGTCCTCAGTATCAATCCATTGTCCAGGTGTACACACTTGCCATCGCTATGTATGATCCAGTACGGAGAAACACAATTATTGCACTGATACAACAACATCAGAGCATTATGAGTCTGAATCTGCAACTCATCCAGGGGAGAGAAAGAAGAAGAAGGCGACATTGGGTGAGGCCCGAGATCCTCTGGATCCAGGGCCTCACCCAATGTTGGGCATATGGATGAATGTGAGCTGTCTTGAGAGCTTTCCCAACTGTCGTGTTAAGCGGGTGTAGGTGTATGCATTGACTGGTATTAGTATGTTGTTTTCGTGTAGTGTGTACATAGGAGAGCGACATGCGCGTTTCAGAGCAGAGTTCTGAGTGCGCTGTGCTTTCCTCTGCCATGTTTCACTCGCTGTACGAGTGTGAGCGTTTCGTGAGTGAGGAGTGGTCTAACTGATGTTTTATATAAGTGTAGTTGCAGTTTTCGGCTGGCAGGATACAACCTGGGCAGCTTCTTGTTTATGTTTTTGGCACTTGTTTGTATGATGTTTCGGTGTGTGTGGAATTTTACAAGTTTGTCAAATGTAACCCCTAGATTTTTTGTGTGAGGCGTGTATGTAAGTCTTGTTGGGTTTGGCTATGGTATGTTTGTGTATATTTGTATGTTGTGCATGTAGTGGTCGCGTGTACAGTAGAATGTCACTTGTGTCTTCTGAGGATTTCATGCTATGAGCCCCTTATCCTCATAATGTCTTCGTCCATAATAATTTGTGCATGGTACGCAATTCTGTTTAGGCCATGGTTGCATACGAGATTGGCTCCTCGTCGGCGTAGGACAGTGTGGACGCCAGTGTAATAAGCCAGAACTCCAACTGGATCATAAGCGTACTTTTCTAACTTACTCTTCTACCATTACTCATTTCTAATTTATTTTTCTGGATACAAGGATATGAAAACATGAAGATCAGATAAAACCCCCATTTACTCATCTAAACAGGTCCCTGTGCGCATTCTTAAGGGTGCAGAAAAACCGGACAGGACAAATATATTTAAAATTATATATGGCGAACTTGTCATTGCGCTAATTAAATTACTGCATACATTTTAATATGCCAGACTGAAAAAAAGAGGTCGATAAAATACTTTTCAAAAAGGCCACAAACGAATTAAGAATAATCGGGATGGAAGCCAAAATTCTACTGTACATCTAGCACACAAGACAGTATACTGCAGATAGCTGAACCCATGGATAGGCTCTCATAATTCAAAGGAGGTTTAAGAAGAAATTGAAAGAAAATAGAGCCGGATCAAGGTCAATGAAATTGTGAAGTTAATCAACAAGAATACGAATACAGAGTACTACCGCGTAATCAAGGTAGTGTTCAGAGAGACAGCAATGGCCAGAAAAACCAAAGAGACGTGAATACTAGCTAGCGTTCAATCTGAAGATAACACTTGGACAAATTAATAGTGACGATTTCATCGGCGTACTCACGTGTTTCAATTGCTATGCGCTTGGAAAACACACTTCAAGGAACTGCTCGCAAAGAGACATTAAAGTATGTTCAGAATGCAGTTCAAACTCGCACACGTAAAGAGAGTGCACAAGCCAGACGAATAAGTATATTAACTGCAACGGAAATCAAAGGATGATAGCAATGGCATGCCCCATGTAAAGGGAAATTATCGACAGAAAAACAAGAAACAGCTCAAAAGGAATAAGACTAACAAAATCAGACATATGCAATAAATGTCAAAGCTACAGCCAACCGGTACCAACCTTTCAACAATGTAATTCAAATACAACAAAAAAATAATCTAATTCTGCCACACCAGTGCGGATTACGAAGAAGCAGGGGCACGGACATCGCGCACGCCCTCTCCACAGAATCGTTAGCGAAGGTGAAATCCGACAAACAGTATACCGACCTGGTGCTACGAAACGTGCACAAGCCATTCGACAAAATCTGGAGAGTGGGACTCAAATAAAAAATGAGAGCACTTGGACTCTCACTGGCGTTGACTAGATACCTGTGTAATTATATGACGGATCGCACAGCCTATATCTCTCTGGGAGGGCTACGGCGGACCAAGATTTGAAACTCCATAAGGTGTGCCATAGGGTGGCTGCTTGACTCCCACTTTATAAAACATATATACCAGAGACATGTCGAACCCGGTCGATCAAACTTCAAAGTGTATTCATTTTGCGGACGATGTGACCATCCTTACCAACAACCCATATAGCGACGCACCAATGATGACACGAATTACAATGACTGAGATCGAGAGTATAAACAACTTTGAGCGCTCATGGAAGATCCAGCCTAAAGGTCACAAGAAACGGATATTGTAAGTGAGTAAGCAAAAGAGTGAGCTTGGCAAAAACTAATCCAATGGAATTGTTTCAGCTCACCTGCTGAACAGGAAGAACAAGTTGAAAATATACAACACCTAATGAAATAAACTTTACCATATCCGACGATTCTTCTGAACACTTTACACAAGATTAACAAAAAAACTAAAATGAATACGGAACAAGGGCGTCCTTAAGCCCCCATAACAGTCCTAGAGGAGTCGTGGACTTGGGCGGTGCACACCGCTGCCCCAAATTTTGGTCTTGGCGAGCGCACCTAAGGTCGAGGAGCAGGCTTAAAAGTTTTATGCATGTTCAAACTTCTAAAAGTGGTCGGCGTGGAGTGAGCTCATGCCGAGACACGTAAGGGAGTCGAGGGACACGGTGGCAGGCGGCGTCTATAATGACGTCATAGCCCAAGCGGCACAAGATCGGCCAGCAGCGGCAACTAGCGCCCCCTTTTCCTTCTACGTCTAAAGTTTTCCACACAACATGGTGCAATCGCTTGTCGCCGTATACCACCGACCATGTTCACCGTGGGACCCGATCCCTTAACGTCACACGTAATGATAACGCCGTCAGACGGCGATATTGCACCGCCAGTCGTTGACTGCATCCAGACCGGCCTACGTGATGTAGAGACCATGCGCTGATGTGGCAACGTCGCACTCGCCGACTCCCTCCCGTTTGTCCCGGGTGGTATAAAAGCAAGCGCTGCCTACCAGTCTCTTTCCGACTGCTAAGATTTCTGTTATAATTTACGTTTCTCTCGGTATGTGACATTCGCAAAAAGAGGTAACCGATTGCGAAAATTTTTTCGATTAGTGAAATCTTCATGTGTTGAACCTTTCCATCCGCCAATCATAAACAGTGAGTGTGGTATATATACAATACCACACAAAGTGCCAGTGCCACCTATAATCCTGGATTACGGCAAGTTACCGGACTCCAATTCTGCTCTTCAAAAGGTAAAGTGCTAAGTGTACCTTGGAAATTCTATCTATCTTTTTCTCTATTCTGATCTTGCACCTTTCTACACCTATGACTAAAACGACAATGACGCTAAAATGACGGACGACGTACTCAGGATCAGCCTGAGGACTCTCCCCGCAAGGACTAAGCCTGATTGGGGGGACGTCTTCTCCATTGTCTACGGGGAGCTTGATGTAGCTCTCGTTAGAATCATCTACACGCCTTTAGGGTTTACGGCCATATGCCAGAAGGAGAGTGATGCCGAGCTCCTCGCCTCGCCCAAGGGAACGAAAGTATTCGGTGAGTCATCATTCAAGCACGAAGATCTCTCAAGAAATTGAGAGGAATCATCCCTGGGCTAAAGTCTCGGAGGTGATCAAATTTAAAGATTACACCCACGTGTTCAAAGTCGTGTTTGCTGACACGGGGATGGCACCAAAGGCAAAATAAGTTGGACTCCTCCTTTTCCACGCCAGGGTCTGCCCTAACAGAATAGAAAGAGAGGAATTTACCCCAATTCAAACTTGTTGTAAGTGCTAGAAGCTAAATGAGCACACCACAAAATCTTGTCCCAAAACCGAGTCCATTTGCTCCATCTGCAGCAAAACTGGACATATCTGGCGTGACTGCAGAAGCTCCGAAAAGCATTGCATTAACTGCAACGGGGAGCATGCGGCCATGGCGATGTCTTGCCCGGCAAAAAAGGCTGCTATCTGAAAACAGCAGCAGAAGAAAGAAGAAGAAGAGACCCGGACCAATAGAACTTATGCCAAAGTGGTAAAGGCGGCAGTCGGCGAGGCAGCGGCTCAACGCACCTACCTTAAGGTAGAGAGCGAGCAGTCCACTAAGATCATGGGCTGCATTTATTATGCGCACATTGCCAATTTAACTAACCCCGGCTCATTCAACAGAGAGCTTAATCAGATGCTAAAAAACAACGGGATGGACGAGATGTGGTTCGCCGAGAACCCACGCTCGGAGGAAGTCCTTCGCATCCAGATACAGCCTCCCCAACCAAGACCAGCCGCTCCATAAACAATTGATGTTCCCGCTCCCACAAACCAACCCCAAGAAAATTCTGAATCAACTGCCGTAACAACAACTGAAACCGCCACTACCGTTCTTGAGGTGAAATCACCCAGAGGAACGAAAAATAAGCATCGCCATGGTAGCCGCTCCAAGCGTTCACCCACCCGGCAGAGGGGCAGACCAATCTCTTCGTCGAAGGAAGGCAAACATGCCTACCATGGGAGGAGGATCGAATTGAAGATCTTCACCATTGATGACGCCCCTTTCCCAGAATCAAAAACCGACAAAGATGTGAGCGACGGAGTGACCACCGGTAGATACAAATAGGAGTACTCCGAGGACATCCCAGAGAAGGTTGTTGAAGAGGCCCTCATCATCGGGATGGTCCGGCTCAACCAGGACGCTTTCGTGACTCTAACGAACTCTGAGTTCAACAAAAAGAGATCCGGCAAGTGCCGATCTCCTCCAGCCAGCCCCTCCACCCCCAAGAAATACGTTAATAGAATCGACTAATTGACAGACAACATGGGCAGACTAAAAAAGGACTTGACAATCTTACAGATGAATACTGACGGATGGATCGACAAACAAGTGACTTACGGCAATATTATTAGAAAATGTGACCCTGATATCGTCCTGATATCAGAACACGGTATAAACACCTCACAGAAGACTATAAAGATATTTAATTACTGCGTGACGACTAAGAACCATATCCAGGAACATTTTGATGGCACCACCATCGCAGTCAAGAAAGGTATTCAGTTCAAACTACTCCCTTCTTTAGTCGAATCCTATCTGGCCATCGAGGTACCAACCCGCAAGACAAGACTATATCCCGATGCACAACTTTCTCCAACTGTGTGCACACGGGAAAACAGTCCTGTTCGGGGAGGACCTCAACGCCAGATGCCAGGAATCTAGTTATACCGGAGCTCTAAACAAGAATTGAAAGAACATGAAGAACCTTATTGACAGAGGTATCGGGCCCGACCTCCCCACCTTTATCACCGACACCTACTCAACTAAACCAGATATCACCCTAATCAGCCCTCAATTTCCCTACAACTACCATATCCAGCCCGGACCTCTAATTCCCAGCGACCACGTCGCTACCTTAATCAAAATCTCATCGAACCCTATCCAAATACCCGTCTGGGAGCAAAAATGCTACTCCCGAACGAACTGGGAAGAGTACCGTACCCTTCTCCGTGAGTTCAGAGCTCAACTCCTCGAAGAAGCCACCCTGGAGGAGATCAACCAGGAACTAGCAAGGTTGACGGAGGTAATGGTGGAGGCAGGTCGCGCAACGGTACCCAAAACATCATTCAAAACGTTACCAGCACCAAGGTGGACGCAAGAACTATATGACCTAACAGACGAGTATAAAAGACTATTCGAAGATATTAGACTGACTAGCACAGACAGAATTAAAAACAGACGGTTACGAACACTAAAGACGGAAATGAAGACTCTCATAACAGAGCAACAACAAGCGCTTTGGAATGACCTTGTCGACAAACTTGACGAAGAAACGGATCCCCGAACATTCTGGAACTCACTATCCAGATTAAAGGGTAAGCCGCCTGACAAAACCATTCTCCTCAGTAATGATGACCGGACAAAAATGGACGCGACAGGAACGGAAGAGGAGTTCAGAAGCTACTGGAAAGATGTATTTTCCATCACTCCAGAAGAAAACGAACTCTTCGACCTAGACTTTGAAGAAGAAATTCATGACCACTTAAGACCTGTACTAGACAGGACATACCCCTTTAATAACGCGACTGCTGACAGAGATATGACAGGCTACGGAAGAAGAGTAACGACAGAAAAATTACTGATGACGCTACGTTCCTTCAAACAGAGAGCACCAGGTAAAACGGGGTTGATCAAACTCAACTGGGTGAACGCCCCCATAACATCTTAGAGGGCCTGGCCAATCTAATGAATGCGTGCCTGAACGTCGGCTATTTCCAGGACGAATGGAAGATCGCCAAAATGATCTTCATTCCAAAAGCCGGGAAACCGCCCGACAGACCAGCAAATTTCAGACCCATCTCCCTCCTGGAAGTGGCTGGCAAGGTCTTCGAGAAGATCCTTGGTAGTCGAATCCCAAATTTTATGGAGGAAAACAACCTCTATAATCAACACCAGCATGGATTTAGAAGAGGGAGAGGGACTGATACGGCGCTAGCAGTCACCACCGAAAAACTAGCGAAGATTGCTAGCCAAAAAAAGTACGCTGACCTGGTGTTCAGAGATGTGAAGAAGGCATTTGACAAAGTATGGAGGACTGGGCTTCAGTTCAAAATACTAAGACTCGGACTAAACCCAAGATTGGAAAAAAATCTTTGCGACTACATGACAGACAGTAAAGAATATTTACAAATATACGACCATACTGGACCAGACTTCAAACTAACTGCAGGCGTACCGCAAAGGGGGTGCCTAAGCCCCCTCCTTTACAATATATATATACCCTCAACCTACCCGATCCGGTCAGGGAGGACACCCTGTATGTTCAGTTCGCTGACGACATCTCTCAGATTATGACTGCCCCATTCAAAAACCTCGATCTCATGGCACTGATTACCGCCAGAGAAATCGACCATATCAACAGGTTCGAAAGAAGATGGAAGATCGCCACTAACACCCAAAAGTTTAAGGTGATTCCATTCTTCCGTAAGAAACGGGCCCACATCGAGACCGATAACACCCGGATTCCTTACAGTAACGACGGGACAGTACTTGGACTAAAGGTAGGTAGTAAGGAATACGGTAGTCACGTTGCTCAGGCAGCAGCGCGAGCGCGGGTAGAGCTTTCAAAGCTGTTCAGGCTCCGTAACTTGAACACGGCTAACAAAAAGAAAATCTACAACGTGCTCATAAGATCGAAGCTCCTGTATCCACCAATACCTATCAATACTAGTTCCAAAAACAAAGTACGACTCCTCCAAAGAGTTCAAAATTAAGGTGTACTGCTAATAACAGGCACCAGGAGGAGAGAAAGAAAGAGGCAGAGGGACCTTCACCAAGGCATCCACTTGACTCCAATCAACATGGAGCTGCAAGGAAGAGCCAAATAAATCTGGGAGAAAATCCCAAGACTCAGGACGGACGAAATCAGACAGAGACACATCGACATTCCGTTACATGACTTAAACAGAAGAAGACTGGACTTTGTCAGTAGCAAAACACAGACAGAAAGACGAGAAGACCCAATCTTCACATAAAGCTAAACACACCAAACAATGGACTACACAAGTTAGAACAAGAAGAAGAACACTGAAGACACTTAAACGAACAACGAGAGAAACACAGAACTTACAACAACTTAGAAAGGCTTGGACGCTACAAAAACCACTACAAATTACAAGAAACATAATGAACACACAACCAATAACATAAAAAACAGACAACCACACAACCAAAAACATGCTAATCAATAGCAACCCAAACAAGTACGAATAACAACAAGAATATTAGAGCAAATAACAAAGAGAAGAACACCAACCTCTAACAAATGCCTGCGATTCCCTATCACCAGAGATTTTCTACCCCCCTCTATCCTTTTCATCAGGAAAATCTATCCCTACCTATCTACCTTCCACTATTATATACATATATTCATACATGATTGCAGTAGCAATCATATATGTGTGTATGTATTTTCCCTTTCACTACTTTTTATATCCACGTCCAAGTCTCTTTCCACTTCTCCACTCGTGTTCGTTGCCTCCTCACGCCCTTCCACTCACCATGTATCACATCACCAGGAAGAAAATATCCGGCGTCCAGTCTGTGGACATGTTTGCCGAGTCACAGGCGACACAAGACATCCACGACACACCACCGAATGAGCAGCTTGAACAATAGCTGATGGATGATGGGGACGACGAGATAGTGGACAGTGAGCCAACTCCTAACATACCACGCGCCTCTTCAGTCATTACCGAGGAGGATGAGGAGGAGGCACAGGCGGGCACCAAACCATGGCGACGTCGACCAGCCATCAAGCTTATCCTGGCGGAGGAGCAGGGAGTGAACCTGGGGGCCTGGTACAGGGAACAACCCATTATGTATGACAAAGAGCTCCGGAACTACAAGGACGTCACCCTCAAGGCTCAGCTGTTGGAGGAGAAGGCGAACAGCCTCAAGACCCCAATGACAATTTAGTTTATAAATACTTTATATGTTCATTATATTTTGAAGCAGCTGTTTTTACGTAATAGACATCCTAAAAATATAATCCCAATATGATATTACGTGTGTTAATAAAGTTTATTGCCTCTGTAATTAATTCGCATACATTTTTGTCTATTTTCCTAGGAACACAGCTGAAAACCTTTCTGCGGTCGATGAGGACACGATTTACGCGCCTCATCCAGAGGAAGCCAGGACAGGCTGCCCCCGCTACAGCGAGAGGGACCGCTGGGTGTTGCTGACCTTCGGGTTCCTCAAGGATCAACACTCAGTTAATTACGCATATTTTTAGTTTGGTTAAAATGAGATTTCATGTTTTATTTTAAATCAATCCTTGCTTTGTATAAGAATTTTTCAGCCTAGTAGTCTTAAATTTTATAAAATAATCATGTCAAAGTAGGAAAAACAATTCTTGAAAAATGAATTAATTTAATATTTTCATTTCATTGTATTTACATACAGCCGTCCCAGCCACCAGAGGCATCTCGATCCCAGAAAGCGGAGGAAAAAACACTGCAGGGACCCAGGAAACGGTTCTGCTCCGGTAGTAACGAGGACGAGGAAGACTACCACCTGCTGATGCAAAAGGTAAGATAAAAATATAGTAATACACAATATAGGTAATTAATATATATATATATATATATATATATATATATATATATATATATATATATATATATATATATATATATGTACTGTAACTCCAATATTAATACACACACACCAACCCAACCCAAATTCACTCTGTGTAAATATTCATTATATATATATATATATATATATATATATATATATATATATATATATATATATATATAATGAATAATTGGGTTGGGTTGGTGTGTGTGTATTTATATTGTAGTTACAGTACATGACATTAAATGTTTGTTTTCTCTTTCCAGTTAAAGGCCAAGACCAGCAAGAACAGTAAACTCATGAATGAGGTCATCACCTTCCTGAAGCCTCAGTCGCCTCGGGAGACCATCCAGTCGTACCTGGCGTACCTCCTTTCCTCCCTTCCACCTAAATGTTAATAATTATTACATTGATAATAATAATAATAACACCCTTAAATAATACCAATAAAGTATTATGATTAAGTTACAATGTTCAAGAAAGTGACAAAAAGGTGAAAAACTAAAGGAAAATACTTTAATTATTTTTTTTTTACATACGAGTATTATGAATAATAAGTAAATTAAATAACAAAACTATAAAGAAATTATATATTGAAATTAAACATAATACATATGTACATCAAAAAAATATGTCAATTACGGGTAACTGACAATGTTGTCCTGCCATGCGACAGCACCAGCAGGCGAGCTGTAGTATTCCATAAGGTGCTGACGTTGCTCCTTGGCTACCCGCGTAAGCGTGTTGCCCGTTATGTCCTGTATATCCAGCAGCACATGACCCTCCCTTCATAGGCCGGGTTGCACCAGATGTGTTACTGGATTATCAGTGTACACCGAGGAGGTTGAAACAGTGCGATTCCTGATCTGCAGGAAGTTGTGGAGGACACAACAGGCAAGGGTCACTCACTGGATTCTCTCGGGAGCCTGGGCCATGGTCGTTAGGAAACAACGCCACCTAGGGGATTAAAATGATATTGTTAACACGTTAAATATATTTTGGAAAAAATCATAATGATGTGATAACAAATATTAACTTAGCCAGCCCTCTTACCTGCTAATGAAGATGCTAAATGCATTTTACGCACCACGACGTGCCCTTGAGAGTCTGTAGTTGAAGATCCTTTGCTGTCAACTCAGGCCTCTTTGAAGATAGGGTTTTATCAACCAGTTTCGTAGAGGGAGGCATCATCTCCCACAATGAAGTATGGCGCTGGTGTGTCGGTGCCAGGGAGCGGTTTCGGGTCAGGGAGGGACAGGGTGCTTTGCTCCATTGATTTACGTATAGGTGTCATGGAGAAAATACCTGCATCAGACGCACCCACGTCGACATATAGGAACTTGTAGTCAACATCAACAAATGCGAGGAGAACTATGGAATGGTAGTCCTTGTAATTGTTGTATTTTGATCCAGCCCTAGAAGGGCATCTCATGCGCACATGCTTCCTATCTAATGCGCCAATAGCGTTGTGAAAGTTCTAACGTCTGCTGAAACTCTGGCCTACCTTCGTCCACTCCTCTTTTGTATTCAAACATGACATGACTTTCTGCATGTACTGCGCGATAATAGCTTCACAGGTTTCGTAGACTATGGAAGACATGGTGTTGTGGGCAACCCTGAAGCTATACTGAAGACTCATATAGCTGTCACCCGAGGCCAGGTACCGTAGGGTTATAGCAAGCTTGAGACTAGGTGACATTGCCTTCCTGAAAAACGTATCCTGCTTCTCTACTCTGGGTCCCACTCGGTCTAATAACCTCTGGGAAGGAGGCTACATCTATTCTCAGGAATTTTGGTAGGCAGGCTGATCTTCCTCTTTTAGTTCCCGCAGGAAGTTCTCGTATGTTCCAAATCTTGTCCTTCGGAGGAACCACGTTCGTGTTCACAGACGAACATGTTTTTTCTGCTTCATCTTCTGTAGGGCGTTTTTCAGCTTTACAAGGTTCATCTCCCTCTCTAAATCCCGTTTCTGTTCCAATAATAGCATGGCGATGATTTTTAGGAAGCATTCCCGTGTGAATCCTAATGGGATATGGCGCAGGGGTTCCATGATGTTGGGTGTTGGTGATGCGGACACGTTGGAGGTGGTTGAGAGATTGGGGAATGGTATGCCACACCCCATATTTATATGCACCTTGTCTTCTGTCGGCGCCTAGTCACCGTCCACAGTCAGAGATTAGCAGCGTACAACGACGTTTGAGCACCGTCATTTCGGACGAGGTCACGCTCAGTCATGAGGAAGTCGCCGGTCGGTATGTGCGCTACGGGAGGGGGTCGCCGCTTTAAATTTTCCTTTGGTCAGTGGTAAGTGGCGTCTGATGGCGACGTTATCGCCGTGGGGTTGCCGTCAGACGCTGCTTGCTGCTGACCACGTTTAGTCGGGCTGGGGTCGGCAATGGTCTCCTACGACACACGCCACGTTGGTGGTCGGCAACGGTCGGGACGGCTAGTCGCCAAGGTGTGACGGGTGCTTTATTGTTACAAATATAAGGAGAGAAAGGCAAAGGGAACTCCACCAACAAATTGCCCTTGAGCCCATCAACATCACATTCCACAAGGGAGGTTGTAAGCTCTTGGAAAAACTTGAAACAGCCCTTACGAACGAAAGAGAAAAGACAAGTTAAACCTACTCCAAAGGTACCGAAAAACCAACAGAGGAAACTTTAATAGTGTGAAACCACTCGCAGGAAACAACCCGGAGCCACAGTGCACGTCAAGAGGAAGTCACTCAAAATGGTAATTAAGCCTTTTTTTAATAGCTTTTTAACGTTTGATTTTGCCTTTAACATAACAACTACTATCCACTCTACTCTTACTCCACACCTTTGTTTATACCTTTTCAGGACGTAAGGGTATCAATTTGTTCTTTCACACATGATGCTACTCCCCTTGATGCCACACTTGATGCTACTCCACATCCAACTGAATCCTTAGTCATAGGTAGACATCATTTCTAAGGTATTTGACATAGTGTCACATGAGAGCATACTACCTAAATTGGAGTTGTATAGGTTACTATGCAGTGGAGTGAAGTGGACATAAGGTTGAACAGCGAGGTATTCAAATATGAAAATGATAGAGATAGCTCCTAGAATGTCAGATCTCAGTGGTTGCCTGGGAGTGTATAAAGATTAGGTATGACAGGGAGCTAGGGCAGGTAAGGGAGAAGGAATATGAATGTATGTAATTGTAATGCATTGGACATTGTTTATAATAACAAAGTTTTATTATGAGATGAATTGGAGAGTGAGAAGTGCAGTTTGGGTTTTATAGTTGGTCATAACTCTATACATCTCTGCCATGTTTGGAATGTTAGAAGTTATCAGGGCAAAAGGTTTAGGTAGGCCAACCCAATCAATCCCCAGTATTAAAATATTGTGATAGATTAAAGGAACTGTGCTTGTTTTCATTAGTAAGAAGGCTTAAATAATATTTTTGAACGTAATGATTCACTAGCCTCTAAAGTTAGAGGTCAACATTAGGTTCAGGGTATAGCAAAAATGATAAGTAAGAACTAGTGTAGTGTGAAAGCATGAAACTCATTACGTCGTTATCATACAGAATGTCACTGGTCAAGACCGATCAACGCAGCTGTGTTTAACTTGGGGTGCTTTATCACTGTCTTCCCCCCCTCACCCAGTTTAATACCGCTGTCCATCTTCCCCCTCTTTGGGTGGAAGGGAATCGCTCTCATTTCCAGTTCGCCTCGTCGATGCCTAAGATTGTCAAGGTTGGTGTTTGCTTAAGCCGCGTCTGATATCCCTTGAGAATTTCGCTTAATTTCCTTCGTCTCGGCGATGCCCAAGATTATCAAGGTTCATGTTTGCTTAAGCCGCCTCCGGTATCCCCTTGGAAGGCCATCGTGCGCGAAACCCTCTCTCGACCATAGCTGTGGCTTCTATTTAAGGTGATGTCTGCAAATACTCAGCAATAGAGAGAGCTTCTTGCCGTCCAGACCTTAGTATCTGTCTCCCGTGCAGTGACCCCCTCGCCCTTGTGATCTCTTCAGCAGATCGTCTTCGTGTAATCCGCCCTGATCAGAGGAAGATTACGGAAAGCCGTTTATACCCCGGAAGATTGTTCTGGGTTTCTCTCATCTCACTATTGATTGAGACTTCCTACCGTCCGCAGAGGTATCTCGATTTCGTGATTACTTCTCTCTGGAGCCGAGCTAATCTCAACCCTCTTCGGAGTCTCTCTGGAGCCGAGCTAATCTTAACCCTCCTTGGAGTCTCTCTGGACGCCTTCGTATCGAGACCCCATTGACGAAGACCTGGCCATTGGTCTTCCACATCCTGAGTTCATCCTCCAGAAGTAACCAAGAGTCCTTTCCTCGTAAGTCCCATCTCTTCGTTCCCAGTCCTAGAGAAGAATTCCCCATTTGGTGTAACTCCTATAGACTCGCTAAATATTTCATTCAATCCAACTTATTGGATCACTTATATATTTTCCCGGATTGTTTCCTTATTTTTTGCCTGTCATAATATTCTTTTGTCCTACTGATTATTATTTAGATTTCAATATTTATCTGTGCCCTTGTTCTTATTAATTGTATTAAAGTTTATTTTTGTACAGATGCTTATCTTTCGAATAACCCTTGAGACGACCCGGCAAACGTATTCCCTTTTAAAGAGCCAACCTATAATATCGCACTCTAAGTAGAAAGTCCTTACCTTTTTTCCCAATTCAATTGTACCCGAGCGCAGCTCTGATAGTACAGTAGTGTGTACCTTTAGAGAATTTTTCGTCACACGCCTTCGTCCCTCAGCATGTAGGTTTGATATTTGAACAATCAATTTTTAGTCATAGGGTAGTCAACCTTTGTTACTAGTTGATATTGATTTAATCGAGAAGTTAACAAGAAATCGATCTAGGACTTTGCTAAAGTTGGTCCATTTTATGATTTGTTACTCATTCCACTGGATGTTAAATTTAACTTAAGCATCACTGCGTTTTACTATTTATATTTAATATTAATTATATGATTTAGGCACGCAATTTCGAGAGAATCTGGTGTTTTTTTAGTGGGCGGTTTTATATTTATTTCTAGCTTTAGCTTCTTGTCCTTTTAGGAAGACTTTTAACTTTATATGATGACTAATTTGTTATAAAGAACGAGTTTCGGAGTTTTATGCTCCTTCTTTTAGCTGCACAATGGACTTTATTCTTAATTACAATCTTTTATTAGCAATGCATCTGGTCACGTGACTCCAAAGCCGAGAGTATGCTAGCCTCAATGACAAGGATTCGAGTGACCGTTAGCCTTTAGCAGATTTCCACTTGGTCCTTGTAACGTTTGACACCACCGTGACGAGGTTTATAGGTTCGAACATTAGGAGGGGGGGGGGGGCGTTCATGTGTCCATTGTTCCTTTCTGGTTCGGAAGGAGTTCCCGTTCCCGTTTCTCTTAAAGGGAACGACTTCCAGGCATGGTCTTTTGTAGGCGCTGTCCCACTCACGCCTCGAAATGCTTCGATTTCTATGATTTTGATCAATATTAAACAAGGTCAACAAACTTAAGTCGCGTGCTCTCAATTATTCTAACTTAGGACCTAATGACCATATGAATTTACGACCTTAAAATCTTTTAAAACAATGAAAAGTAAAATGGTTACCATCCGACGGACCGCCATAGTAACTTAGAGAGCCGCGTACAGGCAACTAAAAGAAAGAAGTGGTTTGTTGACACACGTTAACTGTGGAAAATTGCAACAGTGACTTGCTCGCGCGTGCACCTTGTTGCACCTAGTCGAGGCGATCTAATTCGCAGCCAGAGTGGCCACTAGGACTGAAACTTGCTTAGTTTTCTTTTATCCAAAATAAAGCGAAAACTAGCAAAAGCATCGCAAGAGAGTAGGTAAGGAGCGTCATTCCTCTCTGGCATCGGGAACGAGACCGGATTTACATAATGATCAGAATCACTGGTGAGCTCTAACAAACCGATAGCCGGTCGTTGTAAAGGGGCTGGGGGGAGGGAGGTATTTCCGCGTCAAAGGTATGTAGATATGAGTGGCCCCCATTTAATCCAAGGATTAGAGTCGAAAGTGGTAAAGTTGATAAAATACCATGCTTAGAGTTTGGAAATAATAGTTCCTGACTAAGTATTAACATCTAAACAGGAGTGGGGAAATTTTAATAGGCCAATTTTTCTGAGTACAAGAAGCAAATCAATCATAACTTTACAACTAATAAACATAGCATTGCAAATTATATATCAAAATGTTGTTATTAACGTCCTTACAGGATGATATATAATAAATGTGCATTGAATACAAATTTGGTCTGCATGAGATAAAAATGTAATAAAATTCTTCCTATTACGGAACATTATATTAAAGTGGCTATTACGTCACGGAATAGAGACAAATCGCACTCCTTCTGCTTTAACGTGGATGGAGGGCAGCGTGAAAGAAATTTAAAGGGTTATAGCTGAATATGTATTCTAACTCTACCTCCTACAGCAAGCAAACAAACATCGCTTTTTTAAATAATAAGCCCGACTTCCGATTTGGGTCTACCGACGGAGCAAATAAGTTATCTTTCCCAGATTCGAACATTCTGTTCTTATCAACATCATGGAATCATTCGCGGACGAGTATAACTTGTGCCCGGGGTTTAAAGGTTCACGTTGGCCACTTGTTCCCGGGTACGCCTGTGCGTGATTTCTTTAGCGTGGATGCACTGGCGCACGAACATTTCAATGCGGAGATTGATACTCAGTGAAACAGGAGACCGCGACGACCGGGTCCTCTAAACAGTTGCAACTTCTCAGCCACCCTTGTAGACATTGGAATCCGGAATGTGTCATCTCATCTGGCTGATTGTGGCTGATCGGCCGTTGGAGGATTTGAGTTGGATGATCGTCCTTGGTCTGGCTCCTCACCCTCGACCAAGTGATAAAATACACTGAGGCTTCTCTAGTGGTCGTTGGAGCACGCTAGCTTCTACACTGCGACGTATTAAAATTAAAATATGATAGATGTATTATTTTGGGGAGCATATTAACATGCTGATTTACAGTCCATGGCCACACCAGATGTCTGTAGCATCCAAGGTGGAGAAACATTCCTGGTGCCAAGATGAGTTGTCTAATTTATGAAAACGCTGTTCAGTGTATTTGCCTAAAAATATGCTTTTCTCCGTTATGGGCAGCTATTTTTATCCGCTTCTCTCAATAAAAGAAGAAAAAGAGGACCATGGAAAAGTGTACCATGATTCATTAGACTTATGTTATCTTTTTAATAAGTTGCAGGACGGTGACTCGTTTTTATTTATGTTATTTGATAGCATTATATATGACGTTGCTAAGTTCAAAGTCCCATATTTATAATTTCATGCTCTAAACCGTATTGTCTCCTTGTTTAAATCTTAGGAATTCTGGGTGTACTGATCACTAACATGGCTGGCAGTGAACTCAAGGGAAGACGTGACTGCCTGATCCAGTACTCATTTCCATGTCTTGTTCTCGACCCCAACCTTACATAGGGCTGCAGGAATCGGTAAACACGCGCCACTCCTGAACATATCCAAAGATTTACCACATGGTGCGATGCTCTTATTACCACTGAGGGTGCTGAAGCATTTTTACTATAGAGGAACCTCGACGCAATTGCAACCAAACGATCCAGAACAGTTGTTATTATCAATATCTCCCCACGAGCAAATAACATCTGCTGCCTCCGACCACTTGGAAGGTTTGATCCTACAGCCCTAATTGTAGGACCCCCGGCGTTGCCACAATTAAATTGGGCCGTGCCCCCTGTGAGACTGTCCTGAGAGATCAGGTTAGAGTGAAGGGAGGCTGTTGCATGCTTTGGGAATTTTATACCACCACCCTGTGTAGCGATTCATGCAACAGGTGGGAAGTGGAAGTTCAATTACAACTTAACCTCACGCGGAATACATCCAAATGGGGTAGTCCCACTCCAGGATTGCATCTAGGTGGGGTGGTAATGTCATATCCACTTGGGAATGACCTGACCACTCTAAAACTCTTTTTATCTTGCCCTAAAGGGTGGATAGAGTTGAAAAAACACAGTCTACCAAAGCAATACACTCATATCCACCCGGGAACTGGGGCAGAGAAGGGGTTATTGGGGCAAAACTGATCTTCCCATTAATTGGTAGCCATAACAGCAGAATATCCTGAAGTCATGGTGCTGTTTCTTAACTTTAGCAAGATCTCTTGTATGATGTATAAGTCTGGAAACAGAATCGGACCAGATATATAAAGAACAAAACTTGCGAGATCTCTGGTTAGCGGTGTATGCCCCGCCATTGTAGAACTTCGTGTTTTCGCAGGTGACACCATTAGTGTATTTTCAGGCCGTGGGATGCTGAAAGCACTGAAACTATAAAAGGACAGCGATTGCCCACAAAAGAGATTCAAGGACTTTATGAAAGAATGGCGTATCTCAGAAAAGGTATTAGATGTGAGGTAGAAGTTCGCAACCAACATGTTGTAATTGTCGTCAAGTAGCACGCAGGCGAACGCAGTAAGATACATGTTCCGTGCAAACAGAGAGGAGATGGAATACACCGAGCTTTCACATTGCAGATACTTAAAACAAAATGTAAGGAAATCAAACTACCAGGCTGCACTTTGGTAGAGGTTACTTGTTAGCCCGCCAGTAATACCAGAGTCCACACGCTTTGGGTGGAGTGCTAAACCTGACGGGAACTTCTTTATAGAATGGAGGAATGGATAACTAATTCCTGATGCTGTTTTAGAACTACTGGTCAACAAGGGCAAGCGCATGTGCAAACATTCTGACTACGTGTTTAGTAAACGAGCTAAATTGCACAAGCATGTGCATACTTATAGTCTTCAACAAGGCTTAGAGCCTGCACCAACCAGGTACGTGACTGATGAGACAAAGGTTGAAGTGTATCTGGACGATGAACGTGATACACTGAAACAAGAATAAACTGATGAGACATATTGTTGACATAGATTGCTCGTTTAAAGTGATAGGCCGTATAATAATGTGCAGAAAATAATGATAGAGTTATCAGATTTTAATTTGAATTATGATAGAATGTTCGAATCTGGGAAAGATAACTTATTTGCTCCGTCGGTAGACCCAAATCGGAAGTCGGGCTTATTATATAAAAAAAGCGATGTTTGTTTGCTTGCTGTAGGAGGTAGAGTTAGAATACATATTCAGCTATAACCCTTTAAATTTCTTTCACGCTGCCCTCCATCCACGTTAAAGCAGAAGGAGTGCGATTTGTCTCTATTCCGTGACGTAATAGCCACTTTAATATAATGTTCCGTAATAGGAAGAATTTTATTACATTTTTATCTCATGCAGACCAAATTTGTATTCAATGCACATTTATTATATATCATCCTGTAAGGACGTTAATAACAACATTTTGATATATAATTTGCAATGCTATGTTTATTAGTTGTAAAGTTATGATTGATTTGCTTCTTGTACTCAGAAAAATTGGCATATTAAAATTTCCCCACTCCTGTTTAGATGGTGATATCTTCAGGCCTACATGAGCAACCCACTAAAATCTCAGGGGTGCTTCTTTCACATTTTATTCATACCATCAGCAATTATAAATGCAATAGATATCTTACCTCAAATTAGTTTGAGACTTCGAATAATTAAAAGAAGGAAGATATGATTCATTATAAATTTTTGGGCGGTAATCTTTTAAAAATATCAAATGGTTAATGAAATCAAAAGAGATCGCATGAGCTATGGGGTAGCCCATATGGGTCACATGTAAAATTCTTCTCTATTCCATGTGGGTGAGTTGGCAAGACAGGGTGACCAGGAGTCCAGCGCTTTATTGGATTGTCCACCCGTTTACTCGTTTATTAGATCTTTAGTGTAGCAAAAATGATTAATAATGGCCAGTGTAAGGCCCAACATTGGAAAATCTTGTCGCCAATACATCAATTATACTATTTTTGGTTAAATTAAATCTTACTATGAGATAATAAAAGCTTTATTAAACAAATAACTAAAATTAATATTTTCTAAATACATTTCCATCGAGCTTGTGTTTACTGAATTCTAATCCTTTCCTGAAGATTCTTTGAATCAAACGCTTTTAAAAGTACGTTTGGCGGACCACATTGAATGGCTCCGCTCGCTGAGTTTAAACCCCCGCCTCCACGTCAGAAATCCAACGCCGTATCCACTTGGTTAGCGAAAACCATAGCAACACAGGCATGATGAGAGGTAATTGGGGAAGAGTAAATAGGCTAGATTAATGGGCGGAGTGCTCGCGACGCCTCTGAACGTAACCTTATTCCCTAACGAAGTCAGCTTCCTTTGCGGAATCGTGACCAAGTGTCCTAGGGATCTCGGTGGGGGCCCCGTGTAACGCGGGGTTAATAAAGGTTGCTCTGGTAGAACCCCTCGATCTGCCCTTCTAGTTCTACTAAGATTCCCCCTTCCCCTCCAACGAGGACATCCTCGACCAGAGGTTTTGCAAAATGTCCTAAATGAAGTTTGGAAGAAGCATAGCCCCTCGAGGGTCTAAAAGAGACTACTTGTGTGGCAAGACCTGAATGAAGCGCAACTCTATCCCTTTAGTTAGTTGTGGGTTTTAATGGTGGTTACAAAGGTTGCGGTTGGTCTAAGCCATTCCGACCTGGAGGAGTGCACTCTCTTCCCAAGGGGTAGCATTTCCACTAATTTCACTGCCACTTATTTTAATAACTTTAGCATGGGGTTGCGCCTGGTGGCATTAATTCTGTAAGTCACAAATTAATATCATTGGGACTGTCTTTGGGATCACTTGAGCCTATTGGAATCTGGTCTTTTATGTTGTTATGCGACCACATGTGTGGCGAAGATGCTACGAGTGGCGCAACGTCAGCCATGTGGCTGCCAAACGGCCACGAGAGGCTGCGGAACTGACTCTAGGAGCGAGGCAGCCAGGTGGCTGGGATTTGGGGACAAATATTTAGAAAATACCACTTTTGCTTGAGGAAAGTTGCATAAGTTTTTATAATCCTAAGCTAATAACTTAACTGAACTAACCTAACCTAACCTAACTGACCTAGCCTAAGTTATAGGATCGTGTCACTGGAGAACCAGATAGAGTCACTTTGGACCAGTGCCAAAAGGGGGACAAAGAAGGAGGCACTGCTCGTTTTCTTTGCTTGACTTACAGGGGCGAATTTCCATGACGAAAGAGAAACCAAACTCTTTACTTAATAAAATGTTTTTTTTCTCCTTTGAACTTTTGGGTTGCCAAAAAAAACAAACAAAAAAACGCCCGAATGTCAGGTGACATGTGGAAGCTTATCTGCCTTACCGACCCCAACACCCGCTGTTTGCCCTTCAGGCTGAAATCCCTGACTTCGTTGTTATTGCGTTCGAAATTCGGTGAAAAAAAACCACTGAGATTTTGGTTGAGCAAAGAACTTTAGACCTGAAGTCCAGATTGATGGTTATGTTTCATAAAAAATGGAAAAGAAGCACTAGTGCTCACAATGACAGTGAAATGGAGGACATTAGATACCTGACACCACCAGGCCTAAGCAAACATGCTGTCATTTGCTTCACGCTGACGGCAGACTCCAGGCCCAAGGAAGACGCAAGATTGACACTAAAATTGAACTACGACAAAGCAGACAAAGTGAAAATGAGAGAGCTGTTTGGTCGATTAAAGTGAGGGGAACCGTTTTCTAATAAAAGTATGAGCGAGAAATGGGACATATTTATAGAGAACTATAATAGAATTGTCAAGGTATGTATGCCTACCTACAAGAACAAGCCAAAGTGGATGAATAGAAGACTAGAAATGCTAATAAGAAGGAAACAGGAAGCGTAGAGAAAGTACAGGTGGGGGAAGAGAACGCACCTCACCGTGGAAGTAGGCGGCGTCTCAAAATTTGAACAACGTATAACATCCGACCTCGCTCCATAAACTACATCCAAAGGATCGCCTATAAGGGATCACCATTCAATGGAGTTGGTCGCTAAGTTTTTTATAAGCAAAATGTCATCCATTGAATGTTATGTTAATGCTCGTCAAAGGTTCTGCCATGCGACTACAATATACAAAACAATTTCAACATTAAAAATAGGTACAATTTATACTTCAAGACAAAACTTAAGTCGCGAACAGGCCGAGCGAGCAAGTGATCAATTGAGGGCAGGCCTATTTTGTTTACGTTTAGCTTTATGTAATAGTTGGCGATGCGATTTTTCTTTTCATTTCACCACGCAGTTTTTCGTCCCTTTGTTTGTTGCCATTTGAAAGTTTTTGATTTTTAATATAGTCGAAGCTTTAAAATTTTGAAAACCATGAATTAGTTCCTCGATTGAGTATGGTTTTCAGTGATTTAAAATTTATTTCCTTAACTTCCCCTTCATTACTCCTTAGTCATCAGAAATAGCATGGAAACCATAGTGCAGTTGAGATCACCCCAAGCGGTTATCTTCCACATATGTTTACTTCCTCTTTCGTGCCATGACTGACCGTCTTTGTGAGATTTCTTACTGACCCTTTGTGAGTCTCCTGTAAAGACAGAGTCGCTAAAACCATCCAAACTCTCTTCCCTTCCTCTCCATTGAAGGAAAATAACCCTATTTATAACAGCCGTTCTTTTTCACAAATATTTTCCGTGTTGCCTCTTTCATATAGATAACCGAAACCACCATTAACATGAGGCTATTAATTTCTAAAGCCTCATCTCTGTATTAAGTCTTCTTTTACGCTATCCTAAAAATTCCTCCCAACAGATGAAGTTCGAACTAAAAGATGCCAAATTTGCAAGACAAGCGTTTGCGTCATCTCGCGAGTATTTGGATTATTTGACTGCGTTTCTGGAAGGCGAACATTTATTAATGCCATTTAGTTACTTAGTAATTTAGTAATATTTAAATATTTTCCATTGTTGTTTTCCGCGAACTTTCTGAAGGACTTTCGTAGTAGAAGCGGTTTTTACTTTTCAGGAAGTGCATAGAAGTTACCTCTACAGATAATGTAGTTCTTGTTGCTGTTTTTGGTCGTTTTTAGTTTGCGTCGTCCTTTTGAGATTTATAATGGTTATCGTATTGATTTTAGCTAATAGGGGTAGTTTGTTGGGGTGTTAGGAATTAGTGTAGGATTGAGTTGTTGAAAAGATAATGCAAATGTTCTCATTTTGGCATCCAGGTCCAAACCCACAATTTACCCTCCGAGCTACAATGCTTGTAAGCAGAACTGCAGTTATATCTTCCCCACATTCTCTATCTTTATCATTTTCTTAATGGATCTCCTTTCCTTACAAACATTCTGCGCGATACGGCCTCGGTGCTATTGCGCTCTAAATATTCATTTAATTTTCGCCTCAAATGTGAAAAATTAACGTCTTTTAAATCATCCTAACTAAATTCTTTATTACTACAAAACTTGAAAAAAAATCCTGTAAAGAATTTCCCAACATTTGTGAAATTAGTCTCGCCCTAAAAAATGCTAGTGATTATTATTTAAAAAGAGCTGTAACTGTTACAACTTAAACTGGGTGATAATTAGAGTCGTGTGGTTGAAATTAATGGTCAATGAATGGTTGAGTGGTCGAATGGTCAAATGCCTTCTCCTATAACTTCCGTTGTTACCAACCCGCAACCTTCAAATTCAATTTTGATACGAATCTTTAAAAAAAAAATGAGTTGAAATGTTTTTGTTGAAGAAGAATTTGTGTTTCAATGTCCTGCATGTTGATGGGGTGGGGGTGGGGGTATAGCGGTGTTTGTTGTTTTTCACCCATTTGATGGAGAGAGAGAGAGTCCGTCATAAGGAATAGTAGTACCTCAAAGGACATTGCTAACCATACCGAGGAGGTACTATTTAGGCAAGGCCCTAACCTATAGGTTAAGAGAAAGCGGAGCACAGGCGAAGGCTCTCCCCTCTTGTGCGTACAAAAAGCGGAAAAGATGGATTGTGATGTGAAAAAGGATCGCAATCAGGAAATTTTAATAATATAGCTGAAACCTATTTTACTTGCTTCTATAATCTACGTTCTATAAATATTCCTGGATTACATCATCCAGTCTAGATTTAAACTGTTCTATAGACGAACTATTGACCACCTCGACCGGAAGACGATTTCATGTACCGCAGATCTTATACAAGAAGTAGTTGCGGCAAATACTAGTCTGGAATGGGGGCAAATCCAGCTTGTAACCATGGTTACGGGTTAGATTTGTGTTCAACGTGAACATCTTTCTATATTCCACGTTTTCGGCACCCCTTGAAATCTCGAAGGGCTCTATTAGCTGGCCTCGTAATCGGCGGGTCTCCAAAGAGAAAAGACTCAATTCTTGAAGCTGACGCTTCAACACCCCTTAGAAAGAGAGAGAGAGAGAGAGAGAGAGAGAGAGAGAGAGAGAGAGAGAGAGAGAGAGAGAGAGAGTAACAAGGAAAAGAGGTACCCTAGTAGACCTTAGGATCCATTCAAAGAGGGTACCTTTAAGTGAACACTTGAGCAGGCGCAGTTATCTAAAGGGTCAGATTGACGCTCTAGAAAAGCACTCACGCCACGCTTCAAGTCTCCAAACGGCTATTTTTCAAGTCTTTGTCCAGTCTTGACTTGAACTGATCTACAGAATTGCTTTTGACAACTTCCACTGGAAGTGCGTTCTAATGGCCGCAGATGCTATATGTGAAAGATTTCCCACACAGATCACGCTGGTAACGCCTCAGTTCAAGTTTGTAGCCGTGATTTCTTGTTCTGCTCTGGCTAAGCTGGAAAATATCCGTGTAGTCTACGATGTCAAAACCTCGAAGTGTTTTGAACACTTCGATAAGCTGACCACGCAGTCTCCGGGTTTCCAGCGAGAACAAGTCTAATTCCCGTAATCTATCTTCATAACTCTTGTGTCTGATAGAGGGAATCAGTTTGGTTGCTATGGCCTGCACACGTTCTAATCTTGCGATATCCTTTCGAAGCGAAGGACTCCAAAATTGTACAGCATACTCCAGGTGCGCTCGGACTATCTCCTTGTTCCGATATCCAAACTGTCGCTTTATATAACCTAGCATCCTTTGAGCTTTCTTCTCCGCCTCAATACACTGCCTCGAGAACTTGAGATCACTAGTTATAGTTAAACCCAAGTCCTTCTCAGTGTCGGTGGATTCAAGAGCAGTGCCCTTAATTTAGGATTGGAGGTTTCGGTGGCTGATATGCTTCATTTGCATTTCTTCACGTTAAAAAGCATTTGTCACGTGTCCGACCACTCCCCAATCTTCCGAAGATTATCTTGAAGTTGGGTAGTATTTCCTTCCTTTGCAACGTTCATACCAAGCTTGATGTCATCGGCAAATTTAGAAATCTTGGCAACCATGTCACCGTCCATGTCGTTGACGTAGATGATGAACAGTAGTGGTCGCATAACAGAACCTTGAGGAACACCGCTAGTAACGGGCACCCACTCAGAAGCCTGTCCATTCAACACGACAAGTTGCCGTCTGCCACTTAGCCAGTTCTCTATCTAACTTGCTATATTTCCGTCTATGCCCAGTGCACGCACTTTCCGGAGGAGGCGGCGGTGTGGTACCTTATCGAAGGCTTTTTGAAAGTCTAAGTAGATAGCATACACCACTTTATCCCGGTCGTGCTAACTGAAAACGAAGTGGAAGAATTCCACAAGATTCGAGAAGCATGACCGTTGCCTTCGGAACCCGTGCTGAGAATTCCTCAATCGCAAGTTGGACTCTAAATATGACGTCATTTTGTCCACCATGATGCTTTCCATGAGTTTACCGACTATTGTGGTTAAGCTAATAGGTCGATAGTTCGACGGCTGGCTATGGTGTCTTTTCTTGGAGATAAGAGTCACCTCCGCTTCACGCCAGTCTCTAGGAACGAATCCGGTCCGGATTGACATGTTGAAAATTGTGCTCGGATGTCGTGACACTTCATCGCGCACTTCTTTCAACACTTTAGGTAGAAACCGGTCCGGGCCAGGGGACCTATTCGTCTTTAGATCAGGGAGAGAGAGAAATAGAGAGCTACAAGTAGCTACAAAGATAAGAAGTAACCTAGAAGACCTTACGGTCCATTCAGAGAGGGTACCTTTGGACTAGCAGTCGAGCAGGCGCAGTTCTGCTAAACGGCTACGTGCTCAAACGGCCACTTTCCAAGACTTTGTCCAGTCTTGACTTGAATTGATCGACAGAATTGCTGTTGACAACTTCCACTGGAACTGCGTTCCAGCTACCACAGACCTGTATGTGAAAAGTTTCCCACACATATCGCGGTGGTAACGCATCAGTTCAAGTTTGTAGCCCTGATTTCTAGTTCTGCCCTCACTATGTTGGAAAACATTAGTGTAGTCTACATTGTCGAAGCCTCGAAGTATTTTAAACACTTCGATAAGCTGACCACACAGTTTCCGGGTCTCCAACGAGAACAGATATAATTCCCTTAATCTATCGTCGTAACTTTTGTGTCTGATAGAGGGAATCAGTTTGGTTGCCCTGGCTTGCACACGTTTCAATCTCGTGATATCCTATTGTAAGGAAGGACTCCAAAATTGTACGGCATACTCTAGGTGCGGTCGGACAAGTGAATTGTACAAACAGAGTACTATCTCCTTGTTCCGATATCCAAACTGTCGCTTTATATAGCCTAGCATCCTTTGAGCCTTTTTCTCCGCCTCTATGCACTCTTTCGAGAACTTGAGGTCACTAGTGATTGTTACACCCAAGTCCTTCTCAATGTCGGTGGATTTAAGAGCAGTGCCCTTAAGGGTATACCGAGATTAGGGATTTCGGTGGCCGATATGCATCAATTTGTATTTTTTCAGGTTAACAGGCATTTGCCACGTGTCCGACCATTCCCCAATCTTCCGAAGATCATCTTGAAGGCAGGCAGTATTTCCTTCCTTTACGACGTTCACAACAAACTTGGTATCATCGGCAAATTTAGAAATCTTGGCAACCATGTCACCGTCTATGTCGTTGACGTAGATGATGAACAGTAGTGGTCCTAGGACAGAACCTTGAGGAACACCGCTAGTAATGAGCACCCACTCTGAAGCCTGTCCATTCAACATCACTCATTGCCATCTGCCACTTAGCCAATTCCCTATCTAACCTGCTGCATTTCCGTCTACGCGCAGCGCACGCACTTTTAGGAGGAGGCGGCGGTGCGATACCTTATCGAAGGCTTTTTGAAAGTCTAAGTAGATAACACCCACCACCTTATCCCGGTTGTGCTCCCTGAAAATGAGGTGGAAGAATTCCATAAGATTCGTGAGGCATGACCGTTGCCTTCGGAACCCGTGCTGAGAATTCCTCAATCGCAAGTTGGACTCTAAATATGACGTCATTTTGTTCACCATGGTGCTTTCCATGAGTTTACCGACTATTGAGGTTAAGCTAATAGGTCGGTAGTTCGACGGCTGGCTAGGGTCTTCTTTCTTGAATATAGGAGTCACCTCCGCTACACGCCAGTCTCTAGGAACGCATCCGGTCCGGATTGACATGTTGAAGATTGTGCTCAGATGTCGTGACACTTCATCGCACACTTTCTTCAACACTTTAGGTAGAAATCGGTCTGGGCCGGGGGACCTATTCGTCTTTAGATCCGTGATCTTTTTTTATTTCTCCTTAGGGGAAATCCATTTCTTCCAGCTTTTTCCCAAATAAGAATCCGTGGGCTGGGGGATGGGACCACATTGTTCAGTAAACACTGAAGAGAAATAGTTGTTCAAGATGTTAGCATTTTCAGCATATGATTGCTTTAATGTCCCCTTCCTCATTCAATAAATGGACAATCGTGCGATGGATTGGTTTACGGCTGTTTACATAACAAAAGAACTCCTTGGGGTTCTCCTTGCAAAGTCTCGCCACTCGGAGCTCCTATGCACGCTTCGCCACCCTTATGCTGGACTTCACCCTCCTAGCTAGCCTACGATACTCGTTAAAGTCTCCAGAAATCTATAAGTGCCGGTATACCGATCTCTTCTCAGTAGTTGACCAATTTCTCGATTAAACCACTTTGGTTGAATGGAAGACCGATGAAGGCTTTTCAAAGGGATGAATTGTGATTGAAGACTCATGAACGTAGTTTTGATTCTATTCCACGAATCTTTAACATCATCACACACTTCTAGCCTCGCATCAGTCAATTCAGTAAGACCTGCACAGTCTGCTCTTCTCAAATTAAGTTTCCTCGATTTACCAGTCACAGAGTCTACCTTGGGGACCTTGACTATAAATCTGACTAGTCGGTAATCACTGCCACCGAGCTATTCGCCTACAGAGAGATCCTCAACGATGTCATCATCAGAGATGAAAACCAAGTTGAGGGTATTATTGCCTCTCGTCGGCTCTCTCACCCATTGAGTCAGGAACTCGTTGTTCGCGAACTCCAGGAGTAGTGCGTTCTCGGCACAGGGTTCTCTGGTTTCCCAGTCAACTTGGGTATTGAAATCACCCATGGCGATACACACACTGTTTTGAACAAGTTCATCCAGTAGCCGGTACAGACCCCTGTCCTTTTCAACGAGTTGGGCAGGGGGTCTGTAAAGCAGCAGGGTCCTGTATCTGGCAGGACCTATATCTAGGTCATCTCCTAGTAGCTCGTGGTCGGATACAATGCTGCAGTTCGTCGATTTGAGTGTATCCTTGACATACATCACAACCGCCACCCTCTCTGTCTGGCCTATCTTTTTGGAATAGTTGGTAACCGGGAATCGTGAATTCACTTTCAAAACCTCGGTTTGAGGTTTTTACCCACGATTCTGTTATGGCTACCATTTCAGGTTCTTCTGTCGCTACGAGGCCACTAAGTTTAAGAAACTTGTTTCTGATAGACCTCGCATTAAACAGAACTTTCAGGGAGTCCCCGAATGTAGGAGTCCCTACGCTCTTCCGTTTCCCGGCTTATTTGTTGGCGAGGAGGCACCCCTCTTTGCAACATCCGAGGTCGTTCCAGGAGTGACACGTGCGTACTGGCGTACATCCGCCCTCCCTCTGGGTCGGACATTCCTTTGGGTCCGCTCCAAGATATCCTGTATCATGTTATAGAGTACAGCCTTTCCTTCAAATCAATGATGCGTTCCATCCCGTCTTTAGAGATCGTTTCTACCATAAAAGGTGCGGAAAAGGTCCACAAAAATACCCCCTCCGCCGTACACAAGTCTGACAGGCGTCGGTTCAATTAGATGTTCCTCGAGTGAGCTATTCGGGTTGTACCTCTTCTTGGGAGCATCCCGACCACAACACGTCTGCGGGATTTCAACCCACAGTCGTCCACGGTTCCCATGACCGCGTGTAGAATCTTTTCTTCAGGGCCCCTACCTTGCCTCCTTTGAGGTAGAGGTCGTTGCCACTTGCCATCAGGGTAACGACTGAGTTCTCAGAAATCTGAGATTTCTCCGTCTCTACCTTGCACATTCGGCTGCAGAGGAAAGAGTCTTCCCTTTCGGAACTGACTTGTCCGTTTCTTCTTTAATCGCCATATTTTTCTTCTTCTTCTTTCTTTTTTCCTATCTTCTTCTGGTTTTACTTCTGTTTCGGCTTTCTCTTCTCTTTTATTTCTTCCTCTTTCTCTTCTTCTTTTGGCCCGTTGAGCCAGTCCCGCAGCAGGTGACTCCAGCTCTGGGACGTTGGAAGGCTGGCGTGGCACTGCTGATGCAGTGCTCGTTTCTTAGGCAAGGGTCTCGTCGGTGGGAGATACATCCTGAGCCGACTGGACCTCTAGTCTTGAGGACAACTCGGCGATCCTGTCCACGAGACGGCGAAGCTGACGTGCGTGTTCAGACTCTATGTTCTGCAGCTTCCTCTCCAGTGCCTTAAATTTTTCCTCAGATGATCTATATAGATCCTCGATCTCTTGCACTTCTCCTTTAAGGACACAGTAAGTGCAAATACTTGACGGATGTCCTTTCGAGTAACACTTATCCGGGAAGTGCACGCACCACTTATCCTTTTTGCACACCGAACATGTGTATTTAAGAGCAGCTGGTCCTTTCTTTCCAGTCATGCTGAACACTTTATATCTCTGAATACTTTGCGACCACTCAATAAAAAGAAGAGGGGTTGGTGAGTTCGCCCCGCGTGAATCACTCCCGCCTATTCATGGGAGACGTTTCGGATCTTTCAGAAGGCACGCTCCTTTTACTGCTGTTCGTCCGATCGAGTCGTTCAAGCCCGGCACCCAACCAAGCAGCACTGACAGCCTCCGAAGGGGGGTATCGATTTCGCCCAGGTGAACTCCTACTAGTTCCCTTCAGGGCGGCCAGGATCTCGGCGTAGCGTTCAATGGATATCTTGCCCACACCAACAGACTCGACCCAAGGTTTTGTGTTGGCCTGGCAACCAACTTAGAAACAAGGTCCGTCACCTCAGACAATTGGTACCAGAGTCACCCTTCAACGGTCACTGGGAATGGTCAGTAATTACGCGCCAGGGAAGGGGTTAACGGGGCACTTACCCTCATCCCATTCATCGCGCCCCAACGCCTAGGACCCCTCTAGTCCTAGTCTCTCGCAACCAGTGAGCGCCTATTGGTGTTATTTTTATAGGTTCCAAAGCCTATCTTCTGACGCATGATGTAGCTGTCAAGTCCTTAAATTTAGATAGATGAAGGATAAAGCTGAAAGGATAGTAGTAGTTTTTTTTAATTAGTCGAAGGGATAGAGAAAACAGTAACAGAATACAGGATAGAAGAGTAGAAGATGGACGCACTTTGACTGGAACCTCATTCCCAACCACTTCGACAACGGTAACACTACCAGAGGTACCATGAAGGTACTCCCCCGACGACATAGCTCGAAAAATCTATGGTACACGCAAGCTCTCCCCACGACAAGGGGGCGTCGATATATATATATATATATATATATATATATATATATATATATATATATATATATATATATATATATATATATATATTCTAAGTAGCTAAGGGTTAGGTTAATCCTTAACCTTGCTACTTTGCAAAGGGAAGTGTTTCGAGTTCCTGATCGTTCCCTCTGCAAGGACCCCAAAACGGGGGGGGGGGGCGTTGTAGGTTAGGCAACCATGCATCTTACATCTGCGGGCCCTCCCTGCCCAACGACTACAGTTAGTTCTGGTTATTTATTTTTCAAACATTTTCGCTCTCTTCATCTTTCTCTACCTCCTCTTACAACCTGTTGAGATGTCCTCGTTGGTTTTTCTTACTAGATTTAAGTAAAAGGAGTCTGAAAAAGGCTAATCAATAGCCTATAGTGCACGAATATGGTGTCCCTGGTTAATCTTTCATAACTCTTTTCACTATTCATTGCGCTCCTAAAGTACCTAACATCGTAGGATGACACTAATGTTATTTTGAATTAATTAACGAATTGTTCTCAAGCTTTTTTCCATCCCCAACTGACACCTGAGGAAGCTCGCGCCCTTCCGACGCCCGCGCGCTCTCTCTCTCTCTCTCTCGGGCTGAATCGCGCAGAAAGTTTGTAAGGAAAAGGAGATCCGTTAAGAAAATGATGGAGCTCGAAAGATGGGCAAGATATAACCGCACTATCTTTTCCAAGCCTAGATAAACCCAAGCGTGAATGAAATAGACGTTGGTTTATTAAATATATCACCAATGTCTTCTAATTTTCTTGTTCTCTGTCATTTCCCACGTCCTCAATGGAAGGCAGGGCAAATTAATTTTATTAACGAAACGGGAAAATTTGTTATAAATTGAATCTCGGAAAAAGGTATCGTCATATTTCCAGGAGTCAAAAAAAAAAAAAAATATATATATATATATATTTTATTTTTTTTTCTTAGGATTATTTGGTGTTTTTTTAAAATTTGCGATAAGTAATATCAACTCGAAACACTTGGACCAGCATATGGAGAGATGAACAAGTTTGTGAAAATGGGACACGTTTCAGGTGAATATATGGCGCTATTGTTTGTTGCAACGGTGAATTTAAATTAAATATTTTAATACAAAGCATAAAATATATTGAAAATCATGTTTTATTTAGAAAACGAATTATTTTCTTCCTAGGAAAATAATGACAGGTCTTATTCAAGGAAATTCAATGAGTTATAGAATACTTTGAGCCGTTTTAGGTCCAATCTCATACTCTTACAGTAATGGGTATGACGTCATGAATAGTGAATCATCAGCTTTTAAAGTTTTCATTTAGTACGTACTTTTGAATAAAAAAAATGAGTAAATAGTCAGTTTAGAAAAGACGATTAACAATAATCTCTTTGTATAGATAATTAATATACTACATTGAAGATTTTAGGTTCGCAAATAGCATTGAGATATTTTCAAAATGACGTCATCAAAATAAAATATGCGTGGCTTCATCAGCCTGGGTAAAAATTTTAACTACATAGTTAAGCAACCATACGAGGAAAGGGGTCGCCATTTTTGTCTACAACAAAGATTAATATGGGAGTTATCAAATGAAGTATGGTAGGAGAAAATTAAATATATTTTTCTTAACATAAAAAGCAATGTTACAAAATGGATAACATGAAAGATATATAATTGCCAGAAGACATCCGATTAGTTGTTTGGTCGCTGTATTGTCTAGAAATGAATCTACATTAGGAAAATGCAAGTTCTAACGGTCTTCTTCCCAAATTCATTCAGCTTTCTTTCTATACACTCTACCCAAACACACATATAGAATCTAGTTTATATAGTACACAGTAACTCATATGAACAGTCATTGTAATGCTCAGAATGAACATTCTGAAAGAAGCAGAACGAAGAAATATAAATTTGACGAAACATTTTGAAATATGTTGAAAATCGTTCCCTAAACTGTTATAGATTTTTGGGTATAGATTTAACTAATACTTACTTCGTTCTATCAGGCACTGTCAAAAGTTTGAAATAACAAACTTTAAAATTCTCTATATTATTTCGGTTATGGAGCGATTTTAAAATATTAAGAAAATTAAAAGAAACTTTTTGCAGCTGTCTCACACTGGGAGTTCACACTGTGGGGGAATGAAGGTTTGATATCTGGCTGGGGGAGAGGGAGTTACCGGCTCTTTTATACAACTACTGATATTTCTGATAGTACTATGATGTTACTCTTAAATGTCGTATGGAAAATTAAATTAAGTCATTCTAATGTTATTTCAATCAAACTACTGCAGTGATTATGAGTTGCTACCTCAAATATTCATAAAATTCCATAGAAGTGTTTCATATAAAATCAACATTAAAGAGTCATAATATTTAAATGATTTAAATCAGTTTAATAAGCAAATTAAATAAGCAAAATATTTTGAATAGTATTCATTTCTTAAACACTTTACTTTTATTGAGAATGGTATAAAATAAGCTACATGTAAAAATGCCGGTTGAGAAGTCAGTTTGAGATTAGGTACCGGGAGCCGGGCTCGACGATCGAATAAGAGCGAGACTGCATAGAGGCTAGAGACCGCCACGCCATCTGCTCTGAACGCGGGAAATTCAAGTTGTTGACAAATAAACATATCTCAGTATCCCCTAACGGTTAACATAGAAAATGAAGCATTATTGATTTTTTAGCCCTAAAAATTCAATAGTAGACTTATATATTATAGGACGCTATATGATGCCACAACATTTCGAAAGTTGAATGTACAAATACATTGGAAATTTTGAGAGAAATTTTAAGCAGAGTTTTATAATGAAAATTAGCCTATCATTATGATAAATGCCGGTAAAATAAAATTGGCATAATCATGAGGCTTACTCATTAACTGTCCTAACATCAAATCATACAAATACGAATCAAATCATCATAATAGTTTCTTATACTTTTAATATAATTTATAAATGGATGATAATATACGGCATAAATAAATATAATTATAACATATTTGAAACTTGCTATTTCAATACATATATATTCCTAAGTTCATTTTGCTTCGGAAGAATAGCTTTCTTTTAGCATACCTCTTTACATATATAAATCCTAGAAAAACAAATTCCCGCTTGCTTGCCTGCGCATAAGAATAAGGGCTGGAAATATCTCGGGTCTTCAACTAGATTGCTTAGGAGGAATAACATGATATTTCCTCGTGGATCTTATCAACTAATACGACTATAAATGGTTTGATTCCGTGAAGGGAGAGAGATATATTTTCTTCGCTATGGAATATTATCCTTGTATCTTTCCGAACTTAATAAACCGTTAAACGTTACTTTAGTCTTCATGAAATGTCTCCCTCCCCCTATTCCTTAAAGTCTAAGTCTCGTTTAATATTTAGGTGGAGTAGATATACAAAATATATCAACTTAAAATATCGAAATTCTTTTTATATCCCTCCCTCCCCTTTACAAGAAAGGCTGATGCAAAATACTACGGGTCGTTTTCGGAACAGGCCCGGCAGCGAATTAAGCGTTCGAGGCTATCGCGAGGTTAAAGGTTAGGCTAAGGATAAGTTAGGTTAGGAGATCGACTTTGGGTATATTATGAAACTTTCATTAGCATATTCGCTTTGTTGTTGGTGTTCTAATAACTGTGAATACAATCATTTCAGTGTTGGATTGCGAAAAGACACTTGGTTAGAAGAATGAAAATTATCTTTTGAGACAATCGTTTATTTCATTCACGCATGGTGCAAAGGGCTGACAAATTCTCTTTTGTTTGTTTTTTGTCGAAGAGCTTAAAATATCAACAGAAGCCATAACTTATTGGAAGAAGTTTCTGCTACGAGCCTCGAACGCCATAACTTAACCTTAACTTGGAGATAGCTTCTAACGCCAAATCCTTGCCAGGCCTGTTTCGGAAAAAAGACCCAACACTAGAATAGTAGTTCCGTTAAGTAAGCAATAATCCGATTTCAGCTCAAGAACTATAAGACAAAGGATCCGTCATCCGAAATATTAATATTCGAATCGCTACTCACAGAAGCAGAATTTAACTTCTCTCTCTTTTCTTCGTTTATGACTTTGAGAAATTCTTGGCAGACATGAATTGAAATTTTGATCTTTATTGACATAGTCCCTCTCCCTTGACGGTGCTACTTAAGTGTTTGATCTACAAACATGATTCTTCTCAAGTGCGAAATACACCCTAAATTCTGCTAAAATGGTTCTCGTTGCTCCTCTTCATTGAGGTGCTAATTTATATACATTTTTAGAGGTTTCTGTTGGCTTTGGTATATAAACCAGCCAAACTCATTTAAAAATAATAATATCGCTGCTCATTTTTATTTCATTATTTATATCGGTGTTTCTAGGAAATTTCCTCCAATCTCGTCTAGATTTTATTTACGATTGAATGCCCGAAATTTATTTGCTGCATATCTTCATAATATTCAAAACTTTCATTTTTACTTTGGTTTTCCTCACTAAAATCCCGTATACATCTATCTTTTGGGGAAATATCAATGTAGATCACTTTCTCAAGTTGTAGATCACTATACTTAAGTACGACCCTTTTCAACTTAAATAAGGAAAAAAGAAAAACGCAGAACAAACCACATTTTGAGCTTCATCTCTTAGTATTGTCTTTTAAACAATTTTGCATCACTTTTAGGTGGGAGAAACCATTAATGATTATTTACACCCGTGTTTGGTTGTATAACAGGTATCAGCACCTCTCAGCCTGGGTTGGGATGAAGAGCTTAGATAGCTGAAAATGAGCGCGTGGTCTGAAAATAAAGTCAATTAAAAACACAATTTTAGGTAGGAAAAAAAATCCCTCACCGGGAAAAAAGTCACATTTTATTTAAGTTGGTTGAAGGAAAACAGGAAGACTGTAAAATCTTGACATTTTCCTCATGGATTCGTGAGAAAAGTAATTGTGTGTAATTTGCGAGGAATCTCCGTCATAATTTTTTTTTTAAAAGAGTCGAAGTTGACGGGAGTCAACTTCGAGCGAACCTCTCTTTTGACTGCGGGCCAAAATATTTTTTAAACTACTCTTGTGTAGTTCAGGAGTTCAGTCTAACAAGCTTGTTTTGAAGGAAAATCTTAATCTGACCAATTTAAAATTTTAATTTCATATATTTAATTATCTCAAAGTAACTTTGAGATGATTGAATATTTGCATTCTTTCGTATTATCATTAAAATAGCACAAAGGAGGGAATATTGAAATATTCATTAAAATTTAAATTTAATCTAAAATTTTGAATTTTTTTAAAGGTTGCAATTTAGAAAATCAAAAAACCGTTTTTTAATTATTTTATTAAATGTTAATTGACTCAGTAAATGACTTTAAGCGATTTTTACAAAAAATAAGTATTTACAGATTTCATCTTTCATTTGTTTTTATTTCATGTCCTAAGCTGCAATGGTTATTGAGATATTGCTTCTAAAAAATGGTCCATTTGGGGTGGGGGGGGGGGCACCCTGTATATACTGTTTACAACGTAAACAACACTGAAAATTGAGTTTATTTAAATTGAAATCTACAAAAAGTCCAAATATTAAATTTTATATAAAAAGATTGTGACCAAATTATATCCTTGCCAAATCTAGAAATTTTCCTAAAAGTAAATCTAGAAATTTTCTTAAAAGTAAATCTAGAAATGTTCATAAAAGTAAATCTAGAAATGTTCCTAAAAGTAAATCTAGAAATGTTCATAAAAGTAAATCTAGAAATTTTCCTAAAAGTAAATCTAGAAATGTTCATAAAAGTAAATCTAGAAATGTTCATAAAAGTAAATCTAGAAAATTTCCTAAAAATAAATCTAGAAATGTTCCTAAAAGTAAATCTAGAAATGTTCATAAAAGTAAATCTAGAAATGTTCCTAAAAGTAAATCTAGAAATGTTCATAAAAGTAAATCTGATGGTGCTAACTTGAGAACTCGTGACCTAATGTTAACGATATTTAATTGTTTTTTTTTTCTTGTAATTTAGGAAGTGACAAGCGACACCCGGGAATGTCTCAATTCCTCCTATCAAACATAACAGTTAGGTGAGAAAAATCCCAAAGAGAGAAGAAAGATATCAATGTTTAACAATATGCATTAAGACCCCCCCTCCCCCCTCGCCCCTCCACGCACATAGATTCTTGAGCCAATCCTGGCTCAAGAAACCAGCAGCCACGCCCACTAAAGGAAACCTGTCTTTGCAATGAACAAAGCAAAATAAAGTGAATACTCATTAACATTACCAACAGGATGCATTCTACATAAAAAAAGGATTTTAACTTTGTAAATTATACCATTACAATTATCATTCAATTAAGATAATTACGTGAGTAAGTCAACAGATATTGCCACCACTTTATTCGTTCCACCAGTAGTAGAAACTTTAATTTATTCTCAGTGAACTTACTTAGTTCCCCATCTAACTTAACTCGCTCGTAACTCATTGGTAAATTCTCATTCGCATCACATGCTGGTGTATCTTAACCATTTAATCAGTCCCACACCAATGTTGTTAATCGAATGAATGAATGAATCAGTCATACGCCATACTGTAACCACCAGTAAAATTGACTCAAAGCTACTCAAACCTGTTTTCACCCCTTGACCATTGTTAACATTTCTTCATTCAAAATCTGAAAGACAATAATATATTATTGGACAATTATCTCTTCAAGAGATTTATTTTTATAATAAAGGTTGACCTAGTCACTGGTAGAATATAAAAGATATAATATGAATCTAGTGAAACAAACTATTGAAAATAACAAATCACTTAAACAGCTAAAACAACACCTAAAAAATGGCTGACAGCAAATAGCTAGACTAAAAGATAAACAGGGAAATAAAAATCACAAACAGAAGAAATAAATTTGAAAATGTTGAAGGATTCTATTGGAACATATAAGATAACATGGGAAAAATTCGACGCACTTAAAGACCTGAAAAATGGCAAACCACTTAGGGAGGATGGCATGACAATCGACTTAAGGGCTGGGAGGGAAGGTGTCTTGCTGACCAACTTGGTAGGCTGTTGCAGACAGTTTTAGAAAAAAATGGAATCTTAATCGCATGCCCCAACGCTTCTGTTGCATGCCACTAAAAAATAAATAACGACTCCGAAGGCTTAAAGAACCCCAGGGCACTCAGTCTCTTATCAACAATATATAAATTACTTACAAAACTCATAACGCACACGTGCCTGCAATCGATCGGAACAAGCAGGTTTTAGAAGTAACTTTAGTACTTATGATCATCATCAGGATCTTTAACCTCTCTTATAGACAACACATGGATATTTAGTACCTCTCTACTTGGTACTCGTAGATTATGAAAAGGCCCTTGACTCAGTTCTACAGAAACAAGTATTTAACAAAACCTACATTGACATACTCTTTTACTTATCCATACAACATCGTTGTCGTGGTACACCACTCTATACCACACACTACTCCTATATTATGTGGGGGGTAACTTAATCACCTACTGCAACGCGAACCGTTTAAGGACTGTTCGCAGGGATTAACGATCGACCAGGAGGTCAAACTCGAGGCGTTGGGTTTCAAATCCTTAACAAATCAGGCAGAGTGCAAAATGGTTGGCGAGATTTACTTAAATAGGCCGAGAGTATCGTTCAAGGTTAGTTAAAGATGAAACAACAAAAATATAATTTTATTTACAAATATCAAAATAAGAATAAAAATAGGCAAAAGGGAATTATTTAAAATGAAATAGTCTCTTGATAATTATGATAAGGATGGATTCTCAAATAAAATTAATTAATTAGCGTTACTATGCTCAGATCAAAAGGGGGAACTTGACAATATTAATAATTGAGGGGGGGTTTCAATCTTACGGGTCGGTGACTTCGAGGAAGGTCCTGCTTTGGATGAGGCGAGTGGGGCACGATCCAATGATGCAAGTGAGACACGATCCGGATGAGGCAAGTGGGGCACGATCCGAATCAACCTTGCGAGGAATAGCGATGAAGATAGCCAATCTTCAAGGATGACGTTCGACGGGGAAATGTGGGTGGGATTACTCGTAATTCTATTGAAAGAGGAAACTTCTTTTCCTCAAAGGTAATAGATGGAGATTTTCTTCGGATCGATTAAACGATGGAAGACTGTCGCGTAACTTCAAAGGATTGCTGTTCACAGAAGCTACCATTGACTGGGGTATAATCACGGTGGAGAAAGTCTTGCTGTCTGATGAACGCTCACGGAACTTCGACTCGAGACGATGAGGACGACTTTGAGATGCGTGCGGGACTCACCGATCACAAGTCAAAATCGGTTATTTGTACAAGTGATTTGGAAGAGGAAAAGGGGGATTAGGAGCAGGGGGCGAGGAAGCTCCAGACATCTTAATCTGTGAGGCGGACGAAAATTCAACTTTTAGCGGCAAGGCGCGAAAAAGAAACAAGCGGATCGTTCTCTCCTCGTTGCCGGGGTGAGGTCTCTGGACAAATTCGCAGGATTGGGGGATAATTCCCCTATACGCCCAGGAGTCGAAACTTCTCGAATGATCTCGAACAGGAAGGGATGTTTTCCTTGGCGGGATACAATCTCACGTGGTCTCCAAATAACGTGAGGAGGTCAGAGGTTGTTCTTTTACAATCATTTGGGCTGCACACGGTCAGTAATAAAATACAAATAATAAGGGAAATCCCTACTACCCCCACAAATGTTTAGACCAGTACTTGAGGAAATTTTCAGGACTTTGGAGTGGCAACAAAAGTTACTCAGAATTTATGGGAAATATTTAAGACGCTTCCAATTTGCTGGTCATATGTACATAGTATCATTTGCCCCAAATCTAGAAGAATTATTCAATGACACATAATTATCACAAGCTACCCTCACAGTGGGATGGATAATAAACTTTCTAAAGACGAAAATACTGATTGTCAAAGAGAGAGAGAGAGAGAGAGATTCACGCAGACTAAGAAGCCTAAGGGGGTATCTCACGGACGAACGAATCTTCAACCGGTATCTTTCGGTAAACTTCCGGGGCGATAACGAAGCGAGACGAGTCTAGCTGGAGCCCGGAACCCAAATCAGCGAGAGGGCGCTAAACCTTTACTCACATTATCTTGAATCGGAGTGGGACCCATTTCTGACGGCAAACAAAATCGCTTCCGTCGAAGTCTTATATATTTCCCAGCGCTTAAACGAGAAAATTAGCATTCAACCAGGAGGCAGGCACTGCTCACACAGTATCCAAGCAGTAATCACGAGGATTCATTGGAACCAGCCTAAGGACACACGCGCTCCTTCATACGCGACTTCCTTTAACTCTAACGACTCGCAGGCAAGAAACCAGTAGTTCAGAACTACCGCAGTCAAGGACGTAAAGACTCATTCTGGAATACACGCTTCGCTCCGTGCCCTGCAAAGATATTCCCTCGAACCACCACTCGAAGCCTCTTTCCCCCTTCTTGGAAAATCGTAAGCCTATTACCGTTTTCTCGATCACCGTTGAAGAGGCGTGATACTTTCCGACTACGTACCTTCATCCCCTAATCTCCCGTTTTCGCTCGAGTAAATATTGTGCTACTCACATAGCTCGTGCCGAAGCATTTCATTGTAAATTAATTCCTTTGCTGAACGATTAGTTTTCCCATAATGTATAAAGTATTGTAAATTCTGTTATTTGTGTGTATAATAGTAAAGATTATTTTTGTTTCTCTTGTTTAAATCCCAGAACCACATAAAAAGCCATTGATCTATTTTCTAAGTCTGCCAACGGAATACACGCACTCGAATATACCCCCTCCCCCCTACGTCTAGGGCGCCAAGCGAAGGTCAGTGAAATCTACCTGACCTACGACACTGATCAATACTTTTGTGGCGTCGGGGAAAGGTCCGCCTCCCCCCGGTGCATGAACGTGCGACCTACTAAAATAACAAAAACCAACAAAAAAAACCTAACTAGTTAAATAAGACGGTATTGAACAATAAGCACAAAACCAAGATTTAAAGCAGGTACAAAAATATAGGTTCATAAAGGTTACCACTGACCAGTCTAATTTTCCACTTGATGAGTAAGGTAAGGACACAGGACGCTCAGTTGCAGGTGATTTATTTTGGGGTAAGTGACAACGTTTCGAGATTAACGCCCATCTTCAGGTTCGAACACCAGAGAGTAATTCAAGGTAAATTACCGAAACAATGAAATTACCTAAGGTTAAATTTCCAACGACATTAAAAAAAGTAGGACCTCCTAGTAATTATAAGAAAACAAATAAATATTGGCAAATTTTCAGAGGGAAGGGAGAGTGCACACAAATAATCTAAGGATAAATTGAATTTATCAGATCTCAAAAGTCAAAACGAACAAGATAAAAAAAAATAATCATATTAAAACATTAATGAAGAGGGATTAAAAAAAATAAAGTGAAAAATATAAAAAAATGCAATACACATTAGACCATTCCCTCTTTAAATTAACTAAATTATTAAAGTATTCAAGTAAAAAAAAAACTAATAAGAAAAATTTAAAAAATTAAACAAACAATACTTTTTAAATAAGTAATTACCCCCCCCCTCTAAAATATAAAAAAAATATATATAATGTAGTTTACCGGAGAAGTTCAGGTGAAATAAAAAAGCTAAGAAATTATAACGAGAGAGCATCGAAGAAAGGTAAATTTGTTTGTTGGTGAATCAGATCAAGTTGGTAGGTTGTTGACAGAGGTAGTTATAATTAGGAACTGAGAAGTGGAACAGCTATGTTATTATCAAGGTTAAGTGTAGGAGATTTGATCTTTATGAATAGGGATTCCAAATTTCATCAATATTGCGGCCGATTAATTCATGCGCTCTGAATGATTCCCATATGAGAACAAAATCTCTCTTTCAATGAGTGAATCATATTCTCAATATACGTTGGTTGCAGACAAGGACAAGTAAATGCACAAACAATACAGCTGCTCATCTCATGGGGACGTTTGTCTTTTGAGGTGAAGAAAGCTGCATATGTAAAGAGGATTGACAAAAGTGACTTTGAAATTAGCTTGAAAGAAGTATTTTTTTTTAAATAACTTATTGCAGCATTTAGTAAATAATTTATTTAAAGGTCCCATTTTAGGTACTACATTTTTTTTTAGGAACATCACGTGACAGGGAAGCTGGATAGTAAATTTTATTTAAAAAATAACAATTAATTTATCAACCAAAGTTAAAAAGATAATTATTTTTAAGTGGGTTAAAAGTTACATGCACTGTGGGGGAAACCGACAGTAAAAAGTGAACATCTCAAGTAGCTCGGGTAATCGGGTGAAGCATTATGGCTGTGTTAACTTCATAAATGCTTCAGTTTTCTAGAAAGGTAATCTCTAGAAAGGTAATCTCCCAGACCCCAACGGTATATTTTGCGGGATATATTTTGCGTCCTGTAGACGCTCGAAGAGTGTTCGTAAGTGGGAGATTTACTTATTGGGACTCGTCCTTGCTACCAAAATGTCGTCCAGAAATACAACCTCGTAACACCGAATCGATAAAAGGCTGAACGGAATAACCGGTGTTCTTTAAGCCAGTCGTCATCCTGATCCACTTGAAAAGTTTAAACTGCGATATAGTCGCAGTTTTGTGGATATAATCTGGGTCAATGGATATTCGCTAGTATGCTCTAGCCAGCTTGACTCTAGAAAATATGGATTTTCCATGGAGATTTTCAGAAAACTCCATTACATTTGGCAAGGGATAGTGGCCACTCTTTGTTTGGGCATTGAAGCTCCTAAACCTGCCGCACGGTCTCTATTTTCCTAAAGATTTGGGAACTTTATAGGTAGGGGGTACCCATTCACCCTTGGAAGCCCGGATGATGCCAGCGCGCATCATTTCTTCAAACTAATTTTTGCTGTGGTGAGTTTTGTGAGCAGGGAGCCTTCAGTCGCTGTAATGTAGGGGAGGATTATGTTTCAATGTGGTGAGTTATTGCATGCTTAATCGGCGAAGGGCTGTGCGTACAAGCGATCAGCTGCAATGGAAAAAGTGATGTAGATCCTTTGGGAGTGCAACCTGCTTTGCCGTAGATTATATTGTGTATACACGTTGATTATCCGACGTTGTTTAAGGTCAACCAGTAGATCAAAATGGATTAGAAAATGGGCTCCGAGGATTGCATGGAAGAGCTTTGACACAATTAAATTCCAGGTGAAGGAGCCTCGTAACCTTAGGCTGAGTGTGAGTAGTTCTTCGGCGTGGATTGAGATCGAGGTATCGTTTGTAACTTACCGCTACCACGCTGACGGCTGTCCCAGAATCCATCAGAAATCATTTCTCCGAGATGAGTTTTAACTCGCTTATCAAAACATCGACCTCGCTTCATGGGAGGATAAGGGTTTACTAGAACTAGCACGTGGCCAGACAATTCTAATCGTGTTTCGGCCGTTTTTCGACCTTTTCCAAAGGTAAGGTCGCCAACACCTTCTGTGACTGTGGCGGAAGGCGCTGCAAAAATAGCTCCTGAAGATGATTGTCGCTGATAGAAGTGTTCAGGGAATAAGCGATGAGCATCATTGAACGCAGCAGCTCCGTGGGTCTCCTGTCGCCAAACTCCTCCTACTGCAGGAGATTGCTAATCATAATTAATTTACTATTATTGTACTGAATATATCGCTTCACTTTAGCGACTCTGAAAATACTAATAAAATAGGATTTGATAGCTTTGCTTTTCAACGAATGTTAAAGTTAATTATAACGCACGAAGTGAATTAAATGTTCCTTGAGTTTCGTGAAGTTATAAGAGAAACGCATGAGTAAACCTGCCGGGAAATTGGAGAAGTAGGCTTCGAGGACTGTCGCTCGTCGGCGACGAAAGAGTAGCGATTATGACTTCTGTGACTGTGGATTTCAGAATAGATGGAGATCTCTCGCGAGGAAAGCGTTAGTTCTAATCTTCTCGGTACTTAAAGGAAGTGCATTGGAAATTGGATGAACTGCTTTCTCGCACCTGATAGCATACTGGTTTTATTTTTCTCACATTGGAGAAGTCTGGCGTGTCTCCTGCCTGGAGAGGAATATGTTTTCAAGGAAAGTTGCTTCTGGGGGAACCATAACGGAGATAAGACGCCTCTATTTGGTGAAATTCCGAGGAGGTTTCCTTCTTTCACTCTCGGCGACACCCGGAATGACTTTTCGGCCGTGTACCTGTGTGCAAGTTGGGTGGGGAAGCTGGTAGGCAGGCTTCCCCAACAATTAGATATATTTCTTAAAGAATTTATTTGGTTTTGATAAAATATATGACTTGATATCCTTTTCAACCTTACTCCGGATCTTTTCTCATTATCATGGCACAACTTCGTCTCATCAACCAGATGGCTGAACGGCCAGTTACTCGAGTGAGTATTCTATGACACCTTTAGTGTTACGATATCATTTGGTATGTTTAGAAGCATAAGCATTGTTTTCACCCTTAAAAAATGACAACGTACGAACTTGCTAGAGAGGTGCAAAATAGAGAACAATCAGTGAAATATTTGCAAGAAAGAGATTTTGCATCAGCAGAGAATTTGCAAAAATGGACACAGGATTAAACTTTTGTTGTCCCATTACCCACCTGTTTGGCGCTGCCACAAACAGGGGTGTAAAAGCAAATCCGGATTGAGAAGCGATATATGGCTACAAGGGTCAAAAATACATATGGAAATATTTATTTTTTCGTTCATGCATGGTGCAACAACTTAACACCAACTGTTTTTTGTAAAGAACAACTAAAAATACCATGCAATGCTATTACGGACTGGAAAAACTATCTACGTAAAATGTGTGAAAATTCGTTAATCCCCAAATCCAATAAAGATTGGTGGAGATGGATTTACAGTAGAAATTGATGATTCCTTGTTCTCACGAAGAAAGAACAATGCTGAGAGGGTTTTATCAGTGCAGTGAGTTTTCGGGGGAATTTGCAGGGAAACGCGCGAGTGCTTCATGTATGCAGTTCCTGATAGATGGGCAGAAACATCTATAATTATAATCTTTAAAATCTTTAATTATCTATAATTAAAGATTTTGTATTGCCTGGCACAACTATTATATCTGATAAGTGGCGTGCATACAACGTAATTGAATCCTTGGTAGAGATGCTGTTTAAGTATTTGACTGTTAACCACTTACTGAAATTTAAAGATCAAGAAACAGGTAACCACACAAACCAAATAGATTTGCTTTGGGCCAAGGTGAAAATGAGGAATAAAAAAGAACGTGGAACCGCTCGTTCTCTGATCGACTCCTATATGTGCGAGTTTTTATGGAGGCAACGAAATAAAGGAAAAGACTTAGTTGCTCAAATTTACAAAGGCATTGTAAAGTTTTCTCCATTAAATAATGGTTAGCTTTTACTTTTTTCATTTTTTACTTTCCTTTTATTCGCCCTCCACAAACCCCCCGAATAAATATTATAGGAATGAGCCCACCCCTTGATTTCCGCGCATGAGAAAGGCAGTTCAGCGTCCTCAGTTGGCCGTTCAGCTATCTGGCTGAAGAGAAGAAGTTGCGCCATAATAAGAGAAAAGATCCCTTATTCCTATCAGAGTAAACTTCTCAGTTTAGATGATGCTGAAATGATTGAAATAAATGACAATTAGATGGTGGGATGTCCATTAAATATCGAGGATGAGGAAGAAGTTCCAAACCTAAGGCTTTCATTTTGTCTTTCGGTCACGCGTGCCACGGGAACGTGAATTGTTATGAAGGAACAGGGCACTCGGTTGACTAGTGAAGGACGTTTTTGTTCAAAAGCGTCATTTAAATGTCTTAATTGTTAAATATAGAGGTTGAAGATGAAACAATATTCCTATGTAGGAAACTTTGTCCCTGGCATTACTCAAGATTTAAAGTAGAGCAAATTTTGACAAATTTAATAACTTTATGCCGTATGATTTGTCATCTATGACGAAATTGACTTCTTTCAAACTAATATATTAGAATATTTAATTAAATAGGTAAATTGATAACTATAAATCAATAATTATGTTTTAATTGACAAAGACTCTTTTCTAGCATTGTAATAAGAATGGATTCATGAGGCAAGCGCACATATGTAGTTATCCTAGGCCAGTGGTGGCAAAACTTTGATGCTAGGCGTTGTCACTACTTTTATATCTTAGTCATTTTTACATCGTCGTGTGTCACTTCGAAATTTATATTGTTAAATGGTATATTACATTATTATTTCAACACACAAGTATATGTATATATATGCTATGTTGTACAATAAAGAAATAAAAATATAAACTTACCTATTTAATTTCTCTTGTGAACTTGAATTTTTTCCAGCCAATTCCTTTATGGCGGGACGATAGTTCGTTGTCTTTAAATACAAACATGCAGCACTTGCCTCATCAGTTAATGACTTCTTCTGTTGTTTTTAGCATAGTTAAGAGATTAGAACAGACTCTCCCACGCATACGTAGAAGAAAAAATTGTTAATACCGCTTTGGCAAGACGTTTAAGAGCACCAAATGCTTCCGGAATGCTTTCCCAAATGACCAACAATTGATTGTCTTGATCGCTGCAAACTCCCTTCAATCGATCTTTTTCAAGTGTTTCTAAATTACCTCTAAGAGTGACGAATTTTTGCTTCCAAATACAACTGGATTGAAGTTTTATTAATTCCATTTCAAGTTCTTCTATTTTCAGCCATTCAAACAGATTCGTTTTATTTTTTTTTCAAATTAGCTTCATCTGGGTGCTTAATGAAGAGCAATATTTCTTCAAGATCTCTAAACTGAGAAAATCTTGATGAAAATTCATCTTTCAAAGAACGTAATGCTGACAAAAAGAAGCCTTGATTGTGTTTGATATCATTCTCATCTTTGTAACTAACTTCTTAATAGTTCTTTATCAATCTTAGAAAGTAGTTAAAAGTTTTAGTTTCAATGTCACTCTCAAAAATGGTAAGTTTGGTTTCAAATGCAGTAATATGTCCAAACATGATAGGAATAGTTTTACCTAAACCTTGGAGTTTAACATTCAGTTCATTCAAGTGCAATGAGAGATCATGTCTAAGAAAAGCTGTATCTCATTTATGCATTCAACAAAGCGTTCAAGAATCTTGCCTCTACTAAGCCACCGAACATTATTGTGCATCAATAAACCGCCATAAGTTGATTTAACTTCATCCAGTAACGAGCTGAATTCACGTTTATGCAACGCCCGTGCTGATATCAAATTAACTATTTTGGTGACTAACGCTGTAATATTTTCCAGTTCTTTTAATCCAACTTAGCACACAGTGCTTCTTGATGAACAATACACTGAAATTGTACTACAGAATGTCCGATGATATCAGTGAAAAGTTTCACAAATCCGAACTTTTGGCCGACCATATTGGGTGCTCCATCTGTTGTAATTGATACAATTTTTGATATATCTGTTTCTGTTGCCAAATGCTTTGACTATAATATCATAAATATCTTTTCCTGTAGTATTTAATGACAGGCTTTCTATGTTAAGCAACTCCTCGAACATTTCATGACCACTAGAATATCTTGCAAAAATTGCCAATCGAGAAGACGAAGTAATATCAGTGGTTTCATCAAGGTAGATTAAAAAATAACCACACGCGTTCAAGTCCTTTTGCATTTGTTCTTCAATATTTGAATGCATGCTCATTACCTGGCTTTTAACAGTGTTTCTGGAAATAGGAAACTCTTTAATACGCTTGATTATTTTTTCTTTGTTACTAAAATCTTCAAAAAGTAAAGGTGCACAGTTAAGAAAACAATTCTTAAGAGACTCTCCTTCATTAAAGGGTTTACCTTGCTGAACAATAGTATGAGAAATACTGAAGCTTGCTGTCACTAAATTCACACCGGAGTTGCCACTTACAAATTTCAACAAACTTTAAGATTGGGTCGTTTTTTGATTGCCTATTGTGCGATATATTCTTTACGTTCTCCACCACTTTCTAATAACCACTTGTGATTTGACTTAAAGTGTCTTTTCACATTCCAAGTTCTGCTAGTAACTTGTTGATCACATAAAATGCAGAGAGCTTTATTATTTAGTTCTATAACGTCATATTCAGTTGTCCACCATTTTTGGAAAATTCTGCTACTCTACTGATTTTCTGATCATTTTTCTCTCTTTGCTGTACTCATCATGTAAGTAAGGGTTTTATCAAAACTGTGAAATGAATTTAATCTAGAATTTGTTTTAAAAAAAAAGGAAATAATAAACGTGGCTACATCTGCTACTTCTATTTTCACGAGTTGTCAATAAAAGAAAACGACATATATTGATTGCCATCTATTTTTTAAAGAACCTTTTGCTTCTTGACATAATTTTTTTTTTACCCAAAGAAAGGAATTAAAAATGAAATTTATAGGTCAGAATTCTGAGGTTATCAAGCACTGCACAACACCAACACACGTGACATCTCAAACACTACTAGTTGCCACTTGGTACATAATTGTTATTTGTTTAGCTTGATTTCATACAAAAGTACTAAGTTTGGTACATTAACATTCTGAAATAAACAGACAACAAATGACAGACGCAACTAGTGTCGTATGCAGCTATCTATGCACGTGTTTTCAATGTCCAAAGTACTCAGTGTCGCGCGTGTCACTGCTGACACGCGTGTCATAGTTTTACCACCACTGTCCTAGGCTATGATGAAAAAGTACTAAGGTACTATTGTGCATTAACGCCACGTGTATATATACTCAACCTTATATATATATATATATATATATATATATATATATATATATATATATATATATATATATATATATATATATATAGAGAGAGAGAGAGAGAGAGAGAGAGAGAGAGAGAGAGAGAGAGAAGAGAGAGTAGCGTGCCAATTAGTCCGGAAAGTACCAAATTCTTTTGGACTATTTCATAATATGTCTTAATTTTTGGCCACACTAATGAAGTTTTTTTATTGTTTTCCGTGGAGAATAGTGTACTGGTGACATCCGGCAAGTTTCGTTGTGCCCTAGCTACACTACACCCGACAGTGCTACACCAGAGCTTGTCGCGGATGATTATTCCTGTGAGCGTGCTCCGTGGTGTACTTAGTTCTGCTGGAATATTCACCTTCCAATTATTATTAGATTATAAATTTATTATGGATATCACACCCAAGAAACGTGCAAGTATTATAGCTCTTAGAAAACTTGCTGGTCTTAGCATCAGACGGATTTCTGAGGAAATTAAGGTAACAAAGTCTGTCGTAGAATTGCTCATAGTCTGGTCCAATAATTATTCTAGTCCTTGATCTGGACACACCGCTTTTGTGTAGTCGGTGGTATTGACCCTATGACTCAATCCTACGATCATATATATGTATATAGGTAGGCTTTAATTCCTACTGAACGTGCGAAAGCTGGTTAGAGATGGGTTGTGCCGTAGCCAGGATTCTCACTATAAAAGTCCCACTTGTTACTGGGGGGAGGTTTGTGATTGTTGAATTCTAAGAGTGCAAAATACAGGTTGAATTAATTAGCCGAAGGGATTCTTAATTAAAGTCTTGCCAAGGGTACGTCAAAAAGGAGGAGCCACAAATAAGCACACGTACAAAAAATAAACTTTACTTTACACAAATATAATAATTACCAATAGTTAACAGGCAAAATTAAGGATTAAAGATTAAACACTGACGTTAAGCGTCTAGACTCAATGGGAGTATCAATCACTGTTAATTACATAGTTAATTTAAAAATAGAGGGACACTGGGTTTACAGATTACCATTAATTGATGGATTGGAGAGACGACTACTCGGGTCCAGACGGGGTGGTTCGGGTGGCGTTAACACGAGTTCTCGGGGAGAGGGGGGATAAGACGACGGGTTCGGAGCTGCTGGCTGCAGTTCCGGTTAGTTCACTCCAAACTGGATGTGGCACTAACAAATAGTAACTTCCAGTAACTATTTGGATGTTCCTTTTCTTACTCAAGTTACGTTGAGCAACAGAGCGTACTCTTCTTGTCACAGACTCTGCGGGGCGGGATTTACTTCCAGGAACACTTTGAGACAGCGACCAAGTTGACTCGACGGCGCGTTGGTAGTCGATACGTTACGGCAACGACTCTCATTCAACGTGAGGATTACGCAAGTAGATTTGGGACACTGATGTGGAGAGGTAAACGGCGATGTTATTTATATCACGGATTGTGGGAAATCGAGAGAGATATCCCATTCACGACAATTCGCTTATCGCAGCGCCTTCTGGACAATCTCCATGTTATCATAAAGAAAGCAAATAAGATTTAAGCTTCTTTGTGAGATAGGCGTTCTTTCGTCCGACTTCCTGTCGCCAGTTGGGGGAAGGGTGGGGGGAGAGAGAGAGGAGACGAAGGTCAACTCAAACGACAAATTTCTTTCGTTCCCACGATTGTCTGGCGGCATGTGAGTATGTACGTTCCATACCCTCACAAAGTTAGCTGTAGGTGACATTGTGTAAAGAGCTGAAGACACTGGTAAACATTCAACACTGCGACAAGGAAAATGTGGAAAAAAACGAAAGATAACACTTCACGATGACCAGGCTCTCATCAGAAATAGTGTGAAGGATCCCAAGAAAACTAGTAAAGATCTCCAGAGAGATTTGTCTTTAGCTGGTGTAAATGTTTCTTCTTCAACCGTCTGGCGAAGGCTAATTGAAGTTGGCAGATTTGCTAGAAAACCCGTACATAAACACTTATTGACTTCTGCTATGAAGACAAAACGTCTTCACTGGGCACGCAAGTATGCTGGATGGAAGGCAGCTGACTGGAAGAAAGTTGTTTTCAGACGAATCGCATTTTGAAGTACATGGGCATAGGTCAGTGGTAATAAGACGAAGCAAAGATGAATCCCTTCAGCCAGGACACATTCAACAGGCGCCAAAATACCCACCTAAGAAGAGGTTTTGGGGTTGCTTTAGTGCTAAAGGCCTAAGGTGGCTTGTTACTATTGAGGGAATGATGAACAGCGTTAAATACAAAGCAATCCTGCAGACTCACTTGCTTCCCGCGATGTAGAAAGACTTTCCTGATGGAGGCGGCATTTTCTAGCAGGATCTGGCTCCGTGCCATATTTCCCAAATAATGCGCGCATTCTTCGAAAGAAGTGAACTTACCGTTATAGATTGGCCTGGAAATCTCCTGACCTAAACCATATCAAGAATCTATAGGCTATAATTAAACGTAGAATCGAGAAAACCGACTGTTCGACGATGCAGAAGATGATTTGTGCTGTTATCAATGTCTGGTACCATAACGACGAAATGGCAGAAATGTGTTCAAATTTGGTTGAATCTATGCCAGAGCGAGTGAAGCAGGTTCTAAAGGCAAAGGGCAGTCATATTTTATATTAAATGTACCATTTATCTTATCATTGACGTATTCTTTTCAAATATAAACAACAATTTTCAAATAATTGTATTATTTCACCACTGTCCGAACTAATTTGCACACTACTGTGCAAATATATATATATATATATATATATATATATATATATATATATATATATATATATAGTACACGAAAAATAAGAATTGGACGCGAATGAGACAAGAAACCGGAGTTTTTAAAAAGCAAGAGAAAGGGAAATTAGAAGAATCCAGAATCAAAGGGAGCAGAGGGCGGCACAGTGAAGGCGATCCTTTACCGAGAAGACAGAAATAACGCCAGGGGAAAACAGTTTTTTAAAATTCCTGGCCGGGACTCGAACCCGGGTCTGCTGATTGCCGGTCAGATGCTTTACCGCTAAGCTACCAGGCACAGGCCCACAGGGAAAATAAAATGAAGATTCCAAGAAGTACTTTTTAACTTTATTTCAAGTTGAAATAAAGTTCGAAAGTACTTGAAAACTTTCATTTTATTTTCCTTGTGGGCCTTGTGGCATTTATTGCTTACTCACGCGTGTGATGGTTTATAAGTTTTCCATATATATTTTCGTGGTATAGCAAGGACCGAGTGATGGTGTAGGTACGTATAGGTTTGGTACGTACTTCAAAACTCCGTGATTAAGTTTCCTCTAAGAGTGCTATATTTGATTATTATTATTATTATTATTTTTAATCTTTGAGGGTTTCTAGTGCCATGCTAAGCGTTTCTATTTTTCTAAGAAAAATAGAACTTTAATTGCAATATGAACAAAAATTGAAATCTAACAAACAAACTACACAGTTTTGAATTAAACAAGTTTAAGTTAGGCTTACTAAATTACGCAATTGAATATACAGTAATGGTTGACCCAAAGCTCACTTTAATATTGAACGCTAATTGACCTTCCAAAAAAAGAGATGATGGAATTCATTTACCTTTAAAAAACTACGCGTGAATCGGGTTTGAGACTGACCTTGGCCTCAATTTTTATGTCGCCTCAAGAATGTTGTTTTCAGGCAGGCGCGTGGACTGCCGTTCCAGATGTTGTGTGACGGCGGATAGCTTTAAAGTCACAGAGGAATTCGGTGCGTGCGACGGATGGCATTAAGCACGTTGTCTTGTTAAGATGATTTCACCAACGGGACGGGGAAAGTATGCTTCTTCCACTCTTCGGGTTAATCTGAGAATAATTCACACTGATGAGCGAGTAACAAACGAGGGTATCCTTTGACGAAGGGGAGTGCTTGAGGGAGTTTACTTTAGGGTATTCCTCAATTGCGAGACTATCTCTGTGTTTTGAGGTACACCAGGATAGGGGGTTTCTCTGACGAGAGATAGTTAAGCTTGTTTCTCAAATCAAGTTAACTTAAAGTATGGTGTGACCACCAGGAACTGGCTCAAGTATGAGCTTTTTCTCTGTTCTTTTCGTAGGGTTGCCGGGCACTCGCCGGACTTCGGTGTCTCGATCGCAAATTCGATCTTTCTAAGTCAAGATGCTTAATTTTCGGTGTGACCACCAGGAACTGGCTCAGAATAAGCTTCTTCTGTGTCCTTTTCGTTGGTTTGCCGGGTACTTATGCCGGACTTCGCTCTCTCGATGACTCTCTCGAACTTCCCTAGACAAGATGCTTAGTTTGCGGTGTGAATACTAGAAACTGGCTCAGGATGAGCTTCTTCTGTGTCCCTTTCGTTGGTTGCCGGCCTCTAGCCAGACTTCGTTGTCTTGCTGACTAACTCAAACTTCTCCGTTCCTCTGCAGTTATTCGATTTTATACTTCGCCACCCCACTGGGGGTAGGAGAAGGAGGGGGGTGGGGGGTTGAGGACGGCGGAATTAAGTCTCCTCCTCTAACGGTTTTTCTCAGAGCGGCTTTCACCTAGCCTTAACGACACCTTCTGGGATTTGGCCGACGCTCCTCTAATATCGTTTATGAAGGGAAATTAAATATCAACTCTTAAGGGATAATATTGCCGGTTTAACCAATGTTAGGCTCACCGGGGTCCGACATGTGATGATTAGTGCATTATGTGGTTTTGGGAGGACTTTCTCGTTATCCTCGAACCAAAGGGAGAGAAGGAGGGGAGCTAAGTAACAGGATTACGTCGCCAAAACGCCAGGACGTCGTGGTTAAGGAACAGGACCTCAGTTGTGAGGGTGTGATATCGATTTCCCTACATTCCTCCCTTCAAAGAGCTTAACGGGAGGGGGGACTCCAGTGAAAAACAAAAACAAATAAACAAACATCATCGACAAAAGCAAACTTACATGTCTTAGACCATGAGACAGATTCTTACGGTTAGCTGGGGCCAACCATCTAATTAACTTAATTTTCTTTGAACTCGGGCGCACACGCGCGCGCGTACAAAGGCCGGTGATCGACATAGGCCTCGCGAGCCTACTGGAGTACGTTTCACAACACCCACTTTAACGTACAAACAAACAAAAGAAACAAACCATCGATTACACACAAAAAAGGAGCCTGGCTCTAAAGTGGTATCTAGCCAGCTACTTCCTTACATTTCTAAACTTTAAGATCTTAAATATATACACAAAACACAAACACCAAAAAATGAAGAATGGTTTTAAGATTAACAGGTGCTGAAATAACCCTCGATGGGGTTTCGACTCAGGTTATACAGCGGCTTTATCTTATCGGCACCTTTGATATAATTAATATTAAAGTGGTGCTCGATGACCATTACTTTACCGCGCATGAGTTGGCCGTTCTGGTTATTGTGTCCACCCAAGTATGTCACAAGCTGGTAATGGTATTCCAATGTACTCGTACTACCATTTTTATGGCAACTAAAAAAATATAATCTTCCCATTATGGCTAGGGCGTCCTTTTGCATGGTTGCATACATGATGGGAACAGGAGTCCCATCATGATCCTTTACCAAGCTACACTGGGAGATCGGGTTTGGATTCGATCTAATGGGGTCGGGGAGAAGTTTCTTTACGGGTTTGTTAATGGGGGTGGCGCTCACGGCGACTTGGGGTTTTAATGGTAACTCTGTGCATGTTTCGTTCTTGGGGAAGACTACTGGGGGTAGGAGATAATCCTTATTTGCTTCTACCATCTGACCCTTTCTCGATGTCCTTTCTTGTGCGAGCATTCTTTCTTTTTCTTCTCTCTCTCTTCTCTTTCCGCTTGTGCTAGTTCTATTTTCAGTTGTATTCTTTTTTCTTCGTCTGTTTTTTCCTTCTTCGCTGCCTTCCCTCCCGGAGTGGAAGGGTCGGACCTACTTCCTGGGCCGTATCGAAGGCTTGGAGACTAAGCTCTTCGCCTACGTGGTTCTCACGAGAAGATAAAGTGGTCGGGACCGTGGACCTTTTATTTCCGGGCATCCGGGTGACTACGAGCTTAGCCACCGGATTTAGGGTGAGTTGCGTGCTCTGACCTATTGTACAATGAATTTGGTTCTTTGTAAAAAAATTTCAGATGCAAATTCAGCGAATTTGAGAAACAGTTTTGTTAAACACGATGCCATTTCTCTCTTTATAAACCACGAAATTCCCCAATTCAGCACATATGCGGGTATCTGCCTACCGAGTGAATAAAACAAACTTTTAGGTTAATGACCGCTCTCCATTTCCTCGGGTTTACGACACCCATATCATAACAACTTAAGGAATTTCGGGTGTCTACTTTTAACACTAAAATATCAATTGTTTCAGGATTTAAATGAACACACTATGAAATATAAAACATTTCGCGTTATTTATTCAACTTTTAGCACCGCTTAACTTCAGTGCCAAATGAATGTTTCCTATCTCTCAGTTACAGTCCAATAGATATCTAAACTTACATAATTTATTTTAAAAGTAGCTAGTACACAGAGTTTGATCAAGGCTGTCATCTTGACGTTTATCAGTATATAAGCCTAAATAACGAGCTTATCGAGACTTATTAACATTCGAAGAACAAATTACATGACAAGAAAGCAATCTCGTTTTTAGTTTCTGCTCACAAGATAGTAAAAATACAAGATGGTGCAACTGTTCCCCTGCCTGACAGCAATTTTATTACACGAGGAACTTACCTAGGTAATTATCGAAAATTAAGGACGTTCCACTTTGAGAGCTGCTACTAGGTAAGGTACCTACCGTCACCAGAAAGAACATCCGTTGCACCTGCCAGTGCTAAACTCTAATCTTTTAAAGATTATACCGAACTAGGACCGTTTGTGATGAAGAGACTAACCACTCTTTCACTGATGATCATTGCCCATTCACACTTGAGACCTTGCCTGTTGCTTTGATCTTGGTCAACCAATATTCTTGCAACAACGATTCACTTTGTGGGGCGGGGTTCATTGAAGCAACGGAAAAAAATCAGCAGTAGGCTTTGGTCAACCCACGTTACAGTCACAAAGTTCGGATGTCCAAAAAAAGCAGAAGAAGCCAACAAAAGTTGCTCGACGTTATTGATTCACATGTAAACACTCCCTCGTGAATGAGAATTAAGTTGATTTCAGCTTATAATTTCCTCCAAGGCCGATATAAATTCATGTTAAAGGTAAAAACTTTTTAAAATTTTGTGGGTCAGCCTCTAATTCGCAAGTGAGAATTTTTTTTGATAGGTGGAGCTTGTATAAAACGCTTTCGATGTCTATTGCATAATCCCAATGTGAGTAAATCACGGGCAATAAATTTGCCCACCCGAGTGAGGATTTTGTTTGTCCGTTCGATAAAGGATTCGATTTGCTTTACTCCCAGATCATCCGAGGTAAACTAACCACACAAACAAACACACCCAATCTAACTCATCCTTATCAAAGTTACCACCTGGATCATGAAATGTAAGTAGGTTAGTGAATCTCTCACATTCAGTTATTCTATTTAAAGACACGTATGAGGGAAGCCCCTAGAAACAAGGGTAGGAAATGGTTACATAGTATGGAATAATATTTTCTTAGAGAAAATATAGTGTCCCCTAATGAAAAGATTCAGGAAGTGAAACGTTTTATACCCCAATCTGAGGGTAATGCCCGCTTCCAAGTGAACACCCTTTGTTACTGTCTGCTGCCACATGAGACGGATTTAGAAATAATTGGAAGAGGTTTACAAACATGTAAGTTTAAACGTGACTGTACTTACTCTTCTTATTGTTCAATCTGCCGTGAGCACGGGCACAGCCGTGGGCAGCGCCTCCCGTTTCAATGACATTGGACCTGCCCCACTAAAATATAAGCAATATGCATCAAGGTACCCACTAGTAAACCCACAACCGCAAGTAAATACTCATGGCTCACCAATGCAAGGTAATAAACAAATAAACAAGGGAAACCTGTTAGAGACGTCAAATCTCCTGTTGAGGTGATCTATGGTATTCTTGTATTGTATATGTAGGGAACCTTTGTATACATAGACAGTCATGCTTCCACCTTAGCTGTATGAGGAAGTGCCCCACAGAATATCTTCCCTGTAGAGATATTTTAGCCGAAGCATTCGGAGCGAGCGAGTAAGCCTACCTTCTACCCCGATGGGTGATTAGCCTATTTACCCATCCAAAAGAATGATCTAAAGCAAGGAGCTACAAAGGATTTCGTAATAAATGGCAGCGTAAGGTTAAATATTCAACCTGCTTCACAATAAAGGTTGCTCGACTTTAGTAATAAAAAAATCGTGAAGGAATTTCTATACCTCACGAATCAGTTTCATAGAGTTACGTCGCCCAATTTTAGTTAGTAGACGTACCAATCCAAAAGTTTATTATTTGTGAAAAATATAGTTTTATTTTGACTTAGGCTGAGCGAGATATCCCTCAAAGTGCTCCATTATCGGAAATGACATAAGATTTTCGACCACTCTGTTACTAGGTGTAGATTTCTTGAGAAGAAACGCATGGGTGATTGACCCAACAGGAAACATAGTTCGCTGAAGTTATTGTAAATATTCTGGTGAACCTTGTGAGTCTGGGACAGTCGGTTCCGAATGAACAGAATATAATTTTATCTGGAAGAAATTGTAGGCCTGTTCAGCAAAGCGTAAACAAAGCAAATATTGACTTCCGTGGTTCGGATGCTTTTAAACCAATAGTTTTGAAATATGCATTTGTTCTTCAAGGCACTTGGACGGTGGGACTAATTCCAGTGAAATTTATTAGAAAATATGTATAAAAGAAATCCTGGTTCTGATTCGCGTGTAAAAACAGTTGATCCAAGTTCAAGAAGGACTCAAGGGCTCTTATTCCCAAAATGACATACAACTAGAGAGTTAGATGCAGGCTGCGCCAAGGAATATTAGTTTAAAAGAGGACAGTTAGGAAGGTGCAGCTCCAAATGTCGTGGTTTAGAAGAGGAGAGTTTTGAAGGTACTGCTCCAAAGAGTAGTAGTTTAGAAGAGGAGAGCCACGAAATTTATGTTCCCAGGAATTATAGATTAAAAGAAGAGAACCAAAACATTTGTGTTTCAATGAATTTGAATTTAAAATAAGAGAACAAAGAAAGCGCTGTTTAGAAGAATTCAAGTCTAAGGCACCACAAATTGAAGCATAAGAGTCAGCTTCATGCGCCAGGAACAAATGGTAGCAACCCTGCTCGTCACAGTACATGGCAGGTAACGCCTACTAAGCTCATCGACATGATGAGACATTAAACTAAAAAGCTCGCGACGTATTCGGTACCAAGCGGTCTTCGTCGAAAAGTTCAGGGGAGCGCTCGATCGGATGGCGCTGCGTCCCTCAATAGTGTATGATTCGGAGACGAGAGAAAATGACTCTATACCGTTGAAACATTGAGGGATAATTCCACGGCATGCAGCCCGAAGGACTGACCTGACCCCTACCATGTAGCGTGGGGAAGAACGAAACACTAGTCCGGTTGATGAGTCTTGACAAAGACTCTGACTCCTTCATTAGCACGTTCGTTCCAGCAATCGATACATGTCTAAGAAACCAACAGAAAAGAATCTCGATATCCTCAAGACTCGCAGGACCTATGGTGTCTCGGATATTGCGAACCAAGGGATATGAAGATTCCGTTAACTCAAAGGCATTTAGTGCACTTTGTGAGCACCTACGGATTACAAAGCATTCTCCGAATGGGCACGGCGCGTAATCTTAAGCGCCGAGTGTTATATTGCAATCAGCTCAACTGTGAAGTCAGGCCAAGTCCCCGGAAGAGCCATACCGGTTTCAAACAAGGGAATGATCGCGTGGAAGCCAACTTCTCCTTCAGAATCAGAGACATGTGTAAAACGGCACAGCTCCAGTGTAACAGTGTGAATAAATATATGAAGCCTCTAAGAAATACGATCGCAAAATTCCCGATGCTATAGAAGCTTAGAGAAGAAAGGCGTGGCGACAAATGTTCATATGTGGTATCTTTCATGGTGACGTCATGGGCAGTAACATCGTCGCAACTGGATTGTTAGTTACACCGAATTCTTGAAGGTATTTGCTTGCCCTGAATCCGAAAGGTTTAGAGCTTGCATGGGGTCTTTTGTTCACAGAGGCATCGTCGAGATTGGTTGCAAACGAAATGAGAGCCATTGCAACTAGGTAACACGCTGAACCTGCGTTTACAAGCGCATCAGGCAATGTGCATGACGTAAAGCGAGTGACATCTCTCCCGCCTCAACAAGAACGCTTTCTGTATGGGACGTGTGGGAGACATCAGTCGGTAAACGGAAATCTGTATAGTGAATCGAATACTATCCGCAATGGACATGAGTACTAAGTTAGTTCTAGAAGCACCCCAAGTGTTTAAAGCCACATATCGTAAAATCTTCATAGCGTGGAAAAAAGAGATCCCAAAGCTGCAAATGCGCATTTCCCAGGTGAAGCGTCGGTCGATTTTAGGACTAGGATTAGATGCGTGTCCACCAATTTTATGCTAGCGCCCATTTAGGAACATGTTCGGCTTGGCGTGATACCCACGACGGTGGTAGAGGTGTAACAACTTGGTCTTAGCCAAAGAAAACCAAATCTTGTGCGTTTCGGCATAATTAGAGACGTGGGTGTGAGCCTATTGGAATCATCGATCCAGGGTAGACATCGAAACCAAGCCAAAAAGATAGAAAATTCGTCTACGTAGAGATTGGTGAGGGCATCTGCTGGTAGTACCAAGATGATAAGCGATGCAGAGAAAATTCAATGGCCTCATCTACCAACCCAAACTCATCGAAAGAGATGAGTTTTAGACCATCATGTTCGATCCAGGCACCACTCTGACCTGGATCCTGGGACTGACCCTCATTCCTAGATTCAAGTTAGAATGGTGCCTAGATCTAGCATGGTGGTCATATTTTTTTTTAGGGAAGAGTGACTTCAGTCCTAACTTTTAAAAGGGCGAACAAACAAAAAGGCAAATATAACCTTTTGGAGTTTTTTTTCCAAGTATGCATTAAAAAACTGAAATTAAATGGATAAATATATGAAATTAAATGCATATACAATATCTTAAAACAATGGCTGACAAAGGTAGAAACTACCATGCATATTCAAGGTAGCAACCTTGAGTCCCAACATAGTCCAGTGAAGGCAAGCAGCTAATGAAAACGGTAGGAAACGGCTATCTGCAGTTCCTCTCAGTTATCCAGAAGTCTATACTGAAGGAAGTTAACTGAAGAAATTGGCCTATTTTGAAGGAGCTGTGGGGGTCTTCATTTGGAAGAGCTCCTCACTTGAATGGCTGTAGCCCTCTCAGTCACAGCTCTCGGAGGGCTAATGACTAATGACAGTGGAATGTGGCAATGACAGTTTTGTCTTTGAGGTTTAATGTGAGAACTAGGATGGCACCCTGAGGAGATAGAATCTCCTGAAGTGTTACTAATTGGCGCAAGAGCTACCGCGGAGGGTATTATTTTAACTTAGCAGTATATGAGGTGTCTGGTAGCCCAAACATCTAGGACTATTTTACTACTTCAGGTTTCATACATAGGTTCGTTACCTGGACAGGCAGGACCTCTTTTTGAACATATATTATACGATTCACAATCCTTAGATGAATCAAAGTGCGATCTACTATAACTAGCATGCTTGGCTGAGCAGGCAACCCTTTTATCAAAAGAGATGGGTGAAGTCGAAACCCCTTTACCGTTACCAATGGTAACTGAAGTCATAGGGGCGTTCTGTTTGACATTATTAGAGTTACAAGGAGTAACAAGGAAAGTAAGTACCCTAGGAGACCTTATGGTCCATTCAAAGAGGGTACCTTTGGACTATCAATCGACCAGGCACATGACTGCTCAATTGTTTTGCGTCCCTAAACGGCCACTTTTCAAGACTTTGTCTAGTCTTGACTTGAACTGGTCAACAGATTCACTGTTGACAACTTCCACTGAAAGTGCGTTCCACTTACCGCAGATACTGTAGGTGAAAAAGTTTCCACACAGATTGCGGTTGTAACGCTTCAGTTCAAGTTTGAAGCCGTGATTGCGCGTTCTGTTCTCACTCAGTGTGAAAATATCCCGGTAGTCAACATTGTCGAACCCTCGAAGTATTTTGAAGACCTCAATGAGCTGACCACGCAGTCTACGGGTTTCCAGCGAGAACAGATCTAACTTCTTTAGTCTATCCTCATAACTTTTATGTCGGATAGAGGGAATCAGTTTGGTTGCCCTAGCTTGTACGCGTTCCAATATCACGATGTCCTTTCGCAATGAAGGACTCCAAAATTGTACAGCATACTCCAGGTGCGGTCGGACAAGTGAGTTGTACAGTCACCGTACAATCTCCTGGTTCCAATAACCAAACTGGCGCTTAATATAACCTAGCATCTTTTGGGCCTTTTTCTCCGCCTCAATGCACTGTTTCGAGAACTTGAGGTCACTAGTGATTGTTACACCCAAGTCCTTCTCATTGTCGGTGGATTCCATAGCAGTGCCCTTAAGGATATACTGAGATTGAGGGTTTCTGTGGCCGATATGCATTACTTTGCATTTGTTCACGTTAAAAGGCATTTGCCACGTCTCCGACCACTCCCCAATCTTCCCAAGATTTTGCTGCAGGCGGGCAGTATTTCCATCCTTTGCAACGTTCATACCAAGCTTGGTATCGTCGGCAAATTTGGAAATTTTCGCAACCATGTCACCGTCCATGTCGTTGACGAAAATGATGAATAGTAGTGGTCCCAGGACAGAACCTTGAGGCACTCTGCTAGTAACGGGCACCCACTCAGAAGACTGTCCATTTACCACCACCTGTTGCCGTCTGCCACTTAGCCAGTTCTCGATCCAGCCAGCTACCTTTCCGTCTATGCCAAGCGCTCGCACTTTCCAGAGAAGGCGGCGGTGTGGTACCTTATCAAAGGCTTTCTCAAAGTCTAGGTAGACCACATCCACCGCCTTGTCCCGATCGTGCTCACTGAAAACGAAGTGGAAGAATTCCACAAGGTTCGTCAGGCATGACCGTTGCCTTCGGAAGCCGTGCTGGGAACTCCTCAGTAGCAGGTTTGACTCTAAATACGACGTCACTTTGTCCACCATGATGCTTTCCATGAGTTTACCGACTATCGAAGTCAGACTGATAGGTCCGTAGTTCGACGGTTGGTTACGGTCTCCTTTCTTGAAGATAGGAGTCACCTCCGCCTCACGCCAGTCTCTAGGAACGCATTTGGTCCGGATTGACATGTTAAAGATAGCGCACAGATGTTGTAATACTTCCTCGCACACTTCCTTCAACACTTTAGGTAAAAACCCGTCCGGTCCAGGGGACTTATTCGTCTTTAGGTCAACGATCTTTTTCTTTATTTCTCCTTCGGTGAAGTCCATTGCCTCCAGCTTTTCCCCCGAGTAGGAATCCATTGGCTGAGGAATGGGACCACACTCTTCAGTAAACACTGAAGAGAAGTAGTGGTTGAGGAGGTTATCATTTTCTGCATCTGAATGCTTTAATGTCCCCTCCTCATTCCTCAAAGGGCCAATCGTTCGACGGATTGGTTTACGGCTGTTCACATATCCAAAAAACTCCTTGGGATTCTCTTTACAGAGTCTCGCCACTCGGAGTTCCTCAGACCGCTTAGCCACCCTTATGCTGGACTTCACTCTCCTGGCTAGCCTCCGGTATTCGTCAAAGTCACCCGAGATCTTCGATTGCCGGTACACAGTTCTCTTCTCCCTAAGCAGTTGGCCGATTTCTCGATTAAACCACTTAGGTTGAACAAAAGACCGACGGGGGCATTTCAGAGGGATAAAACGCGATTGAAGACTCATGAATGTGGTTTTGAAACTGTTCCAAGAGTCTTCAACAGCCTCGCACTCTTCTAGCCTCGCGTCAGTCAGTCCCGCGCGTAGACCTGCAAAGCCTGCTCTTCTCAAATCGAGTTTCCTTGATTTACTAGTTGCAGGCTCTGCCTTGGGGACTTTGACTACAAATCTAATTAGTCGGTGGTCACTGCCACCGAGCTCTTCGCCAACAGAGAGGTCCTCAACGATGTCATCCTCAGAGGTGAAAACCAAGTCGAGGATATTGTCTCCTCTCGTTGGCTCTCTCACCCATTGAGTCAGGAACTCGTTGTTAGTGAACTCCAGGAGTAGTGCGTTCTCACCACAGGGTTCTCTGGTTTCCCAGTCAACTTGTGTGTTGAAATCACCCATGACGATACACACTCTGTCTTCGACAAGTTTTCCTAGTAGCTGGTACAGATCTCTGTCCTTTTCAACGAGTTGGGCAGGAGGTCTATAAAGCACCAGGGTCCTGTATTTGGCAGGACCTATCTCTAGGTCAACACCTAGTAGTTCATGGTCGGATACGATGTTGCAATCCGTCGAGTTGAGAGTATCCTTGACATACAACATCACACTGCCACCCTCTCTGTCTGGCCTATCTTTCAAGAAGAGCTGGTAACCGGGAATCGTGAATTCACCTTCAAAATCTCGGCTTGAGGTTTTTATTTACGACTCCGTTATGGCCACCATCTCCGGTTCTTCTGTTGCTATGAGGCCACGAAGTTCTAGAAACTTGTTTCTGATAGACCTCGCATTAAACAGAAGAACTTTGAAGGAGTCCCCGACTGTAGGACTCCCTACGCTCTTCCGTTTCCCGCTTTCTTTCTCTGTGGCGGGGTCACTCCCCTCTTTGTGACTTCAGAAAAGGTCGTTCTGGAGTAACACGGGTGTACTGGCGTACATCCTCCTTTACTAGGGGGCTGACACTTCTTTGGGTCCGCTCCACAACACCCTGGATCATGTTTGCGAGTTCAGCTTTCCCTTTAAAGGAAAGATGCACTCCGTCCCTTTTGTACAGGTCATTTCTCCCGTAAAAGGTGCGGTAGGGGTCTACAAAAAAGACTTCTTCCGCCGTACAAAGATCTCCCAGGCGTTGGTTTATGGAGACGTTCCTCGCGTGAGCATTGCGGGATGGACCTCGTCTTGGGAGTATCCCGACCACGACACGTCTGCGGGTTTTTAGCCCACAGTCGTCAACTCCTCCCATAACCGTGGTCAGGATCTTCCCGCTGGTGCCTACATTGCCTCCTCGTAGGTAGAGATCATTGCCACTTGCCATGAGGGCAACTACTGAGTTCTCAGAGATCTGAGATTTCTCAGCCTCCACCCTTATTTCTCCATTCACCTTTCCTGGAAGGCAGCTAACCTTCACACTGGTGCGAAGGCGGGCCGCTAACAAGGGTTGTAGATCCCGCGCTTGGGAGTCACCGATCACGATGACCCTCGCGCATTTGGGTTCAGAGGACAGAGGCTTCCCTTTCAGTATGGGCTCTTTCGATTCCTCTTTCTTCCACACTTTTTGGGTTTTTTCTTTTTTTTTCTTCGTTTTTTCTTCCGTTTCTACTTTCTCTTCTGTTTTATCTACTGTTTTTCCTTTCTTACTCTTCCTTTTCTTCTTTTTTACGCCCTGAGTAACCCCAGCAGCTGCTGGCTCTGGGACGTCGGATGGTTGGCCTATCTCTATCGACGCGGTGCATGAGGGCCCAACAGAGGAGCCATCCGCGTCGTTGGGAGTTTCTTGTTGCTGTTGCTGTTGCTGTCCATTGGTGGCTTTAATCTCTGCAATGATGGCTTCGAGATGACGGATTTGAGTCACATGCTCAGACTCGAGGATTTTCACCTTTTCTTCCCGCCGTCGTGTTTTTTCCTCAGAAGATTTAAAAAGTTCCTTAAGCTCCTGAAGTTCTGCCCTTAGGACGCAGTCCGTGCAGATACTTCCAGGGTGGCATTTTGAGAAACAACCCTCCGGAAAATCTACGCACCACTTGTCCTTTTGGCATGTCGAGCAGGTATACTTTAACGCACCAGGTCCTTTATTTCCAGTCATGCTGAACACTTTATATCTCTGAATACTTTGTGACCACTCAATAAAAAAGAAAGGGGTTGGTGAGTTCGCCCCACGTGAGTCGCTCCCGCCTATCGATCCGAGGGGTTTCGGATCTTTCAGAAGGCACGCTCCTTGTGCTGCTGTTCATCCGACCGAGTCGTCAAACCTCGGCGTGCCGTGGCTCCCAACCAAGCAGCACTGACGGTCCCCGAAGGGGCCATCGATTTCTCACCAGGTGAACAACGGAGCACACCCCGTACTAAACTCCTACTAGTTCCCTTCACGACGGCCAAGATCTCGGAGCAGCGTTCAGTGGATATCCCGCAACACCAAGAGACTCGACCCAAGGCTTTTTGTTGGCCTGGCAACCAACATGGGAACAAAGGGCCGTCACCACGGACCAATGCTACCAGAGGCACCCGTCAACGGTCACTGGGAATGGTCAATAATTATGCGCCAGGAAAGGGGTTAACGGGGCACTACCCTCATCCCATTCATCGTGCCCCAACGCCTAAGACCCCTCAAGTCATAGTCTCTCGCAACCAGTAAGCGTCGATTCGCGTTATTTCTAGAGGTTCCAAAGCCTCTCTTCTGACGCGTGAGGTAGCTGCCAGGTTCTTATATGTAGATAGATGAAAAAAGGCTAAGAGTGACATGATAGGTATAGGGGTTGTTTTTTGTTGTTTTTTTTTCTTTTTGTATAAGTAGAAGAAATAGGATTAATTTTTAAAAAAAGAGGAAGGATAGAGTAGGATAGAGAAAGACAAAGATGCACTTAGTCTGGAACCTAATTTCCGACCAAATCGACAAGGGAAACCCTGCCAGGGGTGCCAGAAGATAGGTACCCCCGCCGACATAGCTCGAAAAGTCAAGGGTACACACAAGCTCTCTTCCTGCGACAAGGGGGCGTACACATAATACCCTTATTTTCGCCGCACGCAGTACGAGAAGGCACTCAGCTGTTGAAAAATCGCACGGGGAGTCAGCGAGCCACAATCCGGTGTTGTAAAAGTGTTGAAAAGGATCCGAGAAAGTGGGAACATACAAGAGCGACCTCATTCTGGTCGACCCAGGGCCTCTACGCAACCTGAAGACAGGTCTAAAGGGCGCATGCACCTTCGGGATCGTAGCCAGATTAATGTATCCGTCAGGGCAGTCCGTCGCACAAGGCCTGAAGTCACGTAAAACCCGCCAGAAGCCGCTGATCAACCTTTAGCAGAAGCGACGTCGACTGGCTTGGACAAGTGCATACTGCAACTGGACTTTGCATCAGTGAAGGAGTGTCTTATGGTCCGACGAGTCCACGTTCCTATTGTTCTCGACATCAGGCAGCGTTAGAGTCCAAAAGAGGCCAGAGGAACAATGGAATCGAAAGTGCATATTACCACAGGAAAGCATGGTGGCCGCTCTGTAATGGCATGGGGATTCATGTCAAGTTCAGGGGTGGGTATTTTACCTGTTGGTATGGCACAATGAATTCAGAGAAGTACCAAGCTGTCCTGAGAGATTACATGCTGCCCACAGCCCAAGACTCTAAAAGATGACAGGAATGAGATTTTCCAGCAAGACAATGACCAATATCCCAAGTCTACGTCCAGAATACAGTGGTTTCGAGACAACAATATCACAGTGATGGACGAGCCACCTCAGTCTACGGATATTAATCCACTGTAAAACCTCTGGCAAGACCTGAAATAAGACGTAAGACGTGGTCAAACAGCCTCCAATGAGAAACTGAAGGCAACCATCACAGAAGAGTGAGCTAGCATCACACCGCTCAGTTGTCGTATCCTCCTGGAGAGCATCCATCGAAGAATTAATGCTCTCATCACTGCCAAGGGACTCTCGACAAGTATCTGAGCTTCCTGTATCAGTTTGGTTTTGCTTTAATTTTCACCATGCTTCATCTGCTAATCTGTTATCTGGCAAATTTTGAAGGGTTTTTTTATTCATGTTGATTGTTTGGAGCCTATATCACTTATTGCTATTAATTCCTCCTTATTTCATTGTTAAATCTATATTGCTATGCAACTAAAAACTTTACGACCCTGCATTTATCTAATTTCCTCGAATTTACGAGTGTCCGAAAACTTTTAGCCACGGCTGTATATATATACATAGGGTTTTCATATAAATCGATACAAATTGTACAATGGAAATTAAAATAAGTTGTCTACCAATGAGAATTTACACACAAATACAACGCTATATATAGTTACGAAATCATTGGAAATGGCAAACAAATTACCGCATTGACTTTGAGAGTCCGGTGTAAGATGTGAGGAGGTATAACGTGGCTTTCGCTGCCGACTAGTCCCAGAAACATTAAAAAAGGCAGTCAATTTGTTCTGTATGAACAGAGGCATTTCCTATGGTTCTTCGCACAGCCAACGATCATTCTGTCGGTTCACCTTCCTGTCCTTAACGAAAATTTTTCTCATCTGTGAAGAAGCGAAGAAAGTCGGCGCCTTCGCGCTTCATTTCGTTGGTGAGTGCCTTGAACAAGCTAACCTAAACGAGGCAGCCCTAGAGGAGATCGATAAGTAGCTTCAAAGGATAACTACATCGATTATAGAAGCAATCGATAATGTATCCCTAAAACAAGATAATACCTGGATCGATGGGATGAAGATGATCGCTCGGGAATACAGGGATGTGTTCGAAGAAGTACCTACGGAACTCCGCCTTTTCAGAAGCTACAAAAATTCACCCTGGAAAAAGTTTCTCAATAATATAATCACGTGGAACATCCTTTAATTACTACTCAACAACGAGATCAAGTATTTCGACCGCAAAGAAATATATAATTTAGTATTACGATTGAAATGGTGTAGAACAGAATGGTTACTATGTAATTGAGTGAATTTACTTATATATATATATATATATATATATATATATATATATATATATATATATATATATATATATATATATATATTCATTTTTACCAAAAATCACGAACTTTCTGGATGAACTTATATAAACTTATTTATTTTTGCTTTAAAGTGTTAATTTTATAGTTTTAACTTTTAAAAGCCCTCTTCCCCCCTATACACACCATTCCAAAGGCTAATTTTATTACTTTAGCTTCTTTTTTGTTGTTTCTTTAAAGGCTATTGAAGCCCCAAAAGAACAAACTTAAATTGTATTAATTTTTCCTCTACTCGGTCCTAATTTTGTCCCTGAAATGCATGTTGGCCTTCATGAAAATTAGTATGTTAACGTTTTTTATCAGACAAGGGTGCTCTCTTTGTCCCCAAGATTTCCTTGCACATAGAGTACAAAGGCCTCACTGTAGCTCTGGAGGGAATGGTTGTGTTGAACTTGATGAACAAGTCCACCCACATTTGCTCGCCCTAAATGGCAGCATCCGATACGTCTTTGGAGTTGATCTCCAGCCGGGTCTTAACCAAATTCTGGGTCTTGCCCCTATAGTGACCTGGGGCTCTTGCTGATTTCTTTAGGCTCTTCCTCCTTATTTCTGCCCTCACGTTTGCTGCTCACTTCGTTGCTACTGATCTCTCATGTTCAGAACTTTACCTTGCATGTTTTGCCTCAAATTGACCCCTTTAGTGTTGCCCTACTTCTCCAACCAGATGAGGCTAAACCTGGGATGGAAGGCGGCAGGCATTCCTCCTCTTTCAGAAGAAACTCAAATTTTTGGTCAAGCTCGCTGCCTGCCAAAGGTGCGTCGACCAAGGGGCTGCATTAGACGAGGTTCTTGGATTTCAAGTCTTTTAGCCTGAAAACCGTGACACCAACTCTTGATAGCAAAGGCGTAAAGGCTTGATCTTCCCGCTGAATCTTGTGGAGCGCTTTTGCAATAACTGACAACCTAGAAATAAAACAATGGATAATTATTAAATTTTAGAAATAAAGATTTATAGAGATAGTGTCGAAGAACAATAGTCTCAGGTGGAGTTCCACATTCTCACGTCGAGGAAAATGAGCATCCTCGTCACTTCAAGGTAAATACTGTCCATTGACACTGTAACGATCCTGCTGGTTTCAGTGCACACGTGCTTTACTATTTTTTTAATAGCCTATCTGGCGACAGCCTATTAGGGCAGGAGTCGCTGTAATCACATTAAAGATTAATACTAAGCTATATTAAAACAAAAACAAAGCAAACAAAAACAAAGTCATATAAACAAGCAAAAACAAAACAATAATAAAAAAGCAAGGAGAAGAAGGAAGCACGCTCCGGCGTCGAGGGAGGCCCACCTTCCCCCGCACAATAACATGCAACCTACAACAGAGTCATATAAAATGGAGGAGGCCAGCCTCCTCCAAAAAGTCATGCTGTCCACTAGTCTGTGTACAGGAACCCGTCCCGAGTACAAGGGGCCAACGGTAGCGACCCCGCTCGTCTCGATACGGGGTCAGGTAACGTGCGTGAAGATCACCCAGCCTGGGACATTCAACAAGAATGTGGCGAACCGTCCCAGGAACAACGCAGTCGTCGTAATAAGGTGCGGACGAACGCTCCATCAAATGGCGGTCCCTCCCGCGAGTCTGCCCAATTCAAAGACGAGAGAATGCGACCTAAAGCTGTAACGCCATGAGAAAAGTCACAGTGCAATGGCACGCATCTTTAAGTTACCCTCGGCCGTCTCCCATGTTCTTTGCCAATCAGCGTGGAGGGCTGCCTTGATTCTTGACCTGTAGACAGTGCGAGAAAAAGCCAAACGTTGATCTGGTCACCTATTCCTCGCGGTCTCTTTGGCTCGCTCAACGACACGCTCATTCCCTGCACCCATTCGCGGCAGCCGTCGCTTCACGGATGATGCGAACTATGGGATGTGGAGATTCTAATGCCCCGAGAGCACTCAAGGCGCGTTGTGAGTCGCTATAGACCACAATCCGGTCTCCGAACCGGGCATGTCGCGTAATCTCCCGTTCCGAGTTGTGTATTGCCACCAGCTCGGCCGTGAAGACAGACGTAATGTATGTCAGAACCCTACAGACTTCAAACAATGGAGATATGGCGTGGAAATCGACCCACTTCCTGGGTCTTGGAGCCATCAGTATACACTGGCGCGGATCCAGCCTGACACGGAGTGTGCTCCAAAAAGGCCGAACGTAATATTCCCGGCGCTGTGGAGGCTTTGGGAGCAGAAGCACGGCGACAAATGGTCAAAAGCGGTTCCCTCCAGGGTGGCAGCCTGGGTAGAACCAGAGGCTCCACCGGATCGAGAGCTACACCGAGCTTTCGAAAGTTTCCTAAACCTAAACCCAAAGGGCTTAGGGTATGACTACCGCCTCTCTGCGGCATAAGAACCATCCAGATCGGCTGTGGATGCAGTTAGAGCCGTTGTAGACTGAGGGAGGCACTGTACTCACACGGGCAGGCGCATAATGCACTGTATACAGTGCAGAGTGAGTGGCACCTCCTCAGCATCGGCAAGTGTGTAGGCTCTCAGAGGAGGATGTGCAGAAGGCAACGGTCGCCAGGATTTAGTGCGGGTCGGGGTGGAGCCGTGGCTGGCGGCAGAAGTGCACCACCTTAGTCTTAACCAAGGAAAACCGAAACCTGTGCGCTTCGAAATAGCAAGAAATGTGGTTCAATACCTGTTGGATTCGGGCATTGAACCAGCTGAAGCTCATTGGTGCTGTCCTCCTTTCGTAGGGCAGCTTTAGGAACCCTGGAAGACGCCCCCAACACAACCTTCAGGGGTGTGGCCTCCTGTGAGTTTAACGACTCTGTGCTGTCACGCGGCCGTTAAGCATTGCGTGAAACGGTCACGCTGGGGAAGGGGCTGCTTTTGGCCGAGGCTAGGTGTGAGCCCTTTGTGCCGCCAGCTCTACAAGGCAAGTGCCCGGGGTGAGTAGGACCCACATAAGGGTTCCGAATGGGCGCAGAAATGACCGTCCTCGTAGGCCTGGAGGGGCCAGGAGGGGCCAGGAAGAGGGGTTGCTTTTATTAAATTTTGAGACATAAGACATCCCAAGCAACGCCCGGCGCGCCAGGATCAAGTTCCTAGCCTCGCGAAATGAGAGACGATCCGTAAGTTTAAAGGCCAGGATTTCCCTCTCCAGGAAATATGCACCACATTGCTTCGAAGAGGCGAGTGCAGCTCTCCATAATTGAAACATTTGGCAGCACACGATTGGGACCTATCGTGTGCGGCCTTCAAACAACTTGCACAGACTTCTTGTAAACCCGACTTTGCACGTCTAATTAATCGATTCGTATGGCTAAAGCGGTGGCAGTGGTAGCACCTCCGCGGCATTGGCACGAAAGCCTTCACGCAGCAGCGATATCCCGGCACGCACTGACTCGGCGAATCTGTCATGGTCGTACGTGACGAAGAGTGTAGGGGTGGGTCTCGAGGCCCCTCCATGTTTTTCATCACACGTTCAAAAGTTTCCTCGTGTAGACCACTCCTTTTACCAAGTTAATGGTAGAGTGCGGCGTTATATTCAACTGCGTGCCATTAAGTTTCGGAAGGGCACTAATCTTGGCCACTTCGGAAGGATTCGATGCATTCGGCAGAAGGCCCCCGTCGACAAATGGGACACATTCGGCTCTCAACCCATCTAAGCTAGCTAATGCTCTCCTCTGATGGATCCTGTTGCCATTGACCAACATGCTGCCATCGGTGGAGCGAATAACCAGAAAGCGTTTGAACCCAGCGGGCTCAATAAGGAGCCCCGGCCTAATCGAGGCTCCGTTCAGCGCACTTGCGACTTTGGTTTTGGTCTGGGAGTATCTCGGGGCTGGTTGTTTGCCGAATGGCAGCGAACCCGTCCGTCCCAAGAACTCCCCGTGGAGTGAAAGGAACCTTTAGCTCTCCAAGGATTCTTGCTTCTTTGCTTTTGGGAAGAGGAGGGTGAGGAAGGAACCTGTTTCTCTCCATCGCTGGAGGAGCCCCTATGGCAGATGGACTGGTCTTAGCAAGATTTTTCTCCAAAATGGAAAAGGTCATAGCTATCAGACTGCCACCAGCCTAGGGAGAAGGTCCATCCTTTTCTACTGAGTCCTCAGGGCCACGAGCCGTCTGAGGAGAAGATTGCACAGGGGCGGACTTATGCTCGTTGTTTCGGACCGAACCTGGGTTCGACCTCATGGAACATCCTGCCGTCTGGGGTTGGGTCACCTCCCACGGATCCCAATGAGGTATCTTCCGTTCCAGCCAAGTCTCTAGCCGGTAAACCAATCTCCATCAGGGAAGAGAGCGGGGCAGTCACCAAGACCTCCCGCAATGTCAAGATGCTTGATTCCAGGACTTCATGGGCATGGCCGGAAGCCTCCCGCTTTCACTTGCGCCCCTAAAGGGGTCGGCCCTATCGAGTGTCTCACACCGGAAGTTGGTGATTTTGGGCCGCCTGCCTACTCTCTTGGCAGTCCCCTGGGCTAGAAGAGTTGAGTGCTCTCCTGGCTTAATTTTTGAAGATGGATCTGCAACTATATATCTTCCACACGTCTTACTTCCTCTAGTTTCAACACTACCTTTACAAACTCGTTGGTTTTCGCTTTAAGTATTAAAAAAAGTGGTAGGATTTGTGAACGCCGAGTTCGAGCCCTGTTTGCGCTATGACCTCAAGCTGAGAAAAAGCTCCCTCTGATTGACGTTAATGTCAACTGGATCCTTTTCTGCTCATCTAACGATCCCCTTGGGTAAATTAGAAAGGAGATAAAGGATAATACTCCAGCTCAACTCTAAAGTGGCCTCTAATTCATATTTTTTTTAAGTATCCCAAGACGGTTACTTGGATCCCTAATCATTTCCTAATCATTTTATTTCTATTTTGTTTAATTTGTTCTTTTTTCCTCTCACGCTTGGACAAGCCAAATTACTTGATGGCGTTAGACACCCTCTCAATTACTCCATCAGCACAAAAACATATACATTTTAATAAAGGTAATTTTTTAAAAGTATAAACTGAAAATACCCAGAACAATAGAGAATTTCCAAGGTGAACAACGTATCACAAACCGAACAAAATGAACATTATTGAACTCCTATGGGGGTATAAAGGGTTATAGGGGCATCAATTTATAGGGGTGACAAGTAGATAGTGGAGGTGAATTAATGAATGATATCCAATAAATGAATTATCTCACTCCAAAGATGAATTCTTCGCAATGTTCGTATTTTGGTTGGGCTTACCGAAGGTTTAGGGTAATCGAGGTAAAGAAGGACGTTGCAAAAATATATATATTATTCTAATATTGGACTATAACGGGGCAAACGGCGGGTCACGAAGTTACTTTGCGGCCGACTGGCAGTCTATATATACTCAAGGCGAAGTATTAAATTCTGGAGTGACAAGACTTGGAGATTTAAAAGGGTTCCGTAAACGTTAATACGAGAATGACAATAATAATGCTTAATTCTTTACTCTCTATTCCTCTCATTGCTCGCCCATATATATTTTCATTTCCAGGGGGGCGTGGCCGAGATTCGACTCCGGGATAAATCTGTCGTCGGGGGTCATTATTTTCATGCCTTAAGGGCGGAGTTTTGAACGGCTGTGTATCACAATTTGCTTACATCCCCCAGCTAATCCAATTATTCTATGACCCGATTTTACAGAACTGTTATAATTTCCTTTGGTTGAACTTTGTGTTTACTCAGGTGTTCCTTAGACTTTCGTCTTCTGATAATTTTAATTTTATCAAGAGACGTGAATTGTTTGTTTATTAGTTTCCTCTTGCCGACTTAGGAATACTGACCTTTTATTCCGTTTCTCGCGTTCGTTCTTTTTTGTATTTCCCGCGCGTTGAATTTAATAAGACCACCGCGCGTCCATTTTGTGGAGTTTCTTGCTGGGCCTATTGAATCCTGCAACTTGGTGCCAGTAGCCTACCTGTGGGGGAATTCTACGTGGAATTTCCTTTCCAGCACGGAAGTGACGTCCATGCGCTAAAGAAAATTCTAGAATGTGGTTAGGCTTAAGTTGATAAGCCTCCACCCCATCCACAAGCACTAGCCTCGAACCGCGTCCACCTCGGACCACCTTTTCGCAGGTTAGAATCGCATGGGCGTGAAGGTTCGAGGCCATTCGAGAGTAGCGCTGGCCAAACACCCCATGTTTCCCCCACCCCTGCGGTGGGAGACTCGGATATATAGGGCTCATCTTCCAGGTGGGAGATACAGAATTGAGGAGTCCCGCTAGGATCCAAGAAGCATTCCACTAGTTCCAAGTCAGGTGCTTAACAACGAAGCAAAGTGACGGCTGAACTGTTTGTGTGTTGGAATTAGCCCAGCCAGTGAGGTAATTCCATTTTACGATCGCCACCGAGCGATTTTTCCAACTCTACTCATCAACTCCTGTCGAAGCCCTCCTCGCTCCTTCCTCGTCTTCAGGTGGCCGAAATACTCTCCCCTGGAACGGACGTTGCCCCCTTTTTCCTTGGAGAACCGTTATCACGTCAACTCTCCGCTCAGAAGCTCTGAGTGCCCTCGCCCTCACGTTTATTGCCTGCAGAACCTTACCCTGAAGTCTCACCCGGAATCCTCCGTAAGCCAACCCCTCTCCCCCTTCAGCAACCCATTTGAGTTAATCCTCCCCATTGGAATAGTCTCCTTCTGTAACGCATTAATTTCTAACTTCAGAGTCTAATGCATGACTCTGCAATTTTCCCCTCATTTACCAATTTAATTTTTTCCATTGATTCCCTTATTTTATGTAAATAAAATTATATTTTTGTACATGCCTCTTTAAATAACCTTGAGCTGTGCCATCGCACAAATTTTACCTGACCTCGTTTTGCACTCTATTCTGGCTCCTCGCGCGTCGAAACTTGTGGCGTTCCGCCCCTTTGTCGGTTCGCCTTTAAGTTATTAGTCCCTTCCCCCATAGATATAATATGGTATTGATATATTATCATGTCACACCACGACGTATATATTTATTAATATACATATTATATAATTTTGGTGTCAAGTGTGTTTGGGTTTTTTACGAACCCGTGTCACTTTAATTTCGACATTAGAAATTCCCTCATTATTCACGTCTATCCTTTTATTTTAATTTTTGTATTGTACTGGCAGAAGGCAAGTTTAACTTAATTGAAGAGCAGTGGAACTTTAACTATTTAGATTTTGTGTTGGACCCCAGGTAATTAATTTTTTCTTTATTGTGTTTGAATTTTGGAGACACTTCTGGTTATTAATCCAAAAGAGTTAAGGTCTTTGGTGTCCTAATTCCGGTAGGCCTTCACGAATATTCAAGTATTCGTTTCATGTGGGTAGTGTCCTAGCTCGTTCGCGTGTCAGTGTTCCCTCAGTTAACTGCGTAACAATGTCATCCTTCGAAAAATTCAAGAGTCAGGGTGAAATGTTAGGTCTTTCGGGCAAAGACCTGCTAAATTACGTACAGGAAGAAGAGAGGAACGAACGGGCAGAGCGAAGGGAAGAGGAACTAAGAAAAACGGAGATGGAGAACAAACTGAAGATGGAACTGGAGATGGAGAAGAACAAAATGGAGATGGAAGAACGTGGACAAATTAGGCAGCATGAGCTGGAAATGAACCGAAATCAAATGGATTCTCAGTCCATCGGTTTCCGGGCTAAAATTCCCCAAACTACTTTAGTCAAACTTCCCGCTTTTAATGATGGAGAGGACTTTGGGTCATTTTTTACCCATTTTGAGAGAGTCTTTCAGATCAATAGATGGAATCTCGAAAATGATGGCGTCGCTCGCTTACTCCCCCTCCTAAACGCCCAGTTAAGGGATATCTTCGTATCCCTTCCCCTGAAAGCAACTTAGGACTATTCCACGTTAAAGCCCGAATTGTTAGCTGATGTTCATATGAATTGCGAATTCTACCGCTCCCGATTCCGCCAGGAAAGGATCCGTCCTGGTCAAATATTTCGACAACACGGGTACATCCTCCAAAGACACCTTCAGTGTTGGCTGGATGCGTGCAAGATTTCCCAGGTTTACGAGTCCCTTCTGGACTTCTTCCTTAGGGATCAGCTTTTAGCTGCCGTGGCTCTCGAAATTCGCGCCTTCATTAAGAATAAACGTTGTGCCACTTTCAAGGAATGCTTGGAAGAGGCCGATGTCTACGCGCGTAGTCACAATTTACACCTTAAGGATGTTAAAAAGGCTCCCCAATCGCCCCCCAAAACTAAATTTGATGGTCTTAAGGCCCCTCCTAAATTGGTTCCAAAATTTACCAAGGTTCCTAGTCCCTCGAAGCCAAGAAACTTCCATCCATCTGAACACCGAGACGTTAAGCCCCTCGTTTCTTCTCTCCCGGTGGTGCCGTACCAAAAGAACCCAATCATCTGCTACACCGGTGGAGTTTCCGGCCATTACCGCACGAACTGTCCTCAAAACTCCCGATTCGCAAACTCTCAGTCCCATCAATTGCCCCAAATCTGGGCCTCCCCTGGTCCTCCGTCGCCTCAGGAGACCCCCAATCCTCCCTCGCCCGATAAAGTTCCGGACCATCCAGTAAACTTCCTCTTTAATGAGAACAAACCTGGTGGATTGAAATTCAAGAACATAACTGTGAACGGTTGCCGAGAATCCACCCTCGTCCATGACACCGGGTGCACCTGCATCGTAGTGTCTGAGGACCTACTCCCCCCTGTTGGCCCCGACCACAAGAAATTTGCGGTGGTCCACGACTACCTTGACCGGGCCAGTCGTTTCCCAGTAATTCGTTGTCACATCGAGTGTGACTATATGTCCGGTTATGCCGAAGTGGCAGCGGCCCCAATCCAGTTTTGTTCGGGCAGAACCCCGTAATCCACGACCATCCCGTGGTCTAGTCCGTGGTTACCCGTACACAGGCAGCTCTGGAATACCATACACCCGTTCCCCTGGAAACCCCTATCGACCCTGAGTTCCAAGCCCTCCGGAGCGACAGGTTTGCCCGCCACCAGAAGGAGTGCGCAACTCTCCTTCCCCTTTGGGAGAAAACTAAAGCCCTCAAGCGACAGTTCACCCGAGGTAACAAACGAGTGTCGTTTCTCGTAAAGAAGGACTTATTGAGAGGTATAAGACCTACTTTGACCTTAAGTCACGAAAACGAAAATTCAAGCCTGGCGTGGAGGTGCTGGTACTACTTCCCACGGAAAGCAACCAACTCCTTAGCCAGTGGAAGGGACCCTACCCGGTCCTCGAGGCTAGAGGACCCGTGGATCACCTCATCCGTACTCCGGCGAGAGCGAAGGTTTTCCACGTGAATTGTATATATTATCTCATTAATGTTCTTAATAATGATTTTTGTTTTTTGGTCCACTAAGTTGTTTAGTCTTTAGTCCCATATTCGTGCCTCCATTTAATTTCATCCTTCTGTTTTGGTTCCACTGAAATCTCTCCAATGTTCTCCTGTGATTTTTTTTTTTAAATTGTGCTAGTTAATTGTCTCTAGAATCGACCCGTTTAAGGCTTATGCTCGTAAATTTCCCGCTAAGCTCAGATTCACGTTTTTTTTTGTGTATGTACACCTGTCGTAGCAGGTCAGAATTTCCCTAAACCCTTGATAATTCTAGTTCAACGGGTGGGATGATCCTTTCCTACGCAACTGATCTGTAAAGCACCATCCTTCGGATGGGAGATGTGTGGGGGAATTTCGAATTCCACGTGGAATTTTTTTTCCAACACGGAAGTGACGTCAATGCGCTAAAGAAAATTCTAGAATGTGGTTAGGCTTAAATTGGTAAGCTCTCCCCCCCCTATCCACAAGCGGTAGCCTTGAACCGCGTCCACCTCGGACCACCTTTTCGCGGGTTAGAATCACCTGGGCGTGAAGGTTCGAGGCCATTCGAGCTTAGCGCTGGCCAAACACCCCATGTTTCCCCCCACCCCTGCGGTGGGAGCCTCAGATATATAGGGTTCGTCTTCCAGGTGGGAGATAAAGAGTTGAGGAGTCCCGCCAGGATCCAAGAAACATTCCACTAGTTCCAAGTCAGGTGCTTAACAACGAAGCAAAGTGGCGGCTGAACTGTTCGTGTGTTGGAATTAGCCCAGCCAGTGAGGTAATTCCATTTTACGATCGCCACCGAGCGATTTTACCTACTCCACTCATCAACTCCTGTCGAAGCCCTCCTCGCCCCCTCCTCGTCTTCGGGTGGCCGAAATACTCTCCCCTGGACCGGACGTTACCCCCCCCCCCTTGGAGAACCGTTATCACGTCAACTCCCCGCTCAGAAGCTCCGAGTGCCCTCGCCCTTACGTTTATTGCCTGCAGAAGACATCCGTGAAACCTTACCCTGAAGTCTCACCCGGAATCCTCCGTAAGCAAACCCCTCTCCCCCTTCAGCAACCCATTTGAGTTAATCCTCCCCATTGGAATAGTCTCCTTCTGTAACGCATTAATTTCTAACTTCAGAGTCTAATGCATGACTCTGCAATTCCCCCCTCATTTACCAATTTAATTTTTTCCATTGATTCTCTTATTTTATGTAAATAAATTTATATTTTTGTACATGCCTCTTTAAATAACCTTAAGCTGTGCCATCGCACAAATTTTACCTGACCTCGTTTTGCACTCTATTCTGGCTCCTCCGCGCGTCTAAACTTGTGGCGTTCCACCCCTTTGTCGGTTCGCCTTTAAGTTATTAGTCCCTTCCCCCATAGATATAATATGGTATTGATATAATATAATGTCACACCACGACACTACCTATTACATAAACCGATCCCTATAGTACTCCCCCGTTAGTAATGGAGTGGGTGAGAAAGTAGCGTATGACATTACATAAGTAGATACATATGAAATACATATTTTTGGCATACCTAATGTCTGACAGCATCTTAATATACGCACAGGGCATCAATATTCACATAAGTACATACAATTGTGTTCGAAGCGGGCCTATTCATTATGCCATATTATCTCTTTTACAATTTAGTTCTATTCTTTTTAGATTGTTATACAAATTATGATTACAACATTGTACAACTACATAATAAGACAGGTAAGAAAGCTATAAAGGCAGCGAGGCGTGTATACTTTTATGCCTCTTCCTCTTTCTTTAAATGTTTCGCTACAATAATGCCTACACAAGGATTAGAAATACATGAACGACGAATCCCTGCAAACGGCTTGTCGTTGTTTTCGGAGCCGTAACAAGGTTTGATAGAGTTCCCAACACTCATCTGTGAGGGTTCAACAAGGAGCCTATTCTGCCTTGCAACGCATATTTCTTACGCCATACATCGACGAAAATTATACAATATAACTTGTCAGAGATATATAACATTACTATTTTATATCATTATTTATATGAATATATTGTGTACATATATATTATTCACCCAAGGAGTTATTTTTATTCAAGAACACCGCTATTTCTTTCATTTTAGATTATTCGTATACGCGTACCAATTACAAGCCTTTACAGAATTCACATGAAATTGATCTGCGAGGCTTCATACTGAATCTATTTCGCCTTGCAATGGACGCTACAAGGTTTGCGCGTGCTTACAAGAACACTTTACTTGTAGCTCTACTGAACTTAAGCATACTGAGTTAACCTTTAAATTAATACATACATGGACTATGTAAACTAACAGGAGTTAACTTTATATTAACAATTTACCGACTTTGTAAATTATTAAATTGTTCGGACTGATATCCTTCGCACACGACCGGACATATAAAAAAATACGGAATTTGGAAAGTTAAATTGATCATCACTGGAACACAACACTCTCTACGCTTGTTATTAATAAGTTTAAAAAACTGTACCTCAACTGGCATCATTTTGTTCCAGTGTTGATTGCAGTGGTCGAGCGTGTAGAAATGCGTTCTTCCACCATCCTTACTGCAGCTCCTTCGAAAGGGTAGGACAACGATGATGGAGATAGCCAGGTCCTCTTCTTCTTGGGCTCAGAGTGGGCTTGGGATTGGTGTTCTTGTTGGTGACTCTCGTATCCCTTCGTCCTGCTTGGCATCGGTCCGTTGTAATGGCCGCCGGAAGACGCTCGACGGTCTCAGAAGGACATTGAGCCAATACGTGGAAAGGGTTAGTCTCCTCTTCTCTAATTTCGGAGATGTGAAAATGGGCCTCAACAATTTTGAACCAACCTGCGACTGCTGTTTCAGTGAAGATGGGCGTCCTGATGTTGATAGCTTTTATGAAGTCCCCTTCACCTTGTCTTGTCTGACGATTTCTTGTTGCGTCCATTTCTTCTATACCTCCACTTCCCGGTCGAAAACGAGGGGTAAGCGGCACGTCACGAAGTTACTTTGCGGATGACTAGCAGTCTATATATACTCAAAGTGAAGTATTAAATTTTGGATTGACAAGACTTGGTGAATTTAAAAGGGGTTCGGTAAACGCTAATACGTTTATGGCAATACTTAATGAAAATTATAATGCTTAATTGTTGACTCTCTATTCCTCTCATTGCTCGCCTATATATACAGTTGCATTTCCAGGGGGGCGTGGTCTAGATTCGACTCCGGGACAAATCTGTCGTCGGGGCTCATTAGTTCCATCCCCTAAAAGCGGAATTTTGAACGCCTGTGTATCACAATTTGCTTATATCCTCCAGCTAATCTAGCTATTCTATGACCTGATTTTACAGAACTATGTTATAATTTCCTTTGGTTGGACTTTGTGTTTACTCAGGTGTTCCGTAGACTTTCGTCTTCTGATAATTTTATCAAGAGACGTGAGTTGTTTGTTTATTCGTTTCGTCTTGTTGACTTAGGTATCTTAACCTTTTCTCCCTTTTCTTGCGTTCGCCCTATTTGTATTTCCCGCGCGTTAGGATTTAATGAAATCATCGCGCGTCCATTTTGTGGAGTTTTTTTCTGGGCCTATTAAATCCTGCAACTTGATGCCAGTAGCATTGCTATTACATAAATCAATCCCTACACTTCAAAGTTGGGTTTAGGGCACCAAAGTTTGGGAGGAGCTAGTTGGCTATGTCGAGGAATAGGTCACCTCCCTAGACAATACGTCTATATATACATATATATATATATATATATATATATATATATATATATATATATATATATATATATATATATAAATAAATATATATATATATATATATATATATATATATATATATATATATATATATATATATATATATATATATATATATATATATATATATATATATATATATATACATATATCCTCTAATGTACGTACGCATCTTTCGCTACGTACAAGTACGTTCACTTCGTAAGAGTAATCCGTTGATTACGAGGTATAAGAGTGTGATTTACTAAAGGGGCCGATAGCGTTTAATGGGTTTGCCAAGTTGCAGTTCAAGGGTATATTTTAAGAGTGAAAACCAAAAATATAATTTTAATAAGTCACTAGTTAACATATATATAAGTAATGTAAATAAGGACAATCCTGACAAAATATAGATTAATTCGCAATCACGTAACGTTAATTACTCGTTAATCAGCTTTTAAATGAGATACTATAAATCAGTTATACAGAGGGAATATTTATATGTCGGGAGATACAAGCAAAGGTCGTTTTACCTTGATGGGGTCAGCTCGAGGAAGGAGAATCCTTTAGCGAGTCGACACAAGGAAATGGAGGCGGACAATGGACGTGACTCTCTGCCCAATATCCTGATGGTGACTAAGATGAAGGGGGGGTAGGACCGGAAAACAAGTTTACGATCTTCCTTGAAGACGAACGATGAAACCTCTGCTCCAGAGAAGTGCAACCTACAAAAATCGAGACTCTGACGCGGCTCGGCACGAAGTCTCACACCGGAAACTGGAGGTCCTTGAGGGGGGATTTCAGATGAGACGAGAGGAATTCCGGCTAATCCTTCAGGGACGAAACGATTCGAGGCTTGCTCTGAACAGAGTAAGCCTTCAAAAAAAGAGATGGATCTGCCTAGCGAGATCCAACCTCGAGGGTATAAGCGAATACCAGAGACTTGGGGAAACAGACACACGATATGAACCGAAGGTGACAGGTTTTCAAACTCAATCTGCCGATATTTTAAAACCCAGGGTATTTATATGACAGCCATTTTTGGGGTGTTTCTCTTCGTTAGCAGACTCAGACGACTGGCTGCCCACTTCTGGTGGCCAGATGGATTAGCGTTTGTCGCCTGACCCAAGTCTTAATGGCTTTTACGATGTGGGTGGGAAACTTTCGACTAGCACTTTCTCGACTAAGGAATTAGCGCTTCCTCGGCGAGGTAAAAACTTTTATCACACACAACTTAATTAACTGTATCTGTGAGGCGGCTGACGGATATTCAATTTTTTTCTTTTTTTTCTCTATTAGAGTTCAGAGATTGCTCCACGTGGAGTTATACTTAGGAAACAGAGAGAGGGAAGGAATTAAAGAAACAAATGAAGGGGGTATTCTTGTTGGCGTCCCTTTTCCTTACATGCTATATGACACCAAAGGCTGAGAGGAAATAATTGGCTTTAGGGCATCAAAGGTTGGGAGGAGCTAGTTGGCTTTAGGGCACCAAAGGTTGAAAAAAGCTAGTTGATTTTAGGGCACAAAAGGTTGGGAGGAACTAGTTGGCTTTACGGCACCAAGGGTTGGGAGGGTCAAGATTGCTTTTATAAACTTACAGAAATTGCTAAAAGTTGCCATTATTTTCCCTTGATCTGCCCTTTGCTTATAAAACAAAGTTCCTTTATTTTTATCTCTAATTAATAGAAAGAAACGAAACCCTACGAGGGAAAAAGGTAGAGAGGAAAGAAGTTCTTAAAGAAAGGATTGGAGGTATGAGAAGTGAATATGCATGAAAGATACATATCCCCAGTGGTCAAAACACACTATTTTGGCCACTCGAAACCGGGTAGGTGCGCAACTCTCCAGAGCGCGCACAACCTCAGCTCTAAAATCCACCAACTAAACGGAACTCTGAAAACACACACACACTAAAAAAAACGTGAAGTTTGCCTTAACATAAAATTGATGGAGGAAAATAAAAAAAAATAGATTCTGCCCAAAACCGACGTCAAATACTCTTCCTTGAAGCTATATATATTAAAGAAAATAAACCAAGGTTAAACATACAATTCAATTCCACCGATTGAAGCCTGCCAGCTTCCTTCAAAGCCATTCTTGCTTTCTCGAAGCTGGTAGTTACCAAATCAGTCCAAGTGGCTGAGGTTTTGACGCTTTTCTTCGCTGGTTGAAGGAGGTCGTTGAGTGGCTTTCGAGTAGTTGCAAAGTTCTTGATAAACCTGTAGTAAAAGTTGACCATACCATGGAACTGACGGAGCTTGCGTTGAGAGTCAGCACGGGGAAAAGCAGTAATGGCTTATGTCTTCTCTGCCGTAGGGCTAAAGCCGTTCGCACTAATATGGTGTCTAAGGAAGTCAAGTTTTTGGACACTAAGCAGGATGAAATCGAATCCCATATTCCTGAAGACAGGAAAATACAGCTTCAACATGGATCTGGTGTTCGTCGGCCGAAGAGCTGGCAATCAGAAAGTCATGCATATACGCTAAACACAAGGGTAATCACCGAAAATATCGTCCACGAAGCGCTGGAATGTCTGGACAGCATTGCGGAGACCGAACGGCATGCACAGCCACTCGAACAGCCCGAATAGGGTGGTGGTGGCAGTATTGCAAACGTCAGCTGGCTCGACGGGAATCTGGTGAAAAGCTTTGAGAAGATTGTGCACCCATTTAGATTGCCGTAAAATCCTGTATGTGTGGAACGGGATCCCTGTCGGGAATGTTAATGACATTGAGAACGGGAAAGTCACCCCACGGGCGCCAGTCTTTAGTCTTCTTGGTTATCATGTGAAGCGCTGAGAACCAATTAGTCTTGGAAGGTCTGATGATCCAGAGATCTAACATGCACTGGAATTCCTCCTTCGCTTTTTTTTTAACCGTTCCGGGGGAGGCCGTCAGATTTCGGCTTACACAGGAAGTCCGGTGGTGGGAATCTGATGAGTCACTCTATGCTTGACCTCAGTGGGCTGGCCCACCGGAGTAAGGACTGCAGGGACAATTTTTTCAAGAGGCTCTTGAACGAAGTCGATGGCTCAGATTCCTCTGAGCTCATGAAAGCACGAGAACCAAGTGAGGTATCCTGATCTACGAGGGAGTTTTTTATAAGGTCGACAGAAAGCTTGAAGTGCCGGAGAAAACAACGCCTAAGAAGGGGCTGTAGACCGCTGCTACGAGGAAGACCCACTTAAACTTTCGATGGAGACCAAGAGAAAGTGGCTTCAGCTTAGGTATTTTGGTTCCATTTACTACAAAAAGTTACTGGATAGGAGTTCTTCTGCACGCCTGAAGGAAGTAGGGTGACTTCAGCACCAGTATCGATGAGAAAAGTGAGTTTCGTCGAAGGATCTGGGATGTGGAGCAGTTTGGAGCCCAAGTGCCAAACGAGTGGTACTAGGAGCGACCGGTAGCCTAGTTTTCCGATTTGTGTTGACATGGGGAAACGCATTTGCGAGCGTTTCCACAGAATTTGGCATGGTTAAAAACACAGGGAAGAGCTTGATCGTGTCTTCTAACACGATTTCGATCGGGATCGAGACCAAGGCGCTAGCTCCTCAATTTATGCTTCCAAACGTGTGATTCGTTCATTAGAATGGCTGGAGAGTAAAACCACTTGAAGGGCGGAGGCTTCGACCATTCGATCAGCCGTGTCGGCCAGCTTTTCCGCGTTTGTCGTGGAATATATCGCGGCGAGGATGCTTTACTTGGAGTGAGGAACATCTGTAGGAAAAGCTGTTGGAGGAGGGGCTTGTCGAAGGCATCCGTTTGCGCACCAAGAAACTGCTGCATGTGACAGAGCAACTGTGAAGGCTTCCGATCCCCTAACTCTTCTTGCGAGACGAGTTATCTCAGGCCCTCGGCTTCCAATGTAGCCATTTTTTGAGATGAAAGCAGGTTTTAAGTCCGCATAAGGCGACGAACTGGAGGCCAAAAAAAACACGACGTCCCTGACCTCAATGATAATCGACGATGATAGCGAACTGATGATGTAGATAAACTTCGTCTTGCTGGATGAAATTTACGCTATATTGAATTGTGATTCATCCTGGATGAACCACAGTGTAGCGTCGGAAGATCAGAAGGTAGGCAGTTTGATGTGAGTGAAATGTGCAGTCGCCTCAGCCATAGTGTTAGTACTGGCCTGGAGATCACCAAATGTAGGTGACAGACAACGAACGAGCTTTATTTTGGGCTCGCCGTATTTACTTCGCTAGGTTCTCTGAAGGAAGCCAAAATTAGAGAAACAACGTGCTGGTAGCATCCCATATTTAGTCCGCTAGGCTCGCTGAAGGCAGCCGAAGTTAGAGAGCAGACGTGCTAATAGCACGCCGTATTTAGTCCGCTTGGCTCTCTGAATGCAGCCTAAGTTAGAGAGCGAAAGTGCTGGTAGCACGCCGTAATTAGTCCACTAGGCTCTCTTAGGGCATCCGAACCTGCAGAGCGAACGTGATAGTAATACGCCGTATTTAGTCCTTTAAGCCGCAAGGAAATGGTTAGACCAAACGCTTTTTAAGGCGCCGTATTGAGTCCGTTAAAGGTAGAGCCATGTCACTCCAGGGTCACCAATTGTAGGGTTCTACTAAAGTTAAAACCAAACATGACTTTTCGCACTTATTTATTAACATTACATAGGTTATTTTATTTAGGAAAGATACGAAAAGAATTAATAATATGCAAATATAAGATTAGGAAATATCAAAATAATTCTAAATACAATAAATGTGAATTACACTTATTTATTGAATAAAACGGCAATGTTTGAGGAGTAACTAAATACTTTGGGGAAAAATGCTATTTAAAGAGTAAACTGTAGAAATTTACATTTTTATGGGAAAAAATGTATACATGCCGCTACAATAGGAAGTTACCATTTTTCATTTAGTCCCTTTACTAACAACCACCTTTAAAATATATAATTTAGTATCTGTACGAAATAAAAAAATATCAACAAGGCACAAATACAAAAATGTGAACCTCTAGTAGTACACACATTTCAACGCATACAAATAGGCTTTCACACACTACTAATCCCATATGAGAGTCGCTTCAAGCCACGATTTCCCGAGAGAACTTCCTTTCTCATGTTAAACTAAAAAGGCCACGTTAATTTGTTCAGCAAGCATAGTTCTAACATCGAATTTAACCTAGTTCAGTTCAGTCTCATTTACATTCAGTTCCAAATCTTAGACCATTAAATTCGCGGCGAAATTGTTTTGGGGCTAAAAGATTTTATTTTCATATTAAATGGTCAGAACTCACTCTAGCAATATCAGTTGTACAGGTTTTACGGATTCTACAGGCTGCAAGTAGACCATGACCACGAAATGATTATGGGATACAACGCAAAGGGACAACAATCCTCACATACACAAAACATCGAAGATAACGGTAAGACTACTCAACCCACCTAACATTGACGTGGCCTATAAACAAAGCAACACTTTAGGAAGCTTTCTAACCAATGAGGATGAAAGGCATAACGATAAAGAAAAAGCCGGCGTCCTGTATGAGATCAGTTATAACGATTTCCCGGCGAAGTACATCGGACAGACGAGGAAACAATTTCACACCAGAATTAAGGAACACTAGAGAGACATCCGGAAGAATGCAGCACTTTCAGCCATCACATTACACCAGAATTGAGAGGCCACCAAAGTTTTGGAACGATCGGAAAATAAGAAGAGCCGAGAGTTCCTTGAAACGTGGTTTTCCCAGGATTACTGTATCAGCAGGCTCATCGACATTTCCGATCACCCCAATAAGAAGAGCCGAGAGTTCCTTGAAACGTGGTTTTCCCAGGATTACTGTATCAGCAGGCTCATCGACATTTCCGATCGCCCCAACAGCCTTAAATAACAACATTTTGTTGATTTGTATTTCAATTTTCTCTGTTTTTTTTTTATTTTTTAAGGTATGAGTAGCTCTTTTCTATTACAATTTCCGATTCAATCTTCGTTTAATTTACCCTGACCCTTGCATCCTTTACCTCCCCATTGTTTGTGAGAGGTGCCTGACTGGTGTTACATTACCAGCCACATTTGGAAATAAGCGCCATTGGCAGACAGAGGAACATTTACACAACCAGTGCTTAGCAAAAATAATCTTCGTACCAAAACAAGGAAAACCACCAAGTCACTTCAACAGTTATAGGACTATATCGTTATTGAATTTCATTGGCAAAGTTTTCGAAAAATTTTTAACCGAAGACTTAAAGAATAACTCGAAGAAAATTACTTCTATAATAAATACCAGTTCGGATTTAGAAGAGGAAGATTCACCCTGGTGGCACAATACAAAAGAAAAGTATATCGATTTGGTCCCAAGAGATTTAGAGAACGCCTTTGACAAAGTCTGGGTCAAGGACATGCAATACAAGAGCTTCAAATCTCCAGGTGAACAACAATCCGGGGAGAATTCTTTTCGATTACATCAGAGACGAAAAAAACATACGCGATGATAAACGATTTCAACTGACCCAAATTCAAACTGGAAGCTAGAGTCTCACAGTAGAGGCTGCCTCAGCCCTACTTAAAAAAGTGAAGTCAATCCCATTACGCAACAGCCCGACTAAGTAAAGTGACCTGCAAATAGATCAATTTACCAACTCAAGAAACTCAAACTGATCTAGACAAAAGACATAACTAACTGTGGGGGAATCCCACGTGGAATTTCCTTTTCCAGCACGGAAGTTCCATGCGCTGGAGAAGGTTCTGTTAGGCTTAAATTGGTAAGCCTACTCCCCCCCCCCTTCCACAAGCGGCAGCCTCGAACCGCGTCCACCACGGTCCACCTTTACACGGGTTAGAATAACCTCGGCAAGAAGATTCGAGGCCATTCGAGAGTAGAGCTGTTTCTCACTAACCCCCCGCAGGGAGAGCCTCAGATATATATAGTGCTCGTTTCCCATGAGGCAGAAACAGACTTGAGAAGTCTCGCCCGGACCCAAGAAGAGTCCCTTAGTTCCAAGTCAGGTGCTAGCAACACAGTAAAGTGACGGCTGAACTATTTGTGTATTGGAATTAGTCCCAGCCAGTGAGGTAATTCTATTTAATGATCGCTACCGAGCGATTTTTCAGACTTCATTCATCAACTCCTGTCGAAGCCCTCCTCGTTCACCCCTCTTTTCCGGGTGGCCGAAATACTCTCCCCATGACCGGACGTTACCCCCCCCCCCCCTTTTTGAAGTTCCCGCTCAGAAGCTCTGAGCGCCCTCTCCTCACGTGCAGAAGACATCCGTAAGCCAACCCCTCTCTCGCTTCAGTAACCCATTTGAGTTAATTCCCCCCCATTTGAATAGTCCCCTCCTGTAATACATTAAATTTTAACTTTATAGTCTGATGCATAACTACAATTCCCCCCTCGTTTACCGATGTAATTTTGCCCATTATCTGATGTAATTTTGCCCAGTAATTCTCTGATGTAATTTTGCACATCAATTCTCTCATTTTTATGTAAATAAAATTATATTTTTGTACATGCCTCTTTAAATAACCTTGAGCTTTGCCATTGCTCATATTTTACCTGACCTCGTTGCACTCTTATCTCGCTATTCCGCCAGTCGAAACTCGTGGTGTTCCTTTCTTTTGTCGGTTCGCCTTTAAGTTATTGGTCACTCCCCCATAGATATAATATGGTATTGATGTAATGTAATGTCATACCACAACATATATATATTTATTAATATACATATAATATAATTTTGGTGTCAAGTGTATTTGGGGTTTTTAAGAACCCGTCATTTTAATTTCGACATTGGAAATTCTCTTGTTATTCACGTATATCCCTTTTATTTAATTTTTTGTATTGTACTGGCAGAAGGCAAGTTTAAGTTAATTGAAGAGCAGTGGGACGTAATCTATTTAGATTTTGTGTTGGACCCCAGGTAATTAATTTTTTTTATTGTGTTTGAATTTTGGAGACTCTCCTGGTTATTAATCCAAAAGAGTTAAGGTCTTTGGTGTCCTAATTCCGGTAGGCCTTCACGAATATTCAAGTATTCGTTTCATGTGGGTAGTGTCCTAGCTCGTTCGCGTGTCAGTGTTCCCTCAGTTAACTGCGTAAAAAGGTCATCCTTCGAAAAATTCAAGAGTCAGGGTGAAATGTTAGGTCTTTCGGGCAAAGACCTGTTAAATTACGTACAGGAAGAAGAGAGGAACGAAAAGGCAGAGCGAAGGGAAATGGAGATGGAGAAGAACAAAATGGAGAGGGAATAACGTGAACAAATTAGGCAGCATGAGCTGGAAATGAACCGAAATCAAATGGATTCTCAGTCCATCGGTTCCCAGGCTGAAATTCCCCAAACTTCTTCAGTCCACCTTACAGTTTTTAATGATGGAGAGAACTTCGGGTCATTTTTTACCCATTTTGAGAGAATCTTTCAGATCAATAGATGGAGTCTCGAAAATGATGGCGTCGCTCGCTTACTTTCCCTCCTAAATGCCAAGTTAAGGGATATCTTCGTATCCCTTCCCCGGAAGCAACTTTGGACTATTCCACGTTAAAGTCCGAATTGCTAGCCGCTGTTCATATGAATAGCGAATTCTACCGCTCCCGATTCCGCCAGGAAAGGATCCGTCCTGGTCAAATATTTCGACAACACGGGTACATCCTCCAAAAACACCTTTCGTGTTGGAGGGATGCATGCAAGATTCCCCAGGTCTATGAGTCCGTTCTGGACTTCTTCCTTAGGGATCAGCTTTTAGCTGCCGTGGCTCCCGAAATTCGCGCCTTCATTAAGGATAAACGTTGTGCCACTTTCAAGGAATGCTTGGAATAGGCCTATGTCTACGCGGGTAGTCACGATTTATACCCTAAGATGTTAAAAAGGCTCCCCAATCGCCCCCCAAAAGTAAATTTGATGGTCCTAAGACCCCCCCTCTAAATTGGTTCCAAAATTTACCAAAGTTCCTAGTCCCTTGAAGCCAAAAAACTTCCATCCATCTGAACACCGAGAAGTTAAGCCCCTCGTTTCTTCTCCCCCGGTGGTGCCGTACCAAAAGAACCCGATCATCTGCTACACCTGCGGAGTTCCCGGCCATTACCGCACGAACTGTCCTCAAAACTCCCGATTCGCAAACTCTCAGTCCCACCAAGTGCACCAAATCTGGGCCACCCCTGATCCTCCTCCGTCGTCTCAGGAGACCCCAGATCCTCCTCCGTCGTCTCAGGAGACCCCAGATCCTCCCTCGCCCGACAAAGACCCGGTCCATCAGGTAAACTTTCTCTTTAATGAGAACAACCCTGGTGGATTGAAGTTCGAGAACGGAACTGTAAACGGTCTCTGAGTATCCACCTTCGACCGTGACACCGAGTGCACCTGTACTATAGTGTCTGAGGACCTACTCCTCCCTGTTGGCCCCGACCACAAGAAATTTGCGGTGGTCCACGACTACTTTGACCAGGCCAGTCGTTTCCCAGTAATTCGTTGTCACATCGAGTGTGACTATATGTCCGGTTATGCCGAAGTGGTAGCGGCCCCAATCAAGTTTTGCTCCGTTTTGTTCGGTCAAACCCCGTAATCCACGACCATCCCGTGGCCCAGTCCGTGGTTACCCGTACACAGGCAGCTCTGGAATACCATACACCCGTTCCCCTGGAAACCCCTATCAACCCTGAGTTCCAAGCCCTCTGGATCGACAGGTTTGCCCGCCACCAGAAGGAGTGCGCAACTCTCCTTCCCCTTTTGGAAAAAACTAAAGCCCTCGAGCGTGAGTCGACCCGAGGTAACAAACGATTGCCGTATCTCGTGAAGAAGGACTTATTGAGAGGTATAAAACCTACTTTGACCTCAAGTCAATGTCGCCAATGTTCTCCTGTGATTTTTTTTTGTTTAAAATTGCACTAGTTAAATTCTCTAGAATTGACCTGTTTAAGGCTTATGTCCGTAAATTCTCCGCTGAACTCAGATTAACGTTTTTTTTTGTGTGTGTACACCTGTTGTAGCAAGTCAGAATTTTCCTAGACCCTTGATAATTCTAGTTTGACAGGTGGGATGATCCTTTCCTACGCAACTGCTCTGTAAAGCATCATCTTTCGGTTGGGAGATGTGTGGGTGAAGCCCACGTGGAATTTCCTTTTCCAGCACGGAAGTTCCATGCGCTGGAGAAGGTTCTGTTGGGCTTAAATTTGTAAGCCTAACCCCCCCTCCTTCGACAAGCGGTACCCTCGAACTGCGTCCACCACGGTTCACCTTTACACGGGTTAGAATCACTTCGGCAAGAAGATTCGAGGCCATTCGAGAGTAGAGCTGTTTCCCACTAACCCCCCTCAGGGAGAGCCTCAGATATATATAGTGCTCGTTTCCCATGAGGCAGACACAGAGTTGAGAAGTCTCGCCTGGACCCAAGAAGAGTTCCCTAGTTCCAAGTCAGGTGCTAACAACAAAGTAAAGTGACGGCTGAACTATTTGTGTATTGGAATTAGCCCCAGCCAGTGAGGTAATTCCATTTAACGATCGCTACCGAGCGATTTTTCAGACTTCATTCATCAACTCCTGTCGAAGCCCTCCTCGTTCGCCCCTCGTTTTCGCGTGGCCGAAATACTCTCCCCTGGACCGGACGTTACCGCCCCCCCCCTTTTTGGAGAACCATCATCACTTTAAGTTCCCGCTCAGAAGCTCTGAGCGCCCTCGCTTCACGTGCAGAAGACATCCGTAAGCCAACCCCTCTCCCGCTTCAGTAACCCATTTGGGTTAATTCCCCCCCATTCGAATAGTCCCCTCCTGTAATACATTAAATTTTAACTTTATAGTCTGATGCATAACTACAATTCCCCCCTCGTTTACCGATGTAATTTTGCCCATTAATTATCTGATAAAATTTTGCCCAGTAATTCTCTGATGTAATTTTGCACATCAATTCTCTCATTTTTATGTAAATAAAATTATTTTTTTTGTACATGCCTCTTTAAATAACCTTGAGCTTTCACATTGCCCATATTTTACCTGACCTCGCAGCACTCTTATCTCGCTATTCCGCCCGTCGAAAATCGTGGTGTTCCGTCCCTTTGTCGGTTCGCCTTTAAGTTATTGGTGCCTCCCCCATAGATATAATATGGTATTGATGTAATGTAATGTCATACCACGACACTAACCTTAAAAAATCCGAAAAGACAACCAATCAAGACTACTGATAATAACTGAAAAAGTCAACAACCCCAGAATGAATGAATCTATAAATGATATGTGATAAGTGCAAAATGCTAACGCAGAACTAAAACAGACAAAATTTAAAAGTGAATAGGCAATAGTGGAAAAATATAACAATTATTAGGTGAAGTTAAGTGGAAAGTGCCCTAAGTGTAAAATACTAACACGAAATAAAAAAAAGAGAAAATGTGAACATGGAAAAGTGAAATAATCATAATGATGAAAAATATGTTAGAGTGAAAAAAAGCGGAAAGAGTAAAATTAAAATACAAACAAATAGATTCAAATAAATCATAAAACATAAACGACAAAAACAACAACAACAACAACATAAGTTCAAACAACCAAAAACATAACGGAATGAATAACACAATAAACACAAGAATGAAATAGAAATACTGTAGCGCCTAATTGCAAAGTGTAGTAGAGCCAACAAGGAACGTCACAAATGAGCCCTCCGTTGGCCCTATTAAATCTTGAAATTGGGCACACAAATCGAACTTTAAGACGATATACCATCATGTAATAATGAATTAATGTGAGACAAGACAAATACTTGTGAATAATATAAAATTACAATCTAATAATCTATGTATCAATGTTAAGCAGAGTATTTTGTAAGAAGGGAAGTGAAATCGTTATGCTCCCACGCGAATGTACAAACACACATACATAGGAAACAGATGAGAGCCGAAAGTTTGGCCACAAAGATAACAAAGGCGGTGGAAACACTTGTGTCACATAAAATGGAATCTGATCTGATCCGCTAGTTTACATGAACCCATGAAAGACAAAATCAATCTTGCTATAAATGTTGGTTGATAAAGCACGGTTAGGTTCCCAAAGTCAGATACTATCTTGATGTACACACACCCATGACCAAATAAGCTCCGCCCAGCAGCATCAGTAGAGAACACAGACACTTACTATTTGATCCGATAAGCTCCGCCCCACGTTCAGATTAAGAGAAGAGAAGCCACGCCCCTTAATTGACGTTAGTATAAATAAGCAGGCAGAATCATTCTCATTCTTATTTTCATTATGATTAGTATATTTTGAGCATTATTATTAGTAGTATCACCAGTCAGTACCTCGTCCTCAATCCGTCCGTCCATAGTGCCAAAAAATCTGACGCAGAAGGAGACTTACAAGAAACACTGAGTATTAACACTGATAGTCAGCTAAAGACATGAGCACACAAACGAACAACGGAAAACTCAACAATTTCACTTGCCTGAACTGAGGTATCCCTAAGCCAAGAGTAAAACCTACAAAACCGCCATTTTCTTCCGAGTCCTTCCTTCTGCCAAGCAACAACCCAGTTACCATTCGAACCCAGCCTAAAAGCGGATTATCCAAAAGAACACTTTGGAGTCAGAACAAACTCGACTGTAAGGGTACCTTAGCCGCCTTATCCCGTCACCTATAAACTGGCGACACCTCGACACCCCATAATACAAACAAACGGCGATTAATCGGATCTTCAACTACCTGTGTGAAATTGAATGTGTGGAAGCAGAATAAAAGAGCAAAAAATGATGAAGGAAAGAGGAAATTGTAAGATGCGTGGTTCGGATCCACGATAAATTCAGTAGGTCCACAAAATGGAGTTTTCTATTTTCTCTATTATCCTATATAAGAAGGTGAACATATATCAACTTCTATTCTCTTACTCTTTTCTCCCATTTCAAATCTTTTACTCTTTCTCCTACTCATCTCCCTACCACCGTCTCCCACTTCAGGAGAGGAAGGTAGGGAGGTGCATATGACGGTGATAAATATTTCCCTTCTACTTTCCTATTACTAATAGAGGCCATTCTCGACTTGGACCTCACAGCGATAACATTGCTGAGGAAGGGTATTAGCTTAGGTCCGAAAGAATAGAAATAAAATTCTATAAGCGCAATTGGAAAGAAAGAAGAGGAAAGAAAAGAAGCGAATATAAAAAGGGGAAATGACGTATTAAAAAAATAGTTAAGGGCGTCACCAGACCCGTCAAAAAATTAAAAAAAAGAAAATTAAAGAAAAAGAAATTCGGCTTCGTGGCAATAACCTTCGGGGAACCAACGTAATAGGTATAAACATCTTCAGATTCCAGTACAAAGGAAAATAACGATAAAAATATATAACATTTTTCTTCATGTGACACTCTAGCCTTTCGAATCAAGGTCTGAACTAATCTGGGTAGCTAACGAAAATATGAATCACATACTCTTAACTCCAATTGGTACCTGTAGGGAAATCGTCACTCCCCCGTTCTCTCGCGGTGAAGTCACGAGGCGATTACTGCAAAGACATCCGGCCCCAGGCACCGTCGGGTCAAGCGCGTAACCGCAGCGCCGCACCACTCGTTGCTATGAGAGACCTAAAGGTTAAAATGCAAGATCTCCCCCAGGAGATTAAGATTCAATTTCACGTCAAGTAAGAAATTGGAGACGTGTTTCTCCCAAGCTCGAAGGCTAACGAGGAGCCGATGTAAGACTTGGTGAGAAAAACCTTTTGGCATAAGAACCCTCCTGGGCCCATCCTCAAGCCTCCCTTCCCCTCTTACCACTCCCCCAGTGGGGTGACGACGTATAAATAAGGAACACTGAGGAAAATCGTGGTAGAATACGTCAGTCTCCAGGTGACGAAGTCCCCGGATTAAGACCGGGCTACCTAGACTGGATTGGTAGAATACGTCAGTCTCTAGTTGACGAAGTCCCCGGATTAAGACCGGGCTACCTAGACTGGATTGGTAGAATACGTCAGTCTCCAGGTGACGAAGTCCTTGGAATTAAGACCCCAGGCTACCTAGACTGGATTGGTAGTTTACTTGGCTCGCCAGACCAAGAAGTACCCTGCAAGAGAGGCAGGGCTACCTACCTTAAGGGGCTAAGAAGCAGCTCATCCTCGAGCTAGTCCCTGGTTATCAAACCAAACGTCAAGTTAACTTTGTTAAGTTCAACTTACTCTCGTCAGAGAGACTCCTCACATCCTGGTGAATCTTAAACACCAGGGGTATTCCTCGTCCTTGAGGAATTAAGAAAAGAAGAAGGAAAAGGCTTCCCCTCGAGCTCGTTGCTCGGTGGCCACACCGAACTCATAAGTTAACTTGGTTGAGGTACCAAGTTCAACTTATTCTCGTCAGAGAAATCCCCCTCCGTTATCCTTGCCCTTGAGGAAGACTGGAACTAAGAAGAAGCTCATCCTCGAGCTAGTTCCTGGTTACCAAACCGACCTTCAAGTTTAACTTATTCTCGCCAGAGAAACCCCCCTCCGTTATCCTCGCCCTTGAAGAAGACCCTCCCCGAGTTCAGTCTTCGCCCATGAGGAATTAAGTAACGAAGGAGAAAAGCTCCCCTCGAGCTCGTTACTCGGTGGTCACACCGCACTCCAAGTTAACTTGGTTTAAAAACCAAGTTCGACTCATTCTCGCCAGAGAGACCACGACTACCTTGGTGCCGCATAAAGCACCGTAATTGTTCTCGTCCTTGAAGAACCCTCCCTCTCCCCCGGAATACCGTGTGGACACCCCAGCTGCTATCCTCGCCAAAAGGACTTCGTGAGCCCGCCCATCTACATCTGGCCAGGCGGCACGCATCGTGAGACAATAACATTCCTGAGGTATTTAAACTCCAGTTGAGTCCGTAAGCCTAAATCTTATATATTGATGTGTGTAGCGGAATTAACCAATTTTAGAGGGTCAAACTAATTTAATTAATTCTTGTTTATTATAATATTCGGAGTATTGCTGTGGTTAATGTTTAAATTTTGTGTATTCAATTGTTAAAGTTAGAATATAAGTTTATTTTGGGAATTATTGTGCGTTTCTCTATATCCTTACGTGTTTCCAAAGGCTCTCTTCTGTATGATATCAATATTAGCACTTTTAGCACGCTTAGAACAAAAAGGGGGGCATTCTACGACAGAACTCATTGTTCAATCTCACTTGCTCCAATATGAAAAATATCCAGGCACAAAAAATACCCCCCAAATTAATGGCCAGCCGACTAGCTACACAAAATAAGGACTAAACTAGTAATATATTCACAATTATGGCAAGGGAACTATTTCGTAATCAAAGAATTATATACACAGAATATTGCTATTGCCAAAATAATCGTAACATAATACAAAGTAGATTACTGCAATTATGCTCAATTGAGGGGAAAATCTAATTCACCATGATGTTGTTGGTGCCGAAGAACCCCTTTATTCCACATAATATAAAAGTAGTCACTAGTTGCAAATTATACAAAATAGAGTGACTCAGAAGTTAGGACGAATACAATGCAAGAAGTATAAAGGTAGTTGGTCTGGGCGAGAATGAGGTCGGTCATTCATTTCATTCATTTTGTGTATAGAAAGGACAGAGAGGGATCACTGTGTAACACAGGCGAGCAGGCAGTCATAGAGGAAAGGTTGCGGAAATAACTTGAGAAAAGATAGCAAGAGTTGATAGGTCGGTGGCTAGACACCAAGGCGTGGTGTTGGTGTGGTTTCGTTGGTCTCGAAGTTTTTGTGACTGGACGATGGTAAGAGGTTGGTCAGGAAGGAGAGCGTTTCTGCTCAGTCGGAAACGCGTTATTCATGATGCCTTCAGTTTATGCGAAGAACGGTATGGGTTGCGGGTGGTCATGGGCCACGGGGTATCGCGGGGCCATCGCATACCTTCTTACTTGTAGTGCGGTGTATAATCGGTCTCTGGCGAGTTTCCCCTAGTTGTTTTGTGAGTCTGGTGTGAGCATATGCGTTGAGGGGTACTAATTTGTTGTTGTCGTGTAGTGTAGCCATTCGCGAGTACAAAGGAGAGCGGCAAACGCGCTTCAGAGAAGAGTTCTGAATACGCTGAGCCTTCCGCTTCCACGTGTCACTCGCGGCTACGAGTGACAGTGGGGCGTACGTGAGAATAGGTCGCACGAGTGCTTTGTAAAGGTATAACTTTAGTTTTTTGCCGGCAGAGTAGAACCTGCTCAGCGATGTGTTTGTTCGTGAGGCTCTTGCTTGTGTTATGTTCTGGTATATATTGAACCTGAGGGTCTTGTCGAAAGTTACCCCAAGAATTTTTGTACATTGAGTGTATCGAGCCTTGTTGAGTTTAGGTGGTTCATATCTGGTGTGTGTGAGAAGATTAGTAGGTTGTGCATCAAGTGATCTCTGGTGCCGTAGAGTGTCATCTGTGTCTTCTGAGGATTCGTGGCAATCAGCCATTTATCCTCGTAATCTGTCTTATCATCTAGTATTGTTTGTGCGTGGAGCACGATTTCTTCTGGACCACGACCGCTGACAAGAATGGTCTTGTCATCGGCGTAGGCCACTGTGTATATGTGATAGCAGTTTTTGGGTGGGTGTGGGGTGTCGTTTGTATACATAATGTATAGTGTGGATGCCAGTACGCTTCCTTGAGGAACGCCTGAGCGTAGTGTGAAGGGTTGTGAGAAGGTATTATTGTATTTTATGTGGCATCTCCGTTCAGTGAGGTAGTGCGAGAGGAGCCTTCTGGTGCAGAGAGGTAACTCCGTATTGTTGACGGGTTTCCAACGGAGTCCCTCGTGCCACACTTTATCGAAGGCCTTCTCCATGTCCTTGCTGATAGAGAGAGTCTTTTGATGTACCTGTAGTTTTTTCTGTATTGTGTCATGAACAATGGTCACAGCCGCCTGATTGGACCGGCCTCTCCTAAACCCATATTGATGTGGGAGGGGGAGAATATTTTAGGGAAGTGGCCTGAGGCTAGTGAGCGTTGAATAGGTGTGTAAGTGTCGGGTATATGTTTGCGGGGAGGTTGTGTATCAGTGTAGCGGGTAGCCCGGAGGGGCCAGGGGCACGTTTTGGTGTCGTTTTTATGTAGTGTTTTGTTTCTTCGACGGTGATAGGAGTGGTCAGTGTGTATGTGTAGTCGAACAGCTCCATTCATATCAGGGGGGCGGGACTTATCTCGTGAGCATGGGCCCGACACCACTCCTGGACTTCCTGAAAGTGCTCCCGCACGTGTGGTTTGGGTGGCTTGTGTGTATGTACTGTGTCCCAGTGGGACCTAAATGCGTTAGTGCCTGTGAGTGTTTGGTTGTTTACTTGGAGGGTGATGGGTTTGCGTGGGTCAGTGCCTATCATCCTTTTTACGTGCCGCCAGAAGAAGGAGGGGTTAGTGCAACGAGTATCATCCGCGATGTGGACGACTTATCGCCACTGCTGATTCCTATCTAGCTGCACGCACTGTAAGATGCGGGCTCGTAAGTGATTGATGTTGTGTTGTCGTGGGCCTCTAGTGTAGTGATTATTGTACTGTGTGATCAGTCTCTGAGTGTGTATGGAAAATGTGAAGTGTTTTGTGCAAGTATTGTTTTTTTGTGGTGAGTGTAGGTTGCGTGCTGTGGTTATAGTGTTTATAATTGAGCACCAATGGTCGTCTAGCCGGTCTGGACTGGTGTGCTCCAGGTCGAGGTTTTGTGGTGTTATCTGCTATGTGTCTCTTGAACTCTTCCCAGTTTGTGTTTTTGTAGTCAAAGAGAGGTGGTGTAGGTATGAATATGGAAGATGTAGATATGATAAGGCATATAGGTATGTGGTCAGAGAGTACGTGGGGACCCGGTGAGATGTGCGTATAGAAGGTCGGTCGAGTTCTACGACCTTTTATAGACCGGACATGGATTCGGGCTAGTGACACAAATGAGTCGTGAGCTATTGTGACGTCAGCGCGAAGAGATGTTAGGACGACTCGGTGCATCGGCCAGTTTGTCCTCAGACGCAATCCATGAAACAACCGGTCTCCTAAACAAAAAAAGGAAATTGAAAAATTCGATGAACCTCTGTTCAGAAGGAACGTTGAGGCTGTACTTTCAGAATGGAGAAGCCAATCAGGGTGGGGATGGGGAGAGTGTGTGTGCGTGTTCTCTCCAATAAATAAAAGTTCTTCAAGAAAACCAAACCTCTCCAGTGGTGCGAAGTCCATGTATGTAGTGACTCGCCCAAGCATAACGTTATATATTAAATAAATCGACCTAATTTCCGTTGCCATGGAGAACTTAAAATTGCTCGAATGTATATCTATGTATTTAGAGAAAATACTCTGCACACGGAATGGCCGCAAATTGAGGCATTACAGTTGCGAAATCTCCGAAACAAAGAATATTTGTTAAATTGATTACTAGTATTATTTACCAGACAAAACTGTCGGTAGGAACTATAGGAAGAGAAATAATAAATCGAACTAAATTTAATAGGGTTCGTTTTTACTCTATTTTATTAAAAAGGTTGGTTTACAGTTGCTAAAATTTAAACTGAGAAAATAAAGTAATCAATTTGGTATGGGTATACCACTGATCTGTACTCATTAAAGATGCCTTTCATTTGTTAATGATCAGAATTTTGACTTCATTCGGTTACTAACCAGATCAAATGTAGTTTAACTTTTGTGCAATCGCAAACGGTGCTTCCACAGTATAACTCACGGGTTAGTTAGTGTAACTAACGAGGGGATTTACACTGAGTTGAGATAAAATGGGGTGTATTACAAATCTCCAGGAACAAGTTCGTACAAAGAAACCAGGGGATTCCAAAGTACGAAGTCCACCCACCTCGCAATGAGGGTCCCCCCAGGTTTTTATTTTCCCTATTCGCTACTCCACTAACTTCCCACTTCTCCGTAAAGGAGCTCAAGTTCGTACTATTGAGTATATGTACTCATACGAACTTATGCCTGGAGGCTTTCAAATTGTCACTTTCTCGGCTCCTGCATTTGGAATTGAGTTTGGGCGATCAATCTTTTCATTCCTGATCTTCTTCCTATTTTTATTCCTTATGATTTATTTATCCTTCTTTCTTATCCAAGGATAGATTCAACTGAAGGCCGCCAAAGATGGCGTTAAGGTTGTCCCGAACAGGAATAAAAACAACAACAATCTGAAACGGTATTGTTGGGCGGGACATCCACATTTAGACTTAGGTAGGCCCGAATGAATGATGTTAGCTTCTCTGTGTTGATTGTTATGGAAGAATAGGATATTGGTATAGTCCATCGTGAGTATGTTCAGTCAGACGTGAACGAATACGGGAGAGAAGAGGTAAGAAAAACTAAGAAAGACGGAGTGAAATAACAATCAAAAACGACGCTACTCTGTAAGCCATTTACCTTAAATATGGTGATTTGTTACTCGATTAGGGTAATGAGGCCCATACCAACGTGGTGGTGAGCCTCTTCAGAGTATCAGGCAATCGCATTAATACCTCCCATGGTGTAATCAATACGTGTCTGGATGGTTGCTCTGCTCCCTCTCCTGCCTTGATGGTGGGCGCATCAACATTGTTTTGGCCAAGGTTCTCCATGCTTTAGTGCCCCAAGCTGCTAAGAAGTGGTCTCTAGGAAACGCGTTTTATTAACCAGTCTTAAAGTTGACCCCCCCACCCCACCCCACTCCCACACATACTTTGTTGTCTCTGAAATGTGGCAATTGACTAGCTTATTCCTCTGGCGCGCACACAGATCCTTTTATTGCTAAACAGTCATAGCGTTGGATTAAACGTACAATTATTTTGGAAAATATGCCCTTTTCTCATTCTTTAATTGGAATATTGTAAATATAATAAATATATTTTGTAGATTCAGTCATCTGCTTCTAAAGGAGTATTGATTACCGATTTATGGTTTCATCTTTGTCTATTTTAATGTTAACGAGCCGTTCTTCCTGTTATCCAGCGGTTCCCAAACTTTTCCAGTACGTGACCCCTTTCAGTAGTACGAAACTTACCATGACCCCTACCTTTATAAGCCTTCTGAAAGTGTACTAATTTCCAATAGCTCAGATACATTTTAAAGATTAATCAAAGCATAGAGAGAGCAATAACAAACAAACAAAAAGTGTATTAATGTTTATTAACAAGGATTGATTTAATCATGTAATTTAATGAGAAGGATGCACTTGCTTTTTTGATACAAGCAAATCAATACGCGGGTCTGTGTGGCTCAGGGGGCATCGTATGTCTGCTTCGGCACCCAATCTGTTTCGGGCCTTGGATTTGATTACCAGGAGAGTCGAGAAACCACTTTCACAGAGGTAAGTCGATGAGAAAGGAATGAGAACCTTCAGGGCGAATTCACTGGTTTGCGGGAAAGCGGAAAGCATTTTGGCCCATTAGAGCTGCTGAACTGTTGTTGTTCCTGGTACTCCTCTTTGGCTGCGGTGTTGTTGATAAGCTCCAAGAATTCCTCTTGTATGTCATCAGGAAGATCGTTCACGGTGCATCGGAAAGGACTGCGGGCAAGTTTCAGCTGTACATTCTCATTTGCATAAATCTCATAAAAATAGTGTCCGAACTCTTCTTGGAGGCTTGACAAGTGTTTCTTGATCTCTTATTGCAGCAACTCTGCAAGTGGTTCTTCACCAACGACCTCAGTCAGACGTTGGGAGGGAGCTACATTTCCCCTCTCGACTTTCCTCTCCCAAAGAGCTAGCTTGCCTAGGAAAGCCTTGATGGCATCGGTGTGCATTATTATGGGGGTATCTGGGCCCTGTAGTTGCCGGTTGAGTCTATTAAAAGCTTTGAACATATCTGCCAAATAGGCAAGACTACACTTAAATGGCTCTCGAAGAAGGGAGAGAGTCGGATTTTCTCAATCACCTGAAGTTTGATGTCTTGGGACATGTCATCGATGCGCTGCTTAACTGTGTTGTTAGAGAGACCTTCCATGACCCACAGAAAAAGACTCATTACCCCTTTGGGGGTCATGACCCGCAGTTTCGGAACTACTGCTGTTATCGATAACGCTAATATAGTAATACTCAGTTATCGTACACTAGGAAACCGCCGTTTTCTGTTATACAATTTTTCATAGAAAATGTAAACTAAAAGGGAGGATAGACTCTTAAAGATATAGAGGGTAACACTAACATTGTATGTACATACTCGTATGTAACATTCTTAAAAACAGGAAACATTAGGACGTAAAAAGTTATTAAGTCCAACCCTGTTCTTCCTTGGCTTATATAGGATCGCATCATATTGTATTATATACAATTTTGAAGGGCATCGCTATTATTTGTTTTAAACTTTGCTTTTGTTGAATGTATGATAAATTATTTACTAAAAATAGGCCAATTTTCTTTTTTCATCCATCGTAGGGCTACAAACAAAAACAGAGTTAAATTTATACAATTTTATTTAAACTTCCGCAAGAAATATATAAAAATATATTAAAAAGTTAGAAGTGAATAGTTTTCCTCGATTTCTGTTTGTAATGTAAATCACTGTCCCGTACAAGCAGCCAAATTGAGGAGTCATGGTTTTGGAGAAGGAATAGTGAGATGAATAGGTGAATGGCTAACTTCCATAAGGCAAAGAGTTGTAATACAAGGTCAAAAATCAACTTCGAGTAATATAAGTAGTGGTGTGCCGCAAGGTTCAGTATTGGGACCGACATTATTCCTAGCATTTATTAATGATATTGACGAAAATATTAAATCAAATATTCTAAAATTTGCTGATGATATAAAGATCTTCGGCACTAGCTCAAATGATGAGGAAATTAGAGTGCTTCAGGAAGACTTAAGAAAACTTCATAAATGGTCAGAGGAATGGCAGATGATTTTCAATGTTAGAAAGTGTAAAACTGTAAATGTAGGATTTAATAATGTAAATGCTGTATATAGCCAGCATAAGAAGATATTGAAAATGCTGTTACAGAAAAGGATTTAAGTGTAATATTACATAATACTTTAAAACCAAGTGAAAACATAGCCAAAATTGTTCATAAAGCAAATTATGTTCTGGGTACAATAAAAAGAACAATTGACAAGTCAAAATTTAATATTATAAATCTTTACAAAAGCTTAGTCAGACCTATTTTGGAATATTGTTCACAGGCGTGGAGGCCTACTAATAAACAAAGACATAGGTAATATAGAAAAAGTGCAAAGAAGAACTACTAAAATGATTACTCATTTGAGAAATGAACGCAGTGCAGCCTTGAGCTGGCGGAATAAAAAGTAGTCGCTAGGGGCCAGATCTGGACTGTAAGGGGGATGGTTGAGCTCCTCGAATCCGCACTCGCGCAGGGAAGCTTGTGCAACTCTGGCCTTGTGGATAGAGGCATTGTCGTGGAGGAGCATCACACCGCGTGTCAACTTGCCGCGCCGCTTCTGATGGATGCACTTCTTCAACCCAGCCAGTTCCTCGGCGTAATATTGGCATGTGATGGTCTTTCCACGAGGCGCATAGTCCACCATCAACACTCCCCCAGAATCCCAGAAGATGGTCGCCATGATCTTCCCGGCTGAGGGTTGGGTCCGGAACTTGATAGGTATCGGAGAGCCCCTGTGCTTCCAAGCCATGCTTTCGAGCTTGGTCTTGGAATCCCAGTGATGGATCCACGTTTCATCACCTGTCACTATGCGTGATTCGAATCCCGCTGGGTCTTGGTTGTACAGGAGCAGCAGCTCCTCCGAACTTTGACGACGTTGAAGTCGATCATGGGGAGTGAGGTTTCGTGAGGTTTCTAGGGACCCGACGGGCAGAGACCTTGGTCATGGCCAAATTGTCGTGGATGATGTTGATAATACTTCCATGTGATATTCCAAGTTTTCTCTCGATTTCTTCGACCTTCACCCGTCAATTTTTGAGGATGATTCTCTCCACACGGGCCACATTGTCCTCGTTGGTCACGTCTGACGGGCGTCCTGGAAGGGGGTAATCTTCAAGGGACTCACGACCATGGCGGAACTCCCTATTCCAGCGAGCAATGGTTGCATAGGAAGGGGCGGTGTCGGTGTACACTGCAACCATGCGTTCGTGGATCTCTTCTGCATTCTTGCCTTCCTTGGTCAAAAATTTGATCACTGCGCGGGGCTCAATCTTAAAATTTGTGACTGACGATCTGCGATCAGCTACTGCTTCTTAAATCGACGAGACAGGAGCGTGCGGCTGCAGGTCCTGACTTGTCATAACTTGTCCTAACACCTCCACAAACAGCCATCCCCCTTCCTCTGTTTTGCCCTACCGATTCGCAAAAATTATTGACCGCCCCTCGTATCTATTTTCAAAGTTCAGTATATCTTGATGGGAGCGCTCTCCTTGCTCCTTTGAATATGGTCCCATGTTTTCCTTGAACTTGTCAAGATGGGCTTCAAGAATGTGCACCTTCACGGACATCATGCAGCTCATTTAGCCATAGCTTTTCACTAAGTTCTCAACCAGTTCTACATAATTGTCATCCTTGTGGTTACCCCCGAAGCTTTGATACACAGAAACAAAACTCTTCCAGGCTTCTTCTTTGTTTTTTGTAAGCTTTTCAGGGAATTCTAAACATTCTATTATTTTCCTGATTTGTGGTCCAACAAAGACATCAGTTTTTACCTTTGCCTTAGAGATTTTGGACAGAAATTTTAAAGGTATTTAAAGGCTGCAGCCTATTTGTTAAGAGCTCTAACAAACTGCTTCATGAGACCTAGTTTTAAATACAATGGAGGGAACAACACCTTTTGAGGATCTATCAATTGCTCATGCTTGACATTCTGCCCCCCAACGGAGAACTCAGTCCTTTGTGACGAGTACTTTTTATCGTAATGTGCTGTGGTATCTCTAATGTCCACAAAACAGAGATGAAATGTAAACTCGGTAAAACTTCCCTGGAGACCCTTAAAAAATACTACCATTTCAAAGTGTCCAATCATTTCCCAGCCATACTCCTTATAATTCAAAGCTTGTAGCAGGAGCTTGACACTGTTGTAGTCCTCCTTGAGATATACTAAATGAGTCAAAGGAAGGGATAGATGCTTATTCCAATTATGGACAAGTACATCTTTAATGCTTCTTGAGGAGCTATCAATGAAGATCCTCCACTCATCTGTGTTACATGTAATTTCAATTGTATCCAACAGACCATATACATCATTGCAGTAGCATCTCCCAGCTTGATAAGTAAGAAATCTTGAGAAATGTTTATGGCATTTCCTGTGGCTTGTTACTTGCACATTTTCATCCAGTAAATCACATTCTTTGAGCCTGGAAATCAAAAGCTCAGCATTTAACTTTGACAAGCTCAGATCTTTAACAAGTTCATAATGGTCTCTTTGGTTTGAATAGTATGAATTCCTCTCAACAAACATATCTCTGACACTGTAGTCTATATCAGTTTCCCAACCTATTTAAACCCATGGCCCACTTTGAGCTCAGAATTTTTCTGTGGCCTATGAAATTATTATATCCCCCCAAATACTTCAAATTTTATATATGCATAATATATTCAATACAGATACCAGTCATGTCTATTAGTTGCGCATACACAATTCGACAAACATCCAAAAGATTGTGCATCTCCAATGAAATAACTATTTATAACCATTATATATTTCTACATTTTTCTAATATAATATATAACAGAAAACTTTCCCTGGCGAATAAAAAAAAATAAAGACAAAGATGAAATTCTTTGGCTTCAAAATATAAAACACTTTTCAAAATAAGAAAAACTATCACAAAATTGAGTTTCAAAAGTATTTATTCAATGAGATCCTTGTGGCTAAGGCACCAGTCACACCAAGCTTATGACCTGTTTTCGACCACCTGCGACCGAAAATCAAGTGGTCGGTCGGCGACACAAAACCTAAAAAAGGTAGTCGCAGGTGGTGGGCGAGTAGTCGTGCGACCAATGGGCTACTAGTGGCCGACTAGTAGCCCACTAGTATGCGTTCGAGTGGCGATCAGTGTTGCTGCCACCTGGCATCAGGCGCCGACAACCTACGAGTAGTTGGCCACTGGTGACCCACCAGTCGGCCACCAGTCAGCCATTAGTGGCTGACTATTCGGCCAATATATGAGAATGGAATCTGCAATGTTTCACGAGATTTTAGTGCGGGTATCTACAAGGTTGACGAAGATAACCACCAACTACAGACAACCCCTACCTCCTAGACTCAAGTTCGCAGTCATTCTCCGCTTCCTGGCAACCGGCGATAGTTACCAATCTTGCTTACAGTTTTCGGGTGCCTTACATCACAATATCTGTGTTCGTGCCCATTGTTTATGAGGAAATCATCCAGGACTATGGCCAGGAAGTCGTGTCTCTGCCAACTACCGAGGACGGATGGCGTGAGGTCAGCGAGCGTTTTGGTGACCGCTGGAACTTTCCTCATGCAGTGGGGGCAATTGACAGGAAGCACATTGCCATCAAAGCGCCGAGGAATTCAGGATCTGTCTATCACAACTACAAGAGATTCTTCTCTATCATTATGCTGATGTCATAAGCAACGGTTCCACCTCAGACTGTGCTGTCTTCAATCGGTCCAAGCTGAAAGAGGATTTGGAGTCCAACTCCCTTGGATTTCCTGCGCCCGACGAACTTCCTAGCGTCGATCGACCGACCCCGTACTTCATTGTTGGGGACGATGCAATCTATCAAATGAAGAAATAATTTTCAACTACAGACTGTCTCGCGCCCGCCGGATTGTGGAGAACGCTTTTGGAATACTTTCAAATAGATTTCGTTGCCTGCTCACCACACTCCAACTCCACCCAACGCGAGTGCAGTCTGCCGTGCTAGCATGTGTCTGCCTCCACAATATCATGACAAGAGACAATCCAAGAGCACACAACGCCTTTGTGGACCGGGAGACGGAAAATCACAACCTTGTCCCTGGCGCATGAGGAACAACGCTGAACTGACCGAAGACGAGCCACCACCGACTCCTACCGAAGCATCTCGGGCGGAAGGAGCTTCGGATGTATCTGGAGGAGTACTTCAATGTCGTTGGTGCTGTACCGTGGCAAGGGGACATATTTGAACCTTCAAGAACATGTACTTTAATCATAATGTCATAATAAAGATATTAAGTTAAGTAAAATGTAATGCTCAAATTATAAAGACCTAATTCATGGTATTAATATTGTTACTACTAAAGATATGAAAGTAATCTATATAGTACTACTACTTATAGACAAATAACATATATAGTAATAAGAAATAGTATTGTAAAGAGTATTGCATTCAATATCTATATATTTATTAAGAAACTCCTACAAAATAAGCAATTATCAAATTATTGCTTAAATATTAAATTTATTAAGCAAAATCATTAACATGGAAGGACAGGTGTGCTATCAGTGAACAAGGAAAAATTGTTCCCATGGGTCAGGTTTATTTTCTCAAAGATAATACAGTTGTTAAAGTCTAAGAGGGCAATCTACGGTGGGCCCCATGGGGGATTGTCCTCGGCTCTCTTGGGCGGCTGGTGGTCGACGCCTGCGAAGACACCTCTCAATATGTCGAAAAAGCCGGAAAGATTGCCAAGCCTGTGACGGCCCAGGACTAGGAGTAGAGGTTCCTGGAGGAGTCTGGCTATAACCAGGGTATACTTGTTGTGGTGGTGGCTGGTATTCGTATGGCTGGGCCTGAGTGTGCGGTGGCACGTCAGCCTGTCGCCACCGCACAAGAGCTGCAAATACGAGTATTTCCGTTTGCAAGCCCTACCATTGTGCTTCTTTCAGCTTGCATGCCAAGGGCGACCTGTTGGTTTGTGGTTGCTCCCCCACATCACCAGTTCTATTCACCCTCTCGGTCAGGTGCACTAGAGCCTCCTCAATCATGGCCGTCTTGGTGAGTAATGAGGGTTTCTTTTGGAGAGTGGTGCTGTCGCTGTCCCTCGCGACCTCAATCTCCTCTGGCTGGGCCTCGGTCGACGGTCGAGCAGCTGTGAGGAGACCAGGATGTAATGTACATTCAACAACACTTTTCAGATAACACATCATTTAAATAATAATATGTAGATACTATAATACCTTCCTATGTATGTACATACTCTGGCACATGCCCCATACCTGGGGGTTGGCCGACTCGAGACAGAGTTACAATTGAGAATAGGGACCCAGGCTCACCCATGGCTTTAAAGGCAGTTATCATTCACACATTATTATAAAAAAGGTATTTCATTACACTTACCCCCAACTGACGACTCTCGGTGCGCACAGTGAGGTGTAAATCCAAAAAGCGGAAGCTGGTCATCGTCCATTGCTGACGGGGTGTGAATAGCTTCACAGCCTGGCCAGACTTCCTCTTCTTCATTTTGCCGTAGATTGTGCCCATGGACTTAAACCAAGTCCAGATCAAGGGGGCTGTAATAATACAAGAAAAATAAATTATAACATGATGTTTAAGACCGATGAAATACGAAAATCAATTTCCTCTCAATGAACTAATAAATGTTATGACAAAGTATTACTTTGAATAGCACTTTATTGGAATGAGTATAAAGTTTCAATGACAAGTTGAATTACTCTGGTTATTTGGAACAACAAATTATATAAATTATAATTTGGCACGATATGAGCGAGTAAGAAAAAATGGTTTCAAAATGTAAACATATGTGGGTGACAACAAATTACTTACGATTAAAGCCCATCTCCTTGGCCTTCTCATCTATGACCCGTGTCTTCAAACTCCTGTTCTTAAAGTCCTTGCGCGTTTGGTCATAATACATTGGGTGAGCATCAAACCAGGCTACGAGTTCATCCTCTTCGTCCTGCGTCAAGTCGCCCAACTTGTTTGCCTTAGTAGTTATGGTAGGGCAGGGGTTTGTCCGGCCCTATATAATGGGGTAGCTTTAAACCAAAATAACATTCCATGAAAAGGGAATGTAAATGATGAGTGCTGTTAAAAGAGCACTGTTCCCAGATCGTAAATACTTTATAGCGGTATGTATGTACAAGGGGCGGTCAATAAGTTTTGTGAATCGGTAGGAAAAAACAGAGTAAGGGGGATGACTGTTTGTGGTAGTGTTAGGACAAGTTATGACAAGTCAGGACCTGCAGCCGCACGCTCCTGCCTCGTCTATTTAAGAAACAGTAGCTGATCGCAGATCGTCAGTCACAAATTTTTCGACAATGCAGAAGGTTGAGCACCGCGCAGTAATCAAATTTTTAACCAAGGAAGGCAATAATGCAAAAGAGATTCATGGACGCATGGTTGCAGTGTACACCGACACCGCCCCTTTCTATGCAACCATTGCTCGCTGGAATAGGGAGTTCCGCCATGGTCGTGAGCCCCTTGAAGATGACGCCCGTCAGACGTGACCAACGAGAATAATGTGGCCCGTGTGGAGAGGATGATCCTCGAAAATCGGCGGGTGAAGGTCGAAGAAATCGAGCGACAACTTGGAATATCACATGGAAGTATTATCAACATCATCCACGACAATTTGGCCATGCCCATGGTCTCTGCCCGTTGGGTCTCTAGAAACCTCGCGCCCCATGATCGACTTCAATGTCGTCAAAGTTCACAAGGCCAGAGTTGCACAAGCTGCCCTGCGCGAGTGCGGATTCGAGGAGCTCAACCTTCCCCCCTACAGTCCAGATCAGGCCCCTAGCAACTACTTTTTATTTCGCCAGCTCAAAACTGCACTGCGTGGGCGCCGGTTTGGGGACAATGAAGATGTCCAGCTCGCCGTCCAGGAGTGGATTGAACAGCAGTTGGGAGATTTCTGGTTGTGGGAATTCGAAGCCTCAGGGAGAAGTGGCGCAAGTGCATTTAAAACACTTTTCCTCATATCTCGTTTCCTTATATCCGAATTGCAAAACTTATTGACCACCCCTCGTGTATATATATATATATATATATATATATATATATATATATATATATATATATATATATATATATATATATATATATATATATATTAGTGTAAATGGGTAGCAGACCTTCTTGTATGCAGATTTTGTTTAAGACCATTGTATATTTCGCCTTTATTAATTTTCTTTGGAAACTTTCCATTTTTTTTAATTATCTTTTTGAGTTCATCTTGTAGTAGATAAACCATTTCTCCTACGTTCATCTCCTTTTTAAATGAAATGTGTTTGGTAAAAACCAAACTTGACTTTAATTGCTGAGCTTTCGATCTATGCAATCATCTTTAGAGTGTCTTTCCTCCTTTATCGTTGGAAAATGGTGGAGTCAGAATGAAAAGAAAACGGATTTTAGGGAATATTTATTTCTCCTCGCTTAAACGTTATGCCAATGAAACGGCCACTCCTGTGTAAGCGGAATTTTAAAACAACTCATGAAAAATAACATCTGCCAAAACTCCTCGATCCTGAAGTCTACGAACATAGTTTACGAATTTACCTGCCCGAATGAAGACTAAGGTTCAAAACAACTCAAAATATGTTGGTATGACTACTCCCACACTTTCAAGGCGTTTAACAATGTACCTGCAACATGAAGTCCCCCAAAATCATATGCAGACTGTGCATAACATCAGCTTAACCAGGGACATATTGGTTAATAACACAACGATAAAAAAAGAGGGAAATAAAGCTAGACTGAACACCTTAGAAGGCATATTAATTAATGAAGAAAGGCCAGCTATCAACACCCAGACTACGGGCTGGAATCGAACATTAAAGTTGTTTTAAAATTCCGCTTACACAGGAGTGGCCCGTTTCCTTGACATAACGTTTAAGCGAGGAGGAATAAATATCCCCTAAAATCCGTTTTCTTTTCAAGATATAGACGGAACGTTATTCGCTGTTTACACTTGACGTACATACGTAAAGTTTTCTCGACGAATAATATTCGTGCTTTTCTGCATTCTTAAGTTCGATGTAAAGACACCCAAGCGGAGCCAGCCTATTTTAAAAACAGCCCTACGGTTGTCTTTGGAAAGAGAAAATACCTCCTTTTTCATCGGTCACGTAAAACCTGACATGAACGCCTAAACTCCCTACATCGTTTCCCGCCGGCGGGCACCGTATAATCGTGGACCTGCACTGCACATAATCCTCGTTCCAACTCTGCCAGTCGACTGTGATATGGTATAATTGGGGGAATTGACGGAACTGGTTTGAGGAGTAGCCCACAGCAGAAATCAATTTCAGAGACTCCGTGGGAAAAAGAAGGGACTTTAGCTTTATCGATGGGGGTTTACCGCCCAGGATCATAGAGGGACAAGCAACCGTCTATATGCTATGGAGGATGCAGTCGCGAATTTAAAAACCTCCAAGGGGGTGGCACCCACGAGTGAAGGAAGTTGATTCGGCCTTCACCCATCATCAAGTCCGCCATAATTCACCCCTTGGGAGGATCTCTTCCCGGGTCCATCCCTTCTTTATCCATCACCACATCAGTTGCAGTATTGGTTCGCGGAAGCATGGGGCCGCACTACAGCGGAGGACACCCCTTTTCTGAATTTATATCTCGCTCATCTAAGCACATAACATCACTCACATTAAACTCTCATTCACATAACATAATTCGAGAAAGAAAACAAAAAAGAAGAGGAACAACTTAGAACAAGGAACCTTCCCTTTGGGGAGATGGATACAATGAAGAGAGTCACCCTCAGGGGGCTTCCCGGCCATGCAGTTCCGGCTAAAGCTCAGGTGTGCCTAGTACTGTTAGAAGAACTTAAGGTTGCACTGATCCGACTGCTTGAAGTGAGCAAAGGGTACATAGCCCTCTGCTCAGAAACCAGAAACATGGACGAAATAATGTCCACCCGAGGAACGGAAGCCCTAAAGAAGATCGGGCTTGAGGCAAGAATCCCCCCCGAGGTGGTGGCCAACAGGAGCTTCATCTGCCGTAAGATCGAAAACTGGGTTGGCGAAAGAACAACGGAGGAAATCAAGAGAGAGATTGTAGATCAAAACCCATGCGCGAAGATTAAGGAATTAATAAAATTTAATAACCACACTCATATGTTTAAAATCATGTACCAAACCACCGAAATGTCACAGGAAATCAAAAGAGATGGGCTCCTAGCTTTCAGCATGAGGATCCCATCCGAGAACATCGAACAGAAAAAATTCCACAATAAACAAATGTGTTTTTTTCTGTTACAAATTGGAAAATCATACTAGCCACTCCTGTCCAAACAAGGACAAGAAGCTATGTTCTGAATGTGGGCAGGAGAGTCATAGGTTTAAAGACTGTGCCTCAACGACCAAAAAGTGCTTAAATTGCAACGGTGATCACCGAACTTTGGCACTAAATTTCCCCGAAGAAAAGAGGTAATAAAGAAGAAAGAAGAAGAAGCTCGAATCCATAGCGCCCAGAGCTACGCAGCTGCAGCATCACGACCTAACCAAATCTCAATCATAAACCAACCTACGATGCAACTCAACTCCGAAGTGAGTTCGAAGATCCTCACATGCATCATTCACGCCCATATCGCTAATATGGGAAACCCAGGAAGTTATGAGAGTGAACTCAATTCATTCCGTAGCGCCCAGAGCTACGCAGCTGCAGCATCACGACCTAACCAAATCTCAATCATAAACCAACCTACGATACAACTCAACTTCGAAGTGAGTTCGAAGATCCTCACATGCATCATTCACGCCCATATCGCTAATATGGGAAACCCAGGAAGTTATGAGAGTGAACTCAATTCATTACTACAAGCAAACGATCTACCTACGATTAAAGTACTCAAATCTCCGGACTCATTAAAAATACTCAATATGAGTACAGCCTCATCCAAACCACAGCAAAAAGAAGAAGTAAAGCAAGTAACATCTGAGGAAGATTCAGATGAAACCCAAGAAGAGTCTTAAAACGACTCGCAATCTGAAGAAAAAAAAGAGACAGACTCAAGAACAAGATCCTACAGGGCCTCCAGGAGTAAATCGAAGAGTTCCAGACCCCCAGAAAACAATTATCAAAGAGGAACAAGAGCATGGAAGTAATCGATGAAGAAACTGCTGAAATTCCATCCTCTGTTCCCCAAAAGGTCCCCAACAGGGACCCTAGACTGAAGAAACGGTAGGTTAGTCCTCATAATGCAAAGAGACAGCTTAAGAATCTTGAGTATCAACACCGACGGATGGACCACGAAAAGAGTGCAATACGGTAACATTTTCCAAAAGATCGATGCTGACATAATACTCATTTCGGAGCAGGGAGTTAACACGGATAGGAACATAATCAAGATATGGAACTATGACGTGCTGACAGTAAACCATTCTCAAAAACGATACGACGGAACAGCCATTGCTATTAAGAAGGGAATAAAATTCAAGCAACTCAGGAACTTGGAAGAATCCTACTTTGCCATAGAGGTAGAAATGAGCCTGGGGAAGATGGTCGTTGCCACGGGATATCAACCTCCGAGATGCGACTATTTGCCTAACCACACCATCGCGAGTATACTCGGGCGAAGGGTCCCTACGATATTAATGCGGGACCTGAACGCACTATGTGCCGAGTCCGGGTATACTCGAACCAACGGTATAGGCAGATGCTTGAATACTCTCCTGGCTAAGAACATCGTCCAGAGACTGGGCCCCGACTTTCCGACCTTCATCACGGAAAGGTGCGCCACCAAGCCGGACATCTGCTTGGCCAACTTCCTCTTACCCTTTAATTATCACATAAACCCTGAAGTGATACCTTGAAGCGACCATATAGGGATGTCGTAGAATGGACTCTCGACGATATACCATATATGACTATTCGTTGAGGGAATTATTCATTTATATTTAGAGTGCGTGGTGTCTGGGTTGACCGATATTATTTATCTTCAATATGCTTAAGAAGTGGAACTGAGCTCAAGGATAATAATATGGCTATCATTAATAAAATAGAGTTTTATTAATAATAACTATCAACAACACACAAACTGGAAAATATTGACATAAACAGAGAATGGAAATGGTCGTGGGAAATCTAGCTAATCCGAGGATAAGGATTTGGAAGAGATTTAAAAAAGGTAAAACAAATGAAAATTAAAGGGATGGGATGGTTCGCTAAACCATTTAAAGCACAGGATAGGGTTGACAAAAGGGTTAAATACTCAAAGGTAACGTTCAGCTTACGTAATTACACGTGTTGTGCAGAGGAAGGCGACGTGAAGGAATCTTCGGCCCGCTGGCGAGTTCCAGCCAAAGGCGGGGGGGGGGAATTAAATGATCCTGACGTTGCGTCTTGGGAATGAGAACCGTTTCTTGGCGAACGGGCTTGAAGAAAAATGGCTGTTCTACGTTGTTCTCTTCTGAACAACAGGGGGGGGTGAGAACCGTCTCTTGTCTACGGGCTCAAAGAACAATGGCTGTTCTAATGTTGTTCTCTTTCTGAACAACAGGGGGGGAAGGGTAAGAACCGTTTCTTGTCAACGGGCTCAAGGAACAATGGCTGTTCTAATGTTGTTCTCTTTCTGAACAACAGGGGGGAAGGGTGAGAACCGTTTCTTGTCAACGGGATCAAAGAGCAATGGCTGTTCTAACGTTGTTCTCTTTCTGAACAACAGGGGAAGCCTTGTGGACTTGACGTCTAGAAGGCTCGAACTTGGCACTCAAGGGATATTGTCCTCTTCTGGACAATGATGGTGGATCTCGAGGTAGAAGGCCCTTGGTGCACAAGGTGAGACTGGATCGTAGTGATGTCTCGAGAAGAAAATCTGGATCTCGAATCTGCTCTTAGTGGTAAAGTTTCCGTATAAATAGTCGAGACATCTCCTTGGGGTAGGGGACAATGGAGTGGGGGCTTCGAGGGAATGCACAGCCGCGCCTGAGAACAATACCTTATCTGCCCATAAGCCTAACTCAATCTGGCGTGATCGCCGCATGGGGCGAACGATGGGGGGGGGGGATAAACCTCCTTGGTTCAATATTGACTCAGGTGGCGGCGATAATCGCGCCCGGCCTTAAGGCGAAGATGCACGTTGGTAGCATCGTGTTTCTAAACAACATGTGATAACGGTTGAAATTAAGCGGCCTCAAACCGTTCTATCACAAGGGATTAATCCTTATATCAACGTTAACCCTATATTGATACCATCACATACAAGGAATAATTACGGCAGGGTGAATTGGGATAATTACGAGCGATTGCTAAGAAATTACATCCCAGCGAACCTCGACGAAGCGACGCTCGAGGAAATAGACGAATAAATGGGGTGACTAGAAACCCAGATGATCGAGGTTGACAGAGAGTCGATTCCAAAAAGTACATAAAGAACGATCTCTGCATACAAATGGACCGATCGTATGAAAGGTTTACACCATGAGCTGAAAGGGTTGTATCAAGTGAGCATCACCACGAGTACATCCCGTGAGAAAATGTATCGTATGAGAGAAATAAAAGAAGAACTAAAAATTCTAATTTACGAACAACAAGAAGAGGAATGGAATGAAGCTATCGAAGAACTAGATAGCGAAACATCACCGAAAGAATTCTGGGCGAAAAACAAAGAGGATGAGAGTAATGCGCCAGAAGAAGAAGATGGAATTAGAAGACGACCAAGGTGAAATTTAATCAGAGGAGAATAAAATTGAGGAACTTCTCAGACAACACTGGGAACAGATTTTTAGAATCAGTAAAGAAGAAAATGAAGATTTCGACATTGATTTTCCAAATCGGATTATAGACGAGCTAGACGAAATCATTGAAAGGCCGCATCCTAACCAGCAAGTGAACAGGAAAGAAGTAAATGAAGAAAGAGTGACACTAGAAGAAATAGAAAGCGCGCTCCACTCTTTTAAGCAAAAAGCTCCAGGACGGTCAGGTTTGACAAAGTTAATCTTCGTCAAAGCACCGAGATGCGTGTGGGAAGGTTTACTCAACATCTTTGATGCCTGCTTAAATGTAGGCTACTTTCCCGACGCATACAAAACGGCAAAAATGATCTTTATTGCTAAACCTGGAAAGTACATGACGAGGAAGGAGTTATCGCCCAATATTCTTTCTGGAAATTGGGGGGAAACTCTTCGAGAAAATCCTGAACAGAAGACTCGTCGAGCATTTGAAGGAAAATTCGCTCTACAACGAACAGCCATACGGCTTCGGGGCTTCAGAAAGAAGAGAAGCACCCATATGGCAATAAATGTCATCACGGAAAAGATTGCTCAAGCAAAGAAATACAGGAGCTATATCGACATAGTATACATAGATGTGTCAAAAGCATTTGATAAAGCATGGCTAAGGGGGATGCAATACAAGATCCTCCAGCTGAGTTTGAGCGCTAAGTTTGAAAAAATCCTCTGTGATTATATCATGGAGAGGTCGGCTTACATCAGTATAGGGTGCACGGACGGTCCCACCTCTAATCTACAAGCGGGATTGCCTCAAGGCGGGTGCCTCAGTCCAACCTTATATTCGATATAGACAACCGACATCCCATACCCAAGCTATCCCACTAGCCTAAACATCCAGTTCGCCGATGACATAAATTAATTCATAGTTAGTGAATATAGAAACGCGCCTTGGCAAGCTCAAATGACTGCCGAGGAAATGAGAAAAGTCAACGAATATGGAATCAAAATGGAAAATCTGAACTAATGGCAACAAATTCAAGATCGTCCCATTGGGAAGAAGAAAAACAGCAGATGTGAGAGGGGGGGATACGCGTTATCCCTACACGAACGAGTGCAATGTACTTAGGATGAAGGTCACTTCTAATGAGTACAAAATCACGTCACAAAACGGATCCAGAAATCAAAATTGACAGTCAGAAACCTCTATAACTTCAGAAACCTCAACCAAAGGAATAAAGGGAAACTATCTGGCGCTAGTCAGATCGACCCTCATCTATCCCTCAGCAACTCTGTTCAGCGTCTCAAAAGCAGCAAAAGAAGAAATACAGAGGATACAAAACAACTGTATGTATATCATCACCAATATACGAAGGGGGGATAGGAGGAAGCAAGTGAATCTGCACAGAGCGGTGGACATCAAACCGCTCAATACGATCTTAAAGGAAAGAGCGTAAGATATGAAAGAGAAAATTACAACGAATAGCACCGAGGAAATTAAAGCACTCATCGCAGAAAAAAACGAGGCCCAAGGTATGCAAGCTTCCTAAGCAGCGCCAGCGAGCTTGGAAATGCAATTGTCCCATTATTTGCATAGGAAAAAACTACCGACCAAAACCGACGATGAAGAGCAACCGATAACGACGAACCAATCGATTATATCTCAAAACAGAAGACCACAACTACTTAATGATGACAAGGAAGCCTCAAAATGAAGGAAATAAGTAATTATGAAACACAGAACACACAAACAAGAATACAAACAACCAATGATGAAAATAACAAAAACATTAAAAAAAAATCAAATAAGACATGTAAGAAACGATGCAGAAACAAAAAAACACATAAAAGGAACCTAAACAACCAAACTACACGTCAAGATAACATTAAAAGCTAAATTAGTACACGAATCGAAAGGTTTCAACGCCTTTCATTAATATATATATATATATATATATATATATATATATATATATATATATATATATATATATATATATATATATATATATATGAGGAATTAAACCACATTCTCCGAAGACAATTTAATTCAGAACAGTTTCGGTGTATCTCACACCCTTTTTCAACTGACACTGGAAAGAAAATATAAGAGAAATGCATATAAGCATAACACGGGATCCCCTCTTTTTTTCCCCAATCCCCTACTTGTGGCTAATCTAGGGGGGGGGGGTAGGCCTAAACATATTGAAGGGCTGACATTTTACTATTTTATTTATTTGCGATCTTATTACAGGATTAAAAGAAAATTGACCCTCAGATAGATTTAAATTAGGAACTGACGATATCAAGCTCGATTCTACGATTCTTCTCTTAACATAGTTAGCCGATTTAAATAGCATTTTACTTCCATTGAAATCGATCGTATGATTCTTGTCTCTAACATGGCAAAATATTCCACTACTTTCACTGCCCACTCTAATATCTCTTTTGTGTTCGTACAATCTCTTGTCTAGATTTCTCCCCGTTTCCCCTATATAAACTTTATGGGGAAACGGGGAGAAATCTAGACAAGAGATTGTACGACCACAAAAGAGATATTAGAGTGGGCAGTGAAAGTAGTGGAATATTTTGCCATGTTAGAGACAAGAATCATACGATCGATTTCAATGGAAGTAAAATGTTATTTAAATCGGCTAACAATGTTAAGAGAAGAATCGTAGAATCGAGCTTGATATGGTCAGTTCCTAATTTAAATCTATCTGAGGGTCAATTTTCTTTTAATCCTGTAATAAGATCGCAAATAAATAAAATAGTAAAATGTCAGCCCTTCAATATGTTTAGGCCTACCCCCCCCCTCCCCTAGATTAGCCACAAGTAGGGGATTGGGGGAAAAAAGAGGGGATCCTGTGTTATGCTTTTATGCATTTCTCTTATATTTTCTGCCCAGTGTCAGTTGAAAAAGGGTGTGAGATACACCGAAAATGTTCTGAATTAAATTGTCTTCGGAGAATGTGGTTTAATTCCTCATCTTTTCTTGCGATATTGCATCAATTTTCATCATATTGCATTAATTTTCATCATATATATATATATATATATATATATATATATATATATATATATATATATATATATATATATATATATATATATATATATATTAGGGTGGTCCCCCCCAAAAAAATTTAGTTTTTTATCTCCCCATACCTGATTGTATTACCACATTGAACAGTAGGTCACATACTCAATTTCATAAAAATCGAACAATATTTACTGGTCGCTATATGGATCTTAACTTATTAGTCTGCTGGTAAATTAATTTTGGGGATAGAAATGAACAGTCTTTGCAAATACTAGTTTATTTGAAACAGATCTTGTTGTTGAAAGACAATTTTTTAAAAATATTTATATTAAAGTGAAAAGAAAATAGTTAAATGGCAAATGATTTCTTTTTGACAAAAATTATAACTAAAATTGCTGATTAAACATTGAGCCTTTTAAGCATGAGGGAATTTTTTTGTGATATTTTGCCACCAGTCTTAGAAGCAACTGTTTCTGTTCTTCATCTTTTGTTAGAGATGTATTATACGATTTGATAAGTGCAATACCTCTTTCTGCTGGATCGTTAACAACTATTAAGTTAATCGCTCGACGTTGAAATTCTTGAAAGCACGTATTCTCTTCCCAAGAACTTGGGTTAGTCTTCAGGAATGTATCCTCTGCAAACTTGTATCCATCTTTCATTAGGAGACTGAAGATTAGCTTAGTTTTTTGAGTTACCAATTCATACAAGTCCAAATCCTCGATGTTTTTTGTGAGATTCAATCGGCGAACAACTTTGGTGTTTTCATTACGTTGGAGATTGGAGACCATCTTCTGTTTGGTCTCAGCATTAATTCTATGATCGAAAAATGCAAGACCAACAAGATGTTCTCCAAGATACCAAAGGTGTCTGTGAAGGGCTGTGATTGCTTCTTTAGATATTCTCTGATATGGGTACTTTTGCAAAGTTTTAAGAAGCAGAATGTCATTTAAAGGAGCATTAATTCCAAAATGGGCTTCATTCCAAAAACGCGAGTAGACCAAAGCAATAAAAAGAGAGCACTCTGTAATATTGTCCTTTTCACGTTCCGTTAGTTTCAGTTGATGCTTAAACAAGTATATTTTTAGGACATATATAGCCTTAGCCATCCAGTGTGCATGATGAGTCGCTCCTGGGGCTCTTAATGTAACTTCTGTCTTATCAATGCCCCCAAGAAAGATGAGACTGAGTCGTAACAATTCTTCATAATCGTCACGCAACTGGTGAGACTTCAAAGCTTCCTGAAAATATGGGACCATTTCTCCTCGAAGATTATGCATTACTGGATTGGCGAATAAACTGCTATCCGCCTCTAAAAAAGAATCCTTTTAAGTGACGACCATTGTTCTTTAAAACGTTCAAAGAGACTCCTCTTTGGACCACTTGTAGGCCCAAGTAAAATATTGCAAGCGCATGACAACATAATTTCGAAAATATGATGATGGCACGCAATCCAAACAAGCTCCCTTCCTAATACTTTCTCAATTATGGTACAGGCTCGTTTTGGTAGGTCTGTATTTGATGCAATTGTGTCAAATACAAGGCCTTGAACTTCGTCACGAAGATTCTAGTCATTAATTGATGAAATGCATGCCATAGCCTGTTCTTCTTATGTTGCTCGTGTTATTTTTTGGCATACCAGGAAGTTTTCCCATTCCATTTACAGAAACTATTATTGCAATTCGTTCCACTGTTTCCTTTGCCCCATCAATAGCAGGTAGTAGTTTTCCATCACAGTGAAGAAGGATCAGTCCTTCAACAGACAACGAAGCTTTGTCTTCATTGTATGTTGCCTCTCTTACTTGCTTTCTGGAACGTAGTAGAGAACTCCTGGAAAGTGTCATAGCTGCAATATCCTGACTCAAGGCTTGTGCTATTGATCCAGCAACCATTGTTGCTTTTCTATCCGTAATATTTGCACGATCAAGCGAGGTTGTAACTTTGTGTCAAAGTCATTGATTCCACTTGATGGTGGTACTGAACAACACGAAGCACATCACCACATGCTGGTAGTCTTGCATATGAAAGCTCACTAGTAGGATGTCCTAAAAGCCAGATTGCCGCAGATGAACGAGTAATTCCAGCCATAATCTGAAACAACAAAAATAAAAATTTATTGTAACTGAGTGAGCTCACGGTTCCCCTCCATTTAGTTATACGAGGGGCGGTCAATAAGTTTTGCAATTTGGATATAAGGAAACGAGATATGAGGAAAAGTGTTTCATTATTTTTCAATATAAGTACCCTCGACTTCAATGCACTTGCGCCACTTGTCCCTGAGGCTTCAAATTCCCGACAACCAGAAATCTGCCGACTGCTGTTCAATCCACTCCTGGACGGCGAGCTGGACATCTTCATTGTTCCCAAACCGGCGTTCACGCAGTGCAGCCTTGATCTGGCGAATTAAAAAGTAGTCGCTAGGGGCCAGATCTGGACTGTAGGGGAGATGGTTAAGCTCCTCGTATCCACAGTTGCGCAGGGCAGCTTTTGCAACTCTGGCCTTGTGGACTTTGACGACGTTGAAGTCGATCATGGGGCGTGAGATTTCTAGGGACCCAACGGGCAGAGACCTTGGTCATGGCCAAATTGTCGTGGATGATGTTATAACACTTCCATGTGATATTCCAAGTTGTCGCTCGATTTCTTCGACCTTCACCCGTCGATTTTCGAGGATGATCCTCTCCACACGGGCCACATTGTCCTCGTTGGTCACGTCTGATGGGCGTCCTGGATGGGGGTCATCTTCAAGAGACTCACGACCATGGCGAAACTCCCTATTCCAACCAGCAATGGTTGCATAGGAAGGGGCGGTGTCGGTGTACACTGCACCCATGCGTTCATGGATCTCTTTTGCATTCTTGCCTCCCTTGGTCAAAAATTTGATCACTGCGCGGTGCTCAACCTTCTCCATTGTTGAAAAATTTGTGACTGACGATCTGCGATCAGCTACTGCTTCCTAAATAACGAGGCAGGAGTGTGCGGCTACAGGTCCTGACTTGTCATAACTTGTCCTAACACCCCCACAAACAGCCATCCCCCTTCCTCTGTTTTGCCCTACCGATTCGCAAAACTTATTGACCGCCCCTCGTACTTAGAAGATATTTTTTTTATACTCTAAAATATCTAAATAACCAATATTCATGTAAGAATAAGCTTTCATTTGACATAAATAAATAGGCTCCTGTGTTTGTAAAAAGTTACAGCAGTTATGCTTGATTAAAATATATATATATATATATATATATATATATATATATATATATATATATATATATATATATATATATATATATATATATATATATATATATATAAATACGAACATAGAGCGTGTTAACATATAATTCTAATATTCTTTAAGTAAGTCTGATATTGATAAAAAACTGCAAATTATCTATGCACTGAATAAACAAAGTATATTACTTACCTAAATAATTATATATATATATATATATACTTGCATGAACCGGCACTTGTATTCACTTGTATTACGTCAACTGTTAAACTTCAAACTACAAATGAACAATTAATCAATCCTCGCTGACTTATATAGGAAATGATGCAATTGCATCACCATTTGAAATGAGGGGGCGTTATTGCGTCATCACTCTACAAATGGGCTCAGAAATCAACAAGCTGAAACAACAATTATTATTGCATCATGCGCCGAGTATGTGAATGTCATTCCACTTTTCAGATAATGCAATATCTTGATTTTTTTGCGAATTATTGTAATTCATAAGGAATGAGTTATCAATGATAAATGTATGATATTATATAAGCAACAACCAATAAATGCCTACTATTAAAAAGTTCCAATATTTTGACTGAAATTTATAAATATGCAGACACAGCGACCTCTAAATATTCACCAATTTAGTCAATATTTTGAATCAGCTCTTTTAACATCTTATAGCATAATTTTAGCCATGTGGAGAACATTTCCAATAATTTCAATTTTATGCATATATTTTTGGACCCCCTAATATGCATACATACTTATATATATATATATATATATATAATATATATATATATATATATATATATATATATATATATATATATATATATATATATATATATATATATATATATATATATATATATATATATATATATATATATATATATATATATATATATATATATATGGTCACCAGTTATGGTTGAGGAACGACACAGTCACCAGTTGTAGGAAGCAAATGACGGGCACCAGCTTAGAGACGCGACGAGGTCCTATTTTTTGAGTGATGGGTGTTATTGCGGTGATTTATTAATCTCATTTCAAATATCAATAATTTTCAGGTGTTATTTTGCTTGGTTGGGCTTACCGAATGCTTAAAGCAAAGCTGACTTACGAAAATAAACACTATTTAAATAACGAAAGTTATATTATAAGAGCCGCAATTACAGAACGTATTCGACGGGAGACTAGTATGTCTAAGTATTAACAACACGAATACGGGATGAAGGCGAGACAAGACGCAGTAATTAACCGGGAGCGTGAAAGCTAAGTAACAATAGCAATAGTAATCCGAATAATAATGATTCTGAGTAGTCTGATCTCACATCTATCTTTTTCCTATTCTGATTCTTCTTTATATATCCTCGAAATACAGAGGGCGTGGTCAGAAAGGACCCGCGTCCATATTAGTAGACTCAACTCTCCACTCCTTGGGCAAAGCTAAGCTGCCTGTACACCGTATCTACATTTTGGATCCAATGTTTATTCGTGTCATTTGATATACTTCTCGCTGCATCGTCTCGTACGGCCAGCAGCTGTATTTATTCAGTTTCCTAAGTAAACCTCCATGTCTGATAATTTTATCTCGAGACACGAGTTGGGCAGTCTTATCAAATAAGTGTTTGACCTTTGCTCCCTTTGAGTCTCAGGGTCTCATGCTTAAATACAAATATATATATATATATATATATATATATATATATATATATATATATATATATATATATATATATATATATATATATATATATATATGTACATTTACAAACCAATACAATATTGAATCTTTACATTACATTTTAGTAAGGCATACTTGGATAAAATAGGACCAATTCCCGTCCACTTTGTGGAGGTGTTTTTCGGGCCTATTGAATCCAGCACAAAGCCTACTTATGGTGTAGTTCGACCACTACAACTTCTCTTTTACATTATAATCAAGATTACACAACTTAGTCTTATTTTTCCAAATTATTGTAATTTTCTCAATCACTTGCTTATTTTTACCACTAACTAAATAATTCTTATTTCCGTTATTTGAAGAAACTTTAATCGAATTTATAAAGAAACGAAAGAGTGGAATATTGTAATTTGGGTTTAATAAGTATAAAATTAATGTAAAAGTCTACAATCTTATCTTTTCAATATATTTAGTATAAATCTTGTTTAATTGATGAAAACAAAGAGCATTTGTAATTTAGATCGCCTAAATGAGAGATATGGTGGCATTTGAAAACTATTGAACGAATATGTTCCGGACGGGATTGGTATTTAAACTTAGCCATCATATAATAAATTTCTTTTGGTTATATTAATATTAAGATATCTGTGATTAAAATCAAAATAATGTACTATAAATTAATCTCTCCAAACTTCTATTTTTATATTTTAAAACGCTCTAAATTTAGCCCAATTCTATCGAAGAAATATTTTAATGAAATTTATTAAATCTTTAAATTGCTTATGATCAATGATACAACAATTGTAAGATTGAATAAATATGTGGAACTTTGTAAAATAATTAAATTAAATAAAGTGAGGAGATGTATTACTATGTTGAATTTATATTGAATGTATTAAGCAGTCCAATGGGAACTCGTTTTGTTTATTTGAGGGCCATAGAGAGTAAGTCATTGCTTTCATTCTAACATTAAAGGGAAATTTATTAATTCCTTTTATATTTATATAGCAATTGTAAGACTTGATAAATGTGTAGAATTGGTAAAATAAGTTAATTTTAGTTGAGAATAAATTTAATATTATAGGAATTAATCAAATATATACATTAAATATAAGCCAATGTTAAAATACCGCATTCATGTATGCGGCGGTTGATGCAAAGAGGGAGATGGACTGCGTTTAAAGATGAATTCTCTTATCAAGAAAAGACATTTTGACGACCGTCCAAGTTCCCGCCGAATAAAGAATATTGAATCAAGATCCAAGCTTCCTTTTACCTTTGAGGAAATCTTCTTTGATCCAAGCTTCCTTTTACCTTTGAGGAAATCTTTGATTACCTTTACCCGACCTACAATCAAGCAAGAAAAGAACTTTCTACTCTTTTGGACTCAGTGCTTTGTGATTACGAGGTATTCACAATAGAAGCAAAGAGGCAGCCGCTAAGCTGAATCAAGAAACCCATTTAGCTGCCCAAAGAGTGGTACCAAAACTGGGTGACAAATCACCCTTATAATCACACACCTCTCAAAGAAGTTTACTTAACCTATCCAACCTCTAGTTTAAGTACGATGAATCACCACTTATGGTAGGTAATACTCCCAAGTCACCATTTTATTGTGATTGCTACAGGGTCACACTATTTTATTATGCTGGATGAGTGATTCACATGAGCCACATACCTGTAATCGGAAGTCCGTGAGAAATCTATTCTGAGAAATAGAGAGAAACCGAATGTATTGGTACAAACACAACTAACTATTAATTGAAAAATATAACAAAAACACTCAGCCCCAGGAATATGTACTTCAGACTCGGGGGAGACTTTCCTTAATTGGCCTCCATATAGATCGTACGGCTACTATCCACTATAAAGACGTTATTTCACGGTGTCGAATCATATTCTGATCCAGAAGATCGAATCAACCCGAACATAAAGCTGCTCTCCATCATCTATCTTCCAGCAATGATCCGCTACCAACATACTCCAGTATTACTTGATCTAGGCTCGTTTAAGAGAATATTACAATTGCATTTAACTGTTAAACTTTTATGCTGATAGTGAGTCTATCGTACAACGCACCTCCATCAACCTACTTCTACAAACGAAGCAATTTTTAGTGTAGGAGCAAACGCAGCTCCAAACACACATGCACGTCAACTCATACACCATCGCCGTCGAATCATTACTCACAACTCGAAGCAATCACAATAATCGCCGATTGCCATTCTCCACGAGAAATCTATTAAGGGTCTGGGCACTAAAACGCTCCAAATCGCAATTTCGAAGTCATACATTTGAACGGCAGGAATATGAGAATTTCCAAATTATTAGGGCAAGTATCTTCTAAATTTCATTTTCATTACTATTGTAATCCGTCATTTGCACTAGATCCTTTTATTATTTTATCCTCGTTGTTCTTTAACAAGTATCTATGTATTATTCTAAAGAGTGAACATTTTTGCAAACCAATCGAGCATCCATCGCAAAAATTGTTGACCTTGGAGTAAGTGCGCTGGGGTACTTACCACAATAAGGTGATGAACCTGAGTTGGTGCCAGTGATTATCGCTAACCACAATCCTAACAGAGAACACATTAAAGTTTTACGTTAAAAAAGTATTGTAGTGTATATTGTTTTCTCTCTTCTCACCGCGCCGCTCCCCCGTTTCTTTTTCCTTTTTTCGGCTGATCGCGACTGTACACGAGCACTAACCACTTCATTTGACCTTCCCAGTTGTGTATTTACGAATTGAAGCCAGTCTTTTATTCTCCCCGAACAACAACTCGTGAAACAACCAGAGGAGCACAAGTCATTTCTACACGATCTCTACAAACCTCCTGCACGAGCTCCACAAATTTACTGCGACAGCGTGTCTATCGGAAAATTCTTTGCAGTTGCAACCAACTAGCGAGAGGAAAGTACGTTTTATAGCATTGCATATGATCTCTAGACACATATGATTGAAAGTCCTTGCTAGAGACTAATGTCGAGAAGCAGAGATGAACCAAATTTAACTCTGCAAACGCTAACTCCTCTGATAACAAACGTATCATGTCAAATTCATTCCGTCCCACAGATATCTATTTCAATTCGGAAGCAGATTTCTCTTGGAAAAATATCTTACATAGAGAAAGACGGCCTGCTATTCACTATACAGACGCAACATCACACAGTTCAGCCACATTCCAGCGATGATTTGGAAGATTAGCGATTGTCTTACGCTAGCGCTCCCTCCATAAAAACCCACGAGTTGGCACTCAGGCTGGTAAAAACATCACTACTGGAACACCAGCATCTTTTTTTCCTTGGACCGACAAGAGTACCAAGGCTTCATTTGCATCTGGAAGAAAGTCAAACAGTGTCAACATATTTTTATTTTCACCCCGTATTCACCTATTTTCTGCCTCCCTTCATTTCACTCCCTTAATGGGAACTTAGCTAGTACAATGTTTATCCATGTCTAGCTAAGCAAAACAGCCCCTTCCCACGTGTACTGATTGCTGGTTGGGAGATCTGACTTTAATAACCTAGTTCAAACTATGCCCATCAGTTGAAGAGGCCTAATTCGAAACGCCGATGAAAACAAGTTTGAGGATTAGCCCACTGCGGAACTCGGTGTCATAGGATTCCTGGAAAATGGAAGAAAATTAAATCCTCATGGGGGTTCTAGACCCTGTGCCCTGGGGTCCAGGCTAAGACCACATAGGGACATACAACTGCCTTTGTGTACGCCGGAAGCAGCTTTTATACCCAAGCCCCTAAAGGGGCGACACCCTGAGGCTGGTAGTTGATTATACAGCTTCTTATCATCAAGTCCGCCATATTTCATGTCTCAAGAGGATCCTATCCTGGCTAATCCATTCATTAGATTCATTCCACGCATGGCAGTAACCACATTCCAGGCACAGCACAAGGGGTGATTTCATTTTCACATACAGTAAAAACTAAAACACATACATAGTGCGTAAAATCCCTTTCTCTTAATTAAAGACACATGTACCCATATCGAGAAGATGAATTTACCAAGATCATCTAGGAAAAAGGAGTCACCCCTCCCTTTCTTCAGGATGGATAATATGGGCACAAAAGAATTCCACTCAGGACCATTGGAACACGGAAACCCACACTGCAAGAGGCGACAACAAGGCTTTTTGGTCAGCTAAATTTGCCACTCATCAAATGCATTGACGTCCCCACGGGATACATGCCATATGCCCACAAACTCCGACGTGGACCTGATCCTGGCTCTAATCCACTTGGAAACCAAATCCCAGCCACAGATTACTGGTAACAAAACCATTATATGCAAACCCATCGAGAACTGAATCGGTGTAAAGTCTAAGGACGAAATAAATCCAAATTAAAACGCAACCAAACATGGCTCAAGATTAAAGAAAAAATCAAATTCGAGGAGCACACATATTTTTAAGATCATATGTGAAACGAGCAACATCGCCCCTCCCCCCCAAGAATCTCCAGAAAGGATTACTTCTATACAATACGATGGTTCCACAATCGAATCTGGAACGATAAAAATTCACACAAATACAAATTTGCTTCCATTGCTACAAAATCGAAGATCATATACATCTAACTGCCCCAAGAAAGAAACGGCGATGGGCCCCGAATGTGGCGCAGTTGGCGAGCACCCCTGGCATGTTTGCACCTCAACAAAGAAAAGATGCCTAAACTACACAGGGAACCAGGGTACCATAGCACTCGCATGCCCAGGAAGAAGGAAGGCAATTGCTTTTAAAGAAAAAGACCAAAAAGAACAAGAATAAAAAAGAAGAACCGCTTCATACGCCCAGGAAACGAAGTATGAAGCAATGACCCAGAAGAGTAACCAGAACTCTATTAGGGCACTATCACTACATTCTACAACACAAATAAAAATCATGACGTGTATCTTCCATGCTTACGTCATAAAGATGGTTAAACTAAGTTCCTATGCGCACTCACTCCACGGAATGTAAAAAAAATGGGTTCGAACCCTTAAACTTCCTTTGAACCCAGACTCAACGAGAGTATTCAACTAGAAGTGAACTCTTCCGCCGTTGCCGAGATACACAGCGGAATGAAGCAAAAATAACAAGCCATGAATAAAGACGAAGAAAATGAAAGAGAAAAAGGCAAGAGCCAGACAGAAGAAAAAGAGACCGAAACTCCGAAGAACAAAGCGATTGGTGAAACTTCAAATAAGTTAAAAACTAAGTAAGATGAAGACACCAGCACTGACGAAGCTTCAGATTGCAGTGAGGGCTCAAGCATGATCCGTGGAAAACGAAATAATTTTTTCCAAACGCTCGTCGAGCTAAGAAGAAAAGCGGAAACGAAGGGAAATATTAGAGAGTAGGCGAACACACCTTTATCTTCTCGGAAGAAGGCTCACAAAAGAAAACCAAGCACAGGAGAAACTATCCCCCTCCATACCCCACACTTAATGGATAGGTCTGCAATTCAAGATCAAAGTCTCAGAATCCTACATATAAACACCGACTGATGGAACGGCAATAAAACATCTGCAACAACATTTTCAGAGAAATAGATGCCGATATCATACTGATATAAGAGCACAGGGTCAAAATGGACACCGGCAAGATAAAAATTTGAAATTACGAAACCATAGCGAAAAATCATTCCAAAGAAGGCTTTGACGGAGTACTAATCATCAATAAGAGAGAAATATGATTCAGGAAACTTCAAGATTACGATGAATCATTTCTCGCCATAGAAGTTGAAATGGAAGCAACAAATTCCATCATAGCTATGAGACCCCCCCCTCCCACAGGCAAAACCAATTACCTCTCTTAAACTTCCTAAGTCTATTCAGCAACAAAAAGCCTTAATCTTAATGGGAGACCTAAAGGAAAGAATACAGGAATCAGGATACAGATCACCAACCAACCGGATATGGCAGTAGCCCCATTCCAGGCACAGCACAAGGACACAAAGAAGAGTGATCTCATTTACATACACAGTAAAAACTAAAACACATACATAGTGCGTAAAATCACTTTCTGCTGAAAAGAAACATCACCCAAAGGATAGGGCCAGAGTTCCCTACCTTAATTACTCCCACCTGATACAAAAACCTGATATTTGTCTTGCAAGCACAACGATGCCATTCACCTACAATATGGCCCGAGCTGTAGTCTCGTGCAAAGAACACTTGGGGATACTCATAAAAATCAGTCAGAACCCTATTCAGATCCCGAGCACGCATATAAAGAACTACAAACGAGCAGACTGGGACACATACAAGACAAGGACTCGGACGCGGAGCTCGATGTGATTTAAAATGCACTGCTACAGTCCGATAAAGAATCTGTTCCATTAGGCCACATTCAGAATCATGCCTCATGCGAGATGGACAGAAGAAATGAAAGCCGAAGACAATAACTCCAAGAGGCAATGCAACAATTAAGTATCGCCGGTGTAAATAAGGGACTTTACTTGTAAATCAGAAGAATGAAAACGGAGTTAACCCAAGATCTCTACCGCTAGTAAGAGGAAACTCGGAACAACAAAATATCCCAACCGGACCAAGCAGCATCACCTAAGGAATACTGGAAAATGATAAGGAACCTAAGGAGGAGACCCTCCCCCAAATCAAAATGGAGCTGGGAGACAAAAATGTACGCCTTATTGAAAAACTGAGGAAATCAAAAATAAATTTCAGAGAGCTTCGGGGAATACCTTCAATATAACACCTAAAGATAACATAAACTTCGACCTAGATCACGAAAATAAATCATACACGAGCTTAACAAGGATGTTCACAAAACACACCCACACCATCAATTTGTCCTTGAGAGACAAGAGCAAGTGGGGGCGGGGGCGACTCTAACTAGGCTTTCAAACAAGAGCCCCTGGATACTCTGGACTAACTAAGGTGAAATAGTTATACTCGAGTTCACCTCAAGGGAATCAGAAATGTTCTCGACACGAGCCTGAACACTGGATAATTTTCCGATACTTCAAATAGCAGAAATGAAATTCATGACTAAATCCAATCCGGAAGGACTCTTAACAGACCTAAGAACTTTTGCTCAATAATTTTGTTGGAAGTATTACACAAAGTTTTTGAAAAATTAATCCTAAAGAGAGCATTAATGGAATAATGGCAATAATCTACAAAAACCAAGGCAATTTGGATTTAGAATAGGAAGAAGCTCCAAGATGACGATTGTTGGGGTTCAAGAAAAAATAACCAAAGTTAAAAAAGAAGGAGCAAGCGTTTACATAGTTTGAGAGATGTATCTGAGGTAGTCGATAAGGTATGGCAGCGCGGAATGCAATATAAAAATATCCTGCAACTGGGCCTTAATAACAATCTAGAAAGGCTTCTCTGCGATTATGTGTTATAACATATAACCTTTATTACAATAAAAAACCACAAGGGACAGCTTTTTAACCTCAGAGCAGGCCTTCCCCAGGGCGGTTGCCTGTCCTAAACGCTTAACTTGCAATTCGAAGACGATGTAACCCAAATTATTTCAATGCCATGGAGAAATCCAACATTCCAGGCAAGAAAAACGATTCGTGAATTAGAAAATATCAACAATTACGAGAGAAATTGGAAAATTGAAACTAATAACGACAAATTTACCGTCATCCGTCTTATCAGAAAAAAACTCCAGCTAATCAGAACATAAGAGAAGAAGTAGAACTACAGAATCTTAAGCCTGAAACTTACAACAATGGGCTACTCTCAACACATAAATGAAAGGTTGGGTAAAGTAAAAACAGCCTTCAAAACGCTTTACCGATTCAGAGGTCTAAACGCCCAAAACAAGATCAAAATTTAGCACGCTATAGTTTAAACTGTACTATTATACCCAGCGATCATTCTTTAATACATCCTCTAAGACCACTGCTGTCAAGTTACAAAGAGTACAAAGTAAGGTACTCCACTTAATAACGGGGAGACGCAGGCGTGAGTACTGCCGAATATCGACGCTCCACAACTTTGCCAAAACGCTGCGAAAAAATGCAGAAAAAATGGCAGAAAAAATTGATACTGAGCTTTATGAGCTCGCGAAGAGACACCTCAGGCCCATGGGGGAGAGGAGATTTCAGCGTCTTTTCCCCAGCATCTTCCACGCTATAAGAACGAGATAAAGAGAAAAGCGAAGTTCCACATAATAAGAAGCTCACCGAGGAAGACAAATCAACGAACTTGAAAACGGCTGGCTCTTCGGCCTTCCCACCACTTGATGCGACACTCCACCGAACTTGAACTTAATATCAACGATTACAACCAAATTACCGATTTTAACAATACAATACATATAATCCACAAATATGAATTAAAGATGTAACACATAAACTTAATTTACAATCTATTCACAGCCACACGCAATACTAAAAGTACTAAAATGCATACACTCATTCACCATCAGACTCACCAACTAAATAAAACAAACTAACACCAAAATAGCAAACACAATAATAACATAAACTAAGAATAAACTACAAAAGAAGTGCCATAAGAAATAAACAAAAACAAAATTCAAGAGATTAACCTGATCTCCAGTCGTCTTGCATGCCTATCATCATCATCATCATCATCATCATCATCATCATCATCATCATCATCATCACTAACTCTATAATTTAAGACTCTATAATAATTTCATCTTAGTTTGGTTATGACTTATGTTTTTTATCAAGGTTATTTCTAATAATTCTTTTATAATATAATAAAAAACAAAATGGTGAAGTTCAGAAATAAATATAAGTATCGAAATTTTGTGAATTTTTAAAACCTAAAGAATGACAAATGGTGAAGTTCAGAAATTTATTTTTATATATCTTCTTCTATAATTCTATAATTTAGCAACGTGATAATTGGAAACGGGGGAAATTTAGTTTGGAGTTTTTTTTTTAAATTATTATAATTGGCGAAGTTCAGAAAATTTAGGAAAATTTAACCTTTGAGCTTTTTTATAGATTTTAAATTTTAATCTTAGCAGTGAAGCGCAAGCTCCCCCCGTAGGGCGGAATAGCGAAGCCATTGCTTGGTGTACTAATAATTCTATCTATTTTCACCGTAATTTATAAATACGGGCTGTTTTTCACCCTTTTCTTGAAATTCTTTATACACGTCTCTCTCTACTTAGTTCGCTATAATAAATACAAATACAACTCCATTCCGGTCCAGGAGATCTAATCAACCGGATGTCACGTTCCAGTACAACGTTCTGTCCCCGCCATGGGATGTGATCTCCTACAAGTGCCAATTGATCTCACATCGTTTAGAAGAACTTTGAATATAGTGTTGTGAGTGTTTATTGTTATTATTATACGTTAAGGTAATTATATTCATATCATGGTTAACTTCACAGACATCCTTTTATTTATAAATTAGTTAACCAAATGAAAGACGTTTGCCAGGAATTTATTTAACCAATGTACTTAATGGAGAGCAACATTTTCACAATTATGTAATTGTTTTATATGGTTTTAGTTTGTCCTCTAGAGCTTTTTTTAAATTGTTTTTGCTTTATTACATATTCATATGTAAGAGAACTTAAAGAAAGGTATCAAGGGAGATTAGACTTCACGTTTACGAAGTATCAGTCTACAAACTGTGGTAGAGGAGGCAAGGAAAATAAGAGGCTTCCATATCATGTGCTAGAATCTTGCTCATGAGCATCTCTGGCTCCCAGCAGATTGGAATCGACACTGCGATAAAAAAAGGGCCTACCTATCTCTCCAGAGTTGCCATAATAGCGTAAATTCCAAGTTTTGAACTGCCTATTCGTTTGTCACTGAAGGGAAGTAGCTGATTGATTGGAGATTTATCCTGTTTCGGCTACTTCTAACAGTGCAGAAGCGAGCATGGCTGGGTGATTGGAGATTCCTCCTGTGCCTACACTGCTTCAAAGATAGATAGAGAGCCCCCCCCCATCCAGGACTCCTAGTGGAGGAGCGTCAAACTGATTGGAGATTACTCCTGTGTTTGTCGACTTCGCTGAGTTCAAAACGAACCAAAGGCGACTGATTGAAGATTTCTTCTGTTTCGCCGTTGTTCCTGGGAAAGGAAACGGCTTAGGTAGAACAAAACTAGAGGGACTGATCTAGTGGACCCGCGGCGAAAATGGCCGATTTAGCACCTCTAGCCACTAAGTGGTGCCACCTAGTGGTCAACATATATCATTTGAGCTCAGTGACCTCAATTACCTTCGGTAGCATTGGTTTTAGCTGGCTACATTGAACCAGCGACTCGTTGTGGACCGAAGATGAACTCAACACGAGATTTGCATGACCCATAGACCTGCTTGCTTCGCCTCAGTTAAATACCAAGGCTTGCTCTGAGGGGACACGGATCAAATGAGGGTCCCAGAAGAACCGCCGGACCTTCGGGTATCTCTACGGCCAATAAATGAGGAACGTCCCACCTAGAAAAAAGTGTTTGAAGTAATATTTGGTCAGATATGCGTCGGAATCAATAAAATTGATAAAGCTGAACCGCAATTACGCGGCCATAGGCCAGAATCATACAAACTTTGAAAATATAACGTCCAGAAAAGACGAGCATTCTTGGATGCACTGCGTCTCACAAGAAAAAAATGCATTAACTGCTTAGGGCCAAACAGAATTCTATTCATGCGGTGCGCTGTCCATCGAGAGCCCCTAAACAAAAAGAAACTGGAAGACAGGAACCACTGCTGTTAAGACAGCCACAGCCGCAGAACACCCACAATCCTCAGCCACAAATTGTTCTCCACTTATCGGACGCAACGCCCACTAAGTAGTTGGCGTGTATTTTACATGCACACGTATTGAATTACGCAGCACAAAGCCCGTTCAACTCGAAATTAAATAAGATGCTGGAAGAAAATGGCATGGGGTAGGCCATAGTCAAGGCTGCTCTGCTGGATAAAAAAAAGTAAAGCTGTACGACTCCTCGCTCAAATTCTGAACCGAATCTGAATAGAAAACTTCGACCTGGCAGGCTCTACAGCCCTCCAAAGTATCATAAATCCCCCTTCAAATCAAGGAAATAAGTACGTACAAAGAAAGCGACCCAGATGTACTCCTTCTATCAGAAACTGGAGACCGAGACACCTGTCAAATAAAGATCTTCGGTTACGACATCCTGCAAAGAAACCTGACTGGCGAAAGGTTTGACAAAACGGTGATAGCGGTGCGGTCTGGGCTATAATTCACGAAAGGCAGAGGGATGGACGAGTAACTCTTTCCCATAATCCTCAAGACTCACATAGGGAACATTGAGGTGGGTACATGAATCAACCACCAGAAGGGGGCACTCGCCCATCCATGACCTATTAATCCTGTTTGGGAAGAATTAGCCCGTCATCTTCACTGGCTAGTTCAATGCAAAGACGAGAATTGCTGGCTACGCTCGAGAACACAACCGAGGAAAAAACCTTAACCTTCTACTGACCAGAGGTCCAGTGGAAAGGATAGGGCCAGACTTACTGAAATTCATGTACCCAGGATCAACCACAAAGCCGGACATCTGGGATAGCCTGGAAGCAACGTTATCTGGTATAGTCTGGAAGCAACGGCATCTGGGTTAGCCTGGAAGCAACTCTCCCACCAGGTGCTCCAGATGACTTGCTCAGGCTACAGGACCGAAAGAATTACAAGGCATACCTGCTATCAGCAAGATCCGTACCTTCAGAAGCCATTTATAAATAGCCAAATAAGAACTCATAACAACAGGTAAAAAGAAACAAAGAAAAATAAATCAATAAAAGAAAAAAAATATATAAGTAGAAGAGATGGATCAATGCCAGGACACACTTTCTACCTTCACCTATATTTAATTTTCACCCCTTTCTTCTACTTATCCCTCTCCCATACCGCGAAAACTATGAGGTGGGTCCCTTATCTTCGCTTTCTTTCTCTAAAAAGAGAACAATCATATTTCTAATGTAACATATTATGGTAATTTTATTACACATGGCATTATCAAAGTTCAAATAAGTGAGGAATTTTTTATTATCCTGATACATTTACATTTGGTTGTGGGCCTTTTTCCTGTGGTGATTCTTCTACCATAACACTCCTTTATCGCATGTTGAAGCAACCTTTCGCGAAAGCTTACAAGCAGCCCCATCCGCGACCGGAATTCATCTCACCCGTCCTTGACGACTTACGACTCACGGGTCAGACCGATCGCCTACACCCACGAGAATCTGAACGCTACGCCCACTTCCACACAGATCCATGATCTATCTACTACACCTGGATCATGGTGGAATCACACGGCCTCCTAACCCCAGTGTCAGGTGTAGCATGGTCCAGCATATCGCAGCTGAAATCTAGAGGATTGTGTACTCTTCCAGCCATAACCGTCATACAGGATCTTCGGCTATATATCTTTCACACATTCTCTTCTCTTCACTTCATTGTTTTCGCTTTAAATTTAAAATCAAAAAGCAGAACCCGGAGACCCTATCTCCATCAGAACGGCAGGAATCTTGCACTCTCCAACTTATTACGCATCTTCGCCAATTCATTTCATTCATCACTACACTCCGTCCCTCTAACTGGACCCTTATTTCCTTTCTTTGCTGCTACTCAATATATATTCTTCTAAAGAGTGTATGTTATGCAAGGCTATCAATCATCAATCACAAATACACTTCTGAAAAAGTGATATTCATTGCTGTGAAATGGGTTAAATGTTGAAATGATAATATTACAGTAGTCAAAGCGTACGGCGTTCCAAGAAGGAAACTACTTTATACTATGACCTTCTGAAAGGCCACAAATGGTGAAGAACTTTGGGTCAAAACGGAAGCTCCTGATTAAAAACCTGGAAATAATTATCAGAAACTAATTTAAATTAAATTACACCCATTATCCAAAACAAGAGAGAAATAAAAGTCATAAACACAAACCTTCGATCTCTTGGGTAACCAGCAGATACAATTAATATTTAGAGTACAATATTTTAATGAACGTACATTTTTTTTATGTTTATCATTATTTTATGGCTAGAAATAACCAAAAACAGGTTTGTTTTTATATTATTATTTTTAGTAGGATTGTTACAGACGACGAAATGTGAGCTAATGTACGAGTATATTAATAACATTAAACGTTATAGAAAATGGATTAGTCCTGGTGAAACTAATACCCCAGTCTCACCCACCGGAAGATTCTCTTGTACGTTTGGTCGGATATAAAAGGCATAATACATTTTGAATTTCTTAATCCAAATCATACTACACCAAAGAGATTTACTGTGCCTTTGGATCATTTCCATGCATCATTTAAAGAACTAAGGCCACCCTTTATCAATAGGAAAAGAGCGCTCTTTCCTCAAGACAACGAGAGATCTCATATCGGAAGGAGACACCGTGTAAAAGCCTAGCAATTTTGATTTGGGAACTAGTGAGGAGCTCAGTGAATCACTTGAATGAAGATGTCAACAACAAAAGTGGTTGAAACAAACTCAAAAGTCTTTTTGAAATTAAACTCAAACGATTTTTACAAACATGATATTGTAAAGCTAGTAGAAAGATGAAGACTAGTAGTAGAAACTAGTGGTAATTATATTACTGATTAAATGAATAATAAATAAATACTGATTTAAATATAAATAACCTTAAAGAATTGTTTGATCTATATTTATAAAATAATGACAACCTTCTAAAAATAAATACCGCATTACTTATGGGCTGACTTAATATTAATTATAATTCTTAATCAACCAATAACTTAATTAGAGCTACTGCACCCCCATTCTAGTAAACCCCCGATTCGTATTTGAATACCAGTTTATTCCAAAAAATTTATTTGCCCTCCCTAAAGAGAAGTAGGGATCTTTCTTTATCCAGTATCACTCAAGTATTAAGTTCGTTGAAACTGAGATAGCGCAGGTATGGCAGAGGGTCTCGAGAACGAAGACTACGACTGAACGTGTAAGTGATTTTGAGAGCAGACTGGTGCGAGTCTATTGCGTGAAAGCGAGGTACCCTATCTCGAGTCCATTGCGTGAAAGCGAGTTACCTTATCTCGAGTCTGGGCCCATAATCCCTAGGACGACAACGAGAGTGACGCAACAGTTGGCGGCGGAAGGTGTCAATACTACTGGCGACCGTAAGGTAGTTTTTTACATTCATATATACCCCTAAACTGAGTTAATTGTATAATAATATCTTGTAGTTTGATTAAAATTCATTCATGTACCCGAAACACGACTCACAATTGTTTCCATATGCAAAGGAGGGTAACCCTGACGAAGCCAACGAGGGTATTTGACCCTATCACAGAGAAATTTACGATAATGCACATAAGATTTGGAGTTGCCCAAAGTTTGCTCGGAAATCCTAAATTAGAGAAATCCCAAATTACTTTAATAATTTCAATGAATTGTGGAAACTCTTCAAGTCAAAAGCACTTTGGCAGTATCAAGCAAAGGGCTTCCAAAAGATAAACAGGGTCTTTTTCCTGCCTGTAAAGAGAGAGAGAGAGAGAAATTAACGTGCCCAAATCACTATCATTGGCGATGAAAGAAAATGGTTTTAAAAAGACACGGAATCGGCAACTTCTGATAGCAAATGCTCGGAATTTTTTTTTAAAGTTTAAGTTTGGTGGCTTCAGTCCTCCTATCAAGCTACATATGTTGCTTCTCAGGCGGACGTCAGCCAGGAAAAGGCTCCAACTCCCCACCGTGGTGCCCAGTCACGGCGGTAACCTCCCTTAGTGAAAAGCATTCGGACGGAGACTTGAACTGCCGATCCAGCGATTGCAGGCCAAACGCGCTAACCACTATAATATAGTAGCCAGAAATCTTGGGATATAGATCCTTGTAGGGAAATCGTCACTCCCCCGTTCTCTCTCAGTGGAGACACGGGACGGTAACCGCAAAGACATCTGGCCCCGGCACCGTGGGGTCAAACTAGTAACTACAGCGCCTCGCCACTCGTCGCTATGAAAAGCCGAAAGGTTTTAAACTACAAGATCTCCTCTACGAGAGTATATTCAATTTCACCTCAAGTAAGAAATTGGAGACTCGTTTCTCTCAAGCTCCAAGGCCAGCTTGAGCCGAGATAAGACTTGGTGAGAAAAACCATTGGAATAAGAACCCTCCTGGGCCCGTACACAATTCACCTTCCCCCCTCCTACCCCTACCCCAGTGGGGTGACGAGGTATAAATGAGAAACACTCGGGAAAAACGTGGTAGAATACATCAGGCTACGAAGTCCCCGGATAGAAGCCGGGCTACCGAGACTGGACAGGTAGAATACTTGAGTCGCCAGACTACGAAGTCCCCTGCAAGAGAGGCAGGGCTACCTAGGGGTCTAAGAAGCAGCTCATCCTTGAGCTAGTCCCTGGTTATCAAACCAAACGTTAAGTTAATTTGTTCAAGTTCAACTTACTTTCGTCAGAGAGACTCCTCCTATCCTGGTGCATCGCAAAAGCCAGGGAATTTCCTCGCCCTTGAGGAATTACGAAAAGAAGAGGAAAAAGGCTCCACCTCGAGCCCGTTACCCGGCGGCCACACCAAACTCATAAGTTAACCTGGTTGAGGAACTAAGTTCAACTTAGTCTCGTCAGAGAAACCCCCCTCCGTTATCCTCGCCCTTGAGGAAGACTGGAACTAAGAAGAAGCTCAGCCTCGAGCTAGTTCCTGGTTACCAAACCGACCTTTAAGTTAACTTGTTCAAGTTTAACTTATTCTCGTCAAAGAAACCCCCCACTGCTCGATCCTCGCCCTTGAAGAAGACCCACCCGAGTACAGTCCTCGCCCATGAGAAATTACGTAACGAAGGAGAAAAAAAGCTCCCCCTCGAGCCCGTTACCCGGTGGTCACACCGAACTCTAAGTTAACTTGGTTTAAGAACCGAGTTCAACTTACTCTCGCCAGAGAGAACCCGCCTACCTAGGTGCCGCCTAAAGCACCGTGATTGTTCTCGCCCTCGAAGACCCCCCCCCCCCCCTGAATACCGTGTGGATCCCCGTCTGCTACACTCGTCAAAGGACCTACCAGATTCCTGTGGTGTCTGGGGCTCATTCAGTTTAAGGTCAAACTCAAACTAGCCGCCAGATAACCAAGGTATTTAAACTCCAGTAGATACAATTGGCCTATTTCTTGTATATTGAAGTGAGTATCGAATTTAGCCAATATTAGAGGGTCAAGTTAATTGAAGTAATTATTGTGTATTTTAAAATTCGTAGTATTTCTGTCGGTCATGTTTTGTTTTTGTGTAGTAAATTGTTAAATTTAAAATATAAGTTTATTTTGGGAATTCCTGTGCGTTTCTCTATATCCTTACGTGTTTAGAGCGGCTCTTCTTTAAAACAACTAAATTATTACTCTTAGAAAAAAGCCTACTTCATCAAAGAAGTATATCACGACCACAAAGAATACCACGACAAAAGTGGTGTCAGGTGTGGAGTGATCAAAAGGGGCATTCTGCTACAATCTTAATTATGTAAAATTTCCAACATATTTCAGGCCGCAAAAAATATATGTATATTCATGTCTACCTAAAAATATTCCTATCCATATATTTCTATTATAAATGTATACAAGAAGTTTCTTGGCTACCCATTTCTTAGCTATACGTGAGTCTGACCTCCCTGGTAGTCTAGTGCAGGGTTTCTCAAACTATGGCTCGCGACGCCAAATGGGCTCGTGACGCAATAATTGTCATAAAATGATTAACTGTGTACCTTTGACTTTATTTTAAAAAAAATCACATACAGGATATATTCCTTTACCTATCTATATCTACCCATCTATATGCTGTATTACGTTCAATTCTCATGATGCTGAGATAGATGTCCCGATTTTTTTTGGGTAAAGTGGAGTAAGTGTTGAAAAAGGTTTAGAAGTTCTGGTCTAGGGCAAGGTGCGTCTTGTCCATTTCCCCTACAAACTGGATATTTTGATTCATTCTCTGCGACTTTCATCGTCCTCGCACATACCTAAAAGAGATACAATCTTACAACTGGATTAAAAATGCGTCCATTTTTCCGGCTTTACGTCAGCCAAACAGATAATATGTTCATTTGAACCTCGATGAAGGGGCACTATGAGCCCCAGTTTACTCAAGGATCTCTTAACGTTCTCCTGTACGAGAACAATTTCACCCACCTCGAAGGTTACTGCCGTTTCCAATAAGGAGGTAGTGGTTTCTCTCTTAAGGAGGGCAATTATTCCTTACTCTACTTGGCACAAAGGATCAACTCTGATTTTTCCAGGTGTCTAATCATTATTTCAGACCTTTTCTCTTAGCTTCATATGAAAGGTGAGAAACATTTAGTTCGGAGGGTAAAGTTATAAGCCGATATTTGTAAATCAGTTGAGATGGAGTCAAGACCAAACCCGAACACTTTCATAGAATTAAAATACCACTGGCAAGAAAATGTGCCATAAACAACTCACTTAACAGTACAAATTAAACCATAAAGACATCGGAAGCGGCTCTAAATGTGTCACTTCTGTAACTAGAGAGGTGGACCGGAAAAATCGTCATCCAATTAACCTACGGAAAGCTCGCAAAAAGGCTTCCCCGGAATTATCTTCAATCACCTCCAAATGGATGATTAGCGCAGCAGAACAGTTAAAGAGAGGAACATAAAATTTAGTATTCTCTTATATGTACGAACGACAATATCTCCCGAGTAATCCACACACGTAATGGTATAAAGGGGATGGGTAGCCTCTTCCAAGCGATGTTTGGATAACGGAGTTATTACTGGAGCTGGCAAAGGTGACCACTTCCTTTCTCTCCTGCAGGCACGAAATTACGGGCAATAAGTTTATGTTGACGAATGCGAAGGATTCACAAAAGTTGGTGGAGTTAACGAGGGGGCAATCCCCACGTAATGAAATCTAAGATGTTTTCTCGCACTAATTAAGTCGGTAAAATTATGTGGTGAAGAAATAGGCGCGATTGGGTCAGTGTTGGAGACCGTACAACGGAAATTTCTTACTAAATATTTCAATTCATTCGAAAAGTCCGATCTTTGGGTTAATTTTATCCAATGCAAATCGCCTATTTATGACCTTCAACAATCGAGAGGGTATCCAAATCTTTTAAACACTTTATAACAGAAATTACCTGAGATGTAACTCGGTATAACGTGAAAATTCCTCAGTTAGATGGACTATTTTATTTAGAAACACTTCTCCTACACGGTATAAACGGGAAGCTATGGCTAATTTGTCTCTTGATGTAGCCAATGAGGACCCTGAATCCAAATTAAGGAATCTTGGAAGGCCTTAAATCCTATTCTTCGAATTAGTGTGCTGTGGAAAAAAAATCACGAAGCAGAACTAACCAACTTATGGATCTCTTTTAACAGGTTTTGGAAATACACTTCCAGGTTCACCTGGTTATATGACCGTTTTAAGACAGCTTCAAATGCCACTCCTCTTCGAAGTCCTCAATAACAAACCTCGCCAGACTCACGGCAAGCAGCGATGCCATAGTAAATTGCGATGTTGGAGCCTGAAAGCAAACAAGCTACGGCCTCATAGGCCTCACGTCTAGCACCTGCAATCAGTTCTGGATGTTTTCCAGTCAGTATATGACGGGGGATTTTCCAATGGATCTCCAAACAGTGGCAAACAGTGGATTTCAGATTGTGAATTCTGACCTAATAAATACGTTTAAATAGTTGAGGTCTATTATAAATTCAGCTTAATTGTTGTCATTAGTGGCAACTTCTGACCATTTAACCAGTCTTCGTCTTAATATTTGTAAAGAGAATTTCCACTTGGGGCTATTTATGTCCAGCGGGAGGCTTTCAGTTGCTACAGTATCAATGTCGAGCCAGCGATTCTCTATTATAATGAGAACCTCTAATAGTGCTACTTTCCTAGCCCTCTGACATCTGCAAAATCCTTGCAGCGAAATCTTGACCCAGGTCAATTTCCTTAACCCTAGCTTCGATACATTGGGAGGTGCAATAAGGAAAAATTGGTTTTCGCGATCGAAGAATGTTCGCCTAAATGTTATTGTATTTGCTGCCTGAATTAACAGCGTCTCCGATAGCTCACGGCTCTCGGTTGGATCTTGGGAAGGGCGATCAGCACTGGCAGATTTAACCACCGCCCAAAATGAAGAGGGAGAAATTTTCATTGTACCATTCGAAGGCCAGAGGGGCCCACGAGGGCGGGAGGATGGAGAACCTTTACTCTAACTTTCATTCCTCTTACACCAGAGAGTGCAATTATGGTAAGAAGCACAATTGCACTCTCTTGTAATGTGTGAATCGAAGCAGATAACATTTATTCTGCCATCATATGGCATTTCTACTCTATTTGGGCTCTGAACGGTATGGCAGTCTGATGCTTAATGGAAGTCAGTGCAAAAAACATAGTTTAGCTAAGTGATCCCTATGAAGAAGGCTCTGGTAGGGGTGTGATTTTATTTCCGCCAATGTGTCTAGCCTGTCCGGGAAAGGGCTCGTACTGGATCCTCCTGTTTGTCTCCATCTTTTCAACCCCACAATTTTCCAGGAATTTAACTTCAGCTTCAATGGCTACCCCGAGTACGGCGAGGCCTTGAGTGCCCTCCGTCGAAGCGCGGTTGATATTGTCACACGTAGGAGAGTAACTTGACCCCCGATGTAAGGTCACGTAGCAATGAGCGACCTTGATACGGCCGACATTTGGAGAATTGCGACTTATGGCGGATTTATGCCCTCCTGGCACCCAATACCCAAAGTTTTTTCCCCAGCTTTAATGCCAGCCGGAGTTTCTGAGGTTATATATCTATTACACATCTTCACTTCCCCCATCTTCACCATTTTCCTCACAGATCTCTCTTTACAAACTTCCCTGCACGACATCCTTGCTATTGTGCTTTAAATTTGATCCCCAAAATGGAGAGTAACTTGCGGAGGAGGAGCTCTATGATAATAAAGACGGTGTCATCGCCCTTCACGTCCATGGCCAGGGGCCGAAAGTGGCACTCATAGTCACTCATACATGAGTGTTGGTCCTTTACCGTGGAACTTGCCGCCTGCATCTCTAGGAAGAAGTGCAGGTGAGCCATAATAATAACAGTGGGTCGGCCAAGACTCCTTTGAATGAGACCCAACGCCTCCTTATAGAAAAAGTTCGAAGTGAGAAATCCGCTGAGCAAAACTTTCGCCGTCCCACTCAGCTGACCTCCCAGATGCACATTTCCCCCCCGGTTGGAAACCTCGTCTCACTCGTGAGCGGAAAATCGGAACACGTCCCAAAAGTTATTCCATTTATGATAGGGTTCCCCTATGGTTGGTGCAGAATCATACCGGAGTTTAACTCCCACGGACTTCTGTATCCCCTTGGAAGGCAAATGGCTTCCGCTTCAGATTGGGGCTTCTCCGAGCTCTTCTTCTTCACTTGACATTCTTCTATCTCCTTCAGATACGCTTCTTCATCCGAGGAAAGAGGCTCTTGTATTCCCCCGTTTAATTGATCCAATTGACTTGGGGCCCTGTAGAATATTTGTTAAGCCTTGAACCTTAGAAAGAGTATGTCAAAGATGAGAGAAATGGAGATCAGAGATAGAGAGCGAGAGAGAGATGGGTAGGACGGAAAGAACCCGCGATCGGCTTCTTTTTGAGGTAACTTCCATTTAATAAGACACTCTATAGCGAGCCTAATTGTAACAACGAGAGGTTCCACGAGATGGTGTGAAGGTCTAAATTCACTCCCGGCGCTTCTATATAGATAAAGTAAAATCCGCTTCCGGCGCCTCGGTAACATTCACTTCCAGCGAACCCGTATAAATAGTTAAGTGTTGGCCTGGGTAAGAGTAGTATTTTGCCAAAAAGGACGCAACACAGAAGAATTCTTTCTCTCGGCCTCCTTTACCCCAAGACCCCTAAGACGAGAAAATTTAATAAGAAGAAATAAGAGCTAGGAACGAGGATACTCACACATTGCTCTAGCAGTGTTTGTTAGAAGGCAGGTTGTATTTTCCTTCATAATTTTAAGCGGGCCGAGTACTAATCGGCCAAGTGCAAACCCAACCGTGCCGCTTTTCTCTCGGGTACAAAAATCCTCGGGCGGCAGATCCATCCGGAGTGGTAGTTTTCCTTTTGTCGGTCGTGTACGTTTGTGTGTATGTGCTCACGGCTCCCGCCTAGAGTTGACGTGTGTAAACCTTTTGCCCATTTAGTTCTTTTGCATTTCTATGTTGTATCCATTATTTTATTTTTGTTTGTACAGTAGTAAAGATAATTTTGTTTCGTCTAATTTGATATCCAGAACCTCCTAGTTAGTTGATTTAATTTGGCCAAGGAAAAATAGTCAATCTTACTCGATTTAGTGCAACCCACGTTTAAAGTGCATTATTCAGGGCAAGGCTAATCGAAAGTGTCCTGCGGGCTTCCTAACCCTAACCCTAGGTAATCACATAATAACACTCACTGGTTTGAATCAAATCCATGCACCCCCCCCAAACAGGAGGGCTCACTGGTTATTCCCAAGTAAAAGGAAGGAAAAACCTGAGGAAACCAACGGGGGCATTATCTTACTCCGAGAAATGTATGACAATTCAGTTTCCAACCGGGGGTTCCCATTGAGGGACTTGCCGCTTTTCTTTTACTTACTTTTGTTTATAGAAATGACAGAGAGGGATCACTGTGTGTAACACACGCGAGCAGGCAGTCATAGAGAAAAGGTTGCGGAAATCACTTGAGAAAAAATAGCAAGAGTTGATAGGTCAGTGGCTAGACACCGATGTGTGGTGTTAGTGTGGATACGTTGGTCTCGTGGTCTTGTGACTGGACGACGGTTGGAGGTTGGTCAGGAAGGCGAGGCTATCTGCTCAATCGGAAACGCGTTATTCATGATGCCTTTAGGTTATGCGAAGAACGGTATGGGTTGCGGGTGGTCATGGGCCACGGGGTATCGCGGGGCCATCGCATACCTTCTTACATGTAGTGCGGTGTATAATGGGTCTCTGGCGAGTTTCCCCTAGTTGTTTTGTGAGTCTGGTGTGAGCATATGCGTTGAGGGGTACTAATTTGTTGTTGTCGTGTAGTGTAGCCATTCGCGAGTACAAAGGAGAGCGGCAAACGCGCTTCAGAGAAGAATTCTGAATACGCTGAGCCTTCCGCTTCCACGTGTCACTTGCGGCTACGAGTGACAGTGGGGCGTACGTGAGAATAGGTCGCACGAGTGCTTTGTAAAGGTGTAACTTTAGTTTTTTGTCCGCAGAGTAGAACCTGCTCAGCGATGTGTTTGTTCGTGAGGCTCTTGCTTGTGTTATGTTCTGGTATATATTGAACCTGAGGGTCTTGTCGAAAGTTACCCCAAGAATTTTTGTACATTGAGTGTATCGAGCCTCGTTGGGTTTAAGTGGTTCATGTCTGGTGTGTGTGAGAAGATTTGCAGGTTTTGCATGAAGTGATCTCTAGCGCCGTAGAATGTCATCTGTGTCTTCTGAGGATTCGTGGCAATCAGCCATTTATCCTCGTAATCTGTCTTATCATCTAGTATTGTTTGTGTGTGGAGCGCGATTTCTTCTGGATCTCGGCCGCTGACGAGAATGGTCTCGTCATCGGCGTAGGCCACTGTGTATATGTGACAGGAATTTTCGGGTTAGCGTGGGGTGTCGTTTGTGAACATAATATATAGTGTGGGTGCCAATACGCTTCCTTGAGGAAGCCTGAGCGTGGTGTAAAGGGTCGTGAGAGGGTATTATTGTATTTTATGTGGCATCTCTGTTCAGTGAGATTGTGCGAGAGGAGCCTTCTGGAGCAGAGAGGTAACTCCGTATTATTGGCGAGTTTCCAACGGAGTTCCTCGTGCCACACTTTATCGAAGGCCTTCTCCACGTCCTTGCTGATGGAGAGAGTCTTCTGATGTACCTGGCGTTTTTTTTTTGTATTCTGTCGTGAACGATGGTCACGGCCGCCTGAGTGGACCGGCTTCTCCTAAACCCATATTGGTGGTAGGAGAACCAGTCTCTCTCTTCTAGGTACTCTCGTAGGCGGCAGTTAATTATTTGTTCGAGTATTTTGCCTAGGTGCTCTAGTAGAGCAATAGGCCTGTAGTTGTTTGGGTGTTTGGGGTCTTTGTTCGGTTTGTGTAGGAGTATGTTGTGAGAGACTGAATATTTTAGGGAAGTGGCCTGAGGATAGTGAGGCGTTGAATAGGTGTGTAAGTGTGGGGTATATGTTTGAGGGGAGGTTGTGTATTAGTGTAGCTGGTAGCCCGGAGGGACCGGGGGCGTGTTTTGGTGTTGTTTTAATGTAGTGTTTTGTTTCCTTGACGGTGATTGGAGTGGTTAATGTGGATGTGTAGTCGAGCAGCTCCATTCGTATCAGGGGGGCGGGCCTTAGCCCGTGAGCGTGGGCCCGACATCACTCCTGGACTTCCTGGAAGTGCTCCCGCGCGTGTAGTTTGGGTGGGTTGTGTGTGTGTGTGTACTGTGTCCCAGTGGAACCTAAATGCGTCGAGGATGACATTAGTGTCTGTGAGTGTTTAGTTGTTTACTTGGAGGGTGATGGGTTTGCATAGATCAGTGCCTAATATCCTTTTTACGTGCCCCCAGAAGGAGGAGGGTCCGTGCATCGGGTGTCGTCCACGATGCGGACGATTTCTCGCCACTGCCGGTTCCTATCTAACTGCACGTACTGTAAGATGCGGGCACGTAGGTGATTTATGTTGTGTTGTCGTGGGCCTCTAGTGTAGTGATTATTGTACTGTGTGATGAGTCTCTGAGTGTGTATGGAAAATGTGAAATGTTTTATGCAAGAGTAATTATTTTGTAGGGAGTGTAGGTTGCGTGCTGTGGTTATAGTGTTTAAGATTGAGCACCAGTGGTTGTCTAACAGGTCTGGATTGGTGTACTCCAGGTCGAGGTTTTGTGGCGTGTTTTCTGTTATGTGTCTCCTGAACTCTTCCTAGTTTGTGTTTTTGTAATTGTAGAGAGGTGGTGTAGGTATGAGTATGGGAGATGTGGATATGATGAGACATATCGGTATGTGGTCATAGAGTACGTGATATGTGTGTGTGGAAGCGTGTGGCTGGTCGTTGCGGAAGACAACGTCTGGGGACGGGGTACCTCCGCGAGGACCGAAGAATGTGGGAAAGGTAAGGCCGATGTGCTCGCAGCGATAATGCCGCAAGACACCGGCCAGGTACCTTCCTGCGTCATTCGTGTTGTTGGAAATGAGTGTCGGGTGAAAATCGTTGAGGCCCCGCGAAGAAGATAGGGAGGTTATGGTTAGATAGGGCCCGGAGTGGGACTTCTATGTTTAATTGTAGGCGTGGTGGTCTGTAGTGTGTGGCCACTAGAATGTGGCTGGAGCTTGTCTCTATCTTGCAGGCTAGAAAGGAGTTGTCTTGTGTTTTGATGAAGGATTCATCAAAATTCGTTTATCTGTAATATGCAGTTCAACACACGGTCAACAACACAATGAAATGCTTTGGACAAGAAGAGCTAATCAACTTACTATTCACAACACTAAAAAACAATGAATATAAATGCAAATAGAAGTATCAAGATATATGAAGAAACATTACCGTCATTCCCCGACTCCGAACTAGCAGTCAGGACTAAACGAATTCATCTTGGTTCGCAGATTTGCTTGTTTTTATTATTTAACACTTCACAGTTAAATAACATGTATGTGAGACTTTTGTCCTGTGATATATTCAATACCATACAATATTATGAATGAATTGTGCGTTATTTATAAGCATTTTGTGTTGTAATTGATATTTAACCTTCTAAGTAACCTGACGACTAGTCCCAGCGGTGAACTCACCTTAATCCTCTTCCTTATTAGTTTGGTTTCATCCACTTCATGTGAGCCGTAAGGACGCCGGCGTTCCGCCAGTAGAGAGTGATCATTGCCACAATGAGCCTAAATGAGCACTGAGCACAAATAAATCAGATTTATATTTTTATCATTCTCACGGTGCCCCTTAGATAGTGGCGCCCTAGGCAATTGCCCATATAAAAACCGCCACTGTTCACAGGTACATATATTACTATAATGATTAGTAAAATTACTATAATTAGTACCTAAGATTCTATATTGTTAGGTAATTGCTAACGTGATCAAATTTTATTGTTCATATTATTATTAGTGTAAACTTTAAAGTTATTAATTAGTAACCTTTAATTAAACTTAATTTTATCAGGTTTCGTCTGCTTTGGCGGGAAAGATATGACAGGACCAAGAGCAAGAAGGAGTATGCCAAGAAATTGCTGGATGCCAAGGTCGACTTCCTTAACCATGAGGCCTTGGAGGTGGCCAGCAACACCAGCAACACCAGCAGCGAGCAAAGGGCACACCCGGACTTCATGGACGTCATATCGACGCATGAGACCACGCATGAGACATAATGGCTGGATGGCAATTTGGTAGACAGTCTGCATGACGCGACTTTCATGTATGAGAAAGCCTTGGTGTTGTTCATCAGGTTAGACTTGTTATTATTTAAATATTATTTATTCGCCCATAATGTATTTATTCACCCACAATGTATTATTTCAATCAATCGGAACAAAAATATCAGCAACTTTTATATTATTTGACTTTTTCATGAACAACACAAATGTTTCTTCTGGTGCTGAAGTGGAACGCCTGTTCTCCCTGGGCAATGGCATCATCAGAACCAAGAGGTCAAAGCTGTCTGATGAGAACTTCAACATGTTGATGTTTATGAAGGGGAACGAGCAACTACTCCCTGTGAGGAAGGACTCAAAGAAGAAGTATAGAGTAGTGATGACCTAATTGAATTATTGTGTCATCTGCATTTCTATTAATTTTTTAATTCTGTATTTAAAAAAAAATATTTGGGGGTATTATAAAACTTTTCGAGCTTTAAACGTGTCTGTTACAAAGAAAACCCGAGTTTCCTAAGTAAAAATTAGCAAGTAGCAGTTATCGCCTTAAAAAGGTAGCGGATTTACGGTTAGTTTCCTTAATTTAACGGTGGAATCTACGGATTAACTTTACGGAGTTACTTATGGATTAAGGGTTAACAAAGCTGTTTTTCATTAACTTGCCCATCAGTAGAATCTACATGTTAAGAACAACAAAGACCATAACTAACACCAGCAAGAATGCTTCACTAAGCAACAAGGCTTTAAAATTTACTACAGAACTCCACTACGGATAAATATAATTAACTAGTAATTATGTGAAAACTTGGAGAAAAGATCTGTGGTCGGTTCAGAGGCAAAAATTTAGGATATCATTTCATTTCTATGTTGATGACCCGCAAAGACTCAGAAATCTACTATCCGTCCGAAACATCAGCATTGGAAGGGTACCGAATGGCTTTCTAAAACTCTACCATGACAAATAAGGAGTATTACTGGTGCATACTCCAACTGATGGTGCTAGCTAGCTACATACCAATGGATCATTTTCTTAAGCTTAACGCTTCCCAGATGGTCAAAGTTCTGGGCGTCACATTTGATAGTCAGTTATCTCTAAAAACTCATGTTGCTAAAATCTGTAAATGTTCTCTCTACTGTCGCCTTAATCTCGGCCGACCCCGCTCCTAATTTAAGGACAGGAGTTTTCATATTGACGTTCAAGATTTCGTTAGCTCCTATCTTGATTCTGGTACTTCCATTTCCCTCTGGATTACAAGTTTCCACTCTTCTACCAGTTCCAACTTGATCAAAACTTTGCAGTCCGTGTTCTTCTCCACCTGGAATGTCTCTCTCGTGTACCTTCATGCTTCAAGAACTACACTGGCTACCCCTTCGGTCCAGAATCACCCTTAGAGTTACCGTTACGTATAATATCTTAAATACCGAAGTATTCTACTATCTGTTCTCCTCATTAAGCCCATCACGGCCCCTAAGGAGTCTTCGATCAGGTTCTGCCATCATATTGCTTGTCCCTCGTAGAGGTGTGTGATGCAGGTGTGATCATGCTTTATCGATATTTGGTCCTTGTCGCAAATTTCTTGCAATAACTCACAATGGATTTGGGATTATGACATAATCAATCAGAGAACTTCCAACAGCTAAAACGTGTCTTTTTATCCTGCCAGCAAAGAGAGATGAATTAATTCACCAGAAACTCAAGCCTTTTTCTTGAGTCCTCCATCTAAAACTGTTTTCTTTTATTCTCTATGACTGAATTTCTGGGGAAATTAATTTATCTCTCTTTGCTGGCTGGAAGTTCTCTGCTTGATTATGTCATAATCCAAAATCCATTGGAAATTATTCAACTAATTACGTGAGTAATTTTTTTCCAAAAGGAGAAAACTTGAGAGGAAAATATTTCAATTCTTATTTCCCATTAATTTGGATAAATTATCAGCAAGAATTATTAATTTCGGGGGCTGGTGTCCCGTTCTGTGTTCCTAAGGTTATGGTGGAAACCGAGTTACTAAATCACAATGCAGCTTGAAAAGTCAAATACATACATTCAAAAATGAAGTTCAATGGTATAATTCTGGAGAACAAAATACATTAGACAGAAGATAAATTTTCTCTTTACACCTACCTCATTATGTTGTCAAAAGTAACAGCAAACATTCCTTAGACACCGTTCTGATAGCAATCTTTCACTCTATTCATTTTGAGTCGGGCACTCTGGGGGCACTATCATAACCGCATATCCTGACATCGTCATTGTAGCTTATTTAAAAAAAATATATATCTCAGATGATCTTTGCCACTTTGAATTCCATATGTTTAGGTGTAAAAAGGTTAAATTACCATTGCCTTACTGGAAACGTGACTTATTTTTTGGAATGGCACAACTGCTTGTCAGTGAAGACCTATATCGGCTCAGCTTTTTTTGTGTTTGCCGTTATTTCTGGGATATGCTAAAGGAGAAGGTGCACCTCAAGGGTACGAGATACCTGAGGGAACGCATTATAAATGAATGTGCTCAAAGGGACGGAAATTTGGAGTTTATGCATCGCGTTCATCGGGTGAATCTCGCAAGCGCATCGAACTTTGCATCGCAAATGATGGAAATCATATTGAAAATAGTTATTTATTAATATTTCAATCAAATAAAATGTAATTCAAATAAAATAAAATATAGGTTTTTTTTTAGTCGCGTGCACGCGACTATATAAGTTAATATGTTGGTCCGTAGGTTATCGGTCGGATGGTAAACGCTTTACTTTTCAATGTGTTTTTTTGGTAATAACATCGTAACTATTTGGCCGATTCCAACGAACTTTGAAACCTTTATGTTGTTTTACATTTTCTTTCCAATGATCTAATTTCCAAGATCTTTCCAAGGTTAGCCCGGGAATTATTAAAAGAAAACTAACTATGAGTCGGATTACCCCCACTTGATGACAGTTTTGAAGGTCGTAAGGTCATGTGGTCATACGGGCATAAGTCACAATAATTCAGAGCACGCGACTTAGGTCTGTTGACCTGGTTTATTGAAAATATGCATTTTGCCTATGTGTCCAGACTTTATGGACACGGGGTACATTTTACTCGCGATTATTAGAGCACAACTAACAAATAGTAGACACTGGGCTTGTCAAGGGATTCCTCCTTTGTGGTAAGACCACTTCGTTATTTCCTTCTTGAGATCGGGATTTTAAGAAAAGGACATCGGATAAAAAACTCTTGACTTGATTTCTGTAGGGGAGTTTTGGGGAAGGAAAAATAGGTAGCTGAAAGATAAGATAGGGCAAGAAAAAAGTGTGGGGGGAGTTGCGGCAAGAAAAAGGGGGTCTTCGGAAGTAGTTGTATTAGGGAGGCTTCTGGAACTTGAAACAATAGCCCCACTCTCTGGCTACTTCAGGAAGCCACCGAGTGAGTACGTCTCTGGTGTCCGAAGTAGATTCGGTAACTAATTACCACTGACTTAGGGAAGCGGTGAATTTAGTCGCGGGGTGGGAGAATTCTGGCGATCTAATTCTAACCTAAAAATGGGGGAGAAAAGGAAAACTTTGATATTACGACTTTCCAGAAGAAGGGAGCTAATTAGCTCCATGATGTTTCACAAGAGATACGAAGTAACACAGGAAAGGGGAACGAAAAACGAGACTCACCAGGAACGAGGCGGCGTTGAATCGAGACTGAGATTCGCTACTCTGTGCACCAGCGAACTCAGCCTCGAGACGAGCCGGTTGGTCGTCTTGATTGGCAAGGCAAAATAAGTTTATACTGAATTAATTAATTTAATTTCAAGATCCTCTGAGTCATGAATTTATGAATGCTACATCTAGCGGGCAGAAATGAGTTAAAATGGATTGTTAAATTTATTGCATTTTATTAAGTTTTATTCAATTAAACAGAAATAAAGGAATATTAAAATTATCTAACAAAAAATTAAAAGTATAATAGATATTTTTAATAAAATTGCTGCTGATTACCGTCATTCATAATGTTAGGTAATCCATTCCATCATGTATTTATTGACGAGTTGTGCTTATGACCTTCGCAGTGTGTAGCATATTAAATTGAATTAAATAAATAAATAAACGATCGCAAAAGCACAAATTAAGTGAATTTAATAAGTAGCCTAAATATAAAATTCATAAATATAGATCTCAGAACCCCTCCATGAATGCGGTTTCTTAATCCATCATTATTAATAATAGAATTTGCTCATTATTAATAGATGCATTTTTATTCTAATTTATGACCAAATTTGTCGCTAGATTTGTTCTTTAATCGCTAAAGAGCGACTTTTCGCTGAATGCTTTGAGATGGCGCCAAGAAGGTTTAAAAGTCGCTGAAAATTAGAGGCAAGTGCCCCGCCGTGATCTGGCTCTGTGAATGTGACACTACACATCATACGAGGGGCGGTCAATAAGTTTTGCAATTCGGATATGAGGAAACGAGATATGAGGAAATGTGTTTTATTATTTTTCAATATAACTACCCTCGACTTCAATGCACTTGCGCCTCTTGTCCCTGAGGCTTCGAATTCTTGACGGAGTCATCTTCAAGGCACTCACGACCATGGCGGAACCCCCTATTCCAGCGAGCAATGGTTGCATAGGAAGGGGCGGTGTCGGTGTACACTGCACCCATGCGTTCATGGATCTCTTCTGCATTCTTTCCTCCCTTGGTCCAAAATTTGATCACTGCGCGGTGCTCAACCTTCTCCATTGTTGAAAAATTTGTGACTGACGATCTGCGATCAGCTACTGTTTCTTAAATAGACGAGGCAGGAGCGTGCGGCTGCAGGTCCTGACTTATGCTAACTTGTCCTAACACCCCCACAAACAGCCATCCCCTTTCCTCTGTTTTTCCCTACCGACTTACAAAACTTATTGACCACCCCTCGTAGCTCCGTTGCAACTATGCCGTTCTACTTAGAAAAGGCATAATTGTAAACTTTCGGGAAAGGAGGTCTGAGGCTTAGCCCGCTGCGGAACCCAAAGGAAGGAGCAACCTGGATTGGGATTCAGTTACCAACGTGGGGAAGCATAACACCCTACCCTGCGGTACCGTCCAAGACCACAGAGTGAGACTCTACCGTCTCTGTGAGATGTCGGATGTAACTGTTAAATACCCAAAACCCAATAGAGGGGGCGGCACCCCGACTGGAGTCAGTTGATTCTGGCTTCAGTCATCATTAAGTCCGCCATGTTTTTACACCGTCTGAGGAGCCCAACCAAGTCCATACTCACCTATCATCCTTCACCACATCCGAGTCATGTTCACGGCGTCGTCATCGGTGGGGCGGGGGTACGCCCAAAAGAAAGAAAAGTAAAGGAAAAGAAAAATGTCAATCAGCACGTCGCACCTCACACTACTACACACTAAAGAGAAGAGCTCCACCACGAACGACCAATACACACTACTCAACTTAGCCGCTACTCATGACATCCCCATTAGAAACATAATAAAAACACATGCAGGACACAAGCTCGTCTTTCGCTCACAGGAGGATGCACTAACATTTCACCAAAACGCAGCTGACACACTCACCACTTAAAACCTTCAAACAAAACTTGCTGACGGAATACTAAAAAGACACCAGATACGCATTACAATGACCAACCTCTTATGGTTGGCCTTCTTCACTGATGACCTCCGCACACACCTAAGACAGAAGTATGGAAAGGAGGTCATCACAGACCTGTACTTTAATCGTACCAAACACTGGGCAGTGATCACACTGTCCGATGTAAACAACAAAACACTGCTGCTAGACCAGGGTATCAAGGTCTGCGGCACACTAACACACCCACATAACATGGAGTCACAACATAACGTAAGACCAACACAATGCCACGTAACACGTACATGTCAAGCAGACTTAGTCTGCTCAAATTGCAGTGTAGTGGGGCACCACTACACCACCTGCACAGCCACCACATCCCTCTGATTCAACTGCGGCGGCGGCCATGTCGCCGTCAACCCCATATGCCCTTACTTAATTAAGTAAGGCCCGCCATAACGCCGTAGCGGCTATACGGCGTCCACAACCAGTCCACACAAGCACACACTCCGCACCCGCCCCCCCTCCCCTCACAAGAACATTCGCCGCAGCTGCCGGCACTCACCCACATATCCAGGCATCCGCCCCCACCCTAGCACCTTACACTCAGAGACCCCCACTACTACCGCCCCCCCCCCCACACCACATACCCACCCCTACTCCACATCACACACCCAAAACTACACCTGGTCGCCTTGCTCTCAACGGTGGCAAAGGACATGTCGAGGGGCGAACCCCGTCTATACGCAAAATACTCAACACACTATTCCCCTCGCACGAGCTAGAGCAGATCACACAAACACGAGAAGGTGTTCGCTCTAATCGATGAGCACTCAAACAGGAGACTCACACTCCTTCCCACTCCGGTGGGCACGTACACCTCTCCCCCTGGACCCACCGCCCCCCACCTTCACCATGCTCCCGCCTTCTCCCGCCCTTCTGTCCCTGCACCTCTCGCCACTGCACCTTCCTTACCTACCCCTCTGCCCACTGCTCCCATCTCTTTCCCAACTTCCTCTCCTGCCCTCACTCCTTCCACTTATTTATCAAAACTCCCTCCTACCTCCAGAACTCCCCCCTCGGCAACCTACACTCCTCCCTCTACTGCCACCAACCCCCCTCCAACCGTCCCCAGCCCCCCTTCCACAGCCTCCAACCCCACTCCCACTGACACCACAACCGCCACCTCCCCTCAGCCCACCACACCCCCACAACATCCTGTACCTAACAAAAATACCCTACCACAAAAAAACGCACACACAACCACGGGCAAAGCCCCCCATCCTCTCTCTCTCTAAAGTTATCGAAATAGTGCATTGAGGCGAAGAAAAAGGCCCAAAGGATGCTAGGCTACATAAAGCGCCAGTTTGGTTATCGGAACCAAGAGATTGTACTGTGTTTGTACAACTCCTTCGTCCCACCGCACCTGGAGTATGCCGTACAATTTTTGAGTCCTTCATTTCGAAAGGACATCGCGAGATTCGAATGCGTGCAAGCCACGGCAACCAAACTGATTCCCTCTATCAGACACAAGAGTTATGAAGATAGATTACGGGAATTAGGTCTGTTCTCGTTGGAAACCCGGAGACTACGTGGTCAGCTTATCGAAGTGTTTAAAATACTACGGGGATATTTTCCAGCTCAGCGAGGGGAGAACAAGAAAACATGGCTTTAAACTCGAACTGAAGCGTTACAACCGCAAAATGTGTGTAAAATTTTTCACGTACAGTATCTGCGGTAGTTGGAACGCACTTCCAGTGGAAGTTTAAGGACGTAAAGCATTTGAGCAGAGATGTGGCCGCTCGACTGCTAGTCCAAAGGTACCCTCATTGAATGGACCGTAAGGTCTTCTAGGGTACTCTCTTTCTTTGTTACTCCTTGTTACTCCTGCTGTTCCTACTCCTATCCCTTCTACCCCTCCTTCGACCCCCCTTCTCTTTCCCCCGACACCCCACCTCTCATAATCTGCACCTCTCCTACTATCTCTAGCCTCTCATCTCCTAGCTCTACTCCATTCACCTCTGCTACTAACTCTCCCCTCCTAGACTCTACCCTTTCCAACCCTGCTTCCAAGCCTGCTACCTCAATACCTCCTTCCACAGAACACACTCTTCCCTCCGCCACGGCCTGCCCACTCAACAATACCACTGATAACCCCCATAAACAACAGCCAACACGGGTAAAGGTACTGGCTCCTCACGCCTCCTGGGCAATAACCAAGGAGAGAGGAACGGTACCGGGAAAATCAGCCTCCCACGCACTTCACCCACGACAATAGGTCGCTTCAACGAGACACAATTAAACGTACGCAGTTGGCACGGTATTCGCCATACGTTGCCAACTGCATACGTTTAATTGTGTCTCGTTGAAGCGACCTATTGTCGTGGGTGGAGTGCGTGGGAGGCTGATTTTCCCGGTACCGTTCCTCTCTCCTTGGTTATTGCCCAGGAGGCGTGAGGAGCCAGTACCTTTACCCGTGTTGGCTGTTGTTTATGGGGGTTATCAGTGGTATTGTTGGGTGGGCAGGCCGTGGCGGAGGGAAGAGTGTGTTCTGTGGAAGGAGGTATTGAGGTAGCAGGCTTGGAAGCAGGGTTGGAAAGGGTAGAGTCTAGGAGGGGAGAGTTAGTAGCAGAGGTGAATGGAGTAGAGCTAGGAGATGAGAGGCTAGAGATAGTAGGAGAGGTGCAGATTATGAGAGGTGGGGTGTCGGGGGAAAGAGAAGGGGGGTCGAAGGAGGGGTAGAAGGGATAGGAGTAGGAACAGCAGGAGTAACAAGGAGTAACAAAGAAAGAGAGTACCCTAGAAGACCTTACGGTCCATTCAATGAGGGTACCTTTGGACTAGCAGTCGAGCGGCCACATCTCTGCTCAAATGCTTTACGTCCTTAAACTTCCACTGGAAGTGCGTTCCAACTACCGCAGATACTGTACGTGAAAAATTTTACACACATTTTGCGGTTGTAACGCTTCAGTTCGAGTTTAAAGCCATGTTTTCTTGTTCTCCCCTCGCTGAGCTGGAAAATATCCCCGTAGTATTTTAAACACTTCGATAAGCTGACCACGTAGTCTCCGGGTTTCCAACGAGAACAGACCTAATTCCCGTAATCTATCTTCATAACTCTTGTGTCTGATAGAGGGAATCAGTTTGGTTGCCGTGGCTTGCACGCATTCGAATCTCGCGATGTCCTTTCGAAATGAAGGACTCAAAAATTGTACGGCATACTCCAGGTGCGGTGGGACGAAGGAGTTGTACAAACACAGTACAATCTCTTGGTTCCGATAACCAAACTGGCGCTTTATGTAGCCTAGCATCCTTTGGGCCTTTTTCTTCGCCTCAATGCACTATTTCGATAACTTTAGAGAGAGAGAGGATGGGGGGCTTTGCCCGTGGTTGTGTGTGCGTTTTTTTTGTGGTAGGGTATTTTTGTTAGGTACAGGATGTTGTGGGGGTGTGGTGGGCTGAGGGGAGGTGGCGGTTGTGGTGTCAGTGGGAGTGGGGTTGGAGGCTGTGGAAGGGGGGCTGGGGACGGTTGGAGGGGGGTTGGTGGCAGTAGAGGGAGGAGTGTAGGTTGCCGAGGGGGGAGTTCTGGAGGTAGGAGGGAGTTTTGATAAATAAGTGGAAGGAGTGAGGGCAGGAGAGGAAGTTGGGAAAGAGATGGGAGCAGTGGGCAGAGGGGTAGGTAAGGAAGGTGCAGTGGCGAGAGGTGCAGGGACAGAAGGGCGGGAGAAGGCGGGAGCATGGTGAAGGTGGGGGGCGGTGGGTCCAGGGGGAGAGGTGTACGTGCCCACCGGAGTGGGAAGGAGTGTGAGTCTCCTGTTTGAGTGCTCATCGATTAGAGCGAACACCTTCTCGTGTTTGTGTGATCTGCTCTAGCTCGTGCGAGGGGAATAGTGTGTTGAGTATTTTGCGTATAGACGGGGTTCGCCCCTCGACATGTCCTTTGCCACCGTTGAGAGCAAGGCGACCAGGTGTAGTTTTGGGTGTGTGATGTGGAGTAGGGGTGGGTATGTGGTGTGGGGGGGGGGGCGGTAGTAGTGGGGGTCTCTGAGTGTAAGGTGCTAGGGTGGGGGCGGATGCCTGGATATGTGGGTGAGTGCCGGCAGCTGCGGCGAATGTTCTTGTGAGGGGAGGGGGGGCGGGTGCGGAGTGTGTGCTTGTGTGGACTGGTTGTGGACGCCGTATAGCCGCTACGGCGTTATGGCGGGCCTTACTTAATTAAGTAAGGGCATATGGGGTTGACGGCGACATGGCCGCCGCCGCAGTTGAATCAGAGGGATGTGGTGGCTGTGCAGGTGGTGTAGTGGTGCCCCACTACACTGCAATTTGAGCAGACTAAGTCTGCTTGACATGTACGTGTTACGTGGCATTGTGTTGGTCTTACGTTATGTTGTGACTCCATGTTATGTGGGTGTGTTAGTGTGCCGCAGACCTTGATACCCTGGTCTAGCAGCAGTGTTTTGTTGTTTACATCGGACAGTGTGATCACTGCCCAGTGTTTGGTACGATTAAAGTACAGGTCTGTGATGACCTCCTTTCCATACTTCTGTCTTAGGTGTGTGCGGAGGTCATCAGTGAAGAAGGCCAACCATAAGAGGTTGGTCATTGTAATGCGTATCTGGTGTCTTTTTAGTATTCCGTCAGCAAGTTTTGTTTGAAGGTTTTAAGTGGTGAGTGTGTCAGCTGCGTTTTGGTGAAATGTTAGTGCATCCTCCTGTGAGCGAAAGACGAGCTTGTGTCCTGCATGTGTTTTTATTATGTTTCTAATGGGGATGTCATGAGTAGCGGCTAAGTTGAGTAGTGTGTATTGGTCGTTCGTGGTGGAGCTCTTCTCTTTAGTGTGTAGTAGTGTGAGGTGCGACGTGCTGATTGACATTTTTCTTTTCCTTTACTTTTCTTTCTTTTGGGCGTACCCCCGCCCCACCGATGACGACGCCGTGAACATGACTCGGATGTGGTGAAGGATGATAGGTGAGTATGGACTTGGTTGGGCTCCTCAGACGGTGTAAAAACATGGCGGACTTAATGATGACTGAAGCCAGAATCAACTGACTCCAGTCGGGGTGCCGCCCCCTCTATTGGGTTTTGGGTATTTAACAGTTACATCCGACATCTCACAGAGACGGTAGAGTCTCACTCTGTGGTCTTGGACGGTACCGCAGGGTAGGGTGTTATGCTTCCCCACGTTGGTAACTGAATCCCAATCCAGGTTGCTCCTTCCTTTGGGTTCCGCAGCGGGCTAAGCCTCAGACCTCCTTTCCCGAAAGTTTACAATTATGCCTTTTCTAAGTAGAACGGCATAGTTGCAACGGAGCTACGAGGGGTGGTCAATAAGTTTTGTAAGTCGGTAGGGAAAAACAGAGGAAAGGGGATGGCTGTTTGTGGGGGTGTTAGGACAAGTTAGCATAAGTCAGGACCTGCAGCCGCACGCTCCTGCCTCGTCTATTTAAGAAACAGTAGCTGATCGCAGATCGTCAGTCACAAATTTTTCAACAATGGAGAAGGTTGAGCACCGCGCAGTGATCAAATTTTGGACCAAGGGAGGAAAGAATGCAGAAGAGATCCATGAACGCATGGGTGCAGTGTACACCGACACCGCCCCTTCCTATGCAACCATTGCTCGCTGGAATAGGGGGTTCCGCCATGGTCGTGAGTGCCTTGAAGATGACTCCGTCAAGAATTCGAAGCCTCAGGGACAAGAGGCGCAAGTGCATTGAAGTCGAGGGTAGTTATATTGAAAAATAATAAAACACATTTCCTCATATCTCGTTTCCTCATATCCGAATTGCAAAACTTATTGACCGCCCCTCGTATGATGTGTAGTGTCACATTCACAGAGCCAGATCACGGCGGGGCACTTGCCTCTAATTTTCAGCGACTTTTAAACCTTCTTGGCGCCATCTCAAAGCATTCAGCGAAAAGTCGCTCTTTAGCGATTAAAGAACAAATCTAGCGACAAATTTGGTCATAAATTAGAATAAAAATGCATCTATTAATAATGAGCAAATTCTATTATTAATAATGATGGATTAAGAAACCGCATTCATGGAGGGGTTCTGAGATCTATATTTATGAATTTTATATTTAGGCTACTTATTAAATTCACTTAATTTGTGCTTTTGCGATCGTTTATTTATTTATTTAATTCAATTTAATATGCTACACACTGCGAAGGTCATAAGCACAACTCGTCAATAAATACATGATGGAATGGATTACCTAACATTATGAATGACGGTAATCAGCAGCAATTTTATTAAAAATATCTATTATACTTTTAATTTTTTGTTAGATAATTTTAATATTCCTTTATTTCTGTTTAATTGAATAAAACTTAATAAAATGCAATAAATTTAACAATCCATTTTAACTCATTTCTGCCCGCTAGATGTAGCATTCATAAATTCATGACTCAGAGGATCTTGAAATTAAATTAATTAATTCAGTATAAACTTATTTTGCCTTGCCAATCAAGACGACCAACCGGCTCGTCTCGAGGCTGAGTTCGCTGGTGCACAGAGTAGCGAATCTCAGTCTCGATTCAACGCCGCCTCGTTCCTGGTGAGTCTCGTTTTTCGTTCCCCTTTCCTGTGTTACTTCGTATCTCTTGTGAAACATCATGGAGCTAATTAGCTCCCTTCTTCTGGAAAGTCGTAATATCAAAGTTTTCCTTTTCTCCCCCATTTTTAGGTTAGAATTAGATCGCCAGAATTCTCCCACCCCGCGACTAAATTCACCGCTTCCCTAAGTCAGTGGTAATTAGTTACCGAATCTACTTCGGACACCAGAGACGTACTCACTCGGTGGCTTCCTGAAGTAGCCAGAGAGTGGGGCTATTGTTTCAAGTTCCAGAAGCCTCCCTAATACAACTACTTCCGAAGACCCCCTTTTTCTTGCCGCAACTCCCCCCACACTTTTTTCTTGCCCTATCTTATCTTTCAGCTACCTATTTTTCCTTCCCCAAAACTCCCCTACAGAAATCAAGTCAAGAGTTTTTTATCCGATGTCCTTTTCTTAAAATCCCGATCTCAAGAAGGAAATAACGAAGTGGTCTTACCACAAAGGAGGAATCCCTTGACAAGCCCAGTGTCTACTATTTGTTAGTTGTGCTCTAATAATCGCGAGTAAAATGTACCCCGTGTCCATAAAGTCTGGACACATAGGCAAAATGCATATTTTCAATAAACCAGGTCAACAGACCTAAGTCGCGTGCTCTGAATTATTGTGACTTATGCCCGTATGACCACATGACCTTACGACCTTCAAAACTGTCATCAAGTGGGGGTAATCCGACTCATAGTTAGTTTTCTTTTAATAATTCCCGGGCTAACCTTGGAAAGATCTTGGAAATTAGATCATTGGAAAGAAAATGTAAAACAACATAAAGGTTTCAAAGTTCGTTGGAATCGGCCAAATAGTTACGATGTTATTACCAAAAAAACACATTGAAAAGTAAAGCGTTTACCATCCGACCGATAACCTACGGACCAACATATTAACTTATATAGTCGCGTGCACGCGACTAAAAAAAAACCTATATTTTATTTTATTTGAATTACATTTTATTTGATTGAAATATTAATAAATAACTATTTTCAATATGATTTCCATCATTTGCGATGCAAAGTTCGATGCGCTTGCGAGATTCACCCGATGAACGCGATGCATAAACTCCAAATTTCCGTCCCTTTGAGCACATTCATTTATAATGCGTTCCCTCAGGTATCTCGTACCCTTGAGGTGCACCTTCTCCTTTAGCATATCCCAGAAATAACGGCAAACACAAAAAAAGCTGAGCCGATATAGGTCTTCACTGACAAGCAGTTGTGCCATTCCAAAAAATAAGTCACGTTTCCAGTAAGGCAATGGTAATTTAACCTTTTTACACCTAAACATATGGAATTCAAAGTGGCAAAGATCATCTGAGATATATATTTTTTTTAAATAAGCTACAATGACGATGTCAGGATATGCGGTTATGATAGTGCCCCCAGAGTGCCCGACTCAAAATGAATAGAGTGAAAGATTGCTATCAGAACGGTGTCTAAGGAATGTTTGCTGTTACTTTTGACAACATAATGAGGTAGGTGTAAAGAGAAAATTTATCTTCTGTCTAATGTATTTTGTTCTCCAGAATTATACCATTGAACTTCATTTTTGAATGTATGTATTTGACTTTTCAAGCTGCATTGTGATTTAGTAACTCGGTTTCCACCATAACCTTAGGAACACAGAACGGGACACCAGCCCCCGAAATTAATAATTCTTGCTGATAATTTATCCAAATTAATGGGAAATAAGAATTGAAATATTTTCCTCTCAAGTTTTCTCCTTTTGGAAAAAAATTACTCACGTAATTAGTTGAATAATTTCCAATGGATTTTGGATTATGACATAATCAAGCAGAGAACTTCCAGCCAGCAAAGAGAGATAAATTAATTTCCCCAGAAATTCAGTCATAGAGAATAAAAGAAAACAGTTTTAGATGGAGGACTCAAGAAAAAGGCTTGAGTTTCTGGTGAATTAATTCATCTCTCTTTGCTGGCAGGATAAAAAGACACGTTTTAGCTGTTGGAAGTTCTCTGATTGATTATGTCATAATCCCAAATCCATTGTGAGTTATTGCAAGAAATTTGCGACAAGGACCAAATATCGATAAAGCATGATCACACCTGCATCACACACCTCTACGAGGGACAAGCAATATGATGGCAGAACCTGATCGAAGACTCCTTAGGGGCCGTGATGGGCTTAATGAGGAGAACAGATAGTAGAATACTTCGGTATTTAAGATATTATACGTAACGGTAACTCTAAGGGTGATTCTGGACCGAAGGGGTAGCCAGTGTAGTTCTTGAAGCATGAAGGTACACGAGAGAGACATTCCAGGTGGAGAAGAACACGGACTGCAAAGTTTTGATCAAGTTGGAACTGGTAGAAGAGTGGAAACTTGTAATCCAGAGGGAAATGGAAGTACCAGAATCAAGATAGGAGCTAACGAAATCTTGAACGTCAATATGAAAACTCCTGTCCTTAAATTAGGAGCGGGGTCGGCCGAGATTAAGGCGACAGTAGAGAGAACATTTACAGATTTTAGCAACATGAGTTTTTAGAGATAACTGACTATCAAATGTGACGCCCAGAACTTTGACCATCTGGGAAGCGTTAAGCTTAAGAAAATGATCCATTGGTATGTAGCTAGCTAGCACCATCAGTTGGAGTATGCACCAGTAATACTCCTTATTTGTCATGGTAGAGTTTTAGAAAGCCATTCGGTACCCTTCCAATGCTGATGTTTCGGACGGATAGTAGATTTCTGAGTCTTTGCGGGTCATCAACATAGAAATGAAATGATATCCTAAATTTTTGCCTCTGAACCGACCACAGATCTTTTCTCCAAGTTTTCACATAATTACTAGTTAATTATATTTATCCGTAGTGGAGTTCTGTAGTAAATTTTAAAGCCTTGTTGCTTAGTGAAGCATTCTTGCTGGTGTTAGTTATGGTCTTTGTTGTTCTTAACATGTAGATTCTACTGATGGGCAAGTTAATGAAAAACAGCTTTGTTAACCCTTAATCCATAAGTAACTCCGTAAAGTTAATCCGTAGATTCCACCGTTAAATTAAGGAAACTAACCGTAAATCCGCTACCTTTTTAAGGCGATAACTGCTACTTGCTAATTTTTACTTAGGAAACTCGGGTTTTCTTTGTAACAGACACGTTTAAAGCTCGAAAAGTTTTATAATACCCCCAAATATTTTTTTTTAAATACAGAATTAAAAAATTAATAGAAATGCAGATGACACAATAATTCAATTAGGTCATCACTACTCTATACTTCTTCTTTGAGTCCTTCCTCACAGGGAGTAGTTGCTCGTTCCCCTTCATAAACATCAACATGTTGAAGTTCTCATCAGACAGCTTTGACCTCTTGGTTCTGATGATGCCATTGCCCAGGGAGAACAGGCGTTCCACTTCAGCACCAGAAGAAACATTTGTGTTGTTCATGAAAAAGTCAAATAATATAAAAGTTGCTGATATTTTTGTTCCGATTGATTGAAATAATACATTGTGGGTGAATAAATACATTATGGGCGAATAAATAATATTTAAATAATAACAAGTCTAACCTGATGAACAACACCAAGGCTTTCTCATACATGAAAGTCGCGTCATGCAGACTGTCTACCAAATTGCCATCCAGCCATTATGTCTCATGCGTGGTCTCATGCGTCGATATGACGTCCATGAAGTCCGGGTGTGCCCTTTGCTCGCTGCTGGTGTTGCTGGTGTTGCTGGCCACCTCCAAGGCCTCATGGTTAAGGAAGTCGACCTTGGCATCCAGCAATTTCTTGGCATACTCCTTCTTGCTCTTGGTCCTGTCATATCTTTCCCGCCAAAGCAGACGAAACCTGATAAAATTAAGTTTAATTAAAGGTTACTAATTAATAACTTTAAAGTTTACACTAATAATAATATGAACAATAAAATTTGATCACGTTAGCAATTACCTAACAATATAGAATCTTAGGTACTAATTATAGTAATTTTACTAATCATTATAGTAATATATGTACCTGTGAACAGTGGCGGTTTTTATATGGGCAATTGCCTAGGGCGCCACTATCTAAGGGGCACCGTGAGAATGATAAAAATATAAATCTGATTTATTTGTGCTCAGTGCTCATTTAGGCTCATTGTGGCAATGATCACTCTCTACTGGCGGAACGCCGGCGTCCTTACGGCTCACATGAAGTGGATGAAACCAAACTAATAAGGAAGAGGATTAAGGTGAGTTCACCGCTGGGACTAGTCGTCAGGTTACTTAGAAGGTTAAATGTCAATTACAACACAAAATGCTTATAAATAACGCACAATTCATTCATAATATTGTATGGTATTGAATATATCACAGGACAAAAGTCTCACATACATGTTATTTAACTGTGAAGTGTTAAATAATAAAAACAAGCAAATCTGCGAACCAAGATGAATTCGTTTAGTCCTGACTGCTAGTTCGGAGTCGGGGAATGACGGTAATGTTTCTTCATATATCTTGATACTTCTATTTGCATTTATATTCATTGTTTTTTAGTGTTGTGAATAGTAAGTTGATTAGCTCTTCTTGTCCAAAGCATTTCATTGTGTTGTTGACCGTGTGTTGAACTGCATATTACAGATAAACGAATTTGAATCTGAACAGTTGCGTGTGTGTGTTTTGGGGAGGATACGCTATGGGGGGGAAGGGGGCGGGACAGGGAGGCTGTTCGTCCAGGGAGTCATACAACCCAAGACCGCTGCTGCCTCTGAACGCCTAGTGGCACTATAGATGTATGGAGTCTGGCAGGTATTGAAGTTTTATAAATGTGTATTGGAGTTTGTAGGTAGAAGACCTGCCTTTAGTCTTCCAGTCAAGTTTGCTCTGACTCCCCAAATTTGTCACATAGAATACGCGTCTAGACTGGGTTCCAGAAGGTGCCTTGGTAATCACGGGTAAAGGAAAAGGACTCGTAAGGAAAGCGGTGATAAGTAGGCTTTATTCTTATTTTGAGCTTACCTAAAATCGGAGTTAGCGAAATAGTTCGAGTCCTACGCAGCCGTGTGTAAGTTTTATGTTAATGTTAGGTAGTTGGGGCAAAGAAGGCAGAACTTGAGGACGAGGAACGGACTCGTGACGCTAGGAATAACAGAAAGGCAAGTAACCTATACTGACAGACGACTTAAATGGTTCTTCTTTCTAACTTAGTCTCCTCTATTTAATGTTTACGTCCGTTTGTATACATAGGTTCCTCACTTCCAAGGGGTGGGACCTCTTTTCTTTGACCTGGGAGCGGGGAGGAGCTAATGATCAGAAATATGTTCGTCAGTTCCTTTGTTAACCGTTGGGCGGAGTTAAAAGAGGTATATGCGTTTAATGAAACTACATATTTTTCCCAAGTTGGGCCTACATGAAATATCAGAAAGACCGTTTGCATTTCAGAGGTCCTCGAAAATCTTAACTTCTTAACAGGTCAAAGCACATACCACTCTGTATTTGCTCGGCTTGCCCCTGTTATATATTATTGAGATCGTTTCGTCTGACAGCTGTTTCCTAGGAGCGTAAGTTTGTGTGACCGCGTGGGAACTATGGCTGTCCACTTGCTTGTCTCATGTTTCCCTTAATAAATATACAATTGTCATATAAGTATTTTACTTGGCTAGGCTTAACAAAGGCTTAAGGAAAAGATGAACTTACGAAAATAAACACTTTATTTAAATAACAAAAGTTATATTATAAGCGGCGTGATTACAGAGCGTATTCGACGGGAGACTAGTACTCCACCTCCAGAGGAGGAGGGTATAATGAAAGTCGTATTACATATGTAGATATATAGGGTCTTTCAATAAGGTCGCTCGATTTTTAAATGTAAATAAACAAGTTGTGTATGATATATGCACTCAATCTATTTTAAATTTGAAAGTAAATTTTATGGCATTAAGTGTGGAATATGACCCCATTCAAATATCCGCCACGGCTTTGCTTGCTGGAACGTATTCGGGAGGCTCAATTTTCGATGACTTTGTCGTATAAATCTGGCTGAATTTGCTGGATAGTGTTCGTTATGTTGACTTTGAAGACATCAACTGTTTGCGGATTATTCGCATAGACCTGCGATTTAAGGTAGCCCCCAAAGAAAGTAGTCTAATGGTGTTAAATCTCATGATCTCGGTGACCAGTGGACGTCGCTGCAGCGCGAGATGACCCTGCCCTGAAATCGCTGGTGCAAAATGTATATCGTGGCGTGCGCAGTGGGGCACGTAGTGCCGTCCCGTTGGAAATACATGTCGTTAGTATCCATATCAGACATATAATCCAGTTGAGGCCGCAAGAAGTTGCTTATCATCGATCTGTAGGTCTCGCCGTTGACGGTTATGGCAATCCCATCTTCGTTCTCAAAAAAATACGGACCGATGATTCCGTTAGACGAAAATTCGCACCAAATCGTGACTTTGTTGGGATGCAATTGGTGCTGGTGTATCTCATGTGAATTTTTTTCGTCCCAAATCCAACAATTTTGCTTGTTCACAAATCCATTCATCCAAAAATGACTGTCGTAAAGGATGAGAATCCCGAATCATTTGGCAAAGAGCGAATTCCTAACAGGACGATTGAAACTGCCACTAGCCAACCTTGTTTACGGGCCTTTATTGATCACTTCAGAGTACTGCGTGACCTTTCCACCATCCCGTTTGTGGACGGTCTCCACGCCACGGTGCGAATACGATGGAAACCAACGAGGGCAGACAGTTCTTTGAATAGTTCTGATTCGAATTGGGTACCTTTGTCAGTTACCACATAAAGTGAGACTCCAAATCTGGAAATCCACCCGTCCAAGAAAGCTAAAACAACCGTTATGGTACTTATGTCCGGGACCGGTAGCGCTTCGATCCATCTTGTTGCTCGGTTGATGCATGACAGCAAGTACCCATTGTGCGAGGGGTAGGATTGTCCAGCCAGTGTACACGGTGGGAGTGGTCACACTATATCGATGTGTACCGTTTCGAACCTCGAGGAAGGAGTATTAATGGGAGAATAGGCGACTTTGCGTGACGATTCGCTTTGGAAGACTGTCAGGGGAGACACTCTCTTGTCAAGCAGCGGATATCCTTGTCCATGTTCAGCCAGAAATGAAGACTTGATTTCAGGGTGTGACACATTGTGAAATTGATAGAAGATTACTCTTCTGCATGCCAGCGGGACAAACGGTAGTGCGCATCCAGATGTAATTTCGCACCAAAGCTGAACATCTTCGAGAAACGGGTACGATTTTAGGCACGAATGAAATTTCTTTATTTTGGGATCATCTTCCTGCGCTGCTGCCAAAGCTCGGAGGTCAAGAGAGTCAACTTGGACCGAATTGACGTTCCTTGAGAGGCAGTCAGCGACTACTTTATCCTGTCTACACACGTACGCGATGTCGCAAATGTACTCCAGAATCGCTGTCCAATGGCGGTGATGGGGAGATCTGAGCGGGAGCAGTGCGTACAGAGCCTCATATTTTTCCAGTATTGCAAGGGGGCGGTAGGTGGTGCAGGTCATCGATTATAATTAGAGCTACCGCCGGTTTTTCAGACAGTTTCACTTTTGATACGAGCTTAGCTCGATTATTTATTAGCATGCCGCGCGCACAGTCTATTAAAAGATTATAATGTCTCAAAACATCAATGCCTAATAACGGAGAGGTGGTATCTGCTACAACGAACGACCCCCTAAATGATTCGCAAATACTGGGGATCACTATATTCGTATGAATTTCTCCGTAGCTTTTGAAATGTTAGTGACAGATTCGCGCACATCATCTGATTTCAGTAGTCTACTCGGAATAATCGAAACATTTGCTCCTGTATCAGTTAAGAATTCACATTTGGTATTATATAGCTTCGCGGTGACGGTGAAGACAGACAGCCTGCCCATTTAGTTTTCCGCCGGTACTGGCGAAGATGGCATAGAAGACTGTTCCATTTGCACGGATCCTTCACCTTTCGGCCACCTGCACCAGGGTTTGCAAAATTTCGCCTTTTCGCCAAAGTATATATGCGAGCGACACACTACAGGTTTGGGGGCTTTATGGAAGGGACGCAATCCCTCCGGTGGATTATGCACTTTGCCATTATATTTAGTCACTGATCGCGCATCAGTATAATTAGCACTGGCATTGTCATGGGGGATAAAAGCGTTTGAAACGGCACTGTGTTCTCTCGATTCACCCTATGTATTTATATAATGGCACTGCGCTTGGTTGAATGTTACAAGTCTATCTGCATGTTTCTCTAATTGGGCTAGACTTATTTCTTTTTGAGTGGCGATAATTGGCGCGATATTAGGTGGCAATGGTTAGATGAATTTGTGACGTAATAGCTCTTCACCCACTCTTCTAAGTTAATTGAAGGTCGGCCTGTGAGCGGGGATGATTCGATCAGCTTCTCATAAAGCTCGGGCTTAGTCCTCTCGTAAAGACCAATTACTTCCTCCTTTAAACTCTGATAGTTACGGCCTGCTATAATATCCGCTGGAAGACGATTGACAGTTTCGGGTGGTAATGAGGCCAAAATGTGAAAGAAATGAGTTTCTTCCTTATTTATGCTGGAGATGTAAAATTGGGCCTCCACTATTTGGAACCAACCTGAGACTGATGCTTCGTTGAAAATGGGCGGCTTGATGCTGACGCCGTTCACGACATCCTTTTCACTTTTTGCTGCCTGGCGATTGCTTGACGAATCTATTCTTAATTCACTGCCTTCTCTGCTGTTCGGTCAAAACGACGTGTCACCAGTTATGGCGGTATATATATATATATATATATATATATATATATATATATATATATATATATATGGTCACCATTATGGTTATAAGTTACCAGCTTAGGGAGCGTGACGAAGTCGTAACCTTTCACTGATGGGTGTCGTTGCGGTGTTCTCAGGTTTTCAGGTGTTCTTTTGCTTGGCTGGGTTTACCGAAGGCGATTACATACAGAGCGTATTTGACGGGAAACCAGTATGTCTCAGTATTAACAACGCGAATACGGGAATGAAGGCGGGACAAAACTCAGTGATTAACCGGGAACGTGAAAGTTAAGTAACAATAGCAATGCCAACCTGACTAATAATGATTAAGAGTAGTCTGATCTGATCTCTATCCTCTTTTCCTATTCTGATTCTTCCTTATATATCCACGAAATACATAGGGTGTGGCCAGAAAGGACCCGCGTCCATATTAGGAGTCTCAACTCTCCACCCCTTGAGCGGAGCTAAGCTGCCTGTACGCCGTGTCTACAATGTTTATTCATGTCATATGATACTTCTCGCTGCATCGCTTCGTATGGTCAGCAGCTGTATTTATTCAGTCTCCTAAGTAAACCTCAATGTCTGATAATTTTATCTCGAGACCCAGTCAAACAGGTGTTCGATCGTTTGGTCTTTGCTCCCCTTGAGTGTCATGGTCTCTTGCTTAAATAAAAATATATATGTACATTTACAAACCAATACAATATTGAATCTTTACATTACATTTTAGTAAGGCATACTTGGATAAAATAGGACCAATTCGAGTCCACTTTATGGAGGTGTTTTTCGGCCCTATTGAATCCAGCACAAAGCCTACTTATGTTGTAGTTTCATCACTACAGATTCACTACTTATTACACGGCAATTTGGGTGCCACATACCTACTTTCCTTTGCAATTTGGGTGCTTATTTTTCGTAGCTTTTTTTTCCCTTAGTTTTTCTATATTTCAGATTTTATTTTCTTTCAACTGCTACTAGCACCTATAGGTGCTACTAGTCATTATGGATCACTATGGCGCGTGCTTTGTTACAGCGGTACGTCACTTTAGAACAGTTACTTTATATTTATATTACAATGGTATTTACGTATACCGTTTATGAAATTAATAATGCATCTCCTAAATCTCTGTCTATTTTGTTTAAATATAAATTAAGGCCTCGGCTATGAGACGGAATCAATCTTTAGTAATTCACAAATTCCTTCTTACCTCTGATTAATTATAATTTGCGACTCCTAGAAAATAATAAATTTGCCTAACTCGTAGGTTATTATTTTTTTTTAACAAATCCTTTTTTCATAGTTTTGATAAGGTTTCTTCACTTCAAATATCAATTGATGAGACAATGGTACCAATCATATTCATTCATTTTCCCATTATTATTTGTGGGTGGGATAAATTCGCCTCAATGCTCGTTAGAGCAAATATTAGTACAGTCTCTCGATATCCCTAAAACTTTTTACAATACGAAATTAAGGGTATGCATGCAGGATACTTTGACTAACGGTTTGCATTTTTTACCAAATTTATTTTGCTACGTATTTTTATTATTTTGTCCTTGCATACTCACTGGTTTATCCTACCAGTAGCCATATGCTTGTTTTAAAGATTAAGCCATGCATGTCTCAGTACAGGTGATCTTTAGACGAGACCGCGGACATCTCAATATATCAGTTGTCATCCAGAAGATTTGTATCTTTAATGGATACCTATAGCAAATCTAGAGCTAATACGCTTTCAAGATTCATCACTAGTCCTAACGGATGAGTAGCGAACAGCAATTATTAGAACCATAAACCAAACCAAACAAAACTATTCCATATCAAGGGCATAAAACACTTCATCTTCAGGAACAACAAACGTACGATCTTGGAAGTTCAGTTGTTCTTCAGCTTCTTTCCACTCTGCCAAAAGGTATATGGTACAAATTGTACTTTTGAATTTTTATCACTTACTTGCCCCAACTAGATAAACACATAGGATTGGGTAATATTAGAACTGGTACAATAAGAGAAAATCACACAGAGAAATGTCCATTAGAAACTGAAAAAGGAATGGAGAAGAAAGGACGCGGTTCAGTGTCTATGAAAGCAATATTTGAATTTGCGATCTTTAAGTTAAACGACAACAACATTGTGACCTTGCTTCAGGCTGAAAGACTAAGCGACCCAGTTGAAACCAACGAGAGCAATATAGTTTCTCTCTGAGGTAGTAATAAGGAAAAATGGTGTAGTTTCGTGTAGTTTTAACCTAAATTTACACAGTTATATAAGTTAACGAGTAAAGATCTGATTACGTTCCTTGCGTTATTAATCAACCCTGAGATTTTGTGGTTAAATTTATTTACTGCGATTTTAAAAATCACTGAGATTTAACTATGATTATTTAACTATTAAGAATAACAGATTTAACTATTTGCGATTCACTGTGCTATTATTGTTATTATGTAACAGTCTAATTTAATTGTCTTTTTACTGTGAGAATTGCGTTGGAGATTTGAGCAGAGAGAGGCGAGGTGACAGGTGAATGAGGCAAGGCGCAGTTGGAAAACGCACGAAAGCCATCAAGAAAACTTATTCTATTTTCGACCTTAGGAGGCGATACGGTGAGGACACGCGGGGTTTCAAAGTGGGAGGCCTCATTAGCTTACCGTTGGTTGAACTAGATTCTACAAAGCAAAGTTGACCTTTCGACCTTTGGAGAGGAGAAGCGATGAATTTGGGTATAGATGGTCTCCTCAGTTTTGGTCAACAACCCAGTGGTTCGGGATTGTACCAAGAGGAAAGCTGAGGGGTTTTTTTTGCCTCCAATCTCAGGTGGTGAGAACTAGGAGGTTGGAAGAGGTGGTCATCCAAGTTTGGCTGGTTTAACTCGACTCCTCCTGGGATTGGGATAATATAAGGTGCTGAATTGAAAAGTGTATGAAGTAGGAGGAATACAGTTAGAAATATTGTGTAATAGATAGATTAATGTAAATAAGAAGGATTAGGATGAAGATAATGAGAAATTGTGCTAGTTTTTTTTCTTTTATTTCTAAACTACTTTTGATGTTACATTTTCATTTAATTTTTCAGCATTCGAGTCTTTGCTCTCTGTATATGTTCAGTTGAGCTTTATTAAAATACCGGATTATTCCATTTGTTTTCCCTTATATTCTTATGTTTTATTTTCGTTTTGTCTATTTGCATGCTGTGGAGGTATTGAATAAATTTATGTAGAGGAGGAAATCATTAAGACTTATAATTGAGTTAAATGGATCTTGTAAAGATCAGATAAGGTTTTTTCGACCCAATATAACGCACCCTAAGCTAATTAGCCTATTTTAGATTAGGTTGGGTTAATTTATATTAAGTAAAGTTCGGTTTAGTTAGATTAGGTTATATTAAGGTGAAAAATAAACCTTAAGATGCTTCATATTTCAATATAACTACCCTCGACTTTAATGCACTTGTGCCACTTGTCCCTGAGGCTTCGAATTCCCGACAACCAGAAATATCCCGACTGCTGTTCAATCCACTCCTGGACGGCGAGCTGGACATCTTCATCGTCCCCAAACCAGCGTCCACGAAGTGCAGCCTTGAGCCGGCGGAATAAAAAGTAGTCGCTAGGGGCCAGATCTGGTTGAGCTGCTCGAATCCGCACTCGCGCAGGGCAGCTTGTGCAACTCTGGCCTTGTGGACTTTGACAACGTTGAAGTCGATCATGGGGCGTGGGGTTTCTATGGACCCAACAGGCAGAGACCTTGGTCATGGCCAAATTGTCGTGGATGATGTTGATAACGCTTCCATGTGATATTCAAGGGACTCACGACCATGGCGGAACTCCCTATTCCAGCGAGCAATTGTTACATAGGAAGGGGCGGTGTCGGTGTACACTGCAACCATGCGTTCATGGATCTCTTTTGAATTCTTGCCTTCCTTGGTCAAAAATTTGATCACTGCGCGGTGCTCAACCTTTTCCATTGTCGAAAAATTGAGACTGACAATCTGCGATCAGCTACTGCTTCTTAAATAGACGAGGCAGGAGCGTAGGGCTGCAGGTCCAGACTTGTCATAACTTGTCTTAACACCCCCACAAACAGCCATCCCCCTTCCTCTGTTTTGCCCTACCGATTCGCAAAACTTATTGACCGCCCCTCGTAACCAAAGAATTAATTTTGCAAACAAATCTTTTGGAATGAGAATTTTTTTCATTTAAATAATTTTCTGTTTATACTTTTGTATTTATACTTACACTTTCTAATCGCTAAATTTAGTAGCTGATTTCGAAAGACATTCAATTATCTTTTATTAGTAAAATGCTTCTAGCTTCTAGATATTATATGTAATACCTCTTCAGTGTCTCATCATTTTCCTCTCTTAAAGTTTAGCTAACTTTTTTTACACATAATTAATTTATCTAAGGTATTAAGATAGTTTATAGTCGATTTTCTGAAACTCGATTACAAAGACTCTCCGGATATCTTGGTAAAAGAATTTTCTGATAAAATGGCCAGGAAAGAGGAACTTTTCCCAAGAAGAGAAGAATAATATCGTGAAGGAATTAAGTAAATGAAAATTTCAGCAAATTTTAAAGGTTCGAAAGGTGATCATCGTACTAAGAGAAAATTGTAAAGAATGACAACAATAAAAGAAAATGGTTCAACCAGAATTTCGAGATAAACGAGGTTTAAGGTTCTCAGGAAATTTTCTAACTGTTAGGAATAAGACTGAAAAATCGTTCATACTCCGAATGACAAAGAGAAACGTTTGTTGTGGGCCCAAAGATACACGAAAACTAACTAGCAAAGTTATTGTCACAGAAGAGTTAAAGGTCACTCTACATCAGTGGTTTTCAACTCGGGTTCCGCGATAGCCAACTAAGGGTGCAGCGAGAGTGATCAAATAATCATTTTTAAAATGACTAAATTGCCCCAAAATATGTATTTCAAACATTTATAAAAATCTAACGACACTTAAAAATATTTTAAAACTAGTTTCTCTGCATCGTGTAATATAAAAACAACTAAAAGAGAAAGATTGCATAGTGTGAATGAGAAATGAGAGTTGCCTTGTCAACTTTACGTCCTAATATTAAAGAATTATGTTATAATCATCAAGCTTAAATTTCCAATCAGACTTTTAAAGGTAAGATTTATTTATTTTCAAATCTTCTTATTTCGATTAAATTAGTTTAAATGTCAATCTTGGTTAATTTTGAAGTGCTTTCTACGTAATTAAGTATTTATACGTAAATTATTTTATATTAGGGTGCCACGGCTGCTTCGAGATAACAGTTAGGGTGCCACGATCATAAAAAGGTTGAAACCCATTGCTTTCAAGATGTTGGGTTGTTAATTGACGTCAAATGAAGGAGTTTGCTAAGCGACAACGAGGATGATGATTAAGTGGGCTGAAGTTGTTGGTAACAAGCGAGTAGGATCTTTCAAGTTGGATGGTAGCGTCAAAATGGATTCGAAGGCTGCGAGTTCCTGTAGAAAAACTTCCTACCTTGGTTCAAGAGAGAACCAGTGAGAATGAGGAAGTCCTTTGTCTTCATGCAGGCAGATTAACAACAAAACTGACCTTGAGGAAGCCATCCAAAATGCTGCAAAGAAGTTTTCTTCTGAGTGTATCAAAACTTCGACTTCATCAGTACCCAACATACTCTTCAAACTCATTTAAGAAGAGGGGCTCTTTTGTCCACTAGCTGTTGAACAGTTTTTATTTAGAATTATGTTTCATCTACATTCTCTTCATCATTTGTAATTGTTACCCATACTTTATCTAAGATGTTTAAGTTTGTTATGCTTTTTTATTATATAATTTGTTTGATATATTTGGTTGAAAACTCTATGGATTCCTACTAATTAGAACTATGAAAATTATCACTTCCCAATAAAATAGTTACTCCGACAATAATATTGTTAGTTCTCATTTTTAAAAAGGGTAGCAGGTGTGATGGGAATAATTATCGGCCTTCCCTCTATTACTTGCAATATTTGGGAGAAATTGATCACGGATAGTTATTTAATTTCTTAGAGAAGATTTTTCGACATAGTTTTCGTCCGGTCAAATCTTATTTATCAAATTTGTTAGCTTTACTTGACCATATTACTGCTAATTTGGATAAAGGTGCAGGATGTATATGTGATTTATATATATATATATATATATATATATATATATATATATATATATATATATATATATATATATATATATATATATGATTTATAGGTTAAAGGCTTTCGATACAGTACATTACAAAAAAATGAACAATAAACCTGTAAGGGAAAGGGACGCCAAGAAGAATACCCCCTTCATTTGTTTCATGAATTCCTTCCCTCTCTATGTTTCCTAAGTATAACTCCACGTGGAGTAATTTCTGAATCCAAAGAGAAATATAAAAGAAGAAAGAATTTGAATATCCGTCAGACGCTTCATAGGTGCAGTTAATTAAATTGAGCACTAAAAGCTTTTACCTCGCCGAGGAAGTGCTAATCTCCGTAGTCGGGAAACTGCTAACTGAAAGTCTCCCGCCCACATCGTAAATGCCATTAAGACTTGGGTCAGGCGACAGATGCTAATCCATCTGGCCGCCGTAAGTTTTCAGCCAGTCGTCTGAGTCTGAAAACGAGGAGAAAACAAAAAAATGGCCGTCATATAAATACCCTGGGTTTTCGAATATCGGCAGATGGAGTTTGAAAACCCGTTGCCTTCGGTTCAGATCGTGAGTTTGTTTCTCCAAGTCTCTGGTGTTCGCTTATACCATCAAGGTTGGATCTCACCAGGCAGATCCATCTCTTTTGTGAAGGCCTTACTCTGTTCAGAACAAGCCTCGAATCGTTTCCTCCCCGAATAATTGGCCGAGCTTTCTCTAGTCTCATCTGGTACCCCCCTTCCCTCAAGGATCTCCAGGTCCTGTCTAAGACTTCTCGCCGAGATGCGTCAGAGTCTCGATTTTTGGAGAGTTGCCATCGTCCGTCTTCAAGGAGGATCGTGAACTTGTCTTCTGCTTCCTCCCCCGCCTTCATCCTCGTCACTATCAAGATATTCGGCCGAGAATCACGTCCATTTTCCGGCTCCATTTCTCCACGCCGTCTCGCTAAAGGATTCCCCTTACTTGAGGTGACCACATTAAGGTAAAACGACCCTTGCTTGTATCTCCCGTTAATCGACTCACTTTCCGACATATAAATATTCCCTCTGTATAACTGATTTATAGTATCCCATTTAAAAGCTTATTAACAAGTAATTAACGTTACCTGATTGCCAATTAATCTATATCTTGTCAGAATTGTCCTTATTTACATTACCTATATTTCCGTATGTATATATATATATATATATGTTAACTAGTGACTTATTAAAATTAGATTTTTTATTTTCACTCTTTAACTATATCCTTGAACTGCAACTTGGTAAACTCATTAAACGCTTTCGGCCCCTGTAGTAAATTGTACTTATACGTAGCGAAGGACGCGTACGTACATTAGAGGATATATATATATATATATATATATATATATATATATATATATATATATATATATATATATATAGATATATATATATATATATATATTCTCGTGGTTTTTATCTCTTTCCTCCCAACCAATAGATACATATATGTATATATAGACGTATTGTCTGGGGCGGTGACCTATTCCTCGACAATGTGATTTATAGGTTAAAGGTTTCTATACACTACCTTACAGAAAATTGATCAATGAACCCAAGGAAAGTGTGTTTTATGTTAGTCTTTCTCTTTGAATTAGTGATTGGCTTAGAAATAGAAAGAGTGATTCATAAGTTTAGATACGAGCCGGTGCTTCGTGGTGTGCCTCAGGGATTTGTTCTGGATTGAATGTCGTTTATATTTATGTCTCTGGCCTTGAAAAAAGATTGCAAAACAACTTTAGAAGTTTGCTGATGATACTAAAATAGATCCTCCCCTGTCAATTCGAGAAAAGGTTACCAGTCTTTGGAAATGTTTAAAAAAGCTCGTAGATGATTGGAAAGATAGTTGGCAAATAAAATTTCATTCAGGTAAGTATAAAAGTCATGCGCAATGAGTAGAGTAATCTGAACGTTAGCTGGTTAGAGGAAGTTGCTGAAGAAAAGTGTTAGGGTTTATCAACTCGAGGGATGCTTAGGTACATACACAGTCAGGTTCTATAAAGAGAAATGTTTCATATAAAAGAAAAAAAATAATTTATAGGATTTATAAATATTATCTAAAACCTCATTGTAATAGTGTTTTCAGGCCTATGTTTCAGACCGGGTACAAGACTTGATTATGATTTGAAATGTTCTGGTTAAGTTTAAAGGAGTTCAAACTGTTTGTTTTTTTATAGGTAGACTGCTCAATAGGCACGTGATTTATATATTTAAGCTTTTACCAGGTTTAAATGATGATTTCTTGCCAAAATCATTTTAGTTATCTGATGAGAGGAGGATAAAGGATCATGAGGGACCAATTTCCTTTCTTTGCCGCGAGGCAGGCAAAGAGAAAATTGTCTTGTTGATTGCCTTTTACATGCACTCCGATTAGGTGTGAGTGCTGTAACCGTCGTTAATAACGTGGGACCTCGGGAAGGAAGACAAAGATTGTTCCCTAATCTCTTTTACTTCCGTCTAGTTTCAAATCTTTATGGGTACAATTCCTCGAAACAGGGGATAGTGTCGAGTTCCCACAACCAGGCGCTGATCCAGAGGGGGGCTAAGGGGCTGAAACACCATCCCCCCAATTTTTTCTATCATTAATTCTATGGTGAAAAGCGAAGAGACGCTACCAGACGCGGATACAGATAGAGGGGGCCTGAGGAGACTGAAACCCCCACAAATTTGTTCTTTCATTAGCCTATAGTGAAAGGCGAAGCAACGCTACCATCTGTAAAGTGGAGACGTATCTCAACAAGACCCGGGAAGGTGCACAGTGACCAGCTTCCACGACGCCTTTAATAAGGCAGAGGAACTCCTCCAGGAGATAGACTCGTCACATGACAATTCCTGTGCCTCGAGTTTGTAGGCGACAAAGGCAGCGAGGGAACGTACCCTTCCAGACAGTTAAGAAATATTACCGCCGATCTGTCATGTCCCATTCATTGACCAGGTGGTGACTGAGCTGCATAGTCGGCGCGGGGACTACATTATTCCGGTCGGCGCCAACGGAGATATTGCTGCTTAACTGGAGGCAGCAAAAGTTTACGAGACTTAAAACGAGGCATTGAGCCTCGTAAGGTGGAAAGAGAGCGCTGATTTTCGTCAACAATCAAGTTTGACTCCGTCAGAGATGTTTTTGCCCACGTCCTTACCCGAATGTATCCAAACCAAGCCAGGCTTCTCCAAGTTCTGATCGCTCTCCCAGTCTCGAACGTTCATTTCCGGACGTAAAGTGACTGAAAACGTACCTAAAGAATATCATATGTAAAGAACTCTTCAAAGGCTTACCGTTGATCAGTGTTGACAACGAAATTGGTGTTAGAATAGACAGTGCAATCAATATATTTACCCAAAGGAACAGAAAGTTGATGTTCGTGTTATTAATGTGTTTTAGATGGTGCTATTAATCGTTCCAGACCCATTTACGAGATGTATATATTTCTTTTTTAAGTCATACTTGTATTCTGTTATTCGGAAAGAGTTATGTAATAATATAGAATATATCTAAAAACAGTTTTTAAACCGTTAAGAATGAATGTACCTTGTATGATACATGTCTAAAATACAGGTAAATCTCAAAAATATTTTTTAAATTCAGTATTATACATTAGCTGACGTCTAAAAACTACAATAAACCACAATTCATAATTTTCTGATGTGTGGAAACAAATTCGGATCTGAGAGAGTTTTTGGTCACTCCTTTATGAGATGCTGTTATTTAATATCACTTCTGTCTATTATAACCCTTATTAATCAGCAATGTCATTTTCTCAGACTACTCATAGGGGGGAAATTCAGATTAGCCCCCGCTTTTTTATCCTGGATCCGCACCTGCCTACAGCTTGGGTAAAACAAAACTCACCTACTAATGCAAAGGGGGAGACAAGTTGTTAAATATTCGCATCAAGAACACCTTAAATCTTCCCTGAGAGAAAACATTTGCAACTCTGCCAAGTTTTCTCCAATATCTAACTTTTCTAGCCAGAAGTAACGAGCATCGTTCACTCTCTCCGGAAGCGCGTCGTTCCGAGACAACGCCATTGTGCTTAAACCAATTTTTTCTCGTTATCGCCTTCCACCAGAATTTTCGTTCACTAGGTGCAGACTGGAGTGCATTAATTATATCCTAGTCTGAATAAATACAATTTATCTATATAATTATTTTCTCACGAAAGCGTTTTTTCATTGCTATTTAGTGAGAGTGATTAATCAGTGCTTCTGAGTACATCAAAACGAGTGTCTAAGTTATTCGTATCACTTTGGCTGTATCGAATAATTACCCTAGGCAACAAATTTTAACTTTTTGTTTGTTACAGACATGTGAATAAGTGTTTTTAATTAGTTCGAGGGCGCTTGAAAACCAAAATTCTCTATCACGTCTAGATTTTGTGTAATGCCCTTTCCCCTTTTCGCTATTTGTTCCGATTAATAAATACAAAAATCTTTTTATTTTGTAATTTTTAAGCAAAAATATTTTAAAAGTGGGGGACCTTCCTTCTTTATTCTGGCTTAGGACAGACAATGTACATCTCTGGTGAAGTTACCCCTCCCCTCCCTCTCAAGTTATGAAGATTTTATTGTATTGATTAAGTTTGTTATGCACTTAAAGTTTAAAGAAACTTTGCTGTAGCCTTCTCGTTTTTCTTTTGTGAGACATCAAAGTTTGTTTTTTGTAAAGACCAGCAATAATCCCCCATCATATTTGGATTAAATTTTTGTTGGTACCTCGTCTCCATAACCAAAATTTATTGATGAAAACGTTCACCATGTTCATCACTAACCGCTCTTAGATTTTCAGGAAAATATTCGACATGAGAATGCAGAAAATGCATTTTAAGTGACATTCTACATCCCATCTTTTAATAGGCTTCCAGCATATTGTTTACTATTTCTTGATAATTTGGAGATTTAAAATTGCCGAGAAAGTTTTCAGTGACTTCCACAAAGGATGTCCATGCCTTGCGTTCCTTTTCACTGAGATACAAAGTGAAGGAATCATCAGAAACAACTCTGCGAATTTGTGGTCCAGTGAAAACTCCAGGTTCTATTTTTGCACCAGTTAATGATCCTTTGAATGTTAAGAGGTGGAAGCTAAACTTTTTGGGATCTACTAGAGCATTATGCTTAACATTATGTTTGCCAACAATGTATTCTTTTCTGGCTGGCCATTCTCGCTTTTTATAGTTATTTTTATCATCTCTACTATCCCATAGACCTAGATTCAGATCTAAATCTCGTACCAAGTCGTTTAAACTTTGTTGGCAAAATAAATTTGGTTCTGTATCTTGATCAATTGCACCATATGTTGGATCTTCTTCAATTTCTCCAGAAATCAATGTAGAATCATCATCTGAACTAAAATATTCACTTATTGTAATAGGTGGCTTCGGTACTGGAGTAGATTCATCATGTGGTGCCGGTTTCAACGCTGATGGGTAATTTGGATAGACAATTTTAGATTTGTTTTTCTTTGGAAATCCAGCCACATTTTTTAGGCAGAAATAACAATCATGAAAGTGACTTTACGGCTCACACCATATCATGGGAACAGCAAATGGCATTGCCGTCCTCTTTACATTTAACCAAGCTGTCAACATTGTGTTACACTGCGTGCAGCAAATATGAGGGGCCCAATCTTTATCTTGGCCCCCTACTTTGCGTCTAAAATAGTATATGTAGGCTTGCTTCATCGTTACTGCTATTTATATTTTCTCCGTTGTGCCACTGGTGCGAATTGCCCATAAACATAACAAAATATGTTGGGGCTGTTTACACATCCGCGTCTAGAACTTGAAGCCATGACAAGATTTCAAATACTAACTTGAGCAAGCAAACGATACACAATGTGAGATCCTTATCATAAGGTTCTTATCAGAGCCAAATTTTGATAAACGTGTTATATTCTTTACCAGTTACCAGTAATCAGTAGCAGAAAAGTTATCACAAATAAGTATTTATTAATCTGTAATCTGAAAAAATCTGAAAAACCCCCCAGTAATTAGAATTCAATGAAATTTGAGCTTCAATATAGTCTACTTTATATATATATTAAAAATGTTAATATATATTAAATATATATATTATTTATTAATATATATATATATATATATATATATATATATATATATATATATTAAATATATTAAAAAATGCATATTGGTACAATATTGAGAAAAAGTGTGAAATGGCTTGAAAAGGAAAATTCAAATTACACAAAAACTAGACGTGATATGTAAATTCTAAAGAGAATTTTATAATCAGCGCCTAAAAATCATCTAGAATCACCTATTTTATGCTCTGTAACAAATATCATGTTACACAGTGTTACCAATCAATAAATTCGGGCATCCTGAATTGTAATTTCATTTACTTTTTCAAGTGTCTTAACTCGCATAATTAGTCATTGTTATTCATTTTATAGGAATAATAAAACAAAACACCAAAATAAATCTCTTTTCTCGCAACATTTTTCTTTCCAAGTCCTCATTCAATCCGAGTCAGTAACTGCGCTCGTTGGTTTTGGAGTCGAATCAAACTAAACAAGGGGAGCCTGAAAACCACAAGTTAGTATTAAGTGCGTGTGTGGGGGAGAGGCTTAGTATTATTTATAGATTGACAACATCCTTTGGATGCATTATTCGGTGTTATGGTATTATAGTTGACTGCATATTTGGATGGTTTTATGAGGTGGGGTTGTGGCTTTGGTGATCAAGAATATCTCAACAGGTGGTTCACCGAGAGAAGTCCCAGGGGCTTTCAGTGAACCGGACATTCTTATGTTCTTGTACACATTTTCATGGTCACATGAGAGAAAATATATAGACAATATCAGGTCATCCTATAAGTTTTGCCAAAACTATTATTCATAGTAACCGAGAAAACCACTTCCTGCAACTTCTTTCCTTCACTGCATCATATCCATAAGTACTATGACTTGATTTTGCCTCTGCATTTGCATTAACACTTTTATGAAACTCATAGAGTAAAACATGTTTAATGTGATCTTTAGATGGGACGAACATAGGTGTAAATACCAAATAAGGTTATGAATAATATTTTTATAATCTGAAAGAAAAAAGGTATAAATTGCTCATTGTAGCATTCCTAAACCATATCAAGCTTCACTACTTTAATAAATGTAATCTAAAACTTTATTCTAGAAAATCTGACACTGCTTTTGTTTTAATCTGATAAATATGTACAGGGGGTGTCAGTATTCTGTTGTCATTTCTAGAAATGTAGAAAAATACGCAGAGCACATCGGAGTAAAACTGCAGTAAATGAAAATTGGTACAAATAATCTTGAGAATCCTCATAGTATGACTATTCAATGAATCCATCATTAGCCTCAATGAGAGATTCAATTCTGGGTTTGAAGCTTTGACATTCCCGAATCAGATGATCTTTATTAATTTTGGACATAGCCTTTGCTACAGCGAATTGAAAGATTGAATGCTATTATTGGGGTGTTGATTGACCTCTCTCTCAATGACACCCCATACGGAATAGTCCAATGGATTGAGGTCGGATGAGCTAAAAGGTCATGTGTCTGGGTGAAGATGCTCTTGGAAATTGGCACGCATCCAAGCTTGGGTTGTTCTAGCCTTATGAGATGGCGCAGAGTCTTGTTGGAAGATGTAAGGTCTTCCGTTGCGTACTCTATCTAGGGCCTAACAACCGTCTTCAAAGCCTCTGTGTAGGGAGCAACATTGACTCTTAAGCCCTGTGAATAAAAGTGAGGGGGGCATGTAGTCCCTCACTGCTAACGACTCTCAGAACAATCAAAGTTGCTAGAAACTTGGTATGCATTACAGTTGGAACCTCACTTGGCCTTCTGCATAACCATATGTAATTCCTTGTGTTTACCTTTTGGCCATAGTCGAAGTTTCCTCATCAAAGCAAAACCAAAGCATTCCAGCTTCTTAATCTAACATGGAGAGTAAACGCTTTGCACGGATCAAACAATTCTCTTTCGTCTTACCTGATATAACTTGACCTCTCCGCATCCCATTCGACTTGTGACGAATATCTTCATGCACAACTCTTCTGATGGGGCATTCTCAAACCTTCAAGCCCTTTATAAGGGCTCTGATCAATTTTCTAGGAGTTTCTTGATGTTTACTGCACTTAATGCACTAATTCTTGGGTTCTGGTAGTATTAGAACCATTTGCATGTGTTTTGTTGCTAATTTTGGAATCCTATCAACAGCTTCCAGGTCATTTCTAACTTTGGCAAAGAAGGATCGGGCAACTTTCAGAAAGCGAGCAATCTCTGTATCATTATGGTGAGCTTTAATGGCCATAATTACAGCGTGCCTTTTCATTTGCTTCGCCACTTTAATGTCATTCATTATCATATGAAAGTTAGAACTATTCAAAGTGATGTCCACAAAATATTGACGCCCCCTGCATTATTGCGTTTGGTAGAAAAAACGAGCACTTTTAATTTGGGAACAATTTTCTCTACAAAATATAACAGTTCTTTTCTCATTTTTATACATTTTCCTAAAAAAATAAATTTAACCCGCAATTAGACCCTTTGATTCATGCTTCAGATTAGTGATAGGGTGCTTGCCATATTTCATACAATAGTGGAGGCAATTGCCATTGTAAGAGTTAAGATTAGGAGAATGCAATTGCCATGTTTTAGTTTAAAGATAGTAACGAGGCAAAGTAGCATTTTGACACCACTTATGAAAAGTGCGAAAGTTACATTAGTATGTAAAACTATAAGTTTACAAAAAGAGTAAATAATTATCCCAGAAATAAACGACAATTAGAGATTATATTAGGCTATCACACATAACTGGAATGGTGTCGACAACAAACTTTACTCGAGGAAAATCGTCTTGCAAGAAAAAAATTATGCTAAATTCATCAAACTAGGAATACGGTAATAAACTATAAATCGTCTTGGATAAGTTAGATCGCAAAACTATTTCGTCATCTGAGTAAAATATATGGCAAAAGAGGATGACAGATGGCTGGAACAAATGTTCTATGGATGTGCAGTGAAAAATGTCATTATGGCTTGCGACCTATCCAGAGATCGCTATGAAGAATAGGAGGCCGACTATGGATAACAGATAGCGATAAATAAATTCGGCCTCGTTGTAAATGTGGTTAAGTCAAAGTGACAAAAGGCTTTCTTTCGTTGGATTTGTTAATCTTTTGTATAAGTAGGCAAAAATTAAGAAAAAAATTCTGTAATCTTGTTATTATAGAGTGAGAGTGGTAGCATGCGAGAACGGAGAAAATGTTCAGCTTTGAAAATGGTAAAAAGCCTTCCTTCAGCAAGCGAAGAAGGTGCCGACAAAGTGCATACAAGCGACATCCACCAGTACGAACAGCTATGGGAACCTGAAGTACGTTGACATGTAATTTTATATCAACAGCACGAAATGGAAGAGACTTTCCATTATAGCGGGGAGTTAACGGTGTTTCTAATGGCTTGTAGGGCGAGATCTCCGATTCTGAGTGAATGGTATTCTATTTTTCCTATAAGAAAAAAAAATCCAACTTGGGGAAATGAAAGTGAGTCGTACTCGCTCGCAATTTTACGCGACTTTCTTTATCACAGCCTTGTTAAAAAAAAGGGGGCTGCATTTCGCATTCCATCAATGTATATTTGGATTATAATTATTGGGGAGCGCGGACCCAACGCCTTATACAACCCAGCACCCTCTTCTCCATTGACTGTTCCTCTTTTACATGATTTTAGCGCAATTTTTTTGCTATTATCATCTTATTCTAACCAGGCAATGGCTTCGCCACTCCCACCTAAGGAGGGGGGGGGGAGCTTGCGCTTCGCTACTAAGATTAAAATTTAGAATCTAAAAAAAAGCAGCCATGGTTAAATTTTGGGAAATTTTCTGAACTTCGCCAATTATAATAATTTTAAAAGGGAACTCTAAACTAAATTTCCCCCTTTCAAAATATCACCATTTGTAATTCTTTGGATTTTAAAAAAATCACAAAATTTAGATACTTATATTTATTTCTGAACTTCACCATTTTGGTTTTGGATATTATAAAAGAATTATTAGAAATAACTTTGATAAAAAACATAAGTCATAACCAAACTAAGATGAAATTATTATTCAAATACTCAAAGAAATCCCCTTCTTAAATTATAGTTAGTGATGATGATGATGATGATGATGATGATACTTTTTCCTCGTATTTTGTGAGTTTGTTCCCATGTACAAAGAATTGTACTCTGTAACCGATTCCACTTTTTATAGTTCATGAATCTTGCGCTACCGAATAAATGTTCACTTTGAACAACTTTTAAAGTAAAAGATAATAAAAGGATTTCATTAATTCTAAGGATAAAGAAATATTATTTATATCTTTAGCGTCTACAATGGCTTAGTTTGAAAAAAAAAGAAGTTTTTAACGAAAATTTGTAGTCTAAAATGAGATACTAAAAAACTCAAATACAGGAAGAAGTAGTAGGCTATGAAATAAGGAAATATGTGGTATTTTTAAGTAAAACAGTGACTATGTTGTTATTAGATCGTATTAAATTTTGAGTAAGACGCCTTTATTGGTTATTTCAAAAAGATCCCTAATTGTAGATTTGGCTGCCTCATGGGCGAAGAATATATCGAGTTATCTGACGCTGTTTTCCTACTGAAGCAGATTACAAGGTTAGGGTTTGGCCCCAAACCAAAGGCTTGGTCTGATCAAAGTGTACTTGATTATTCTAACTTTGGAAGGAAGGTTGCCTAGTAATTGTGGCTGAAGGAGATTTCATAAAAATTAAAAGCTTCTGTTCACCGGCGAACTAATTAAATGCACCTGCCTTTGGGATTGCGATGCTTCGCCTCATCTCGAATAAACAGGGCTTTCTTCTTCGGATCCGGAAACTGATCATCGATACCACGAATGGCTGAAGGAAGATCTGGGTTTCTATATCTTCCACACATTTTCACTTAATCCATCTTCACCCCTTTACAGATCTCATAAATTTTCTGCGGGAGATGCCCTCTTTGGTATTTCGCTTTAAATTTAATTAAAAACCCCCACTTTTGAGCGAGACAACAGGCCCTGTAAGAGCCTTGGTTATTTCTTTAGCAAAATCTAAGAATATTACATCAAATCGGCTATGAAAGCCACCTAATTTGTTTGCTGTGATTACTTCAGAACTAATTTCAGAGGCTGTGATTACCTCAGAGCTCATGGCAGACTGTTGTGATTACTTGAGAGGACATCACATATTGTTGTGATTACTTTGGAAGTAATGCCAGATTGGTGTGATTACATCAGAGTTAATGACAGATCATTGTAATTACTTCAAAACTCGTGCAGATTGTTGTGATTACTTCAGAGGTCATGGCAGATTAAGGTGATTACTACAGAGGTCATGACAGATTGGAGTGATTACCTCAGAGCTCATGGCAGATTGTTGTAATTACTTGAGAGGTCATCACAGAGTGTTGTGATTATTTCAGAGGCCATGCCATATTGTTGTGATTACTTCATTACTCATGGTAGATTGTTATGACTATGTACATCAGATGGCATGACATATTGTTGTGATTACTTCAGTGTTCATGGCAGATTGTTGTAATTACTTCAGAGCTCATGTTAAATTGTGATTATTTCAGAGTTCATGGCAGATTGCTGTGATTACTTAAGGTATCATGGCAGATTGTTGTGATTACTTCATTGCTAATGGCATATTGTAGTGATGAATTCATTGTTCATGGCAGATTGTTGTGATTACTTCAGAGATCATATCATATTGTTGTGATTACTTGATAACCCATGGTAGATTGTTATGACTACATCAGATGTCGTGGCATATAGTTGTGATTACTTCAGAGTTCATGGCATTGTTGTAATTACTTCAAGCTCATGTTAAATTGTTGTGATTACTTCATAACTCATGACACAGCGTTATGATTACTTCAGAGCTCATGGCAGTTTGTTGTGATTAATTCTTAGTTCATAGGAGATTGTTATGATTACTTCAGAGGTCATACCAGAGTGTTGTGATTACTTTAGAGCTCATATAGATTGTGGTGATTACTTCAGATGTCAGGGCATATTATTGTGATTACTTCATAGCACATGCTAGATTTTTGTGATTACTGTAGAGCTCATGGCAGTTTATTGTGATTACCTCACAACTCATGGTAAATAGTTCTGATTACTTCATACCATATTGTTGTGATTACTTCCGAGTTTATTGCAGATTGTTGTGATTACTTCAGATGTTATGGCATATTGTTGTGATTGCTTCAGTGTTCGTAGCAGTTGGTTGTGATTACTTCATAGCTCATAGTAGATTGTTATGATTACTTCAGAGGTCATACCATAGTGTTGTGATTACTTCAGAGGGCACATGCCAGATTGTTGTGATTTCCTCAGCGGTCATGGCATATTGTTGAGTTTACTTCAAAGCCCAGGGAAGATTGTTTATGTTCCCGTCTACTAAGGCGCTCACCCCATATGCGGTAGCAGATCATCTGTTTCCCTACACCTTGCATTTTGTTCAGGGGAGTTATCCATTCCGGGCTGCTGTCTAACAGATGTGTAAGGTTTTGGGATAGCAAATGTAAGTACCCAGACAAAGATTTGCTTCAACGAAGAATAGGAAGGGACTGTAGAACTTGTGCTCTTGTCGGATCTATTCTATTGCCCACTAAAGAAACTTAAGCTTTCGAATGGGATTCTCCTCCGTCATGTGTTAGAGCAATTTTAATATGTATGGATATCATTTGCTGGTATATAAAATGCGGAAAGTCCTAAATGACTGATACCTGCTTCAAGGGATAGACGCAAGGAAGTTTCTAAGGGGTTCTTTGCCATAGCTGCAAACGCAATCGTTGATGTCCCTTTATCTGTGGCGATTCTGGGACGCGAGGATCTTGCACTGTTTTCGACGCTTTCATTTCTTTTAAATTTGTGGAAGAGTTTTACAAAATTATGAGTTATTTGCTTTTGGTGGGTCACCTCTAAACCCGCCGCCCCTTGGTGTGTAAACGGTTCCCCTAAACAAGTTATATCTACTACCAAATTACCAAATATTCTTACTTTTTCTACATATGTTTAGTATGAACATATTTTGAGATATATATATATATATATATATATATATATATATATATATATATATATATATATATATATATATATATATGATGAAAATAAATGCAATATCGCAAGAAAAGATGAGGAATAAAACCACATTCTCCGAAGACAATTTAATTCAGAACAGTTTCGGTGTATCTCACACCCTTTTTCAACTGACACTGGATAGAAAATATTAGAAAAGTGCTTACAAACATAACACGAGGTCAGGTCGTGAAAGATCCCCTCTTTTTTCCCCCAATCCCCTACTTGTGGCTAATCACGGAAGGGAGGGGGGTTAGGCCTAAACATATTGAAGGGCTGACATTTTACTATTTTGTTTATTTGCTTTCGTATTACAGGATTAAAAGAAAATTGACCCTCAGATAGATTTAAATTAGGAACTGACCATATCAAGCTCGAGTCAACGATTCTTTTCTTAACATAGTTAGCTAATTTAAATACCATTTACTTCCATTGAAATCGATCGAATTATTCAAGTCTCTAACATGGAAAAATATTCCACGGCTTTGGCTGCCCACTCTAATATCTCTTTTGTGTTCGTACAATCTCTTGTCTAGATTTCGCCCCGTTTCCCCTATATAAACTTTATGGCAATCGTTGCATGGTATTGCATATACTCCTATGTTATGATGTTCTTTGGGTTTCCTGGCAATCATCAATTGGTTAAGGAATTATTATATTTAAAGGCTAGATTAATACCCACTTTTCCAAATATGTCCTTTAAACTATTTAATTTATTATTAAATGGCAATGTTATACATTTGTTGAAGTCGTTAGTGCGGGAAGGCTTATTACCATAAAATGTTTTCCTAGCTGCAAAATGGGCAGACGATATGAACCAATCGGGGTAATACAAATTAGAAAAAATGGTCCTGATAATGACAATTTCTTCATCTAAATAGGAAGGATGACATATTTTGTATGCTCTAAGGAAAAGGTTAGAAATTACCGATTTTTTAACAGTATTATCGTGAAACGAAAAATAATGTATATAGGCATTCGAGTGGGTTGGTTTCCTATAAACGTCAAGTTTTAATTCATGTTGATCTTTATTAATGAGGACATCTAAAAAGGGTAATCTATTATCATATTCCCATTCATATTTAAATTTGATGGAGACATGCAAATTATTCAAATTATTAAAAAAGTTATCAAGATCATGGCCATTAGGCCATACAGAAAATACATCGTCAATGTACCTTAACCATATAAAGTTAGAGGGAGAAATTGTGGGAAGGAGTTCAGTCTCAAAATATTCCATGAAGAGACATGCCAATATCGGAGATAAGCTATTTCCCATGCTAAGGCCAAATATTTGTCTATAAAACTCATTATTTACTCGAAACACATTGTCAGAGAGACATAATTCAACTAGATCGATAAATTTACTCGTAGAAATGGGAAGATCCAAATTAAGTCTAGGCATGATTACCCTTTTTAGATGTCCTCATTAATAAAGATCACCATGAATTAAAACTTCACGTTTATAGGAAACCAACCCACTCGAATGCCTATATACATTATTTTTCGTTTCACGATAATACTGTTAAAAAATCGGTAATTTCTAACATTTTCCTTAGAGCATACAAAATATGTCATCCTTCCTATTTAGATGAAGAAATTGTCATTATCAGGACCATTTTTCTAATTTGTATTACCCCGATTGGTTCATATCGTCTGCCCATTTTTCAGCTAGGAAAACATTGTATGGTAATAAGCCTTCCCGCACTAATGACTTCAACAAATGTATAACATTGCCATTTAATAATAAATTTAATAGTTTAAAAGACATATTTGGAAAAGTGGGTATTAATCTAGCCTTTAAATATAATAATTCCTTAAACCAATTGATGATTGCCAGGAAACCCAAAGAACATCATAACATAGGAGTATATGCAATACCATGCAACGATTGCCATAAAGTTTATATAGGGGAAACGGGGCGAAATCTAGACAAGAGATTGTATGAACACAAAAGAGATATTAGAGTGGGCAGCCAAAGCAGTGGAATATTTTGCCATGTTAGAGACTTGAATCATTCGATCGATTTCAATGGAAGTAAAATGGTATTTGAATCAGCTAACTATGTTAAGAGAAGAATCGTAGAATCGAGCTTGATATGGTCAGTTCCTAATTTAAATCTATCTGAGGGTCAATTTTCTTTTAATCCTGTAATACGAAAGCAAATAAACAAAATAGTAAAATGTCAGTCCTTCAATATGTTTAGGCCTAACCCCTCCGCCCCGTGATTAGCCACAAGTAGGGGATTGGGGGAAAAAAGAGGGGATCTTTCACGACATGACGCCGTGTTATGTTTGTAAGCACTTTTCTAATATTTTCTATCCAGTGTCAGTTGAAAAAGGGTGTGAGATACACCGAAACTGTTCTGAATTAAATTGTCTTCGGAGAATGTGGTTTTATTTCTCATATATATATATATATATATATATATATATATATATATATATATATATATATATATATATATATATATATATATATAGCGAGAGAATGGTGAGATAAATCCAACTTCCCCGCAGGAAAGAGAAAACGCAATAATTTTTCTTCGGGAATATTTTATTTCTTACTTTGAAAAAATCCGAGCTGGGGCGGTTTAATTGAGATCAAAGCGGTTGATCGCTGCCTCATTGTGCACGGTTAGAATCCCAACCTAGCTCAGATTTTTTCGAAGTAAGAAATAAAATATTTCCGAAAAAAAAATTATTCCGTTTTCTCTTTCCTGTGGTGAAGTTGAATATTTATATATATATATATATATATATATATATATATATATATATATATATATATATATATATATATATATATATATATATATATATATATATATATATATATATAAAGGGTCTTTCAATAGGGTCACTCGATTTTTAAATGCAAATAAAACAAGTTGTGTGTGATGTATGCACTCAATTTATTTTAAATTTGAAAGTAAATTTTATGGCATTAAGTGTGGGATAGGCGTCGTTCAAATTTCCGCCGCGGCTTCGCTTGGTGGAACGTATTCGGGAGGTCCAATTTTCGATGACTTTGTCGCATAAATCTGGCTGAATTTGCTGGATGGTGTTCGTTATGTTGACTTTGAGGACATCAACTGTTTGCGAATTATTCCCATAGACCTGCGATTTAAGGTAGCCTCAAAGAAAGTAGTCTAATGGCGTTAAATTGCATGATCTCGGTGGCCAGTTGACGTCACCGCCGCGCGAAATGACCCTCCCCTGAAATCACTGGTGCAAAATGTCTATCGTGGTGTGCGCAGTGTGGCACGTAGCGCCATCCCGTTGAAACTACATTTCGTTAGTATCCATATCAGACATATAATCCAGGTGAGGCCGCAAGAAGTTGCTTATCATCGATCTGTAGGTCTCGCCGTTGACGGTTATGGCAATCCCATCTTCATTCTCAAAAAAATACGGACCGATGATTCCGTTAGACGAAAATCCGCACCAACCAATGACTTTGTTGGGATGCAATTGGTGCTGGTGTATCTCATGCGGATTGTTTTCGTTCCAAATCCGACAATTTGCTTGTTCGCGAATTCATTGATCCAAAAATGGGCCTCGTCGCTGAAGATGATTTTTTTTTAAATTTGGGGCAACTTCCAACTGCTCTAGAGCCCAATCAGCGGACAGACGGCGTTGCCTATAGTCGTTTACCTTAAGTTCCTGGGTAAGTTGGATTTTGTACGGGTGCAGACCCAAGTCCCTACGCATAATTCGCCAAACTGAAGTCGCAGAAAAGCCAAGTTCTTGTGAAAGACGAGAAATTGACTGCCTCGGATTTTCCCGTACACTCTCATTTACGGCAGCGATGTTTTCAGCAGACCTTGCATTTCGGCGACGTACTGGTGTTGGCTGATTGTTGATCGACCCTTTTGCCTCGAATTTGGCCACCAAGCGTCGAACAGTGGACTCGGCAGGACGATTGTTCCGAGGATAGAAATCACGTAATGCGCGGAACGTTTGTCGAACGGAGCACTGATTCTGATAATAACATTTGATGATTTACACACGCTGTTCAATGCTATAAGCTTCCATCGTGACTTGCCAAGTACTACTGAACAGTTCACAGTGAGGTTGCCAGATGTCGCTTTAACAACATGCATGGCCACTATCGCCTGACAAAGCTCGAGCGTCCTTGTTTACAGACCATTTATATATATATATATATATATATATATAAATATATATATATATATATATATATATATATATATATATATATATATATATATATATATATATATATATATATATATATTTGTGTGTGTGTTAATGTCTTGCCACCGTAATTATATTTATGAGAATCAGTCTATATAGAATTCATTGAGCAGTCGATGTTACTATTAATATGTTTACTTATTTATCAACAGTTTGAATATTTTTCAATATTTTTCTCTTCTTAATTGTGATGATGTCAAAGTGGAGAAATAGTTTTGCAAAAAATTGGTAGTCTCGTCACATTGTCTAGATAATTTGGACCGAGATTACTTCGTTACCTTTTTTTCCATTTGCCTTTTTGGGATTGGGCATCTTTGCGTTAGGACTTATAGTGTATGTGAATTATATTTCGAACATCTCGTAAAAGAAGTTCCCAGTGACCCAAATCGTGCAGTGAAAATTTGGGGAGAACACGGTGTGATTCGCCTCTTTCATCTCTCGCGGTTATTTATCCAAACACGCTCTTCATTTTTGGTGGTCGTAAGGCAAAAGGAGGCAAAATTGAGATTTACTCAAATTTCGACCGAATCGAATAAAACTGTTTTCCCGCATTTCGCATCCTGACAGCAATAAAAGAAGAACAGATTTGATCAAAGCACAAACAATGCTATAGGAAGAATTAATTAAATATACCATAACGATTACGGTAAAGTAAATATATATATATATATATATATATATATATATATATATATATATATATATATATATATATATATATATATGAACGTTGTATGAGTGGACTTTCGGGTTAAATATTTTATTGATTAAATTTCGAAGAGTTCGGTCGTATAAGTTTGAAGGATATCCGTTTTGTTGGAAATAGTTAGTGAGGAAAATGACCTTGTTGTGGAAACAGGGATTATGAGGCGAGATTGTAAGCGCCAAAAAGTAAGGTTTCGATAGAGTTTAGTTTGATTTTAGTGGAACAATAACTAAGAAAATGGAGTCCAGAGCCCGTATGTGTAGGTTTTCGGTGAATGGAAGTGGAGAAACCGTCGGTTGGGTGTGTTATTAGTAGATCTAGGAAAGGACTGGAGTTGTTATCTTTATTTTCCTGAGTGAATTTAATATTTGTATATAATTGGTTTACGTACTTTAGGAATTTATCGGATTAACTTTTGGAGCGGAAAAGGGCAATATTGTCGTCTACGTATCTCGTGTGGAAGATAGGACGGAATTGTAATGGGCATTTGTCAAGTGCTTCCTCTTCTAAGTTACACATGAATAGATATACGAGAGTGGCGGCAATAGGACTTCCCATTGCGAGGCCATCCATTTGGTAGAACATTACAATTTTTAATTTCAAAAGGACATGAAACAGGTACTTAGTATCGAGTAAGAACCCTATACCCCGGGGAAGTGCAGCAACTCGACGCGGCATCGATTGCAAAAGAGATGGAAGACCTTTTGAGAGATGTTGAACCATGACGTCTCTATAGTTGTCCACAGTTCTCTGATATGTGTAAGTGCCATAGGAATCATCGCTTGTAAAAGTGTGTTGACCTCAATGAAGCTTTTGTTAAAAAGAATTTTTTTTTTTTGTTTTAATTTTATTCCATTTTTATACCAACTCTTTGAAGACCCATCGTACATATATTGTAGTTTAGCAAAACTGTTGAAAATCTGCTGGTTAAATTAAATTCTAAGTACGGAGTTTGGGTTCATTTTATAAAATTGTAAATTTGTAAAATTTTTCTTGTCACCAACCCAGAAACTTAAATCGCCCAGTACTGAGTGATACGACCCAGGTCGAACACCAATGCCTTACATTCTTGACAAAGGGATTTCAGGTATAACATGGGCAAACGTGCTGCGGCTCACATCTGAAGGAATGTGTACCCTCTCCAACAACTGCAGTTCCCCCTCTCGGGGATTTTACGGTTGTATGTCATCCACACATTTTCACTTCTATACAAATCTGTCCTTAAAAACTTGCAACGGGAGACGGTCTCGTTGCTATTACCTTTTAAATTCGAAGGCAAAAATTACATTTCAATTACTGTCAGAATACACGGTGTCATACGGAGAGAGACTTAGGTCTTCCATTCAGTAATGAGTTTCTTATATGATAAAAATAGAGCTCAAATGAAAACCCTCTATTGTGGAGACTTGTTTCGGAAATGACTGGCTTCCATCTTTCGAAACTAGTCTCCAGATGAAGTTTCCCTTTGAACTGAGTCTTTTTTTCGCTCAGACTTAGAAGCTAAACTTGCAAGCAATGGAAATGAGACGACCCAGGAATTAATTCAGGATTTTAAATTTAAAATTGCTTCGATCGCATTGAAATTAACTTCAATTGAAATAAGCGTATTTCCTGGAATGATCTTTCCTCAGAGGGTGTTAATTGCAGCCCGGTGAAAACATAAAAGAATCACCAAGACGACCATTTTAAAAGGTTAAACGTAAATTTAAGTGAGCTGTCACTGACTAACCCAATTGGCTTTCGTCCGCTCCAAATTGTCGTTACCCCGTCCCCCACTTACTCCAACCCCGTCAGTAATCCGAAAGTGCTTCTTTTTGTGTGGCATTGTTCAGAAAGTGGGTTTCCTTTCAACGATTTTTTCCTTTCAAACGCCAGAGGAACAGGTTTGATTCCCCGGCGGCAATAAACGAGGGCATTGGCCCCAAAATGGACAGACCACCTGTAGAGGCACATTCGTTGCCCAGAGCAACCGGGCCGCGCGAGACTTTCGCGGAGGGAAAAAAGATCACGTTTTTTTATTTATCATTTCGCTTTCTCTCGCTGGACAGCGTATATATGTATGTGTGTGTGTGTATTCCTTGGATTTGTATAATGTGTATTCCTTGGATTTGTATAATGTGTATTCCTTGGATTCTTATAACACGATCTCCAACCCCACTATTGTAGTCTTCGTTTTCTTATCATTGTCTCTATTTGTATTTAAATTCACCTTTTCCTTCAGTTCTCTGTACCTCTCCTTATTCATCCCTGAATTAACAAAAATGCCCTCGTTGGTAAATGTTTTATTTATTCTCTAAATGTATATGCGATTGCGTACGTGTGTGATATTCAAATGCGGCAACTAAGATGTTTTTGTATTCAATTTTTCCTGTGTCTTGCCTCCTTTACCCTCCTACGTGCCGCTCTGTGAGATCTTGATCCTTGGGGTTCTCCTCGAAGTTCCTCCGAGCCGAGGGGATTCGTTTTCAAAGGATAAACGAGTGAGGGAGGGAGGGGGGCGTCAGGGAAGCAAAGGCAATCCTTGGGGTTCTCCTCAAAGTTCCTCCGAGCCGAGGGGATTCGTTTTCAAAGGATAAACGAGTGAGGGGGGGGGAGGGCAGGGAAGTAAAGGCAATCCTTGGGGTTCTCCTCAAAGTTCCCCCGAGCCGAGGGGATTCGTTTTTAAAGGATAAACGAGTGAAGGGGGGAGGGCAGGGAAGTAAAGGCAATCCTTGGGCTTCTCCTCAAAGTTCCTCCGAGCCGAGGGGATTCGTTTTCAAAGGATAAACGAGTGAGGGGGGGGGGGAGTAAAGGCAATCCTTGGGGTTCTCCTCAAAGTTCTTTCGAGCTGAGGGGATTCGTTTTTAAAGGATAAACTAGTGACGGGGGGGGGGGGGCAGGAAAGTAAAGGCAATCCCCCTAGGGAACCGAGAAAACAGGACAAGATTGAAGGTAGCAAGGTCAAACGCGTGGTTCTTCTTCCCAGCCAGTTCTGCTCAAGGAGAAAGAGAGAAGAAGCAAGACAGATAAAATCAAAGAGGTCGGTTAATACAAAGAACATGAATAACGAAAAAGGCCAAAGATGACAAAGAGATAGCAAATGAGCTCGGACAAAGAGTGAACAAACACGGGAAAAAAAAGAGTGAAGGAGAGAAAGAAAGAAAGAGAGTGAGAGCGACAATTTTTCCTTTCTTCTGTTCTATCGGAAGTTATTTCCCGTCCAATCGCCATTCGCCCCAATCACCCCTCCGAGGCACCAAGCTGCCCAGGCACTCTCAGTTGGCACTAAGGCCTGGAAAGTTCAGGTGGTCGTTGGCTCTCATCCAGCGCGGTGGCACCGACTGCCCTCCAAACGGTGACTTAGGGCTTTTGGCTCAATTAATTCCCTATTCGTGTACCACCACTACTCATTCCCGTTGATTGCGGGTTGAGTCCTACTCAATTTCCGGTGGTTTCCTCCCTGGACTCTTCTCAGTTACCTCATTCGTGACATCATTCGTGCCCCCTCATTCGTGTCGTCGTTCATGTACGATAATAAAAAAAAAACCTGTTGCAAATTGCTCGATAACCCCCCCTCCCTTCCCGTATGCGTATAACTCCCCTCCCCCACTCTAGGAAACGAAGCAAAGTATGGTAAGTATCACCATACTATTGGTACTCTTTGAGAAAAGGCGGAGACCTTAGTTAATTAAGCCACGCGTCCATCTCTAAATGAGGACGATGTCCGACCGGATGGTGACAGTCGCAGGCAAATCTCTAGGTACCCAGAGGCATCCCCCATAGTAGTAGAGGTACCGGTATGTTTGCATATAGATAGAGATGTGTGCGACTATGTCTAGACACGAGGCACCGCCTCATAGGCGGCTGACCCATGTGAGCTCCGAAATTATGGCGTCGAAATCGAGAGGGAAGAATAGAAATCAAACGCCTTATCCACTCGGTTCGCGAGACGTATGGCAACGATGTCAGTGGGCCGAAAAGGACAACAAGGACTCTTATGTGCGTCGGGAAATGTATTATCCTGTTGGAAATCGAAGGAGGATTACTGTGTGCATCCTATAGGGGATGTGGTCTAATGTGTAAGAATCTGGTAGCCATTTGCATAGGGTCTATAAACGTCTCGTTTCTTAACCTCTTCGGGACACTTTTATGATTCTGGATCAAGTAAAAATTACTTTTATTATTCTGGATAAAGGAAAGATAAATTTTATGATTTTGGATCAAATATAAATCATTTATAACAGCTGTGATTCTGGATCAAATCAAGATCATTTTTATTATTCTGAATCAAGGGATGATAACTTTTATCATTCTGGATCAAATACATATAACTTTTAGCATTCTAGGTCAAGTAATGATAAGAACTTCATGATTATGGATCAACAAAAGATAAATTGTATCAATCTAGATTAAATAAAGATATCTTTTATTATTCTAGATCAGGAAAGATAAATTTTATCCTTCTGGATCAAGTAAAGATCCAGAAGGAACAAGTGATGATAACTTGTATCATTCTATATCAAGTAAATAACTTTTATCATTCTGGATCCAGTAAAGATAACTTTTATTATTCATAATGAAGTCAACATAACTTTTATCATTCTGGATCATGTAAAGATAAATTGATTTTTGTGGATTAAGTAAAGATAATTTTATAATTCTGGATCAAGTAAAGATAACTTATTTTTCTGTATCAACTAAATATAACATTTCTTATTCTCAATCAAGTGAATATAACTGGTATGATTCTAGATCATTAAAGATATATTTTATCATTCTGGTTTAAGTAAATATCAATTTTATTATTCTGGATAAGGTAAAGATAATTGTAATATTACTGATCAAGTACAGATAATTTTATTATCCAGTAAAGATAATTTTTATTATTCATAATGAAGTCAACATAACTTTTATCATTCTAGATCATGTAAAGATAAATTGATTTTTATGGATTAAGTAAAAATAATTTTATAATTCTGGATCAAGTAAAGATAACTTATTTTTCTGTATCAACTAAATATAACATTTCTTATTCTCAATCAAGTGAATATAACTGGTATGATTTTAGATCAACTAAAGATATATTTTATCATTCTGGTTTAAGTAAAGGTCAATTTTATTATTCTGGATAAGGTAAAGATAATTGTAATATTACGGATCAAGTACAGATGATTTTTTTATTCTGGATCAAGTAAAGATAAATTTATTATTCTGGAATTAATAAGGAAAACTTTTATAATTCTGGATTGAGTAAAGATAACAGTTGAGATTCTGGATCAACTAAAGATAAATTTTATCATTGCTTTTTTTCTTATTGTCTGTCTCCACAGGGTTTTTTTTTTAACATCATAGCGGGTGTTCCAAAATTGAGCGCCTATTTTGACGAAATTGAAAACTTTTATGAAAAATGTTTGTTGAATTATGTTCATCATGTTCAAATTGTGCTCTGCACGAAATTTTAGTGTTCGATTTATGTTGTGATAGCTCGTATCAGAGGAGCGAACTTTAAGGAAGTACGAGAAAAGTTCCGAACAAAGTTTAGAAAACCTGTACCTACAGACAACGTGATCCGTTCACTTGTGAACAAATTTAAAAGAAGCGGATCCGTACATGAGGAGAAAGGAAGAGGATGGAAAAATATTGACCCCGACAAAACTGAACAAATTCGACAACTTTTTGAAAATGAACCAAGAACTTTTGGTGAGAAAGGCCAGTCAGAGACTCGATATGCCCAAGACAACAGTGCACAGAGACTTGCGTTCAACAGTCATGAAATAGCCTTATCACATTCAATTTTACTACACTCCCTAAATGAAGAAGATGATCCAAATCGAGCAGCAAGGTGCGCAGAATGTGTGGATCAAAGTGAAAATGAAAACCTATTCGATAACATCTGATTCAGTGATGAAGTGACTTTTCACACAGGTGGTAAAGTTAATCGACACAATTGTCGTATCTGGGCAAATGAAAGACTAAGTGGTTTCATAGAATGGAAAAGAGACTCTCCAAAAGTTAACGCGTGGTTTGAAATAACCAAATTTAAAATTTATAGCCCATTCCTTTTTCATGAAGCATCTGTGACAGGTAACATCTACCTTGATATGCTCCAACAGTTTTTAGAACCACTATCTTGTTTCAACAAGATAGTGCACTATGTCATTAAGCTCTAATTGTCCGAGATTACGTGAACACTCTCTTTCCAAATCGATGGATTGAAAATAGAGGAGTTAGACCTTGCTCTCTGCGTTCCCCAGATTTAAATCCCCTGGATTTTTCTTTGCCTGGGGTTTTTTCGAAGCAAAAGTGTATTAGCAAAAAATTAGTAAATTTACTGAACTTAAAGAACGCATACGTTTAGCAATGCTGGACATAACTCCCGAAATGCTCCACAATGTTTTTGCCAATGCTAAAGTTCGATTTGAAATTTGCAGAGATATGGATGGAGCACAATTTGAATAATCAAAATAAAGTTTTCTTTTCTTTTGTTTTTGATTATTTTTTTCTTTTGCGATCATAATTAAACCGGAAAAATAAACATCATTTTTTTTCTTTTTAATATCCATTAAGATAGGATTATGAAAAGGATTGAAAAACAAATTAAAATAGAGGACACCCTGTACATGGAACACAACAATTTTGTGCAGAGCACAAGTTGAACATGATGAACATAATTCAACAAGATTTTTGCCTAAAAGTTTTCAATTTCATCAAAATACGCACATATGTGGTTAGAAACTTACTAATAATCCAAAACATGGGGATGCATGTAAGTGAACTCACCCCCATTAGGGCAGGGGGAACAGGTCAAAGGTGAGAAACTTCCGGCCGACGGGTAGGGGGGCAGAGGTTAAGCTCCTTTCCCATAGAGATTTGTAACTTGGGGCGAATAGCTTAAGCGCGCACTGTTGCTCGGTTCCCTCCTTTTGCACTTGCTAGCATCTCGTGGGCGGACGTTGAATTGTATATTTAAACTTAGTTGCCTTTCTTGAATAAATTGAGCTTCATTGCTGAATAATTAGCGTCGATTTGGGGCAGAGTCTAAAATTATGAATATCCCAAATGAATAAATTCATGGTGCCGAACACCAAACACGGAGGCTTTAAATCGAATAGAATATTGAAATGAGTTAGAGAGTTGTGACTGGTAAAACTAATCATCACTTCATCATCATAATTATCATCATCATCATTACTAACTCTATAATTTAAGAAAGGGATTTTTTTGAGTATTTGAATAATAATTTCATCTTAGTTTGGTTATGACTTATGTTTTCTTTATCAAAGTTATTTCTAATAATTCTTTTATAATATCAAAAAACAAAATGGTGAAGTTCAGAAATAAATATAAGTATCGAAATTTTGGGAATTTTTTAAAACCCAAAGAATTACAAATGGTGAAGTTCAAAAAAATTATTTTTATATATCTTCTTCTTCTATAACTATAATTTAGCAACGTGATATTTTGAAAGGGGGAAATTTAGTTTAGAGTTCCTTTTTAAAATTATTATAATTGGCGAAGTTAAAAAAATTGATAAAAATTTAACCATGGCTGCATTTTTTTACAGTTTAAATTTTAACTTTAGTAGCGAAGTCCAAGCTACCCCCGTAGGGGGGAGTGGCGAAGCCATTGCCTGGTTGTTCTAATATTTAAATTATTGCATATTTATTAAAAATCAGTATTTTAACAATGCTCTCTTCTGAATCCAAAATTGCTCTCTAGTCGAGTTCCTGTAAGAGAGTTTCAGTCCTTGGAGCTTTGCTATTAGATCAAAGGGGCAAAATGGTGACAAATACGGGATAAATGAATAATGTATAATTATAATCTATTTCGTAATATTTTTTTTGAAAAAACAGACCGTTTTGAACAGTAAGGTGGGAACATTTCGACAAAGATTTGACGTCGAGAAGAGCTGCGAAGAACCTTCCTCTCACCTAGAAGAACTTTATGGATGGCTTCACTTTTGTTGGAGACATAAAGAATGAGCTGTTGAAGAGTGAGACAAAGTAGTATTCTCTGATGAAGCACCTCTCTGCATGTTTGGAGCTTCTGGAAAACCCCAAGTTAGGAGGAGAAGAGTGGCACGCTTCACGAGTCCTATGTCATGCCCACGTTGAACATCCGGTGACTCCATGTTTGGGGCTCCTCATCTAAGGGAACTGGAGCACTAACAATTTTGCCCCCAAACAGTCATGAACTCAAAATGGTACCAGAATTAGGTTCATTAGCACTTTTTCCCAACTGTTCAGACCAATTTGTGGATGCTAACTGTATTTTCAGCAGGATGGCGCACTTTGCCACAAAGCAATAGCAAAGTTCTTGACTGAAAATGACATCGAACATTTGGAACCTCGGCCCGGGAATTCGCCACATTTGGAACCAATAGAGAACTTTGGGGTGCTAATTAAACTGGCGTTTGATAAACAGAAGACATCCAATTGTGAGCAGTTCTTTGGTGCGTATCGAATAAAAATGGAGCAATGTTATCAAGAAGATATTATCACAAATTTGGTCTCTAGCATGGCGAAACTAATTGAAGAAATCCTGAAGAAAATATAAATATTGACTGCGCGCATCAATTGTCTGTATATATTTTAAAAAATGGGTTTGGGCTCTAAATTTGACATATATCATCTTCAAATTACGATACAAACATACTAAAACAAAATCCACCGTTTAATTAGTTCTATTAACTTTCTTATATTTAAAAAATATAGTGTCAAAACTTCGGGCAATGAATATATATATATTATATATATATATATATATATATATATATATATATATATATATATATATATATATATATATATATATATATATATATATATATATATATATATATATATATATATATAATCATATGAGTTTAATTTCAAATGAAAACAGAGAAAATGTGAATTTTAGGCGTGGATCTTGGCCCATTCTGATTTTTTCTCCGTTTTCCTTTGAAGTTAAACATTAGCTTATAACTACAAAAAGCTTCTTGAAATTTTCCTTTTGGAGGAAGTGGATGGTTGCTTTGTCGTGTATGCAACGCTCCTGAAGAGGGTTGAGGAACTCCAGGAGACTTCTAGAGAGGATTAAGGAACCTTATTATTACCCTTACCTAACTGCATATATATATCCATATGGAGCTCGGCCGTGAAGCCTGCATTTAATATTGAGGATAAATCCCAGAGCCACGAGAAACGGATGTAGCATCTTTTAATTTTTCACTACGTTTCGTAAACTAACTAACTATATATATATATATATATATATATATATATATATATATATACATGCATAAGTATAGTTAACGTGAGACACGAAGTCTAATGTAGGCCTTCATTTGTATATTCATTAAGTTCGAATCCTTTTTTCGTGATTCTATTTTAGCGAGAGGAATATTTTGTTACTTTCGTGGTATATTTAAATAATTTACAACAGGATATTATGCGAATGCAAAGTATAGCCAACATTTAGAGACTGTAGATCCTCCAAAGGAGGGACCCCTACCCCCGAAGCCACCCTGCCCGCCAAAGGTCTGAGGGAGTTGCTGTGGAGGCTCGTCTCTTTCCGTTCTCCGTTAGCTATCTGTTTACAGGAGACCAGGCCTGGCCCGTGCACCCTGCCCACCCTACCGGGGTATAAGGGTTTTGCTACCCTACCACCAAGGGATTGGGGCCGGGCAGAAAGATACGCACTTGCACCCGGCATGATGTCTCTTTTCTTTTCTTTGCTCTAAATACTTCATTTCAGGAAGTGTAGTTACACCTGGATAGGAGGTATACTGTTATTTCTGAACACATTCTACCTTCAGCCGACTTCGATGCTGGGGACTTCCGCCACGTCGCGGCACGGTTGACAAGGCCCTTTCTGTTGCTCGAGGACTTGAACGGGAGACACCCTGTCAGAAAATGAAGGAGAGAGAGAGAGCGAGCGTGTGTGATCGAGTCACCAGAAAGGGATTTCGAGCTAAGGAACCCTGCTTCCAGACAGTCGGCAAACTTCCTGAGCGATAACGCGCCAGAACCTCGTCTCGTTTATGGTGTTACGACCCTCACCACCGATTCCCGCTATCGAGGCTGTGGGACCTAACCGATAAAGCTTCCGTCGGCAGACATTAGAACTTCCGGCGTAGTAATATATATTCTTCACCGCTAGAATAATCGAGGAAGTATTCTTAGAGGATTCGGGTCGTGAGCTGTCCCCACTTTACTTCCAAGTAAGCAAGCCCACGTAATACAGAAGGTATTCACGCGGCATCATAAGAGGTCTTTGGAATCATTCATCGACGACGAACAATCCCCCGCCCCTGCATCTGGGGAGACTACTACCAATCAATCCCAGGGGTCAGCTCCTTGGCAACCTGATCCACGAGCAGTAGATAGGTGTCCTGCATGTGAATGAGTTTACTCATCACTGCACGAGAACCGCTTTATTTTCCTGTTTTGATCAATCCCTGTGCTCTCCGGATACACAGCCTGATTTTGGATTTTGGGTGGGAGGAGGTCGATGACCTCCATGGGAGAGATAACTTTCTCATTCAAATATCGTTTTCTGGATCGCTACGCCTAGGAGACCCCCGGTAGTGCTTGGCGCTGGCGCGTTGTTCGGCATTTCAGGAAATAACTAATTTCATTGTCCAAAACAAGAAGTTTCGGTTGGTGGATGAGGCTGTTGAGTTTTCCCCTCTTGCAGAGCTGTGGAAGCGAGTCAAATGGATTCGGGGTGAGTTCTTGCAAGATCCCCCCCATCCCCTCCCGTTTCCCATGAGAATGGGAACGCAATCTTGGATGCCTCGTCTGTGGCGGAGTCCTTCGTGATCGCTTTTTCCTCATTCTCTATTCTAGAAGATGTTCCGCCAGCATTCAATTTACATCGTGATATCGCTGAAGAGGCGGAGAAACCCTCAACGACAGGTGTACATTGAGTGATTTGCGTTCCGTTCTCGCTTTGTGTGCGGACACCATTCCTGGCCCTGACGATGTCTCGTATGCCATGTTTCGACACCAGATGAGCAAGGCATGACATTTCTGTTAGATTTGTTTAACAGGATCTGTACAGAGGGTATCTCCCCAGACTCCTGGCGAATGACAACTGTGCTTGCTTTTCACAAACCGGGGAGAGATCACTCTAACCTGGCGACTTACGCCCAATCTCTCTAACCTCCTGCGTGTGCAAATTGATGGAGAAATTTTTAACTGTTAGATTAGCATTTTTCCTGGACAGCGGAGTCCACCTGTCTACTGCAAAGTGCGACTTTCGCATCTTCCACTTCACATCGGATGCTCTGCTCCGACTGGAAAACGCTATCTGCGAAGGTTTCCTTTGTAGAGAGTACTACGCCACACTGTTTGTCGATCTGGAGAAGGCCTATAATACCGCATGGCATTACGGTTTCACCGAGAATCTCCACACGGTGGGGGCGAGGGGATGCTTCCCAATCTTTATTTTTTAATTTTTGCAAGATCATCGATTCCGCGTACGGGTGGGAAGATCCTTCTCCTGCCCAATGGAGCAGAAAGAGGGTGTCCTTAAGGAAAGTGTCCTCAGTATCACACTTCTTGCCCTTAGCGCCTCGGTCGAAAAAGTGTTTTTTTTGGTAAATATTTTCGTTCACCCCTGCCGGAATATTCATGCGCGTTTGAGTCGTCTGACGTCAGACCCCACCCCCACCCCCATTATAATTCGCAAAACGATTAAAGGCGCTGATATGATTTGGTTAAATCATTAACCTCTGTAAACGTTAGGACATTAGTCTATAGACAATTAGGATTATATACTAGGGGTCTGTGCCTCCCAGACCCCCTAAATTTAATGAAACTCAGGATCATCGTAGTGTGGTCCTCCCATTGTGTTTATCCCCACACGAGCCGTCCCCTTAAATATACTCCCAAAACGTGAAACATTTTGGAACACGGACGAAATAGTACGTCCCATCGTTCGAGTCGCTAATCTACATATTTACCCGTCTCGGTGCTGCCGAAAGATGTTCTCGCTAGGTGCCACATGGACGACCTTTCAATCTCTTTTGTTGCGGCCCAGATGCCAACTCTGGAGCGTCGACTCCAACAGGCATTGAACTTTATATCTCGCTATGCCGAAGCACATAGGTTTCGGTTTTCCTTGGCTAAGACCAATCTGGTGCACTTCTGTCGCCATCCACTGCTCCACCCCGAACCGTACTTTTTTATCAAGGGGGTTCGCCTAGAATTAGTAGATTCGCACCGTATTTTCGACCGACGCCTTACCTGGGAGGCGCATACAAGGTCACCCCAAAAAACGGGCCCAACTTTCGATAGGCCTCATTTCATAATTTTCTGTAAGGATTGAATGAAACTTTGGTGATAACTGGTTTATTGTGTTTAAAAACATCATATCAAAACATGAGAGTCTTTGGACTTTTCTTCTTTATTCTAGAGCATGTGTTAGAGATGACTTCCATTTAACTCTGTGCATTTCTTGAGGCGCAATACAAAGTTGTCCATGACGCCCTTACAAACCGACCGACTAATGGCTCTGATCTCCTCCCTGATGGCTTCCTTGAGTTCCGTGATGTCCCTGGGTGTCCCTGCGTACACTCTGTTTTTAAGGTAGCCCTAGAGAAAGAAATCTGGGGGCTAAGGTCTGGGCTGTGAGGTGCCCACTCAAAATCAGTCTTGACACTGATCACACGGCCACCAAAGTTCTCTTTCAGCCAATCTCGGGACAGTTTTGAGGTGTGAGAGCTTGATGCATCCTGCTGGAACCAGAACTTCTCCATAAGCGACGGAAACAGGGTTTGCAGCTCCCTCTTGAAGGTTTTGAGGACCTTAACATACCGCTCCTTGGTGACTGTCACTGTCGCGCCAGATTCCTCGAAGAAGAATGGTCCGATGATGCTTCTGGTTGAGATTGCAGTCCACACCGTGCACTTAGGCGAGTTTAGGAGTTTGGTGGCTACCTTGTTTGGTCTGGAGGTCCCCCAGAAGATATTTGTCCTCAAGTTTTACTTTCCTTAAAGATGGAAGTGAGCTTCATCTGAGGCTAAAGGAGGTTAAGGAAAGTTGGGGTCTCCTGAATCTTCCCCAGTATCTTGACTGCCATAGCCGTTCTCTGCTCCTTGTCTGAGGCTGTAAGGGTCTGCTTTGTCTATAATTCTGCATTGGTATGCCTTTACATCTATTACTAGTACTCCCCTGCAAGTCTCACGGGATATAACGAGAGACTGACTTCGCTTGCGCACAAAGCGTTTTAGACTCTGCTTAACTGACTCTCTCATGCTCTCGACCAGTTCAGCTGTACGCTTCCCTTCCTAGGCCGTCCTGAATGGCTTTGGACGATTGTCACTGGCTGCATTAAGGTTATCCACTGTCTCATAGTTCTCGAATTGGTCCACCCAGTCCTGAATTCTGCTCTTGGAGGGGGCTTTTTCAAATTCGAACTGATGCACGAAAGTGTCCTGCACTTTCTTGAACCCACCTGTCTTGTAGTAATATTTGACGCTGTATATTCTTTGCTGGAGCTCCCATTTAGATCGAATTGTGTTCACAGGCGTTGCTTTTGTCATGTCCTGCAAAGTAAGGGTGATTAGTGAATGAATGAATGAAGGATATATCACAAAAAGTGTGTGCAGGCCTATTTTAGGGTAGATGGGGGCACCCTTATTCGCATCCTTAGTGTCTCTTGTACTCACGCCATGGATATTATTCTTTTCATGACGTTTAACACCTGGGGTGCTGATAGGGTTACTGCCTTGATTTTCTATCGATCCTTTGCGAATTTCATGTATCTGCAGCCGAGCGTGTATTGCGGAAGGTGGACTCAATTGACCACACCGGTCTCCACCCTGCGACCGGTGCCTTCCGCATGTCTCCCATTCAGAGCCTATTCGACTATGCTGGTTAGATGCCGCTCGCTCGGCGCCGTGCACACTGCGTTGTATCCCTGTACGCGAGAGCCCGCCGCTTCCTTCAGTCGCCAAAAGCTCTCACTGCATCGGTGACCGATCTTGACGGTGCCTTTGCCGCCAAGAGATGCCAGTCGTATACTAAGCCCTTTGGGTTCAGGGCTAGGAAACTCTTTTAAAAGCTCGGCGTAACTCTCGGGGCAGGGGCGCCTCTGGTTCTGCCCAGGACTCTAGCCAGGAGGATACCAACCTTGACTATTTGTCACCACGCCTCTGCTCCTAAAGTTTCCTGAGCCCCGAGAATATTGCGTTCGGCCTTTTTAGAGTACATTTCGTGTCGCGCTGGACCCGTACATGGATTGCTCCAAGTCTCAGTAGGGGGCGACTTACACGTCGTATCCCCTCTGTTTGATGTCCGAGGAGCTATACACCTCGGTAAATGAGATATCGCGTCGTACCCGGTTCGAAAACCGGATTGTGACTTTTAGCGACTCACCAAGCGACTTGAGTGCACTCGGGATATTGGAATTTCTATCGAATTTAGTTAGTGGTATTCGTGACGCCATGTAGGAACCCAGATCCTAAGAGTTACCGAGGACTGGACGACCAGACCAGGGTTTCCCTCTTTCTCATAACGACTAGATGACAGGAATCAGGTCAGTGTTCTGGGTTGCCGGGCAAAGAAGGGTAAAAGCCAAGGGGAACTTAAAGTTGCTTGCGCTCGCCCCGCGACTCTTCCCGTGGACCTAACCCACTCTCAAAATGCATCGGCTTCAAGTCGCTTTCTGTCGTATTCGCATTGGGCACCTTCGCGTGACGCACCGCCACTTGATGGATCGCTCCCCCGCACCTTACTGCGACGACTGCGTTGTCCCCCAGACTGTTCAGCACATTCTTGTTGAATGACTCAGTCTGGATGATCTTCTCGCACGTTACCTGTCCTGGAACCGATGCGAGCCGGGTCGCTATCGCTTGTTCCTTGTGTGCGAAGCCATTGCATGGTTTCACTTTATTTAAACTTATCATCTTATCCCGGTGACAGCTGAACTTCGTCGTTTTCTGATAAATGAATAAATTTGTTAATATTGATGCTGATTGGGGGCAAAATACAGATAAAGAGAAATTCACAAAGCGTCTGACAACTGAAAGTCTCCCCGTAGCAAAAGCTAAACTGCTTCAATGTTACTTAAAACTTTCTGTTGCCGAAGTTAAGCTAAAGTATCCATTAGTGAAGATAAGCTACATTGAAGGTGGTTACTCGCCTGATTCGGTTCAGATAGGGTTTATTTTGCAGCTACTGGTGATTTGGATCCCTCGTTAATTAAACTGTAGGTCCTTCCTCAATGATCCGATGATGGAAACCCACAGTAAAACCAAAGGTTAATTTCTATCAAGAGGGCGTAAGGCAGACTTTTACAATAAGAGAAAATAATTTTTTTATTATTTCCATTTAATTCTAAATAATTGAAATTATAGGGACAATTATCATTATTATTTTTACTGTCCAAAGATTTTTTTCCCATTAGATAAAAAATAGCTTAATAATTTCATTCACGGGAACGGATCTTTAGAAGAAAGTTATTGACAAAAGTCTTCTTGATTATTATTTCAATTATTAATTGCACTAACGCCTCAAAAACTGCAAAAACAAGTTATGTAAGAAGTATAAAAGTTATTTTAAGATTCCCGGATGATAAGTTTGGGGGAAGTGTTCTAGCAACCCCTACCCCCTCTTGCCCTCCTCCCGCTTAAAAAGGTTACTTTCCATTCAACAATTCAACTTTAAAAAATCGAATCGACCTAAAAACTACTTTGGCACAATTAGCTGGAAGGAAAGTAAAAAAAAAAAACAAACAGCAAAAAAAACACCCTCGAATTCAGATTGTAAATAAGTCGCTTAAAAATAGCAGTATGCATTAACGAATCTGGAAGCGATGACGTCATGAAAAAAAATAAAGACTTGGAAAGATGATGTGTTTATTTCTTGCCAGGTAACCGTGTTCGTACATCAGGACACCGTCGTTTCGTATAACGAAGCTATTTAAAAGTTTATTAAAGGCCTACAGGGGGGAGGGGGATCTAGTATTTTTCAAATCGTATCAAGCAGGCGAGCAAAGCGAGCCATCACATGTATTGGGGGCATAGGGGACTCTAAGCTACCCCTTGATTATTTTTAAAATTTCAAAGGCATTTTCAGGTAATGTGGGCCTCCGCCCCATCCAAAGTTAAAATAATAAAAAATCTGAAAGTGGAAATTGACAAGACAAATTGCTAGACGAACGGCATAAACCCTAAATGACAACTATTACTTATTTTGTATCCGAATCAAATTTATTTTAAAGCTTAAGGGGGGATAGGGTTACCCCCCCTCTTATGTATCTGCCCCTAGGCGCAGCAAAGAGCCTACGGCCAGGGGAATGATCTCCCCCCCGCCTCCCGTTTTGAATCAGCAAGTTTTACTGACTCACCTTCTCTTTCATCCCCCCCCCTAAAAAAAAGAGAACCTGATTTTCTTGTCGAATGGAAACAGATGAAGGAGAGTTGGGTGCCATCACTGACGCCCAGTGTTGCGTAACTGGGTTATAGCATTTTCACACATATAGTCCATTGACCCTAATCCACCACTCTACGTATCTCTTCTAAACATTTCTTGATTTTTTTATTTTTTCAAGAATACAAATAGGACTTATTTGTGGCAGAGGAAAACGTAAATTGGGGTGAAGAAGCAGAGCAATTGAGTAGAGAATGCTGCTAAATAAAGGGAGGGGAAAACGATGATGAAGAACCCAGTGGGAAAAGGATGGATGGGGTAGCAGACGGAAGGATAACTAGAGAAACTAGATACGAGCTACAACAGTGGTTCTTAACTAGATACGAGAGAGAACAGTGGTTCTTAACTAGATACAAGAGAGAACAGTAGTTCTTAACTAGATACGAGAGAGAACAGTGGTTCTTAACTAGATACGAGAGAGAACAGTAGTTCTTAATTAGATACGAGATAGAACAGTGATTCTTAACTAGATACGAGCTACAACAGTGGTTCTTAACTAGATACAAGAGAGAACAGTAGTTCTTAACTAGATACGAGAGAGAAAAGTAGTTCTTAACTAGATACGAGATAGAACAGTGGTTCTTGACTAGATACGAGCTACAACAGTGGTTCTTAACTAGATACGAGAGAGAACAGCGGTTCTTAACTAGATACGAGAGAGAACAGTGGTTCTTAACTAGATACGAGAGAGAACAGTGGTTCTTAACTAGATACGAGAGAGAACAGTAGTTCTTAATTAGATACGAGATAGAACAGTGATTCTTAACTAGATACGAGCTACAACAGTGGTTCTTAACTAGATACGAGAGAGAACAGTGGTTCTTAACTAGATACGAGAGAGAACAGTGGTTCTTAACTAGATACGAGAGAGAACAGTGGTTCTTAACTAGATACGAGAGAGAACAGTGGTTCTTAACTAGATACGAGAGAGAACAGTGGTTCTTAACAAGATACGAGAGAGAACAGTGGTTCTTAACTAGATACGAGAGAGAACAGTGGTTCTTAACTAGATACGAGAGAGAACAGTGGTTCTTAACTAGATACGAGAGAGAATAGTGGTTCTTAACTAGATACGAGGTAGAACAGTAGTTCTTAACTAGATACGAGATAGAACAGTGGTTCTTAACTATATACGTGTTAGAAAAGATGTTCCTATCCAGATACGAGCTTGAAGAGTGGTTGTTAACTAGATACAAACTAAAACAATGGTTCTTAATTGCACGACCAGGACTAATGGGTCTTAAGTAAATACTAGCTAGAACAGTAGTTCTTAAGTAGATACGAGCTAAAACTGTGGTTCTTAAATAGATACGAGCTAGAAATGATGTTCCTACCTAGATACGAGTTTAGAACAGTGGTTCTTAACTCGATACAAGGTAGATGAGTGGTTCTTAATTGGATATGCGCTAGAACAGTGGTTCTTAAATACGAGCTAGAACACAGGTTCGTAACTAGATACGAGCAGGAACAGATGTTTATAACAATATACGACCTAGAACAGCGGTTTTTAAATAGATAGGAGCTAGAACAGTGGTTCTTGATTAGATACGAGCTAAAACTGTGTTTATTAACTAGATATGAGCAAGAACCGTAATTCTTAACTAAATACGAGCTAGAATAGTAGTTATCAACCAAATCCGATCTAGAGCAATATTTCCTAACTAGATACGAGCTAGAACACTGGCTCTTAAATAGATACGAGCCAGAACCGTGGTTCTTATCTAAATATTGGATGGAACAGTAGTGCTCGACCTAATCCGAGCTAGAGCAATATTTCTTAACTAAATACGAGCTAGAACTTTGAGTCTTAACTAGATACGAGATAGAACAGATGCTTTTAACTAGATACGAGCTAAAATAGTGGTTATTAACTAGATACGAGCTAGCGCAGTTTCTTAAATAGATATAAGCTAGAACATTGGTTCTCAACCATTTAACATATTCGCCTCCCCCGCAAAGCGCCATTAGTTCTCGTCCATAGTTCTCACTGTCATAAAAGAATAGTATAATGGTTAATATAATGAATAATGGTTATTATAATGGACTTTAATGACAAATTTATCGTAGGTTTTGTGTATTTTTTTATATATTTGGAATCCCATTTATTATTGGTGTGTTGCATTTATATATATGGAAGCAAATCGGTAGAGTCAATAAATGAATATCTCCCTTCCTCCCGAAGATCAACCCTCTTTCGCGCCCCCGTTGCAGATCAGGTTCACAATCTGTAATGGAGGAAGCACCCCTGGTTCAGAACCCTAAAACTAGAGTAAATATTTTTTAAAGACCATCTGGCGACTTCTATCAAAGGCATATGTTGCCGTAATAATTTTTCAGCCTATTAATATGCTGTTTAAAAAAAATAATAAAAAACAGAAAACAAAAACAAAACAAAAAGCATCCAAAAAGAAGAAGCAGAATAAGGCATGCTTTAGCGTCGGGGGTCCTAGGACTGACTCCCCTCGGCGCCCGAGCACGCACCTAAAACCATGAAGACAACTCAAAAATAAAAAGGAGGAGGCCAGCCTCCTCCAAGAAGTCGTACAGACAACAAGTCTGTGTGCAAGAAACCGTCTCGAGGACAAAGGGAAGAACGGTAGTGATCCTGCTCGTCTCGATACCGAGACAGGTAACATGCGCGAAAATCACCCAGACTGGGACAAGAATGGGCCGAACACTCCGGGATACAACGCAGTCGTTGCTGTAAGATGCAGATGACCGCTTCATTAAATGACGCTGAGTCCCGCGAGTGTGCCCAATTTGACTCAGACATAAAGCTACCTGAAGCCACCAAGGTATTGGGGGATACGTCCATGGGAACAGTTGCGGCGAGATCGCACGCAACATTAAGTCCAATCTTCTTTGCCAGACAACGCGGAGGACTGACCTGATTCCTGAAAGAGAGTGAATGTGATCAAGAGCGCAACGCTGGTCTGGTGGCTTAGTTCTCGTGGATTCAGCAGTAGATAATCTCGACATCCGCACAAACGATGGGGTGCGGAGATTCCAATGCTGCGAGAGCATTCCGGTTCCTTATGAATCCTCTCTCCTAACCAGGGCGAAATGCCATATTTTCCATACCGTGCACCGTATTGCAAACAGCTCGTCCGTGAATACAGACGTAGCGCTTGGTAGAGCCCCGATAACTTCAAACAGAAGGGATACACGTGGAAGCCTACCCCTCCTGGGATTTAGAATCATCCCTTTATACTGGCATGGAAGCTTTGGGATCAAAGGCAAAAAGTTGAGGGTGGTACCCTCCATAGTGGCGTCATGTGCAGAACCATAGGCGCCAATTGACCGAAAGCTACACCGAGCTCTAACGACGAAGTGCTTAGGGTAGAAGTGACAGCTCTCGGTGGCATAGACAGAATCAAGTTCGGCCGCGGATACGATAAGAGCAGTTAGTGACTGAAGGAAACGCCGGGCACCCGAGTACTAGCACATATTGCACTGGGCAGAGCAAGTGGCATCTGCCCGGCATTGACAAGTAAGACCTTAATAGGGGACGTAAGGCAGTACGTTTCTATCGAGACCCCAATGGTCGAAGACGAAGACCGGTGTAGTGGATCGTGTCTCATTTCCGATATTCACGTTCGGCTGCTTTTGCGTCAAACTTGCATCCCTAGTCGAGCTTTGGACGAACAAAAGATCAGTAGAAAAGCAAGGCAGTAGCCCTATTATACCATCAAGAAAACCTAAAGCTATGAGGCTCGGCAGAGCGAGAGACGCGGTTCAATGCCTATTTGTCGTCAACGCTTCCGAGTCTGCATCTTGGCCACGCCAAAAGAGATCGAATGATCGTCCACGTAGCGTAGCGAGAACATCTCCCGCCACGACCGAGGTGATGCCGTTGATACTCAGGGCAAAGAGTGTGACACTGAGGATACTTCCTTGCGGGACACTCTCTTCCTGCTCCATTGGGTCAGAGAGGGCTCCCCCCATCCGTACACGAATTCGACGATCTCGCAAAAAATTCAGAGATAAAGATTGGGAGGCGTCCCCTCGCCTCCATCGTGTGGAGAGTCTCCATGATACAGTATCGCCTTGCGGTATCATAGGCGTTCTCCAGATCGAAAAACACCGTGACGTAGTGCTGTCTACGAAGGACTAGGGTAAGGGGGGTCAACTACTGGTGTAATAGGAAACTACTTGGACCCTAAGCGGGAGCAGGAAAAGCCACGGAGAGCAGGAGAGTCCATCAGGGAGCAGGAAAGACCATCGTGAGCAGGAAAACATATCGGGAGCTGGAAAGCCCATGGAGGAACAGAACAGTATATTTCAAGCGTGAAAGCCCATCGGGAGCAGGAAAACCCCATCAGGAGCAGTAAAGCCCATATGGAGCGGGGCAGTCTACCTGAAGCGTGAAAGCCCTAGGGGAGTAGGAAAGCCCCATCGCGACATGAAAGCCCATTGGGAGCAGGAAATACAATATGGAGTAGGGCAGTCTACATGAAACGTGAAAGCCCACCATGAGAAGGACAGCCCACGGAGAGAAGGAAAGCCTCATCGGAAGAAGGAAAGCCCACGGAGAGAAGGAAAGCCTCATCGGAAGAAGGAAAGCCCACGGGAGCAGGAAAGCCCCATCGAGAGCGAGAAAGTCCATAGGTAGCCGAAGAGTCTATCTAAAGCGCGAAAACCCATTGAGAGCAGGAAAGCTCCGTCGGGATCAGGAAAGCCCATTAAGCGCAGTAAAGCCCATAGAGTGCAGGAAACCTCATTTGGAGCTTCACATTCTACCTGAAATGTGAAAGCCCATCAGGAGCATGAAAGCACCAGCGGGAGCAGGAAAGCCTCATGGGGAACATAAAAGCCCATCGAGAGCAGGAAAGCCCCCCATCCAGAGCAGTAAGGGACACCAAAAGCAAGAAAGCCCACCGGGAGCACGCCAGTCTCTTCTAAAGCGTGAAAGCTCATCGGGATCAGTAAAGCCCACGGGGAGAAGGAAAGCCCTGTTGGGATTAGGAAAGTCCACCAAGAAATGGAAAGCCCATCGGGAGGAGCAGGACAGTCTATATGGAGCTTGAAAGCCCATCTGGGAAATGAAAGTTCACGGGGAGGAGTAAAGCCCCGTTGGGATCAGGAAAGTCCACAAAAAGAGGGAAAGCCCATTGGCAGAAGGAAAGCCCACGGGAAGGGAGAAAGACCTATCGGGAGCAGGAAAGCTCGTGGACAACGGGAGGGGCTATGGGAGGAAGAAAAGCCGATGGAGACCAGGAAAGCCCATTGGGGAGCTTGAGACCCCGCAGAGGGAGGGGCCTTCGCTGCCGGGGAAAGTTGGAGGAATAAGAACGCCCTCCTGGCCCCAGCGTGACCCCCATAAGAGTATTGTGTCAGGTGTATGTAGTATGGACAACCATACTGATTTGACATCTGGAGGATTGTGTGCCCTCCCGGCCCCAATGGCTGTAGGGTGACCCAGGCCTAAATATCTCCCACACATTTTCCCCTCCCCCAACTTCACCACTTTCTTTACGATCTCTTTTGCGGGAGATGCCCTCGTTGGTTTTCGTTTTAAAAAAGGGCAATATGGACACCCTGTAAAGGAAGGGGGGGATTTTTCCCTCGCTTTTGAAGCGCAATAGCAACGAGGCCATTTCACGCAGTGTGTACGGAGCGATCCATACAGAAAGTGAAGATGGAGGAAATGGACATGTGTGAAAGATAAGGACGAACCTTCTTGCAGGCATTGGGATAGGGAGGGCAAATTGCGGATGTCGGGGCAAGGAGGGTACTCAAACCCGCAAATGTCATCTGGCATCCCCTTGCGGGTGTATATATAGGAATAATGAGCGAGGGAACCTTAATAGAGGGTGCCTTGTTTGGGGAGAGTGGGGCAGGAGATTTGAGAGCCGTCCCGGGCGTGAGTGCTCCAAGGATCCTCCTCTTTAGGAGACTCGGGTTATGAACATCCCATCCATTTTCACTCCTCATAATCTCATCACTTTCTTCCGAAACTTTCGAGGGAAATGCGCCCGTTGGTTTTCTGGTCTTAGTTGTAAGGTATCCCTGTCTCGGTCCCCGAATTTGGGGTTGGGTGGGATTTGCTTTAATGGACTTTCGGCCTTTTTATTTCACCTAAGGGTGAACCCCCTCCCCTCTAACCCTCTGTTTTTCGGTGCAAATGGGGCGTGACCTCACCGGGGTTAAGTCACGGTATCGCCCCCTCCGCCCCCCAAAGTAATCACGTCAGTGTGTATCGATAGGTTTGTGTATCTGTAAGTTTTTGTTTCGTATTTTTTTTTTTTAATATGAAGCTCAATTAATTGATTGATTCATGAACTTGACCTTACCTTTGACCTGACTTGGAAAGGTCATGTCAAAGTTGTGTGCTGATTAAACGAAACAGAAATCTTTTTCTCTTTTTCGAACTTTAAATATCAATTTTCTCGTAATGGTTTTTCTGTAGAGCTAAATTGTTCTTGTGTTCGGTGAAACATTTCTTTACTTTATTTTGTGTTTTTCGTATTGCCCATTGCACTACGTAACAATGTTTTTTTTTGTGTGTATATGCAATTTTTCATGTTTTCTATGTATTTTTTTTGCTGTTTAAATATTACTTGTTTTGGTCTATGGTTAGTATTTTAAGAGATTTTTTAAGTTTTACATTTGATCTTTAAATAAGCAAGTTTCCCCTAGTTGAACCAATCTATTCCGATTTTATAAGGATATTTGAGACCATAACGTATATTTTTACGTATTACACCGTATTTAGGAACTGTAAAGAAAGTAAGAGCAAACAATAAATGAAAATTATTTACATTAGAAGTGTTTTGAAGATCGTGTTTTTTTAAGGTAAACGCTTTTATTTTTTGTGATTGAAGACCATACATATACTATGTAGTCTACCATCATGGCAGTATCCCATCTTCCTTGGTATCTTCTCTTAATTGTTGCGATGCTCCTCACTGACAGCACTGAAGTTTTCACGAAAGAAAACACGATGTGAATATAAAAAAAACAAGCCGCTGTTCTCTTCCTTAACAGGAAGAGCTTGGTTGCACAGGCACCCCTGCGTGGTGTGGCCTACGGCCTTATTTGCTAATCTTAACCGCCTTTTTTAATCCCCTTTATAGACTCTTTATTTTAACACCCTGAACACCCTTTTCTTCTTCTTCATCATTATATTCTTCTTCCTCTTCTTCTTCTTCTTCTTCATCTTCATCTTCATCTTCTTCATCTTCAGCTTCATCTTCATCTTCTTCTTTTTTCTTCTCTTATTTTTTTTCTTAGGTGACAACCGAACTAAAAGAAAAAATCTTATTCAAACACCTTAAAAAAATCTCGTTCTTAAAATATAGGGTTATGGATGCACCTTCAAGGACATAAGACAGCCCATGTCGCTGAAGCTCTCAATAAGCTTTGCTACCAGATGCTTGTAGTTTGGATCGTTTTGAACTTCTAAGAATCCATGAACTACACGAAATGCCCAACACGCTCCTCTTTCGGTTTTTTAAAGGCTTCTGCTTCAAAATCTAAAGCTTTCACAAACTGGTTTATAAATCCCACCTTTATATGAATTATAGATAATAAAACCTGGGTAGGTTCAACAAGAAGCTATCTGGCAACATTTAACTTTCTAGGTATAGATCATGCCGTGGGGGCCACTGAATTTTTGGCAAAGGAAACACGAATATTTTGTGTATCAACCTTGCAGGCCAAGCAAGAAAGAAGGACCTTGAAATCCCCACAAGCATTCCACTTAAATTTAGCATTGTTGATTTTGTCAAGAAGCTCTAGAACATTATTGTAGTCTTCTTTCCTCTGTACGAATTGTGTAAAAGGTAAATATGGATATTGGTTTCCATAGTGTAGTAACACTGCATTTTGAGACTTCGCATTGAAGTCTTCGCATTGAAGCAGGATCCTGCTTCAATAGAAGAGCAATAAACAAACTATTCACATCTTTGTAGAAACACAAAGCACAAACTAACACCAAAGTAAATTTCTAATTCATCATGTCTTTTCCAGTACATAGATGTCCTGTAATCTTCCTCTAGTAAATTCCATTTCTTCAACTTGGATTTAAAAGTTCAGCTTCTGGCTTAGTGAGACCCACGTTCCTGATCAAATTATCCAATTCAGTTTGATTTGGAAAATGGGGATGCATACTCATTCTTGACACGAAGGCTTCATCCATTTCTTTGCTGCCGCAACTTGCTTACACTTCTAATAAAAAATCCATTACATATTTTATCTAAAAACAAAAGAAGAGATGACAACAATTAGCAATTTCAACCAAAACATGAATAAAATTAATACCACATTCTACATAAAAGTAAAATTTATGTAGAATATTACGAGTAGTTTGCCTACTTAACATTTTCTGGTGGTTGTGGTATTGGTAAGTTATCATTATGAGAGAGAGGTGCTACAGATAATGGTATTTCTGTATACTGAAGAGCTTTTCTTTCTTTAACTTTTCTGTACTCTGTAACATATACCATACAGAAGTAGCGGTCATCATGGTGGTGCTTCAACTTTCTCAATATCTGGGAATACTAAAAGGCCTGGCCCTTCTTGCACTTCTCAACCATCCTTCTAGAGTATATCGACAGCTTCCATTGGCATTCTAAAGTAGAGTCTGCTCGCTATCCAGAATTTGGCATATTTCACGACTCAATGTAAATAATAATAAATAATAAGTCTTTTGTAATGCGCTCTTCAAGGCCTGATGCCTTCCCAGAGCGCACGTTGTGCTGAGATGAGAATGGAAATTCAATGGAAATTCAAGAGGGGGGAGAAGGCAATACTGAAAAGATGCGTTTTCAGGAAACGCTTAAATGTGTTAAGAGAGGGAGAAGACCTGATTTCAGCAGGAAGAGCATTCCACAACTTAGGGGCACAGATTTAGAAGGAGCAGTCCCCCATTGAGCAGGGGGATGAACGAGGAATATTCAAAAGAGGTGCATGTGATGACCGAAGGGCCCGAGGGACATGGCGTGGTGAGAGGGCCCAAGAGAGGTAAGACGGGGCCTTGTTGTTTAGGGCCTTAAATGTGAAGAGAAGTATCTTGAAGTGAGTACGGGATCTGACAGGAAGTCAGTGCAGTTCATGCAGCAAGGGTTTCGAGGGAGAGAAGCGAGGGCGACGGAGGAGAAGCCGGGTGGCATAGTTCTGTACAAGTTGAAGGGGGCGGAGAGAGGAGGATGGCAGATTCACAATATATCGGGATAATTTTTGCATCCTTTTGGCCCAAGTCACACATAGCCGAACTGCTTCCAATTCGATCCCGAATCACATTCGGGATCTCGACATTCCGACTTGGTTCCGATACTTTCATGAAATGTTCGACCAACTTTCCGAATCATTTCCGAAAGTTAGAAAAATTTGTGCCTATTTTAATCGAATGCAAACGGAACGACATTCGGTTTGCATTCGAACTCAAATTCGGCTATGTGTGACTGGGCCTTTAGTAACCATACTCAAGAAAGCTAAAATTAGGACCTAAGAAACAATTTGAAACAGAAAAAAACACATTAAATTATAGAATATATACATAAATCATCAAGGCGGATTTTAATAATATAAAAACAAGCCGCTGTTCTCTTCCTTAACAGGAAGAGCTTGGTTACACAGGCAACCCTGCCGGGTGTGGCCTACGGCCTTATTTGCTAATCTTAACCGCCTTTTTTAATCCCCTTTATAGACTCTTTATTTTAACACCCTGAACACCCTTTTCTTCATCTTCATCTTCATCTTAATTTTAATTTTAATCTTCATCTTCTTCTTTTTCTTAATCTTCATCTTCATCATCTTCTTCTTCTTCTTCTTCATCATCATCTTATTCATCATCTTCATCATCATCATCTTCTTCATCATCTTCTTCTTCTTCTTCTTCTTCTTCTTCTTCTTCTTCTTCTTCTTCTTCTTCTTCTTCTTCTTATTCTTCATATAAAGGAATTATTAGAAATAACTTTGATAAACAAATTAAATCTCCTTCGGTGACAACCGAACTAAAAGAAAAAAATCTCATTCAAACCTTCAAAAAATCTCGTTCTTAAAATAGGGAGGATCAATGTCTTTCTGTAACGGTTCATGATAACAGAAAAAATAATACATTTGGAATCAGCGCAGGAATTGATTAATAAAAAGTAAAGAAATCAGAATAAACCAAACTTTTGCCAAATATTGTTACGTAGTGTGATCGGTGAGCATTGGCGAATCAGTGCTGGTGTTTTTCGTTTCTCCTTAGTATTGTTTCGCTTTTCTTGAGTTCGTCATTTGTCGCCATCACTCGAGTATAAACTAGTGAATTTTTCCTTAGGTTAATTTCACTCCTTGTTCCCTGTAAATAATTTTATTGCTACCCGCCCCCTACTTTCTCCAGTTAAGATGACTCTCCCTGACACTTCTCACTATCTTTCCCCCAAATGACCACAACTCTTCCCCAATCCCCAATCCCCCATCTAACAATTCTTTTTAAGCAGGTTTTTCCTCATATCGCTGCGAAAAAGCATCTCGATTTATTAAAACCTTCCTTCAGGACTCACTCTCTCTCTTGCCTATTATCCCCCCCCCCACCCTGGAAGACGCATTTCGCCTCCCAACACAGTTCACCTCCCTCCGACTAACCGTACTTAATCCCCCTCTTTCCGATATGAGCCCCTGAAAATGCTGTTGATCACACGGTGTTTCTTTAGCGCCTTCGTGAATTCTTGACTTTAATGAAGCCTGATAAGGTTCATGCAGTTGTTCATGGATCCTGAAAACGTTCATGCATTTTTTAAGTAATCCTGATAAGGTTCATGCAGTTGTTCATGGATCCTGAAAACGTTCATGCAGTTTTTAAGTAATCCTGATAAGGTTCATGCAGTTGTTCATGGATCCTGAAAACGTTCATGCAGTTTTTAAGTAATCCTGATAAGGTTCATGCAGTTGTTCATGGATCCTGAAAACGTTCATGCAGTTTTTAAGTAATCCTGATAAGGTTCATGCAGTTGTTCATGGATCCTGAAAACGTTCATGCAGTTTTTGATGAGTTCAGATAACGTTTATGATGTTTTTATGAGTCCTGAAAACGTTCATTTTTTTCTTTTTGCTTTAAAACCTCCCAATATCCTTAGGACGTTGCTCGCCCCTGACTCCCAAATTCCTGCCCCCCCCCCCTCCTTTCCCAAATGTTACTCTCTAAATGTGAAAGTTGATCGGTCCACTTTAAGGAACCTCACGCCCTTGGGTCAGCTCACTCAGCCCACGTCTTTTCGGGGTCAGGCGCGCGAGCGACGCGGAAGAGGAGCCGGCGCTTATATAGACTATGATCCTAAGGGCGCTACTCGTTATGGTCATAGGTATGATCTCATTAGATTACAAAGACGTATATTCAATTAAATAAAAAGAGGGAAGCTTTCATTATGGGGCCGGGGTCAAGAGAATTGCGATCCAACCCGGTGGCGAGTACTCCAAAGAGTCTCGTCTTTCGGCGACTCTGGTTATGTATAATTAATCATGGCACACTTTACGTTGAATTTCGTTCAGGAGGAATTTAATCTATTTTTTGATGAGAGATCGAGTGTTTGGAGTATATTTAGTTATAAAACGTTTACAAATGAAATAAATTTACTGAAATTTCATACGTTATTGGCATATTTCAATCATCACTCTGGAAACATTTTGACAGGGTTTTGTTTCAAAACAGAAATGGAAAATTTCCCGAAGCCTTGCCTTTTCCTCGCTCATTAACTTATATATATATATATATATATATATATATATATATATATATATATATATATATATATATATATATAGAGAGAGAGAGAGAGAGAGAGAGAGAGAGAGAGAGAGAGAGAGAGAGAGAGAGAGAGAGAGAGAGAAAGAGAGAGAGAGAGAGAGAGAGAGAGAGAGAGAGAGAAAGAGAGAGAGAGAGAGAGAGAGAGAGAGAGATAGATAGATATATAGATAGATAGATAGATAACGAGAGAAGTAGTTTATGCTTGATTGTGGGAGAAGGGGTTGATTGATTGTTGTGGCAGGGGTCGGTCACCAGTTCCAAGTTGGAACATATATTCCTTCTCTGCTACATGATTCGAGTTCGTTCTTGAGGGTGTTCACGAAATAAGTTCGTATTTGGATTTTACCAGCAACTTGATAAAAGAAACGTTATTTTAAACTTGAGATTTAATAAGATGAATGACTAGAGCTTGTGGATCCTATCCACCCAGGTGAATGGATCGCAACGACGCAGACCAAGTGATTTGATCGACTGTGTGGCTGATGTGAATAATGAGAATGTTGAGAGTAATGTGTCTGTGTGCTTAATGTCCGATTTTTTATATGGGTAGAGAAGGTGGGCGTGGCCAATGGGTTTCTGGGGAGGAGCTTCGTTTGAAGTCAATGTTTGTTCGTTTGAGAGAGAGAGAGAAAGAGAGAGAGAGAGAGAGAGAGAGAGAGAGAGAGAGAGAGAGAGTGTTACAAGGAGTTACAAGGAAAGAAAGTACCCTAGGAGACCTTATGGTCCATTCAAAGAGGGTACTTTTCGACTAGCAATCGAGCGGGCACATGGCTGCTCAATTGTTTTGCGTCCCTAAACGGCCACTTTTCACGGCTTTGTCTAGTCTTGACTTGAACTGGTTAACAGATTCACTGTTGACAACTTCCACTAGAAGTGCGTTCCACTTACCGCAGATACTGTAAGTGACAAAATTTCCACAGAGATTGCGGTTGTAACGCTTCAGTTCAAGTTTGAAGCCGTGATTGTACGTTCTGTTCTCACTCAGTGTGAAAATATCCCGGTAGTCAACATTGTCGAACCCTCGAAGTATTTTGAAAACCTCGATGAGCTGACCACGCAGTCTACGGGTTTCCAGCGAGAACAGATTTAATTCCCTTAGTCTATCCTCATAGCTTTTATGTCGGATAGAGGGAACCAGTTTGGTTGCCCTAGCTTGTACGCGTTCCAACCTTGCGATGTCCTTTCGAAACGAAGGATCCAAAATTTTACGGCATACTCCAGGTGCGGCCGAACGAGGGAGTTGTACAGACAAAGTACTATCTCCTTGTTACGGCATCCAAACTGGCGCTTTATGTAGCCTAACATCCTTTGGGCTTTCTTCTCTACCTCGATGCACTGTTTCGAGAACTTGAGGTCGCTAGTGATAGTTACACCCAAGTCCTTCTCAGTGTCACTCGATTCAAGAGCAGTGCCCTTAAGGATATACTGAGATTGGGGGTTTCTGTGGCCAATATGCATTACTTTGCATTTCCCCACGTTAAAAGGCATTTGCTACGTGTCCGACCACTCCCCAATCTTCCCAAGATCTTCCTGCAGGCGGGCAGTATTTCCATCCTTTGCAACGTTCATACCAAGCTTGGTATCGTCAGCAAATTTGGAAATCTTGGCAACCATGTCACCATCCATGTTGTTGACGTAGATGATGAACAGTAGTGGTCCCAGGACATAACCTTGAGGCACCCCGCTAGTAACGGGCACCCACTCAGAAGCCTGTCCATTCACCACCACCCGTTGCCGTCTGTCCACTTAGCCAGTTCTTGATCCAGCCGGCTACTTTTCTGTCTATGCCCAGCGCTCGCACTTTCCGGAGAAGGCGGCGGTGTGGTACCTTATCAAAGGCTTTCTGAAAGTCTAAGTAGACCACATCCACCGCCTTGTCCCGATCGTGCTTACTAAACACGAAGTGGAAGAATTCCACAAGGTTCGTCAGGCATGACCGTTGCCTTCGGAAGCCGTGCTGGGAACTCCTCAGTAGCAGGTTTGACTCTAAATACGACGTCATTTTGTCCACCATCATGCTTTCCATGAGTTTACCGACTATCGAAGTCAGACTGATAGGTCGGTAGTTTGATGGATGGCTGGGGTCTCCTTTCTTGAAGATCGGAGTCACCTCCGCCTCACACCAGTCTCTAGGAACGCATCCGGTCCGGATTGACATGTTGAAGATAGCACAGATGTCGTGATACTTCATCGCACACTTCCTAAACCACCTTGGGTAGAAACCCGTCCAGGCCAGGGGACTTATTCGTCTTTAGGTCAGCGATCTTTTTCTTTATTTTTCCTTCGGTGAAGTCCATTGCCTCTAGCTTTTTGCCCGAGTAGGAATCCGTCGGCTGTGGAATGGGACCACACTCTTCAGTAAACACTGAAGAGAAGTAGTCGTTGAGGAGGTTAGCATTTTCTGCATCTGAATGCTTTAATGTCCGCTCCTCATTCCTCAAAGGGCCAATCGTTCGACGGATTGGTTTACGGCTGTTCACATATCCAAAAAACTCCTTGGGATTCTCTTTACAGAGTCTCGCCCTACGGAGTTCCTCAGACTGCTTAGCCACTCTTATGCTGGACTTCACTCTCCTGGCTAGCCTCCGGTATTCGTCAAAGTCACCCGAGATCTTCGATTGCTGGTACACATTTCTCTTCTCCCTAAGTAGTTGCCCGATTTCTCGATTAAACCACTTTGGTTGAACAGAGGACCGATGGGGGCATTTCAGAGGGATGAAACGCGATTGAAGATTCATTAATGTGGTTTGAAACTGTTCCAAGAGTCTTCAACAGCCTCGCACTCATCTAGCCTCACGTCATTCAGTCCCGCGCGTAGACCTGCAAAGTTTGCTCTTCTCAAATCGAGTTTCCTTGATTTACTAGTTGCAGGCTCTGCCTTGGGGACTTTGACTACAAATCTAATTAGTCGGTGGTCACTGCCACCGAGCTCTTCGCCAACAGAGAGGTCATCAACAATGTCATCCTCAGAGGTGAAAACCAAGTCGAGGATATTGTCTCCTCTCGTTGGCTCTCTCACCCATTGAGTAAGGAACTCGTTGTTCGTGAACTCCAGGAGTAGTGCGTTCTTGCCACAGGGTTCTCTGGTTTCCCAGTCAACTTGTGTGTTGAAACCTCCCATGACGATACACACTCTGTCTTCGACAAGTTCTCCTAGTAGCTGGTGCAGATCTCTGTCCTTTTCAACGAGTTGGGCAGGAGGTCTATAAAGCACCAGGGTCCTGTATTTGGCAGGACCTATCTCTAGGTCAACACCTAGTAGTTCATGGTCGGATACGATGTTGTAATCCGTCGAGTTGAGATTATCCTTGACATACAACATCACACCGCCACCCTCTCTGTCTGACCTATCTTTCTGGAAGAGCTGGTAACCGGGAATCGTGAATTCACCTTCAAAATATCGGCTTAAGGTTTTAATCCACGTCTCCGTTATGGCCACCATCTCAGGTTCCTCTGTTGCTACGAGGCCACGGAGCTCAAGAAACTTATTCCTGATTGACCTCGCGTTGAACAGAAGAACTTTTAGGGAGTCCCCCAGTGTAGGACTCCCTACGCTCTTCCGTTTCCCGGCTTCTTTTGTGTGGCAGTACCCCTCTTTGCCACATCTAAGAACGTCGTTCCAGGAGTGACACGGGCATACTGTCTTATGTCCGCCTTCACTCTAGGTCGAACGCTCCTCTGCGTCCGCTCTACGACATCCTGGATTAAGTTACAGATTACAGCCTTTCCCTTGAATGAAAGGTGCACTCCGTCCCTTTGGTAAAAGTCTTTTCGACCGTAAAAGGTGCGGTAAGGGTCCAGAAAGAAGACCCCTTCCGCCGTACAGAGGTCGGACAGGCGCTGGTTCAGGGTCACGTTCCTTGAGTGAGCTGTCCGGCTAGGACCTCTTCTTGGGAGCATCCCTACAACGACCCGTTTGCGAGTTCTCAATCCGCAGTCGTCCACGGCTCCCATGACCGTGTTGAGAATTTTCTCGCTGGGGCCTACTTTGCCTCCTCGGAGGTAGAGGTCATTCCCACTCACCATCAGGGCAACGACTGAATTCTCGGAGATCTGAGATTTCTCAGCCTCTACCCTGATGTGGTGGTTTCCCCGTCCTGGCTGGCAGCATACCTCCACACTAGTGCGAAGGCGGGCCGCTAGCAGGGGCTGCAAACCTTGTGCTTGGGAGTCGCCCACAAGGGTAACCCTCGGACATTTCCATGCAGAGGTTTGAGGCTTTCCTTACGGAAGCGAACTCTCGGTTCCCTCTTTCTTCTCCATCTTATTTTTCTTCTTCTTTTTCTCATTCATCTTTTCCCCCCTATCTTCCTTTGTTACATACTCTTCTGTTTTTATCTTTTCTTCCTCTGCTTCAAATTTCTCTTTTTCAGCTTCTACTTTATCTTCTGTTTCAACTTTCTCTTCTTCCTGTTTCTTTCCCTTCCTTTTCTTTTTCTTTGAGGGTTTATCCGTAGCATGCGGACCTAGCTCTGGGAGTAATACTGCAGCTGCAGTGTTTTGTACAGGGCTTGACGTTAGCTCTGCTATTCTGACCTCTAGCCTGCGAATCAGTCCGGGGTGTTCTAATTTGAGGCTGTTTATTTTCTCCTCCAACTTCCTGGATCTTTCCTCGGAAGCCCTCAATGTTTCCTTTAGCTCCTTGATTTGGCAGTTTAAAATACAGTCGGTTCAGGAACTGGCCAGGTGGCATTTCGAAAAAAAACCCTCCGGAAAGTCCACGCACCACTTATCTATGTGGCATATTGCGCACGTGTATTTTAGAGCTCCTGGTCCTTTCTTGTCGGTCATTTTGAAAGAAAGAAAAAGAGAGAGAGAGAGAGTTACATAGAGTTACATAGATACACAGATCACACGGGCCTTACGGCCCAGACTAAGGTGATCTGGCCTTAAATCTACTGCCACTTACACATAGAATAGTAGAAGTAAAGGATAGAAAAGTTTTAGGCTCTCCCCACCCTCCACTCCCTCCGGCAAAAGCCGTACATGAAATAATTTGGGAAAAGTACCTTGCAGGTGTAAGAAGAAATTTGCATTGAATAGTAATTAAATGAAATGAATATGAAAACCACTTACATAAACCTGAAAGAGTTATATTTTTGTAATATTATTTTATTTTGTAGCTTATGCTAAACAATTCCAATATTTGTTAAGTGTTTGTCTAATCTCATTTTAAATGAATCTATAGAGAGAGAGAGAGAGAGAGTAGAGATTGTCTATTAAAGGAATTTTATAGATAGGTGGTGAAGAAGGAATTTATAGTAAGAAAACGATAACATAGTTTGGGAAACAGAATATCAGTGTAACAGACTGGCGTCAGCAAACAAATGGAAGGAAAGGGTTAAATGACAGTTTTGTGGCAACGGAGTTTATTGTGACACCGTGTACATGAGTGTGTGCAACTTTTGTGTAAATGGATCAATATAATTATATATATATATATATATATATATATATATATATATATATATATATATATATATATATATATATATATATATATATATATATATATATATATATATATATATATATATATATATATATATATATATATATATATATATATATATATATATATATATATATATATATATATATATATATATATATTACATTGCAATATTTCATGAGGTACTCTTTTTTGTATTCAGGACTTCTATTTAGTGGTGGCAAGAGTCCTGCTGATGCTCTTAACTTTGCCACTAAGATCCTCGCTCCCTTTGGAATTGGCGCATCGAAATTACCACCCATCGCGCAACTTCCCCCAGCCGGATCTCGTTGCCACTCAGAATTGGAGCGTCAGGTTACCCACTTCTGTCCACACCTACCTTCGATACCCTCCCCATCATGGGATACCCCTCAAGAGACAAGGGGTATATGCCCGGCATCATCCGCTCCCTAAGGGGATCGAGAGTGATACCCAGGTGTCAGAAGAACTTGCCCCGTGGGACCAACTGGATGTCATTGTGCTCATTGGGAGGTGAGACTTTTTAAAAAATGCTTAACGCCATCTTTCACTCGTTCTTGGGTCTAGTCAGGCGTATGGTGGTGGGGAAATGAAAAAAGTAGACCCCAAAAGTATGCCTCTCCCACACTTGCCGAAAAGACTATCGAGGGCCTCACCAACAGACAGATTTCGAAGGAGTATTCGTATAGAATATGGTGAAGTTAGGGGAAGTGAAAATTCGACTAAACCAAAGGTGAACCTTCTCCCTTGGGAGGTTTCTTAACCCTATCCACCTATCCTCATTCCTGTAGGATGCGGGTACAGCTCGGCGTGAAAATTAAAATTAACCAACAGGGGCATGGGTGCTCAAAGAAGAAGAAAATGGGTATGGGAAGAGGAAAGGAAGGGGAAAAACTAACATAGATCAAGAACTAGACCCCCCCCCCGCGACCTAAATCCTCCTTTAATATTTAGGTAGTTGGGATCAATGGGGGACAGAGCCCCTCCCCCTCCTTTCCTCCAGACGCGCATTTGGTCTGGGGGGATAAAATACGGGGTTCTCCCTCCTCCTCACAAATTGAATCTACTGGGGGAAGGGGAGGGAGAGTCACCCCCTCGCTAGGGATCCCTCCAAGGGGGTGTTAAGGGTATCATGGACAATCATGCTGCAGCTGTCGTTTAAAAACGTGTCTTCCAGGTCCCAACACATGGAGGAGTATCAGCCTTAATTTTAGATGTTTACGAACTTGTCCTTAAAATTATCCTTAAAATTGTCCTTAAAACTGTCCTTGAAATTGTTCTTAAAATCACCCTTAAAATATCCTAATAATTTCCTTAAAACTGCCTTAAAATTATCCTTAAAATTGTCCTTAAAACTGTCCTTAATATTGTCCTTAAAACTAGCCTTAAAATTGTTCTTAAAATCGTCCTTAAAATTCTCCTTAAAACTGTCCTCAAAATTGTTTTTAAAATCGTCCTTAAAATTGTCCTTAAAACTGTCCTTGAAATTGTTCTTAAAATCATCCTTAAAATATCCTTATAATTTCCTTAAAACTGCCTTAAAATTATCCTTAAAATTGTCCTTAATATTGTCCTTAAAACTGGCCTAAAAATTGTTATTAAAATCGTCCTTAAAATTCTCCTTAAAACTGTCCTCAAAATTGTTTTTAAAATCGTCCTTAAAATATCGTTAAAATTTCCTTAAAACTGTCTTTAAAATCGTCCCTAAAATTGTCCTTAAAACTGTCCTTGAAATTGTTGTTAAAATCATCCTTAAAATATCCTTAAAATTTCCTTTAAACTGTCTTTAAAATTGTCCTTAAAACTGCCCTTAAAATTGTTTTTAAAATCATCCTTAAAATATCCTTAAAATTTCCTTAAAATTGTCTTTAAAATCGTCCCTAAAATTGTCCTTAAAACTGTCCTTAAAATTGTTCTTAAAATCGTCCTTAAAATATCCTTAAAATTTCCTTAAAACTGTCTTTAAAATTGTCCTTTAAACTGCTCTCGTTGTTTTTCTGTTTTGGGGTTAAAGTATGAAATAATAATAATCTCTATATTTAAGTCAAAGTTTATGTGTGTGCATGTGTTTGTACGCTATAGGCCAGAAAACGGGGTCGTTGTTTATAGGGATCTCGTCTCTAGCACCTTTTTCCGGGTCAAAGTCGAGAAGGTTTTTTTTTCGGGGCGGAAGGGGGGGGCATTAAAGGCACCCATTTGGGGTCTGTCACCAAGAGGAAAAGTCACCGTATTAATAAATTCTAGCCTATACTAGGCTCCATTAATAATACAACAAAAGGCGGAAAATACACAAACCCAAAAACAAACAAACAAAACCAATCAACAAACAAAAAACAAGAAACGACAGCAAGAAAAATAACAGGGGGGCACGCTGTGTCGTCGGGGTGGGAGGAAGCCACGCCTTACCCCGGCGCCGGAGCATGCAACCAACACCAAAGATAGTCAAATGAAATGGAGGAAAAACTCCCGGTCGAAATAGGAGTCAACACTTTGACCTCACTCAGGAAAGATCAAGTTTCATTCAGCCATTCCTAGCGAGTCCTTTAAAGGCGAGGCGGATATGAATATATCACCCCGATATGAACGGATTGAGTGAAATATGGTAGATAATAGCGGAACCAGTCAAGAGAGGTTTCAGAGACCCTGAATAATACTGAAAATGATGAAAAGCAGTATAATCGACAGTATCAAAGTTTGCCGAGAAAGCAAGAAATAGTAGGAGGGATGGCTGGCCAGCGTCAGCTGTTCGAAGGAGGCGGTTACTTACATGTTGGAGATCAGATTTAATGTTGTGGCGACTCCCAAAGATAGGCTGGAATATCCCATCAATGGTGAAAGACAACGTGTGTTGAAGAACCTGGACTAAGACTAGTATACAAATGACTTTAGAATGGAGAGGGAGGTAAGGTGGTGGTTTGCCTGGTAATTGTGTTTATGGCACCGTCGAGATCGTCCGCAGGTGAAATGGGAGCCGTTGGCCAATGATGTAGACGCTGAATTCTGTGTTCATGCTTTGAGGCGTATAATGACTTCGAAAAGCAGGCTCCTTATGGGCAAAGTGAGGAAGGCACAGTTTGCCAAACGGAGACCAGTGTGGTGGATCGCGTCCCTTTTCCTCAATACACGCTCGTCTGCAGATACCTAGAACTCTCATCTCTATTTTAGCTCAGGACGAACAAAAGAATGAGAGAAAAGTAGAAGAATATTTCTCTCAGTATCACAAGCGCTGAATGCCAGGAAACAAATAATATCGTTGGCGTGGGTACAAGAGAACCTGGAGAACCTGAGGCTGTAAATATGAGCTTCACAGGTGAGGCATCTGCTCAAAACATTAACCCTTCTGTATGAGGCCGTCTCTCACTCGGATGACCACCAAGGAAGGGATGACATTCAAATCAGCCAGCTGTTAGAGGAATGGTAGTCAGGCTCATGGTGACGAGAGTATCATATGAGAGCTTTACGGCCTCATTAACCGACTTAAACACATTTAATGAGATATGGACGTCAGCCATTTCTTGAAATGCAGACGACCACTCCTGCTTCAATCACCACCACGTTAGCTTCCCAGGTGGCAGCAGTCCGTCAAAAGATATTTTGATGGAAAAGTGGTCGCTAGCCTTAAGATCTTTGACCATCTTCCACCCCAAATTAGAGTGCGCATCCGGATAGCAGAAAGATAGACCGAGACAAAAAATGAAGCGGTTCTCGGACAGTGATGCGTCAAGTTATTCCCATTTAGGACACCAATCACCAGCTCTTCGATCTTGACCGCTCACTCGTTGACCAGCTCTTCTGTTACGTTTTCTAAGCACTACCCGACGAATTCCCCGGCATAGAATACCACTTTGACGGAGTTCATGGTAGAGTGCGAGGTTACCTGCATAGGTGAGCCAACGAGCTTCTGTGGGGCACTTAGAAACTCAACCGGGCTGGGTCAGCCTCATTCACCAGAAAGCTCTCATCCGAGAAATGGGTAGCCTTCGGTTCCATACTGAGAACCATGGCCAAATCGTGACGCTGATAGAACTTGTGTTCTCTAAACAGTATGATCCTATCAGTATAGCGGACTACTAAAAATCGATTAAAGTCGGCGGGCTCGAAGACACCGGGCAGCCTTTGTATGAGGGGCTCTGACGTCATCGAAGCTCCTCCAACCTATTTTTATTCGGGGGGTTCCTCCCCCTCTCGATGGTGCCTCAAGGCTGGATGTGCTATCGATGGCTTTGTCATCCACCTAGTTGGCAGCGGACCCGTCCGTCTCCGGAACTCTCCGAAAAAAAGATCCCATATTCTTTTTTATGTTTTCTCATTTTGTCTTTTTTCTTTGGAAACGATGGAGGAGAGTGCATCCTCTTCCCTTGCCTTACCAAAGGGGCCCCGAGGTCGGACAGACCAACCTCTGCCAGATTCCTCTCTTAAATGGAGAAGGACCTGGCCGCCTGCCTCATCTCCTTTTTCGTCTCCGGGAGCCTGTGTTCCCATGGTAGCCTCCTGCCTCAGAGCGGACTTAGGCTTGGAGATGTTTCCCACCGAGTCACTACCCACCTCTGGGGAATACCCTGCCGCCTAACGCAGGGGCATCTTCTAGTCCCCGCTCAGCTTGGGAGGAACTTCCCTCCTGGGGCAGAGGGAGGATAACAGGAAGAAACTGATATTTGAGATTTTGAAGGAACGAGTCAAGTGGGAAATAAGTCTTCCTTTGAAGAAAAAGGGGTAGGTCACTTCCTCGTGATACACGGGAGCGAGAGAAAGTATTTGGGGTGTAGATGTAGGAAAAAGTGCTATATGACGAGGTTCGATGGCAGAAGGAAGTACTATATACGAGTAGCAAGGCAGAAGGAATTTAATATCGAATAAGAACAACTTTGTCGAAGGAGAATGCAGAAAATCTAGCAGGGTTCATGGGGTGGGATACTGGGGTGTCCCTCAAGAAGAAAATGCATAAGAAGCTTGAACAGCGTTTTTGAGGTCGGAAAGGATATGGGATTTGGGGCTCCATTAGTAGATTTCAGAAGGACATAGTAGGAGTGAATGACAAGAGTATATGAGAGAGAGAGAGAGAGAGAAAGAGAGGCAGTAGTCGTCATAGGTACCAAAAACACAAGTCCTAAGACGGCTCTCACAGGCTCACATGCGCTTCTTTGCTCTTCGAATCACATTGGATAACCATTTGCACGTCAACGACGAGATGGAAGGCGAAAAGGGGGTACATTGGCAGCAAACCAGGAGGAGATCCTGGAAAAAAAGAAGGGAGTCACTGATGTCAATTGGAGGAGAGGTGGAGTCAGTGGTGTAACGAAGGAGGGAAGATCCAGGGTCATTTGTTCCTGGTTGATGGTGGAAAGCCAACGATTACGAGACGGGGTGGCAGGGAGCATGCTAGGGTTGGATGAAAGAGGGAAAGAGAAACCCCCCTGATAATTAGGTGGTTATAAACTGCCGTGGAGGGGAGGAGACAAGTTTTGAAAGGGATAAAGCTCAAATATGTCAATAGGAGTGATACGAGGGAGTAGGGTGAAGGATATTCTAGTAACTGGGATTAGCAAGATTAGGGTAGAAGAGGCCTCGCTTACAAATTCACCTAAGTCACCAACGAAGCTGGCTGGGTGGGTGACCATGGGGTCAGTTACACTGAAGTGGCAAAAGTCATTGGGCAGAAGTATATAAAGTTAATGGTGGATATCGACACTGCACAGTGACGTCATGGAAATTCCAGCTAGCCATGATAGTGGGTGTCAGGTGGATGGAACTTTCAAATTCTAAAACTGTTCGGACATTCATCATCACTCGATCTTCCGTGTCATGTGGGGACCGAGAATACCTCATGGAAGGCATTACCACCGACCGTGGACAGCGCATCGTCGACCACAAGTGCTGGATGATCGTGACCTGCGTCCCCTGGCTAGAATTGTCCATGGTAACAGAGAAGTAACATCTCCTCGAATTGCATCCATATTCAATGCAAGAGATACCAGACGCATACCTATCAGGTCAGTGCAGCGTTCCTCCTTTTCCATGAGATGTTGGAGCAGAAGACTCACAAGAGTACCACTACATCGAACACAGCACCGCACCTTGGATCGTTACGTCGCAAATTGGATCCTGGAGGTCTGGCAACATGTGGTGTGGTTCGAAAAGTCACGGTTCCAGTTGTTTCATGCTGATGATAGTAGCCTGGTGTGAGACAGACACCACAAGGCTATCTACCATAGTTGTCAACAAGGTAGCGTGTAGCCTGGTGGTGGTTCCATATTCTTGGTGACCATTTGTTTCCATTCATGGGCTTCATGTACATCAAGAACAATGGGATCTTCCAGTAGGATAATGTCCCGTGTCATCGGGCCCAAGCTGACCAGAATTGTTTTGTTGTGTATTCTTGGAAATTCCTACCAATAGTTTGGCCACCACCTTCAGCCAACATAAACCCAATCGAGCATTTATGGGGCTTAGTGGTGAGGCCTATTCGCACTCTAGATCCGGCACTTAGCGATCTCAAGGAACTGTAGACAACTATGGAGACGCCTACTTCCCCAAAGGTCTGCCACCTACTTGTAGAATTGAAGCCACGTCGAATTGGGGCACTTCACCGGGCTAAATGGGGGATTAAATAGACGCCTGCATCCTTATTTTGCGATTCTGGCTTAGTGTAAAGGAAAGATTTCTTGATAGTTAAGGGATATTTGAAGGTGGTCAAGTTGGGAAACACAATGGAGTTTAGTCCTTTAAGGCGGGAAATAATAATAAAAACAAAAGAAGGATGAGACTTAACCTTACAAAGTATCCTTGTTTTTAACTGCTCTCTCTGTTCGCCTTGTTTTACTTCAGCGTTTTAACTTTGTTTTGTTTGTTTGTAGACGACGCGAAAGGAAGAGGAGAATAAAGAAGCAGCGAGTCATCAAACCGAAGCCTATTTACACACGGGTAAGGCCCAGATCATGTCTTTCATTCCCGTGTCTACTTCAGGGGTTAAAAGACTTCACTCACCAATCGTTAGAGTTATAAAGATTTACAAAAGAATGAGAAGATCAAAATTAAAAGTAAAAGAAATGAAAAAGTATTAAAAAGATTAGTATTTTATGAAACAATTATTGAAAACAAGTGGGAAATTTGCAAATACATATGAAAGGTATCAGGTGACAAATTGTTCTAACGTGGTTTGGACCAGTAAACTAATGGTTCGAAAGAGACACTTTTAAGGAATATGCGAGAGTGTGTGAGGGTGCGAGAGGGGCTGGAAGACCACGTAAAAGGGGGAGATTGATTATGTGACAGCGTTTGAGAGAGAAGGGCTTGCCAGAGGGACAAATAGGTGATATGCAGTAGATGTCCATGGGGGGTGAGGTGGTGTGCATGACTTTGATGCAGTGTGCATGGGATGAGAGGATGTGGTGTGCATCGGGGGAGGTGGTGTGCATGAGGGGAGGTGGTGGACATGGGGGGGGGGGGAGGTGGTGTGCAAGGAGGCTTCTGTCGGGTGATAAACCCTAACTGTACGAGATGTTACAACCCATACCCCCCCCCTCGCCCTCCCATCGCTCTGGGTGGTTTTACCCTTAATGAGACATCTGGGGGAGGGCCCTTTATGGCGCTGATGCACACCGACCACACCATCTCGAAAAAAAGGTGGTGGCTGAAAGTTAAAATGATAATAAGCAACACAAAGAGAAAATAAGATTTTCAATTCTTTTAGCGAACCACAACAACCATTACATTCATGCCCTTACGATCAGTTAATGGTGGAGGTGAAGGTCGTACTTAAGGCCTCACTCTCGAACATTCAGGTAGATACCCTACCACCTTCCCCCCCCATTTGGTCTCCGTTTTGTAGGATCGTGAGAAAGGTTAAACACCCTCTTTCCTGCAAATCGGGGAACGTGAAAATATGTTGAAGGTACTTAACCTGAGCAGTCTTAAGAGGAGACTACTAAGAGTGTTCGAGCCTGGTGGCAAACAACTCTACAACCCACTCCCAACCTCCCTAATGAACGTAGATACACCTGCGGGGGTTAGGGACAGGTGACACGTAAACCAGATCCACTTCTGTGTGTTGGGGCAGGTAGGGCACAAAAGGGTATCGAGAAAGCCGGAATAAAAAGGAGTGTTATGACAACCCAAGAATAAGGTGGTACAAAGGGCAGAAGGACTCAAATGTATTGATTCGAACCCACTTCGGTCCCGTTCCGAAGCACGCCCAGTAGTATCCTCTTTTAGAATCTCGGCGCCGTCTCTTCCATATATTAAACAATTCCCGTTGGTTTTTGCTTTTTTAAAAAATAAATTGACCACTGCGGAGGATAAACTTCCTCCCCCGGGGGACTGACCCCTAGTTTTCTTTGTTCAGAGGATTTTAGGCCCCCATGGCGCCCCCACTTTCAAAGGCAGGACCCCGACGACTGACTCCCCGATCAATCTGCACACCCTCGCGGGGCCCCCGTACCACCACGAGATCCTGCCGAACGCCAGTCTCCTGGTGATCGAGGACGAGATCCCGTCGAACCTTCAGGTCCTCCTCCCCGGCCACGCGACCTCCTCCTCCGCCAATCTGAAGACGACCATTGCTCAGGACCAGAATAGGGCAACGAGGGTGAGGCCGCTTTACGGGTTCCCATACTGAGTGCAGCCTATAACCGCATTCGCACTTTAGTGTGCTGTCTATAACCCTTTTCAATCTTTAGGGTGCAGGGAGCAACCAGCTTCACTCTTTACTGTGCGGACCACAACCATTTCAATTCGTTAGTGTGCGGTATATGTACAATCACATTCAGTGGTTAGTGTGCGGTCTACCACTACAATATATTCCTTCTGAAGGGGAGAGATTTCTTATTATAGTCTGGCATTCTTAACCTTTATATTTATCTATCGCTCTCTCTCTCTCTCTCTCTCTCTCTCTCTCTCTCTCTCTCTCTCTCTCTATATATATATATATATATATATATATATATATATATATATATATATATATATATATATATATATATATATATATATATATGAAGGTGAAGACCAAGCACGCTATTGTTAAAAACATCTTAATTAATCTGGATTTGAACGTTTAAAGGACCTAGCTTCATCATCGACACTAAAAAAACTAAGATAGTAAAAGGTTAACATTTCTAAATTGCACTATTCAGATTTTATTATTTTATGAAACTTGAAATTTTAACCCTTTACTTTCTTGTTTTTTAGTGCCCATGATAAGTCTGTTGTCGTGATTTCATTAATACAAATGTATCATCGGGGAAGTTCGACCCGCACGGGGCTGTTTCTAAACAAACCCGACCCTTCGCCCATCCTGATCACATCAAAGTTTGCAAGTCTGAAATTAATATGGATAATTTTAAAATACTTCGTCATTGCCCCCATCCCAACGAACTGCGGATATTAGAATCAATTTACATCCTAAAACTTAAACCTAATTTAAATATAAATCAAACTACTTCTAATCTTTATATTGTATCATGAAATTGTTATTCTTGTATTAAGCAGCTTATCCTAAATTGCACTATTTTAGTTTCTTAGGGCCGATGATGTGGGTAGGACCTTGAAACGTTCAACACAAGACAAATAAAGATGCTTTTATCAATAGCGTGCTAGGTTTTCACCTTCATATATATATATATATATATATATATATATATATATATATATATATATATATATATATATATAAGGAATTAAACCACATTCTCCGAAGACAATTTAATTCAGAACAGTTTCGGTGTATCTCACACCCTTTTTCAACTGACACTGGATAGAAAATATAAGAAAAAAATGCATACAAGCATAACAGGTCGTGAAATATCCCCTCTTTTATCCCCAATCCCCTAACATGGCAAAAAATTCCACTACTTTCGCTGCCCACTCTAGTATCTCTTTTGTGTTCATACAATCTCTTGTCTAGATTTCTTCCCGTTTCCCCTATATAAACTTTATGGCAATCGTTGCATGGTATTGCATAAAGTTTATATAGGGAAAACGGGGAGAAATCTAGACAAGAGATTGTATGAACACAAAAGAGATATTAGAGTGGGCAGCGAAAGCAGTGGAATATTTTGCCATGTTAGAGACAAGAATCATACGATCGATTTCAATGGAAGTAAAATGGTATTTAAATCGGCTAACTATGTTAAGAGAAGAATCGTAGAATCGAGCTTGATATCGTCAGTTCCTAATTTATATCTATCTGAGGGTCAATTTTCTTTTAATCCTGTAATAAGATCGCATATAAACAAAATAGTAAAATGTCAGCCCTTCAATATGTTTAGGCCTAGCCCCTCCCCCAGATTAGCCACAAGTAGGGGATTGGGGATAAAAGAGGGGATATTTCACGACCTGTTATGCTTGTATGCATTTTTTTCTTATATTTTCTATCCAGTGTCAGTTGAAAAAGGGTGTGAGATACACCGAAACTGTTCTGAATTAAATTGTCTTCGGAGAATGTGGTTTAATTCCTCATCTTTTCTTGCGATATTGCATTAATTTTCATCATATATATATATATATATATATATATATATATATATATATATATATATATATATATATATATATATATATATATTAGTGTAGTTGGGTAGCAGTCTTTCTTGAATGTAAATTTTGTTGAAGACGATTGTGTATTTTGCCTTAATTAATTTCCTTTGGCAACTTTCTCTTCTTCTAACTATCTTTTTTATTCCATCTTGTAAGATAGTGGATCACTTGTCCTGTATTGATTTCTTTTTTAAATGAATGTGTTTGGTAAAAAACAAACTAAATTGCTAAGCTTTCGATCTTATTCGATCATCTTCGGAGCGTCATGGAATTTCTTGCCTCCTTTACCGATGTACTGAGTGGAGTGAGGATCTGGCAGAAAGTAAAGTGAAGAGATTCAAGATTCAAAATAGTATAAAGTTAGAATGTGGAGAGAATGATCATATAGAGATCCTACTTACCATCAACAGGAACCCTATACAAGTCCCAGCTCCAGTCAGAAAAGACTACAGGAGAGCAAATTGGGCACGGTACGCGGGTCTTCTCGAGGCCTATCGCCCACCAAATCTGGACGAGGCAATTCTCGAGGAGATAGACGAGGCACTCGACGACCTCAACGAACATCTTATAAATGCAGATAGTGCTTTCATTCCCAAAATCTAGTATAAAACCATCTCCGCTCATTCCGACGAAAAGCCCCAGGCCAATCGGGGCTTACGAAGGTAAACTTCGAAAAGGCACCAGCTAACATCATCGAAGGAATTATACGCATTTTTAACGCATGTCTGAATACAGGGTACTTTCCAGATGCTTATAAGACGGCAAAGATGATCTTCTTGCCCAAGTATGGAATTGACCCAACGTTGAGAGAGAACTACCGCCCAATTTCACTTCTGCAATTTGGCGGGAAACTCTTTGAGAAGATCCTCAACGGGAGACTGGTGTCTTACCTGGAAGAGAACTTCCTCTACAACCCATGTCAATTCGGGTTTAGAAAGAAGCGAAGTACGTAAATGGCAATCAATGTCATAACGGAAAAGCTTTCCCAAGCCAAACGGGACAGGAGTTATGTGGATATCGTTTGTCGGGATGTATCAAAGGCGTTTGATAAGGTGTGGCAGCGGGGCATGCAGTATAAGATCTTACGGCTGGGTCTAAGTGAAAACTTAGAAAGAACTGTCTGTGACTACGTCAGGGAGAGAGCGGCGTATGTCAGTCTAGGGTGCACGGACGGACCAAAGTTTCCGCTCACTGCGGGCCTCCCGCAAGGGGGGTGTCTACCCCTCACCCTTTACTTGATATACACCGCGGATGTCCCAGCCCCTGTGTACCCCTCTTCCCTCAATATTCAGTACGCCAATGATTTCAGCCAGATAATCGTATCTCCATGGAGGAATGCGCCGTGGCAAGCTCGCATGGCAGCGATGGAAATCACGAACCTGAACAACTACTAGGCTCAGTGGAAAATAAGAACAAACCAAGAGAAGTTCAAAGTGGTCCCCATTGGACGCACCCTAAGAGCAGACGTGCGTATGGGGGATACGCGATATCCCTACACCAACGAATGCAATTTACTCGGTATGAAAATCACCTCTACCAGGTACAAGAAGCACGTCGAAGAAAGAATTTCTCGAGCCTCGGGCGCTGTCAGAACTCTATATACATTTAGAAATCTACGTGAAGGCAACAAGAAGAAGATCTACAATGCTCTTGTAAGATCTACGTTGCTTTACCCCGCCTCCACTCTCTCTTGTGTCTCAAAAACACAAAAGAGGCGACTTCAAGTAGTGCAAAATAAATGCATGTACCTAATCACGAGTACACGCAGGCAAGAAAGAAGACGGCAAGAAGATCTGCACAGAGAGGCGGGGATAATTCCCATCAACAAAGTAATAGAAGAACGGACCCGGAAAATGCAGGATCTGGTTAATCGGGAACTGAGTGAAGATATCACTCAGATGATTAACCAGAACAGAAGAGCAGACTGTCGCGCCAGATTTCCCAGCTCCGCCAACCGAGTGGCTGGCGGGGACGAAGTGCCGTTCTACGCATAATGAGATGTGAAACCTGAAACCAAAAAAGAAGACAACCGAACAAGATAAAAAAAATCACAACTACGACAATAAATCACCGATGAAGACAACTTTAAACCAAGATTGAGAAAAAAACCCGATTACGACAAGAACCCTACTAAATATAAAGAGACAATAAAACTGAAACACACAGGCATACAAATGATACCAAGAACAATAAGCACACACTTAAAAGTATTAAAAAAAAACTAAACTAAAGATATTAAGACAAATGGCTTGAACGCCATAAATAATTATTATAATCAACAGAAACAACATAGAATACACGCTACAAAAAATAATAAAAGTGATAGGTCTGATCACCAGACTCTAGCATCTCTTTGCACCCTACCACACTTCTTTCTCTTTTCTCCGCTTGTCTATTTTCTCTGTCTACCCACACACCCTATCGTCCTCCCCTACATGCACCCACTTTAACTTAATCATAATCATAATCATAATGATAGAATAGAAGGCTGAAAAATTCATTGATAAAACTACGCTAAAACTACATCTCTTACCCGATAAAGGAGGAAAAGGCTCAGGTTAAGCTGCCTGAAAACGTCAAGATTCACTTCGCTATCCCCACGGGGACTTTCCGGAAGACTTTTTTAACCCGCTCCTAGACGACTTAATGACGCCCCCCCACCTCAACGGAGTTGCGAAGCTGAAATGAACTGAAATGACATTCATCTAGTCTCGCTCCAACTATGTCGGTCCACTTTGATAGACATAATTGGAGACGTAAAGGAAAGCAGGTTGAGGATTAGCCCAATGTGGAACTCTACAGAAGAGACCGCCCGGTTACGAGGCGATGCTGAAAGCCTCGGGGAAGATTTCGCTCTAATCTCTAAGGGTAGCTTCCTGCCAAGACCACAGGGGGACATGCAACCGCCCCTGTGTGTAGGTTGAAAGCAGCATCGATAACCAAACCCCAGATGGGGCGGCACCCCTGGGTGTGGTAGTTGGTTCTATCACCGCCCATCATTAAGTCTGCCGCACTTCACCTGTCTGAAGGGCCTCCCCGGGTTCACCCATCATCATTCATTCCCTCATTTGGCAGTTCACGTTCACGAAAGCTGAGTGACAAAGTAGAGGTAGTCATCAACAAATAAAGAAGGAAACATCATCATAAGAAGAAAGGGAGCACGAAATTATACTAGAATCAAGTCACCACTAATAAGAGACTTGGGAGAAAAAGTAAACCCAGTGCAGAGGGGCCACTCTCTCAAAGAGATGGCCCAAGACCATACAACAAGAATACCTTTGCGGGCAGTCGACGGACAGCCCAAGCCCAGCAGAGAGAGCGTATTCGAAGCTGTGTATGGCAAGTTGGGCATTGCCATGGTGAGGCTGCTGGACATAACCTTGGGGTATATCGCAATCTGCAAAAAAGAAAAAGATATCGAAGACATCACCAAGGAGAAGGCAGTAGAGGTCCTTAGGGGCATTGGGCTGCAGCCAGCAGTACCACCACAGATCCTGGCCCACAGGAGCGTGGTGTGCCGGCGAATCGATCCGTGGATTGGACAACACTCCAAGGATGAAATCATGGAGGAGATCCAGCTTCGGCAAACCTGGGCCAAGGTAGCCGAAGTGATAAAGTTAAAAAATAGAAGGGTTGGCAGCGAATACACGCATGTCTTCAATGTGGTCTTCGGTGAAACAACTATGGCCCAAAAGGCAAAGGAACAAGGCCTATTAATATTCAATGCCAAAATTAGTGGGGAACATATAGAGAAGGGAGAATACACCCAAGTCCAGTTCTGTTTCAGATGTTATAAGATGGAAGTACACGCCACTAAAGACTGTAAAGAGCCACAAGAAACATGCTCCAAATGCAGCGACAAAGGGCACAATTGAAGGTTGTGCACTAGTAACCTTGAGAAGGGCGTTAACTGCGGCCAAGGACACACAACAATGGCCATGTCATGTCCCGTTAATAAATAAATAATGATAAACAAACAAAAAGCGAAGAAGAAAGAAGAAACACGTAGAGCGAATACGTCCTATGCCCAAGCGGCAAAGGTGGCCCTCTCGGAAGTAGACAATAAGAAGACATATCTTAAACTACAAAACGAGAACTCGATTAAGATTATGACGTGCATCCTTCTCGCGCACGTCATGAATCTCACTCGCCCTGGCACATTGGCAACTGAGCTGAACCAAATGTTAATCAAAAATACAATGAAACAAATTTGGTTCCCAGACAACCCCCCCCCCCTCCGGGTATGTACTGCAACTGCATATGGTTCCAAACCAACAAGCAAACGGGCAAGACACCACCAAAAATGTAACCAACAAGAAAGAAAAGAAACAAGCAGTCGATTTGAAAATTCCTGCAACTAAACAGAAACAAGAAATCACCACAGAAAGAGAAAATACTGACATCAATAGTTCCTCGGAATCCTCAGACTCCTCGAACACTGAAGTTCCACAAACCAAGAAAGCCAAGGGAAAGAAAAGGAAAAACAAAAGATTGCGTGCGGATAGCATCGATCTAAAAATCTACGCTTGCGATCAGTTTCCCTTTCCCGAGGAGATTGAGCCCAGGCAAATTTTGCATGGAATCAAAACCAAAATATTCAAATGGGAATACGACTACGAAGTCGACCACGAAACGGTGGAAGAAGCTCTGCTCAGCCAGAAAGCGACCCTACATCACAACACCTGCGAGCAGATTTCAAACGCTGAGTTCAGGAAAAAGAGAAGTGGGAGGAAGAAAAACGTCACCCCAAAACACTAAAGAAACAACCTGGAGAGAGTAAGCAATAAAATCATGATTCTGACACTCAACATAAATGGATGGGAAGGGAAAGCTACGGCATATGGAAACATATTCCGAGTGCTTGACCCCGACATCATTCTTATAACTGAACACGGTATCGACACTACAGCTGGTCGAATTAAAACACCGGGCTACAGAGTAGTCATGAAAAATCATTCTCAGGAAAGGTTTGATGGTGTTGCAATAGCTGTCAAGGGAAACATCTCGTTCAAACAACTACAAGAACTTGATGAATTCTTTGTGGCAATCGAGCTCCACACATTGGTAGGAGACCTCATAATAGCTGCAGCCTATCAACCCCCTCGTCGAGCCTATCTCCCGTTAAATAACTTCTACATACTGTTCGGGCACCACAGAATGGCATTCTTAGGAGAAGACCTCAATGCCAGATGCCGTGCGGCGGGCTATGGTAGTACCACCGAAAGAGGCCGAAACTTGGAACTGATTATGGGAAGAAAAAACATCCAGAGAATAGGGCCGGATTTTCCGACCTATATCACTTCCAGATCAGCAACAAAACCTGACATAATCTTAACAAGTGAAGGCTTCCCACTCATCTACCATAGTGAGCCAGGCCCAACAGTCCCAAGTGATCACATAGCGATTCTCACCACAGTATCTCTCGCTCCGATCCAGCTTCCAGTCCCTCTCCGAAAAAACTACGCCTTGGCCAACTGGGATCGTTACAAGAGACGAATCAATCAATACGTGCCAGTTGACCTAAGCGAAACGTCATTGCAGGAGATAGACGTGGAGCTGGAGAGGATAACTACGTCCATACTAGAAGCGGACCGCGAGAACATACCCAAAACTGGATATAAAACATCTCCTCAGCCCAGATGGACAGATGAGATGAGATAAATCGCTCGCGTTCACAGGAAAGTGTACAAAGAGATAAGGTGGGAAGGTCCTAACCGGGAAAGAAGCTCGCTCCTTCGACGCCTAAGCACAGAGCTAAAAGAGGCTATCAACCTCCAACAGGAGGAAATTTGGACAACCTGATAGCCAAAGTCGATAGCAAACTCAACTCGGATAAGTTCTGGTGTCAAGTCAAGAACTTAAAGGGACTAACAGCAAGACCAAAGGCTCGAATAAAAGAGGACGGAGACTATATAGAGGACCCGGCAGTTCTGGAAGACAGGTTCAGAATTCGAAGGCCAACTGATCGAAGAACTGAATCAGGTTATGCACCGAACGCACTGACAACATAAAGTCGACGAAGGCAGGAAGATGGCGGACCACGGCCACCCCATAACACCAGAGGAGGTCATGGCCACTGTGTAAGAGCCTTCCAACAAAAGTCACCAGGCTGGACGGGCATCACCAGAAACTACTTGGTAAATGTCCCACAGCAGATCATTCAGGAAATTGCAAACATTTACAACGCTTCCCTGAATACAGGTTACTTCCATTAAGGTTTTAAGTTTATTAAAATATTCTTCATACCCAAGGGAGGTAAACCCTCTGATCAACTGGTAAATTACAGGCCAATCGCCCTGCTGGAAATAGTTGCAAAAGTCTACGAGAAGCTCCTGGCTGACAGGCTTCAAGAACAACTAGCCAAACAAGGAGCTCACAACCCTCAGCAGCACGGGTTCCGCAAGGGACGAGGAACGGAAACCGTCCTCGCCTCCTAACGAAAAAACTCGCTTGCAGTAAAGCTCAGAGAAGGTACGTAGACGTGGTACTGCGGGATGTAAAGAAGGACTTCGATAAGGTATGACTGAAAGGGCTACAATTCAAGATCCTCAACCTCCGGCTAAACCCAATTCTAGAAAGGGTCCTTTGTAACTATGTCACGGATAGGAGAGCCCAAATCGCGATCGAGGGCTGTAAAGGAGCTGAATTCGAACTCAAGGCGGGAGTTCCACAAGGCAGCTGTCTGAGTCTTTGTTGTACCTCGTGTACACAATTGACCTACCTGCTCCAGTGAGGTACGATTCGATGTATCTGCAATATGCCGATGACATCACTCAAATCGTCCTGAGTCCATTCAGGAACGTTGGATGCCAAGCAAGGGCGATAGCTGCCGAGATTAACAACATCAATCGCTACGAAAAAAAGTGGAAGATTAAAACCAACCGCTAGAAATTTACTATAATTCCAATGAACCACCGGAAAGTAGACGACGTCCTCGTCGACAACGAACTCTATCCGTACTCTAACAAGGGAAAATTCCTGGGCTTACGACTCTACAAATCAAGTTACAAGGCTCACGTAAATACCAGAGTCCCCTAGCCAAAGGAGAGCTGAAGAAACTTTACCGTTTCCGAAGCCTCAGCGTGCCAAATAAGAAAAAGCTGTACATGGCCCTGGTACGCTCAGTCCTAGTGTACCCGGCTGTAATCAAGCAGATGGCAAGCTGTACCTTTCGCAGAACTATGTAGAGGGTGCAGAATAAAGCCACACTGCTGATAACTGGCACGCAAAGGATCGACCATATTTGGCAGTCGGTTCTACACGAAAGAATCGGACTAAAACCAATCAATATAGAGGTCCAAAGGCTAGGGAGAAAGACTTGGGACAAAATAAATCAGGAAATACTCCCAACTATAAACATCGATTTGAACATAAGAGGAAACAGAAGACGCGCAATCGGTAGAACAGCTCTGTTCCCAAGCGGAAGAACATGCGCGAGAGAGAACGAACTACCGATATATACTTAGTACTATGCAAAGGGAAATAACCTTAATGAAATGAGACGAAATGCCCTAACTCAAAATCAAAACTCGACTCAGATTAAAACACCAACCTTAACAAAAGAGGCGAAGTGCCCAAATTAAATATTAAAATAAAAAGAGGCGAAGTGCCCAAATTTAACTCAATTCAAAATTAAATAAAAATAATTCATCTTAACAAAAAGAGGTGAAGTGCCCAAACTAATAATCAAATTGAAAATAACAAATGAATAACTTAATAAAATTTAACTAGAGATATTTAGCATAATAAAAAAACATTGAAAGGCTTGAATGCCACGACGGAGGATTAAATTAAACCAAACAAATAAAATAATATATATATATATAATAATGGAGGAACCTTGCTGTCATCGACAGTCAGCACCATTACTGACGGAGGAAGAAAACTTTATGAACCAAAAATAATAAGAAAGCATGCTAGTGATGCCCTAACACCAGGGCAAACTAGAAAACATTTTCACACCTTTATAAACCTACCACACATTTCATCACTTTCATGAATTAATTAAAAGATAGCATAGATAGAAAATATTGTGTAAAACGTATGTGTTAATGGGATGAGAATGAGTGTAGGATGAACGATGAGGTAAGGATGATAATGGTTTGTACCAGGTTGCCTGGTTAACGCTTTCCTTTTTGTTTTTGTTTTGCTTTTTGATGTGATTCTAAGTTTATTAGATATAAAAATTTAGGTTTCGAGCCTTTGTTTTCTTTTTGCTCAATCGAGCATCTTCATTTTTTTTTTGTATTATTAGTTTTTTTGTTGTTTGTGCTACTTTCGCATCTTTTTTTTCTTTTTTTTTAAATATATATATTTATTTATTTATTAACTTTTTAGTGATGATCTTCTTTGTTAATCTCGGTAATATTTTGACTCATCGGGTTTCTCATAATCGGTTGTTTTATTCGGTTTCACATATAGTTTGTATGGTCAGTTGTCTTCTTCGGTAATCTTGTTTTTTTTGTTTTTTTTTACCTATATATCGGGTTGACGTTGTTTAGGTTTTTTTTTACGATGCCGTAAAAAACGATTTTTTTGTAGTGTATTTGCCGTATTTCGTTTTCCAGTACTAATATTTGGTTGATTTCGTTTTGGGAAATTATGTTTTTTATATTATCCCACAGTTTCGTTGAATGTTTTTTTAGGGTTAAATTTAAGGGTTCCAGTGCAGATCTTCGATGGAGTTCCTCGGATGTTATGTGGTCTTGTCTTGTTGTGTTAGTGATCAACCTTGTGGCTTGATTTTGAATGCGTTGGATCTTTTTTAAATTGTGTATTATTTACTGTATTCATCGGCACTATTGGGTAAAGGAGCTTGGGACGAACTAGGGCCATGTATAATTTTCTTTTGTTTTTATTACTTAAGTTTTTGAATCTGTACAGCGCCCACATGGTAATTTTCGTTTCGTTAATTTACTGTGTTATGTGGCCGCTGTACCCTGTTTTTGTTAACTTTAGACAGAGGACGCGTCCTTCCGTGGAGTATGGATATGCCTCTCCATCGACTCTTACTGCAGCTGTTTTCCATCTGTTTACGGGTATTATTTTGAATTTGTCTTTGTTTGTTTTTATTTTGTTTCTTCGTTCGTAGTCATTGATGTTTTTATCCCCCTCGCTGTTCTTTGAGCTACGTCTCGGGGGTTCTTCCTGTCACTGGTGATTATTTGTGTGATGTCATCCGTCAGTTGGATGTACATCGCACATTCGTTAGTTGGTCGTGGAAAGTTTCTGGTGTAAACAGTATACAGCGTCGATTTATTTGAAGTACGGCTTTCCTTTCATCCAGGTAGTTGCATAATGTTTTTCAAACATTTATTTGCAAGTTAAGGCTGCAGATCTTGACTTTTAAGCCGGGCAACCACACCTTGTCGAAGGCTTTAGCAACGTCACGGAGTACTATATCTACTCTGTTGCCTCACGCTGTTTCTGTGGCAATTTTTTCGTTTATTATTGCCCGTGCGGTGTCCGTTCCTCGCTTTCTCCTGAACCCGTGTTGTTGTGGGTTGTACAGGTTATTATCAGTAAGGTGTTTAATTAACCTGTCGTTTAGGAGTTTCTCTAGGACTTTACCGAGAAATTTCAAGAGCGAGATCGGGCGGTAGCTTCCGACTTGATGTTTGGTTTGCCCGGCTTCAGTATGAAGATTATCTTTGCCTGCTTAAAGGGGGGGGGGGGAAGTACCCAATATTAAGGCAGGCATTAAAGATCTTCACTATCGATTCATGCACATTTTCTGGAGCATTTATTAAGTGTGCCCTTGTTATCCCGCTTTGACTTGGTGCTTTTTGCTTGAAAGATTGTAGGACTGTTTTGTATTCAGTCATTGAGAAGGGCATTCCCTTCCCCAAAGGGTGGTTTCTCTCTTCGTCGACGTTTATGTATGGTGCAGTGTATTCTTGTTGTGCCTCTAGGGCTTCTATGACTTCCTCTTCGTGCTCCATATCATATTCTTGGTTCTCTTCTGATGTTATCAAGAAATTTTTCCCAGAGATTTTGGAAGTGTACTTGGAGTTCTTCGTTATTTTGCACTTCCCTATCCTGTATTTTTAGTTTTATATTTTCCTTTGGTTGAGATCCTCGTAATTTTCTGTAGTCTCTCCATAATTTCCTCGGATCTGCTTCGACATCCATTTTACTTATTATATTATTCCAAACTTGCCTTGACTGTTCTTTAATTAGATTATATATCTCTCTTCTGATAAAATACACAATGGTCTTCAAAAAATTGTGCATATATATATATATATATATATATATATATATATATATATATATATATATATATATATATATATATATATATATATATATATATATATCTCCCATTTTCCTTCTTAAGCTTTCATTGGTTCACGTAATATTCTCCTTAGCGTTTTTCCGGGTTGTGTTACCAAATTCTATTTCTTTGGGCCTTTAAATACACACACACGCACGCACACACACATCTCTCTCTCTCTCTCTCTCTCTCTCTCTCTCTCTATATATATATATATATATATATATATATATATATATATATATATATATCGTGTTTCAGGTAAATCAATACAAAGTTGAAAGTGTGTCTAAGGCCTAATGCCCGCTCGTATGCAGGTTACTTGACCTTGGACACACTCGGTTTCTTCTGAGAATGCCACCTTAAATCTCTTTTTATTATAGTGGATCAATTGTTATAATGGATCAACTCTATTTTGCAGCTCTACTCATTATCGAGGAATCCGCCGAACCACGCATACCTCACTTTTTCAATCCCTTCCATCGCCTATAGATATTTCATTCCTCATTTTTCTTTCAACTCCATACAAATAGAAAGAAAAGAGATGAACCTCTGTTCGATTTTCTTTTAGCACTTTCATTCATATGTTTATTGTGGCATCCATATTGTTAGGAGTAATTAAGATGTCTGAACTTGTGTTTGTCTTTATTAGTTTCACCCTTTGTTTTTTCTGTTTTTTGTGTTTGTTTGGTAATTGGTCAAGATGTCTGTTTACACTTATTTATCTCAATTTAATTTGAAGTTATTGCTTCATTTTATTTATTCCCTGATCATTTTAATCTTCCTTCAACTTGAAAAGTCACTATAGTTCATTTTATCTGTTTAAGTTTACTATCTAACACTTTTATAATTTTTTTGAGTTCAGTATTTCTTACTTTATCTTCACTTTATTTACCTTTTTAGATTTTTGTTAGTTATTTAACACTATTCACTTGTTTTAATTTAATACTCTAGTTGCTTATTTTGTACTTTTCAATTGTATTAATTTAGCATTTTATCCATGATTTTTTTAATTTATTTAATAGTTTTTTACGCACAGTCCTTATTTAGGCTCAGTGTGCTGAAAGAGAGAAGGAGAAGAGCTAAGCTAGGGCCGGACGGGGCCTGAGTCCCGTCAGCACGGCGGCAAGGAAGGCAAATCGCCACGCCCCTTACGGGAATTTTATCCATGAGTTCACATTTGGTTATTTTAGATCCTTTTCGGTTGGCTTGTTTGGGCATCTTCTGGGTTGTCTGTTCTGTTGTCTTAATCGATTATTTTTTTCCACTTAGGGGAAATGCTCCATCTGGAGTTGACTTATTGATAGGATTTTTCTCTTGCCGATGGCTCTACTTTGGTAATCAGTAGTGTTTCTTCAATTCTCAGCTGATGTCTTCCTCAAGGGAGCCGAGCGTTGAAAGAGTTTTTGGTCCGATCGTAACGAATAATGGGAGAAATCATTTATTTTTCTCCATATTTTGGTCTTTGTTTCGTTATTGATTGGAATTGGGGATAGAAAAGTACCTCATTACCTCGTGCCATGTAGAATTTTGTTTTGTTCGTACCAAACCCCCTTAGGTTGTATAATAGGTTAAAAATTGGTATTGCCTTGCCATTTATTTCTGCTGTTATTTTTATAGCATCTAGATATTATTTTTGATCCCAAGAATTTGCCCTCATTATGGTGTCTGTAGTTCTGGTCGTCTAATTCGATACCCGCTACCTTGTTTCTGTGAATTGGGACTATGGAAATTTTCTCTGGTTGGTTCTAATTTGCCAGTCTCTTTCGTAGTTGTTCACGCTGCTGATTTAAGTTGCTGTTATCCTTGCTTGAAGGTGTTAGCTCCGAAATGGGCATATGGCTAGCTGTCTTATGTCGACCTCGAATTGAACGTTTAAGCAATCAGGATATTTTGACTTTGGTAGGTCCATTATATACACATAACGAGTACAGCGTGGTGCTTACACAGCTCTCTTAAGGTGCCTAGCTTCCAATCCGAATTAGGATCCTTTATAACGATTGAACACCAGTTGTGCTCTTCTGTATGTGATGTAATCGCAGAGAATTCTCTGCACATTATTGTTCATCTGGAGATTTAAGATCTTGTATTGCATGCATCTGCCCCAGACTTTGTCAAAGGCTTTCTCTGCATCTCTCAGGAACAGATCTATGTATATTTCCTCTGTTTTGAATTGGTTATCTTTTCCGTTATTTTGCTAATTGTCATTGTCGTGTCTCTTCCTTTTATTCACGGAGGGCCAGGCGGTTTCGGTTTGAATGGATGGATTGCGTTCTGTATTTCTTCTGTTGTTGTAGTAACCACGATAATGGTTCAAAAAATTGAAATTGAAATTGATGTAATAAGTAGAAAATGTGTGGTAGGTATATAAAGATAAAAAGAAGTTGAGTGTTGCCTTGGTGTAGAGGGCATCTCTCAGGTTTTTTTCTCTTAGTTAGTTTTTATTTTTCCTGCCATTTATCTTGTTTTATTTTTTGTTTATTTATTTTTATTTATTTATTTTAACTTAAATAAATAGATAAATAGATTTGATTTTTCCTCCATGGTGGTATTCAAGCCTTTCAAGTTTTTTATCTGCTATATATATATATTCTTCTTTTATTTTACTTAACAGTTTATTACTTATTCTGCCGTGGTTTAGGTTTTTATTTATTTTCTGTATATTTTGTTTTAATTCTGGGCACTTCGCCTCTTTTTCTTCTGTTTGTTTGTTTTGTTTCTTCTTTGCACTTAGTTGTTCGTGCTTTACCTGTTCACGTATATATTCCGATTTGATTTTCTCGGGAACAGTTCCTTCCACTCGGGAATAGGGCTCGCCTGGTGGGGCGTCCTCTAACTGCTCTCGGAATTTCTAGGTCGAAGTTCATGATCGGCAATATTTCGTTTTCTATCTTGTCCCAGGTCTTTCTTCTTAGCCTTTGGAGTTCCATATTCAGTGTGGTCAGACCTGCTCTTGCGTGCAGTTCTGTTTGCTGAATATGGTCCATCCTTCGTGCTCCAGCTATAAGCCGGGCTGCTTTGTTCTGCACTCTCTGCATTTGTCTGAGAGAGGTGGAACTCGCAGCCTGCATGACCACTGCCGGATACACTAAGGTTGAGTGAACCAGAGCAGTGTATAGCTTTTTAAGATTTTTGGAGTTGAGATTTTTAAATCTATACAGTTTTCCGAGCTGTATGTTGGCTAGGGAGATTCTGTTTGCTAATGTGCACTTTGCATCCTTTGGATGTAAAGTGCAGACCTAGGCTTTGCCTTTATTTCCGTATGGGTATAGTTCACCGTTCACCAAGACATCCACACGTCTTCGGCGGTTAATTGGAAGGATCTGGAACTTTCGGCAGTTGGTGTTGATTTTCCACTTTCGTTCGTATCGATTGATGTTATCGATTTCGATGGCCGTCTGCCTTGTTTGGTATCCAGCATGTTCGTAGTAACTGGGGACGATTTGTGTGATGTTGTCTGCAAACTGCAGGTACATCACTTCCTCCCCTACCGGATCACGTAAGTCCAGTGTGTACAAAAGGTACAGCAGCGGGCTCAGACAGCCACCTTGTGGAACACCCGCCTCAAGTACAAACTCGGGTCCTCTGTAGCCCTCGATCGAAATTTGGGTTTTTCTGCGCATGATGTAGTCGCAGAGGAATCTTTCCAGGCTTGGGTTTAGCTGGAGGCCTAAGATCTTGTATTGTAGGCCTCTGAGCCAAACCTTATCGAAGGCCTTTTGTTCATCTCTCATCACCACGTCTACGTATTTCCTCTTAGCTTTACAGCGGGCGAGCTTTTCGGTGAGAAGGGCAAGGGCTGTGTCAGTCCCCCTTCTCTTGCGGAACCCGTGTTGCTGAGGGCTGTGGGCTTCCAGCTCGGTCAGTTGATCTTGTAACCTGTTGGCTAGAAGCTTCTCAGGCTTCCTCCCTTTAGGTATAAAGATGATTTTAGCCATCTTTAAACCGTCAGGGAAGTAGCCCGTATCCAGGGAAGCATTGTAGATGTTCGTGATTCCCTGAATGATCTGCCGGGGAGGCATGCGCCAAGTTATTTCTGGTGATGCCCGTCCAGCCTGGTGCCTTCTGTTTGAAGGTTTTTATGACTGCCATGACCTCTTCAGGTGTAGTTGGGCGGCCATGGTCTGCCAAAATCCTCCCTTCATGTGGGAGCGTGCGATGCACAACCTGAATAAGAACTTCAATCAGTTGGCCCTCGAATTCCTGGTCGAATTCCGCATTTTCTTCTGGTGTTATCTTGAAGACATCCTTCCAGAATATGCGGAATCTTTCTTCCAATACCGCCGGGTCTTCCAAGTAGTCATCGCCCTCCTTAATGCGGGTCTTTTCTCTACTTGTAAGACCTTTCAACTTGTTCACAAGTCGCCAAAACACATCGGGTTGCACCGCGCTGTCAACTTTTCCAATCAGACTGTCCCAGATTTCAGCCTGTTGCTGGTTAATAGCCTGCTTAAGTTCTTCACTCAGGCGTCTTAGCAGCGTGGCTCTTTCCCGATTTGTACCTTGTCTTCTGATTTCCTCGTGCACCTCCCTGTGCACTCTAGCGATCTCTCTCATTTCTTCGGTCCATCTGGTTTGTGGGAGAGTTTTGTACCTCTTCATCGGTACACTCTCGCGATCTGCTTCGATGATGTGGGCAGTTATCGTCTCCAGCTCCTCATCGATCCTCTCTAGCCTTGCTCCGTTTAGGTCCGCTGGTTCGTATCTAGCAAGGACTTTCTTGTAGCGTTCCCAGTTGGCCGAAGCGTAACTTTTTCGAAGAGGGATTGGGAGCTGTATTGGCGCGAGAGAAATGGTCGTCAAGATCGCTATGTGGTCGCTGGGGACTGTTGGGCCTGGCTCACTAAGGTAATTGAAAGGGAAGCCATCGCTTGTCTTGACTATGTCGGGCTTTGTTGCTGACTTTACGGAGAAATAGGTCGGAAAATCCGGACCTATACGCTGGATGTTTTTCCTTCGCATAATCATTTCCAAGTTATGGCCTCTTTTGTTCGTGTTACCATAGCTGGCCGTTCGGCATCTGGCATTGAGGTCGCCCCAAGGAATACCATTCTACCGTGACCAAACAGGGTGTAGAAGCTTGTGAGAGGAAGGTACTTTCGTCGAGGTGGTTGGTATGCCACCGCGATTATGAGCTTGCCCACTAAAGTGTGCAGCTCTACCGCCACGAAGGACTCGTCCATATCCGGAAGGTGTCTGAACGAGAGATTCCTTCTGACGGCAACGGCAGCACCATCGTACCTCTCCTGAGAATGTTTTTTTGAGATTACTCTGTAGCCTGGTATCTTTAACTGCTTGTTGGTCGTATCGATACCATGCCCTGTGATTAATAAATATGATGTCGGGATCAAGCACATGGAATATGTTTCCGTATGCCGTGGATTTCTTCTCCCATCCATTCATGTTGAGTGTCAAGATCTTTAACTTGTTGTTTTGGTTTTCCATTTTCTGTTCTGGCTTATGTGGATGTCTTAGTGTTTACGGGTTGTTGACTTACGTTTCTCGTTTCTTTTCTTCTTGTATTCTGCTGGGGACAGTTCTACAATTGTTTCTCGGTGGAAGGCGATGTTTTGGTTAGACAAAGCCTCCTCAACCGTTTCCTCGTCGCATTGAGCGTCGAAGTCCCACTTGTAGAACTTCTTTTTTATCCCCAAACAGATTTTATTTGTGCCCCAGTCTTTCGGGAAGGGGAACTGTTCCGTGGTGTAGATGTTGAGGTTTACTCTGTCTGCGTCGATTTTCTTATTACTTTTTCTTTTCTCTTTTTTGGGTTTCACCTCACATACGGAGCCCTCTGAGTCCGAGGTGTCCGTGGTATCGGAGGAATCTGTTTCTCTTTCCACACACTGTTTAGTTGATTGGGCTGCCTTAGCGGCCGCCTCTCTCTCTCTCTCTCTTGGCCTCGATCTTTGGATCTGGCCGTCTGACTTCTTTAACGTTTTTCTTCTCTGTCTCCGGACTTTTACTATTTATTTCTTTGGGGATCATTTGTAATTGAAGTACGTCTCCCGATGGTGGATTATCGGGAAACCACATCTCACTCATCCCGTTTTTCGTGAACATCTGGTTTAACTCCTTTGCAAAGGTTCCTGGGATTGTAAGGTTTCTGACATGTGCATGTAAGATGCATGTCCGTATTTTGGTGGAGTTTTCATTTTCCAGTCTTAGGTAAGTTTTCATAGCCTCAGTTTCCGTAACGACTGCCTTCGCTGCTTGAGCGTACGTTGTGTTTTGTTTCCTGGTGTGCTCTTCTTTCTTCTGTTGGACTTTTTTCTTTATTAGTTCTTTTTTAAGAGGGCAGGTCATAGCCATGGTGCGATGTCCTTAACCGCACTTGGCACACTTTTCCCTCGGACTGCTACAATTATTTCAGTGGTGCCCCGCCTCACTGCACCTTGAGCAAATCTCCTGTGGTTCGGGGCAATCATTAGTCGCGTGGCTCTCCATTTTGTAACAGCAGAAGCAGAACTGCATGGGAGTAAACTCTTGCCTTTCTATCTGCTCTCCGCTGATTTTTGCGTTGAATAACAGAAGTCCATTTTCTTTCGTTTTTTGAGCCATCGATGTGTCCGTAAATACAATTTTGAATACATGTGAGTATTCTGTATTCTCTTTTCTGTTCCAGAATTTAATAACTTCTGAAGCCTTAGGCACATGGTTGGTTCCTCGCGATTTCCTCCTTTATTTGATATTTGGAGTGCTGCTCAATCCAAGGATCTAGTCTCCTGCATACGTTGCTCCTGTTCGTCTGTATTTGCGGTGGGATTGCAGGTTGGAGACCTATTTCGCGCAGTGTCTCTACTGCCTCCTCCTTTATTATTCCCTCCACATCTTTTTTCTTTCTCGCAGACCGCCACATATCCTGTGGGGACCTCAATCAGACGCAGTATAGCGATCTTCAGTTTCCCGAAGACCACTTCCAACACCTTCTCTCGGCTGGGCCTGCTGCTTCCACTGATGGTGCGCAGCGGGATCCGAGTGGTTCCATTAGGCTCCATTCTCCCTCAGGGGAAGACCCCCTTGGTTGAATTACCTCTTATCCTCTTGGTGATGTTTTTATTTCCTAGTACTTGTAACAGGTGATTTTTCCTTCTTGTAAAATTATGATCTTTTTATGGAGTTTTTTATGGAGGGCACCCCCCCCTCCCCATTGCAAGAGAGCTTCAGCAAACATGAACTGCGGGATGGGGTGGATGAATGATGGGTGGACCTAGGGAGGCCCCTCAGACAGGTGATATGTGGCGGACTTAATGATTGGTGGTGATTGAATCAACTACCACCACTCGGGGGTGCCGCCCCGTCTGGGGTTTGGTTATCGATGCTGCTTCCAACTTGCACAGGGACGGTTGCATGTCCCCCTGTGGTCTTGGCCGGAAACTACCCTTAGAGATTAGAGCTTACTCTTCCCCAAAGCTTTCAGCATCGCCTCGTAACTGGGTGTTCTCTTCCGTAGAGTTACACAGTGGGCTAATCTTCAAACCTGCTTTCCTTTACGTCTCCAATTATGTCTATCAAAGTGGACCGACATAGTTGGGGCGATATTGATGAATGGCAGTTCAGTTCACTTTAACCCCCTTGCTCCGAGGGGAGGGGACTGTGGGGGACTTAGCCAGACATGAGTCAGCTATACGTGTCTCCGTATAAAAATTTTCCTATAGTCCCCGTGGGGAAAAAGCAAAGATCGTTGAGGTTTTCTTGAGGTCTTCCCTCGACCTTTCCGCCTTTGCCGGCTGTGACTTCTAATTGAGCGAAAATAATTCAAGTTTTATTCCAAGTCATGGTTCAAATGGAGAGTTTCCATTCTATTTATAGCTCTTATGTGTGGCTAGTAGATTGCAATCCCAAGTTGGCCATCTCCTACAATGGGATCAGTAAAGCTGAAGAGGGACGAGGGAAAAGCAGCTATTGGCTGGTAAAGGAGGCACGGATAAGGGTAGAGATGTATAGACCGTTTGAATATAAAAAGGGACAGAGAAGTCAATAAAACAGATAGGTAGGGAATAACAAAAATAAATCGTGAATGACAGATACTCGTACAATATATGGTGAGTTTCTAGGACAGGAGAGACGGTTTGAGGCAGCCGCCGCCGGACACCCGTGTTTCTATGAACTCTCGGGTCGTCTTACTATTGGCTTGAACCATGACTCTTGCCTCATTCTACTTCATCTCAGGTCTCCAGGCGATGCAATTGGACCCGTCCGCTGACAAGGGATCTCTCCTTCCGAATGAGGCCATCTTGCACAAGGATGGCGCTGTGTCTTTTGCAATCTTAGCCTTGAGGGTTTCCATGAAGCCTAGATTACACTTCATGTTGGCTTGACTGCTGCTGGATTAACTGTGGATTTTGTTGGCTACGTCCACGCCCTACTTGTCATTGTAGATAGTGCTCAACGTGACTCCAACAATGCATTGATGATCGACGTTAGCGCGGAGCAAGTCCGCCCCTCTTTGCCTTCTGCCTTCATGAGAGGCCATATTGTTACAATTCTGAAAAAAGATCAATATTAACAATCGAAGATCTAATCAAATTTTACATCGGCTTTACGCCATTCTGTGCAAGGTTTGGAAGAAATACAAATGTAAATATTCATTCCAAGTTTTACTTCCACACCTCGTGTCCTGTTTTACTTCTTGCATTCACTTTTCTTCCTTTCCCCTATATACAGCAGTACAATCACAACATCGTTCCGCAACTTGGACACTGTTCTACTTTCAAAGCTCTTACAGCGTAAATACGACCATTTTAATATCTAGACCACTGTGTGTATCATCCACTCCAACTGGCTTCACTTTTAAATTCCTAATTAGATAATTTAAGTTTTCACCCGAAATGCATCAACTGGTAGACACAATTTTTATTTCAGAAACAACACAACTTTACAGATCCCTCTACCACGCTACGTTACTCGCTTACCCCACCGTCTCCCAAAACCCAAGTGAAAGGGAAGATGATTCGGTCAGAGGAGGAAGTTAAGCCAAATAAATTCACCGAAGATCCCGCTTACACCTTTGGGCTGGAAGACGCCGTGTCTAGGGACTACCCACCACGATATGACAAGTCCCTAAGTTCGTCCCTTTTTGCCAGAAGACGCTCTCAAGATGGCAGCGGTTCCCCAAAAGATGCTTCCTTTTTGGCAACTCTTGGCTACCCCAACAATAGTTGGCTGAGAATTAACAGAAAAGTTTTGTCGTGATTGAAAGTTTAGTTACTTTATTTACCTTCATATATACTTTTTTAACCTGTCATTGTTAGTTTTTCTTTATCCTCGCTTAGGATGACGTCACCTGCGTGGTTAATGTCTCCCACACCTGCAGAATATCGGTTTCTACTGGGGGTGATTACTTTCCAAATGACCGAGTTGTTGGAATTGGGCTCATTTATGAGCGAAAAGAAAATTAATCCTTTCAGTTAGGAGTGGAATGGGGGGGGGGGGGCGAAGGCCCATTCAAAACTTTCCTAGTCATGTATCTCAAATGGATCGCGTTCAATGAGTTCGATCATTTTGAAACTTGTCCTTTCCGACCTACCTGTGCTGGATTCTTGAATCCTCTAACTTTCATGAGGGCTACACTCACACTTTGAGTGTTTATACTCTTTAGTGCTCACTTCTGGGCAGATTATGATCGTTTCGCTGATTCATGGCAATTTGTATTCTTCTACACTCGCTAGTCGACAGTTTGTACTCTTTCGTGCTCTTTTGTTATCGTCCTTGGCCCAGAGTCATTTGCATAACTTTCGTCATCGACTGAACTTTTCTCTCATGTAAATTCGCTCGATCTTCATCTATGATATTCTCTCAGCATCTTGTAATATTCTTACACCCGTAATTCAAACACTTTCCTTCTTCTACTATGATCATAGAGCATTTTACCAATTGTTCCATTCATCTGTTCAATATAGAGGCCAAAACAGGTTTGGGGGGGTTATCTTACTGAGTGTCAAAATGTTTTTTTCCTGACCTCACATATTGCTTGCAAACACTTGTATCCATTACATTCAATTTCTCTTAATCGTAATTAATGAACACGCTCTTCCAAGCTGATTCAGGATATTGCGTTCATACAGACACATCCTTGGCCACATTTGGAGTCTCGTCTCCACGTTGCAAAGAGCAACAATATATTTGCCCTCTTTCATTCGTATGTTTTAGGTTCCTATTTAGGCGCCCCTCCTCTAAAACCCTCAAAGTGCAGGAAGCACTTCTCTCAATCCATCCTGGTGGCGCATCCACTTGTCAAATGATAAGGTAGATTCCACCTCGTTCGTAACAATTCTCCTTTTACACTCAACTTCTGTCATCTGTTAAGAATTCGTCCATTAATCCCTTTAATTAGTTGCGGCCTGGGACAAGATTGGTCAGCAACCACCCACGCTACTTCCCCTCTTGCTTCACTTGATTAACTATATCACCCATAGAGAGAGTGAAGAGAGAGAGGGACAAAAAGATCCCGCTCCCTCTAAAGGACATAATATTCCCGTTTCCCACTAAGGGTACTAAGGCAAAGACAAAAGAGATCCTATTCAATCTAAGGGCATTAAGGGATGGACACAAAAATACCGTTCCCCGAAAAGGGCATTAAATGAAGGAGACAATGATCCCGTTCCCCACTAAGGGCACCAAGGAAAGGACACAAAAACCCCGTTCGCCCCTAAGATCACTAAGCAAGAGATACAAAGATCCCCTTTCCCACTAAAGGTACTAGAGAAAGACACAGAGATCTCTTTCCCCTCTAAAGGCACTAAGGGAGCGACAAAAAGATCTCGTTTCCCACTATGGGCAATAATGGAAGGCCACAAAGATCTCGTTCCCCCAAAACGGCACTTAGTGAGGAACAAAAAGATCCCCTTACTCACTAAAGGATCAAAGAGAGGGACATAAAGATCCCGTTCCCCACTAAGGGCACTAAGGGAACGACACAAAGATCTTGATCCCCAATATGGGTTAAAAGGAAAGGACACAAAGATCCCGTTCCCCACTTAAGGCACTAAGGAAGGGACACAATTATCCCATTCCCCACTAAGGGCACTAAGGCAAAGACAAAAGAAATCCTATTCACTCTAAGGGCACTAAGGAATGGACAGATAGATCCCGTTTCGCAATAACTTCACTAAGGAAAGGACACAAAGATCCGGTTCCCTACTAAGGGAAGGACACAAAGATCCGGTTCCCCACTAAGGGAAGGATACAAAGATCCGGTTCCCCACTAAGGGAAAAACACAAAGATCCGGTTCCCCAATAAGGGAAGGACATAAAGATTCTGTTCCCCACGAAGGGCACTAAGGAAAGGACCCAAATGTCTCGTTGCCTAGTAAGGGCCCTAAGGGAAGAAAACAAAGATCCGGTTCCACACTCAAGGCACCTAGCGAAGGACACAAAGATCCCGTTCCTCACTAAGAGCACTAAGCGAGGGACACAAAGATGCCCTTGCCATTAAAGGGTCTAAAAGAGGGACAAAAATATCCCGTTCCTCACTATGCCACTAACGGAAAGACACAAAGATCACGTTTCCACAAACGGGACTTAGTGAGGGACCCAATGATCCCCTTACTCAGTAAAGACTCTAAGGGAGGGACACAAATCTCCCCTTCCCCACTAATGGAAGGACACATCGATCCCCTTCCACACTAAGAGTACTGAGGGAAGGACACAATGATCCCGTTCCCAACTACGAGCACTAAGGCTAGGACACAGAGATCCTATTCCCCAATAAGGGAGGGAGAGAAAGATCCCGTTTCCCACTAAGGGTACTCAGGGAGGAAAAAGAAATTCCGTTCCCCACTAAGGGCACTCAAGGAAGGACCCAAAGATCCTGTTTCCCCACGAAGGAGACAAGGATCCCATTCCCCAATAGGGGTACAGAGGGAAGGACACAAAGATCCCGTTCCTCACTAAGGGAAGGACAAAAAAAAACTCTTCCCCCCTACGTGCAATAAGGAAAGGGCACATATATCCTATTCTCCACTAAGAGAGGAAGGAAAAGATCCCATTAACCACTAATCGCACTATGGGAGGCACACAAAGATCCAGATCCCGACGGAGGGTACTAAGGGAAGAACAGAAAGATCCTGTTTCACACCGAGGGCACCTTGGGAAGGACACAAGGATTCTGTTTCCCACTAAGGGCACTATTGGAGGTACATAAAGATCCTTTTCCTCCACTAAAGACACTAAGCGAGGCATACAAAGATCATGTTCCCCACTAAGGGCAGTAAGGGAGGAACACAAGGATCCCGTTTCCGACTAAGGGCACTAAGGGAAGGACACAAAGATCCCGTTCTCTAAGATAGCAATAAGGCAAGAACGCAAAGATTCCGTTCCAAGGGAAAGGACACAAAGATCCAGTTTGATAAGAAGGGCACTAATGGACGGAAATAAAGGTACTGTTTCTCACTAAGGGCACTAAGGGAGCGACACAAAGATCCTTTTCCCCACTAAGGGCAGTAAGGGAAGTGCACAAAGTTCCTGATCCCCACTATGGGTACAAAGGCAAGGACACAAAGATCCCGTTTCTCACTGAAGGCCATTAGGAACGGACACAATGATCCCGTTCCCCACTAAGGGTACTAAGGCAAAGACAAAAGAAATCCTATTCACTCTAAGGGCACTAAAGGATGGAAACACATATCTCGTTTCCCAATAAGTTCACTAAAGGAAGGACACAAATATCTGGTTCCCCATTAAGGCAAGGACACAATATCCGGTTTCCCACTAAGGAAAGGACACAAAGATCCGGTTCTCCAATAAGGGAAGGACACAAAAATCATATTGCCCACGAAGGGAACTAAGGGAAGGACCCAAATGTCTCGTCCCCACTAAGGGCCCTAAGGGAAGGAAACATCGATCCCGTTACACACTCAAGGCACCTAGCGAAGGACACAAAGATCCCGTTCCCCACTAATGGCACTAAGCGACGGACACAGAGATGCCCTTGCCACTAAAAGGTCTAAAGGATGGACAGAAAGATCCCGTTCTCTACTATGCCACTAAGGGAAGGACACAAAGATCCCATTTCCACAAAACGGGACTTAGTGAGGGACACAAGGATCCCCTTACTCAGTAAAGGTTCTAAGGGAGGGACACAAATCTCCCCTTCCCCACTAAGGGCACTAATGGAAGGACAGATCGATCCCCTTTCACACTAAGGGTACTGAGGGAAGGACACAATGATCCCGTTCCCAACTACGGGTACTAAGGCTAGGACACAGAGATCCTGTTTCCCAATAAGGGAGGGAGAGAAAGATCCTGTTTCCCACTAAGGGCACTCAGGGAGGCAAAAAAGTTTCCGTTCTCCACTAAGGGTACAAAGGGAAGGCCCCAAAGATCCAATTTATCATTAAGGACACAAGAAGAAGACAGAAAGATCCTGCTCCTCACTAAGGGCACAAAGGGAGGGATACAAAGATACCGTTTCCGACTAAGGGCACTAAGGAAGGTACAGAAATATCTTGTTTCACACTAAGGGCACTGACGGAAGGACGAAATGATCATGTTCCCTACTAATGGCACTAAGGGGAGGGCACAAAGATCCTGTTCACAACTAAGGGCAGTGAGGGAAGCTCCCAAGGATCATGTTTCCCACCTAGGGTACAAAGGGAAGGCCACAAAGATCCTGTTCACAACTAAGGGCATTAAGGGCAGCTCACAAGGATCATGTTTCCCACCTAGGGTACTAAGGGAAGTACACAAAGATCCTGTTTCCCACTCAGGGCAGTAAGGGAGGTACACAAAGATCCTGGTCCCCACTGCGGACACTAACGAAAGGAATAAAAGATCCCGTTCACCACTAAGGGCACTAAGGGAAGGACACACAAATCCCGTTCACCAATTAGGTCACTAAGGAAAGGACACATAAATCCCGTTCCCCAAAAACGGCAATAAGAGAAGGACCAAAATGTCCCGTTCCCCACTACGGGCCGTAAGGGAGGGAAACAAAGATCCTGTTCCACACTCAAGGCACCTAGCAAAGGACACAACGATCCCGTTCCCCACTAAGGGCACCAAGCGAGAGACACAAAGATCCCCTTCCCACTAAAGGGTCTAATGGAAGGACAGAAAGATCCCGTTACCCATTAAGGGCACTAAAGGAAGGACACAAAGATACTGTTCCCTACTAAGGCCACTAAGGGAGGGACGAAAGATGCAGTTCCCCACTAAGGGACTAAGGGAGGCAAACATATATCCCGTTCCCTACTAAAGGCACCTAGGGAAGGACACAAAAATTGCCTTCTCCACTAGGGGCACTAAGGGTTGGAAACAAAGATCCAGTTCCCCACTAATGACACTAAGGGAAAGATCCCGTTCCCACTAAGGGACTAAGAGAAGCAAACAAAGATCCCTTCTTCACCAAGGGCACTAATCGAAGGACACAAATATTCCTTCCTACACTAAGGGAAGGACACAAAGTTACTGATACCCACTAAGGCCTTTAAGAGAGGGACAAAAGATCCCGTTCCCTACTAAGGAACTAAGGGATGCAAACACAGATTCCTGTCCCTACTAAAGGCACCTAGGTAAGAACACAAAGATCTCCTTCCCCACTAAGGGCACTAAGGGTTGGATACAAAGATCAAGCTCCCCACTAATGACACTAAGGGAAGGACACAAACATCCATTTCCCCACTAAGGGCACTAAGGGAGGGACACAAAGATCCCGTTCCCAACTAAAGGCAGTAAGGGAGGTGCACATAGATCCCGTTACCCAATAAGGGCACTAAGGGAAGGACACAAATATCCCCTTCCACAATAAGGGCACTAAGGTAAGGACACAAAAATACTGTTCCCCACTGATGTCACTAAGGGAGGGACGAAAGATCCTGTTCCCTACTAAGTAACTAAGGGAGTCAAGCATATATCCCGTTCCCTACTAAAGGTACCTGGGGAAGGGCACAAAGATTCCGTTCCCCAATAAGTGCACTAAGGAAAGGACACAAAGATAATGTTCCCCATTAAGTCCACTAAGGCAGGGACACAAAGATCACGTTCCCCACCAAGGAACTAAGGGAGGCAAACATATATCCCGTTCTCCACCAAGGGCACTAAGGAAAGGACACAAATATCCCGCTCTACAATAAGTGCACTAAAGGAATGACACAAAGATACTGTTCCCCACTAAGGCCACTGAGGGAGGGACGAAAGATCCCCTTCCCCACTAATGGACTAAGGGAAGCAAACAATGATCCCATTCCCCATCAAGGGCACTAAGCCAAGGACACAAATATCCTGTTCCACAATAAGGGTACTAAGGGAAGGGCACAAAAATACTGTTCCCCACTAAGGGGCTTAGGGAGGCAAACAAAATCCCGTTCCCCATTAAGGGCACTCAGGGATGGACACAATGTGCCCGTTCTCCACTAAGGGAGGGACACAAGATCTCGTTTCTCACTAAGCGAGGGACACAAAGTTCCCTTTTTTCCCTAGAAACCAATGCCACTTCCTCTAGCTACCCGTTGCCATGTCCCGCCGAGGTATGTTCCTTCATTGCGGAGATTTAGCAGGTATAAGGGACTGCCTATTCCTTCGTAACTCACGGTCAGGTGCACTTTCCACGAACGAGTTACGAATGATGAGATTTAAGTTATGTTAGAAAAATATTTTCGACCGATAGATTTCCCCCCACTTCTCCCTTTCGTTTATTTACCACTATTTATACGTTTATTTTTTACTTGTCTAGGAATCCCTTTTCTGTTTAAGGATCTGCGGTCATTGCTTAGAGTTGTGTTGTTGAAATGCGATATTTGGGGGGGTCGGCGGAGAGTTTAGGCGAGCCAGCTCTTTTTCATTTTCAGTTAAAGATGAATGACGAATGATTTGAGTGAGTAGAAGATGAACGAAGAAGGATTTGAGTGAGTAGAAGATGAACGAAGAAGGATTTGAGTGAGTAGAAGATGAACTAAGAATGAAAAGAGCGAGTAACAGATGAATAAAGAATTAAAATATTATAGCGCAAGCAAGATTGGAAGTCAACTGCGATTCTTATTTTTAGACGCAACCCATTAATAGGGTTTGAACAGAAAAACAACCAACCTTTTAATTAGAGACAAAGAGACACGAAATAGCCAAGATCCAATCAAGATATGTATGCTGAACCAATAAATGGATTTTATGGGGATTGATTGGATGAGGCGCTAAAAAAGTGACGTCAGCAGTATCCATTTATTGGTAAAATTTGGGGCAAGTGGGGGCTGCATTTGACAGGGGGCATCGAGTTGAGACAAAAGTAATACGACGGCGCAGAGATGAGGGAACCTTCAATGATCACCAAAGCTTAGAAACAAAGGTTTAACAAGGTGTTATTTCTTTTTAAATGACATCAATATTTTAAGTATAAAATAAAATAAAAAATGATGAACAACTCCGGGTTTTTTTAGAATTTTCATTTGTAAAATTACCCCATATCCTCCTCGTTAAATCTAATTCAGCCTTACTCCCGCACTGTTCACAACCGTTCGTTTTGGATTAAGCCACGTATTTGACAAAATACACAATTAAACCTTCGGAACGACCATAATATTTACGTGAGAATGCAAGAAAATTAATTTCATAACCATAAAAAGGAGCAGTCATTTCGAACTAAAGGCAATGCCACACCGTTTCACTAGAATAGGCTTCCTGTTTGGTTCTTTTCCGGCAGAAAAACGGCACACAAAACCTAAAAACTTACTAAAATAAAATAAACGAACCTCTCAAATTAACATACCTAAACACAAACTAAAAACAACTAACCTTCACCTAACCCAAGCATTCTTTTGCTGGTTTAAAACAAGCTATCAATGACAAGATGGCTGCCAATCTATTTTTCGTTCTAACGTCATAATTAGAAATTTACACCCATTATTTAGTGAAAGTGGTATATAGTGCATATTTTTTTTTACATTTGGGTATTTTTTAAAAAATAGAAATATTTATAACAAAAATAAATTAAATTATAAATGTTACTAGACACTTTAGGATGTTCCCTGTTATATCTTTAAACGCAACATTGTAATTTATCAGTTCAAATACATGACGACAGATAAATATGGATTCACTGGATGGTCCTTGCTTGATTGAAATGTAAGTGTCAGATCAGGAGCTCCCTCGGTTTCACTGCTACCTGATTAAAAGGGACTCAACCGCCACTTGATTGAATAGGTCCCAACTGCTATTTGATTGAACAGGGCGCAACTTCCACTTGATTGAAGGGGACCACTTAATTGAACGGGGCTTTTTTTTAAGCGCCCATTAGGCGATTGCCTTCAAGGGCACATGTGCCAAACAGTGTGGGGACAACGCAGTCGTCACGGTAAAGTACAGGTGAGTGCTTCATCAAATGGCAGAGCGTCCCTCGAGTGTGCGGATACAAGGAGGTGGGGTGGGGGTGCAAGGGGATAGTAATAATGCAATGGCACGCAGCCTTAAGTTCCCATCGGCCGTCTTCCTTCTTCTTTGTAAGGCAACCTGGATGACTGACCTGATTATTGCCATGTATTCAGTGTGAAGTATGAAATCATGTCTGGTCGTCTTGTCTTCGTGGAATCTTTGGTACCCTCATAGACGGGCTCACTCCCCGCAATCCCGACAAGTCGAGTAATCAAGCAGAAGATAATCTCGACACCGCCCAGCTCGCGGCTATAGTGGCGTCACGGATACTCTGAATAACTGGATGCGGAGATTCCAAAGTCTCAGGACCACTCGGGGCGCTTTGTGAGTCGCTAAAGATCAATATCCGGTCTCTGAACCAGGTACGACGCGTTATCCCCCGTACCGAGTGGTGTATTGCAACCAGCTCTTTTGTGAAGACAGACGCAGCTCCTGGTAGAGCCTCACTGATTTAAAACAGAGGGGATACGACGTTGGCGTGTTGCAAGAGTCAAATCTGGCTATCGCTAACGTGTTGAAAGACTACTTCACCTCCTTGTTTACAAGGGATGAAGACGGTCCCACCCCGAGTCCGGGGTGTATCTCAATGAAAGGAAGAACCTAAGTGAGATAATAAGAGACGATGAGGGAGCGGAGGCTAGAATAAATAACCTTAACCCATACAAGTCTCCAGGTCCAGATAGTTTTCTCCCTTGAGTCATTCGGGAAGTGAGCAGTGAGGTTGCTCCACAACTTACTGCGATCTTTAACGAATCGCTAGAAACGGGCGAGTTGCCAGAGAACTGGAGGACAGCGGACGTGACCCACATATTTAAGAAGGAAGAGCGCGAAAACCCGGGTAACTACCGGCCTACAAGTTTGACTTCCGTTATGGGCAAAATGTTAGAAAGCATAATAGCAGAAAAAAATGGTAAAGCAAGTAGAAACAAACATCTTAATCCTGGATTCCCATCACGGGTTTCGCAGGAATCGATCGTGTCTCACAAATCTACTAGAATTCTTTCACGGCATTCTGGGTGAGTAAGATCATAGTCATGCTGTGGACATCTTATACCTGGTCTTTCAAAAGGCCTTTGATAAGGTGCCACACCGCAAATTGATGTGCAAAGTACCCGCGGTTGGCATCACAGGTAGGGTGACCGATTGGTTTGAAAACTGGTTGCCAGGCAGGCAACAAAGAGTGAGAATAAACGGTGTAGCTTCGAGATGGGCCCCCGTGAGTAGTGAGGTAACCCAGGGTTCCGTGCTCGGTCCTCTCTGGTTCATCTTTTATATAAATGCTCGATATCCAAGTTCGTGGACGATCCAAAATTAAGAGGCGGCGTGAGCTCACGTAAAGGAGTGGAAAGCCTACAAAACAGCCTTCAGAGGTTAGGAGAGTGGTCCGAGACTTTTTAGATGCCATTCAACCTTTACAAGTGCAAGGTGATGCACATCGACAATGCCAATCTTCGAGTAGACTACCAGTTGTTAGGTAGAGTTCAAGAGGTGATTGAACTGGAAAAGGACTTTGGTGTGCAAATCAGCAGCGACCTAAAGTTTTGCAGACAGTGTGTCGATGTAGAAAAAAAGGCACAAAGACTATTGTGATACATAAATGGGCAATTTTGCTTCCGAAATAAGGGGATTGTCCTCAAATTGTACAGCTCTCTAGTCAGACCTCAGCTGGAGTATGCTGTTCAATTCTGGTCCCCTACACAGCGTAAATACAGAGATAGACTGGAACGGGTCCAGGCTAAGGAGACCAAGTTGATTCATTCACTTAGGGGCACAAAGGCTATCAGCGTCGGCTTCAGGAATTGGGGGTTTTCCCTCTGGAGACCCACCGATTACAAGGCGAACTAATAGACACCTTCAAGATTTTAAGAATATTCCTAAACGTGGACTATAGAAGAATTTTCACGTTGAACACAAATCCGACTTGTAACCGTGGTTAGAAGCTGGATTTGCCCCCATTCCAGACTAGCATTTGCGGGAACTACTTATCTTATAAGAACTGCGGTACATGGTGGTGAATAGTTCGTCCGTAGAACAGTTCAAGTCTAGACTGGATGATGTAATCCATTAAGCCAAAGATAAGAGAAATGGAGATCAGAGAGATAGAGAGAGAGAAAGAGTTACAAGGAAAGAAAGTACCATAGGAGACCTTACGGTCCATTCAAGGAGGGTACCTTTGGACTAGCAATCGAGCGGGCACATGGCTGCTCAATTGTTTTGCGTCCCTAAACGGCTACTTTTCAAGACTTTGTCTAGTCTTGACTTGAACTGGTCAACAGATTCACTGTTGACAACTTCCACTGGAAGTGCATTCCACTTACCGCAGATACTGTAGGTGAAAAAATTTCCACACAGATTGCGGTTGTAACGCTTCAGTTCAAGCTTGAAGCCGTGGTTGCGCGTTCTGTTCTCACTCAGTGTGAAAATATCCCGGTAGTCAACATTGTCGAACCCTCGAAGTATTTTGAAAACTTCGATGAGCTGACCACGCAGTCTACGGGTTTCCAGCGAGAACAGATCTAATTCCCTTAGTCTATCCTCATAACTTTTATGTCGGATAGAGGGAATCAGATTGGTTGCCCTGGCTTGTACGCGTTCCAAACTTTCGATATCCTTTCGAAACGAAGGACTCCAAAATTGTACGGCATACTCCAGGTGCGGCCGAACGAGGGAGTTGTACAGACAAAGTACTATCTCCTTGTTACGGTATCCAAACTGTCGCTTTATGTAGCCTAACATCCTTTGGGCTTTCTTCTCTGCCTCGATGCACTGTTTCGGGAACTTGAGGTCGCTAGTGATAGTAACACCTAAGTCCTTCTCAGTGTCACTCGATTCAAGAGCAGTGCCCTTAAGGATATACTGAGATTGGGGGTTTCTGTGGCTGATATGTATTACTTTGAATTTGTTCACGTTAAAAGGCATTTGCCACGTGTTCGACCACTCCCCGATCCTTTAAAGGTCCTCTTGGAGGCGGGCAGTGTTCCCCTCCTTTGCCACATTGATATCAAGCTTGGTGTCTTCGGCAAATTTGGAGATTTTGGCAACCATGTCTCCGTCGATGTCGTTGACATAGATAATAAACAGTAGTGGTCCCAGGATGGAACCTTGAGGGACACCGCTAGATACGGGCGCCCATTCAGAGGCCCTTCCATTCACCACTACTCGTTGCCGTCTGTCACTTAGCCAGCTCTCTATCCAACCTGCTATGTTGCCGTCTATGCCCTGTGCACGCACTTTTCGGATAAGGCGGCGGTGTGGTACCTTATCAAAGGCCTTTTTGGAAGTCAAGGTACACAACATCCATCGCTTTATCCCGATCATGCTCACTGAAGACGAAGTGGAAGAATTCCACAAGGTTCGTCAGGCATGACCGTTGCCTTCGGAAGCCGTGCTGGGAACTCCTCAGTAGCAGGTTTGACTCTAAATAAGACGTTATCTTGTCCACTATCATGCTTTCCATGAGTTTACCGACTATCGAAGTCAGACTGATAGGTCGGTAGTTCGACGGGTGGCTAAGGTCTCCTTTCTTGAAGATCGGAGTCACCTCCGCCTCACGCCAGTCTCTAGGAACGCATTTGGTCCGGATTGACATGTTGAAGATAGAGCACAGATGTCGTGATACTTCATCGCACACTTCCTTCAACACCTTGGATAGAAACCCGTCCGGTTCAGGGGACTTATTCGTCTTTAGGTCAGCGATCTTTTTCTTTATTTCTCCTTCGGTAAAGTCCATTACCTACAGCTTTTCCCCCGAGTAGGAATCCGTGGGCTGGGGGATGGGACCACACTCTTTAGTAAACACTGAAGAGAAGTAGTCATTGAGCAGGTTAGCATTTTCTGCATCTGAGTGAGTTAATTCACCCTCCTCGTCCACTAAGGGCCCAATCCTACGATCGATTGGTTTACGGCTATTTACATAGCCGAAGAACTCCTTGGGATTCTCCTTGCAGAGTCTCGCCACTCGGAGTTCCTCAGACCGCTTAGCCGCCCTTATGCTGGACTTCACTCTTCTGGCTAGCCTCTGGTACTCGTCAAAGGCACCCGAGATCTTCGATCGCCGGTACGCATTTCTCTTCTCCCTAAGCAGTTGGCCGATTTCTCGATTAAACCACTTTGGTTGAACAGAAGACCGACGGAGGCATTTCAGAGGGATGCAACTTGATTGAAGACTCATGAACTTATTTTTGAAATTGTTCCACGAATCCTCAACATCTTCGCATACCGCTAGCCTTACAACAGTCAGCCCAGCACGAAGGCTCGCAAAGTCTGCTCTTCTCAAGTCAAGTTTCCTTGATTGACTAGCAACAGACCTTACTTTCGGGATCTTAACGGTAAATCTAATTAGCTGGTGATCACTGCCACCGAGCTCTTCGCCTACAGAGAGATCTTCAACGATATCATCCTCAGAGGTGAAGACCAAGTCGAGGATATTGTCTCCTCTCGTCGGTTTTCTGACCCATTGAGTGAGGAACTCGTTGTTGGCGAACTCCAGGAGTAGTGCGCTCTCGCCACAGGCTGCTCTGGTTTCCCAGTCAACTTATCTGTTGAAGTCACCCATAACGATGCACACATGCCTTGAACAAGCTCACCCAGCAGCTGGTACAGTTCCCTGTCCTTCTCAACGGGTAGGGAAGGGGGTCTGTAAGGCACCAAGGTCCTGTATCTGACAGGACCTATCTCTAGGTCAACGCCTAGGAGCTCGTGATCGGATATAATGTTGGAGTTCGTAGATTTGATTGTATCCTTGAGATACAACATTACACAGCCAACCTCTCTGTCTGACCTATCTTTGTGGAAGAGTTGGTAGCCAGGAACCGTGAATTCGCCTTCAAAGTCTTGGTTTGAGGTTTTTATCCACGATTCTGTTATGGCTACCATTTCGGGTTCTTCCGTCGCTACGAGGCCACGGAGCTCAGAAAGCTTGTTCCTGATTGACCTTGCATTGAACAGAAGAACTATACTCTTCCGTTTCCCGGCTTCTTTGTTTTCGCGGTGGCACCATTTTTGACAACCTCCGAGAAAGTTGTTTGGGGAGTGACTCTGGCGTACTGTCATACGTCCGCCCTCCCAATGAAACGGACACTCCTTTGTGTTCACTCCACGACATCCTGGATGAGGTTGGCTAGGAAAGTCTTGCCTTTAAAGGAGAGGTGCACCCCATCCCTTTGGTAGAGGTCTTTTCTACCATAGAATACGGCGTACGGGTCGACAAAAAAGACACCCTCCGCCGTACAGAGAGAAAGAGAGAGAGAGAGAGAGAGAGACGGATAGGGCGAAAAGGACCCGCGATCGGCTTCTTTTTTAGGTAACTCCGTTTGATAAGACTTCTGTATAGATAAAGTAAAATCCACTTCCGGTGAGCCCGTATAAATCGTTAAGCGTTGGCCTGGGTAAGATTAGTATTTTGCCAAAGAGGATGCGACGTGGAATAATTATTTCTCTCGGCTTCCCTTACCCCAAGAGCCGGAAGACATGAAAATTTAATAAGAAGAAATAAGAACTAGGAGGCTAACAGTGGTTGTTAGAAGACGTTGTATTCTCCTTCATAACTTTAAGCAGGTCCAATACTAATCAGCCAAGGGCAAACCCAACCGTGTCGTTGAAAAGCAATCGTGCTCGACGCTCATCCCCCCCCCTCCTCAAGCCATCCTCTCGAGTAGAAAATCTTCGGGCGACAGATCCACCCAGAATGGTAGTTTCCCTTTTGTCGGTCGTGTACGTTTGTGTGTACGTGGTCACGGCTCCCACCTGGAGCTTACGTGTGTAAACCTTTTCCCATTTAGTTCTTTTGTATTTCTATGTTGTATCCATTATTTTATTTTTATTTGAACAGTAGTAAAGATTATTTTGTTTCATCCAGTTTGATATCTAGAATCTCCTAGTTAGTTGATTTAATTCGGCCAAGGAAAATAGTCGCTCTTACTCGATTTAGTGCAACCCACATTTAAATTGCATCATTCAGGGCAAGACCAATCGCTGTGTGTCCTGCGGGCTTGCCACGTTCCCTTCCGAGTCAAAGGAAGCAAGCGGACATCCTGAAATATAACCTAACTTACTACATAGAATAATATATATATATATATATATATATATATATATATATATATATATATATATATATATATATATATGAGGGGCGGTCAATAAGTCTTGCGAATCGGTAGGGCAAAACAGAGAAAGGGGGATGGCTGTTTGTGGGGGTGTTAGGACAAATTATGACAAGTCAGGACCTGCAGCCGCACGCTCTTGCCTCATCTATTTAAGCAGTAGCTGATCGTAGATCGTCAGTCACATATTTTTCAACAATGGAGAAGGTTGAGCACCGCGCAGTGATCAAATTTTTGACCAAGGAAGGCAAGAATGCAAAAGAGATCCATGAACGAATGGTTGCAGTGTACACCGACACCGCCCCTTCCTATGCAACCATTGCTCGCTGGAATAGGGAGTTCCGCCATGGTCGTGAGTTCCTTGAAGATGACCCTCATCCAGGACACCCGTCAGACGTGACCAACGAACAATGTGGCCCGTGTGGAGAGGATGATCCTCGAAAATCGACGGGTGAAGGTCGAAGAAATTGAGCGACAACTTGGAATATCACATGGAAGTGTTATCAACATCATCCACTACAATTTGGCCATGACCTAGGTCTCTGCCCGTTGGGTCCCTAGAAACCTCACGCCACATGATCGACTTCAACGTCATCAAAGTCCACAAGGCCAGAGTTTCACAAGCTGCCCTGCGCGAGTGCGGATTCGAGGAGCTCAACCATCCCCCCCCCTACAGTCCAGATCTGGCCCCTAGCGACTACTTTTATTCCGCCAGCTCAAGGCTGCACTGCGTGGACGCCGGTTTGGGGATGATGAAGATGTCCAGCTCGCCGTCCAGGAGTTGATTGAACAGCAGTCGGGAGGTTTCTGGTTGTCGGGAATTCGAAGCCTCAGGGACAAGTGGCGCAAGTGCATTGAAGTCGAGGGTAGTTATATTGAAAAATAATAAAACACTTTTCCTCATATCTCGTTTCCTTATATCCGAATTGCAAAACTTATTGACCACCCCTCGTGTATATATATATATATATATATATATATATATATATATATATATATATATATATATAATATTGAGGATAAATCCCAGAGCCACGAGAAACGGATGTAGCATCTTTTAATTTTTCACTACGTTCCGAAAACTACAAGTTTTCATCTTCAGGCTAGAATAAGTTTACAAAGTTAATATGTATGAAGAAAACTTGAAAAAGCCAACAAGACATTATTTTAAAGGTGACCAATTACAAAATATCAGTAGAAAGTACTACAAGTTAAATTAAATATGACTTGGCAACAGTTGAATTTGTTTTAAGTTCATAAATTTAAGGATTATTGCAGAAATTAATTACAAACTATAAAAGAAATTGACCTGGCATTATTTAAAGATAATAAATTTAAACTTTTTTTTAATTTTGTAAAGACTGTAAGAGTTAAAAACATTTAATATAAAAACGGAAAATTTGGGGTACTTACTAAAGCGGATCCATCCTAGAGAGTGAATGGTAGGTTTAACAAGGGGCTAGTATATATATATATATATATATATATATATATATATATATATATATATATATATATATATATAATTGAAAATCCAATGACACGCGATATATAGATGGATTTAAAGAGTTGAGGATGGTAGCTCTGGCGATCAGCGTCGTGGTCATATGAGCGATGAGCGCTTGATGACACGGGTTCAAATCCAACTTCTTTATTCCTTTTCATATAACGGTTAAAATAGTTTGCCCTATGTTTACTTTTCTACATCTCCCATTTTCTTTCTCACCTTTCATTGGACTGCTCGCTGCCTCAGTGAGCACAGTTCGAATCCCGCCCCTGTACGGAATTTTTGCGAATTAGGAAATAATATTTCCGACGAAAAGAAATTTCCCGTTTTATGTTTCTTGCGGTTTGTTGGATTCATTTTCATCATTCTTTCGCGCTCATGAAAGATTTAGACATTGTATATTCGCTGCGTATTTACACCAATTCTCCTTTTTCCTTTGAATTCCCTTTTAATTTTCTTTCTCTTTCATTGTCCCGATCGACCTTGCGAATCGTACCTTAAAAGCTTGTTTATTCGGAAGATTTTTTGGTCTTCCAAGTAGCCAAGTGACCTAAGAGATAATTTAATTGAGATCAAAGTGGATGCTCGTTGCCTCAGTGTGCACGGTTCGAATCCCACCCCTGTACAGGCATCTTACATTTAAAATTTCATTTACATTATCTTATTCACTTTTTGAATTTATTTATTTATAACTTCTAAAGAATTTTATATTTTTGTGACTGTGCTTCACTAATTCTCCCAAGCGGAATTGCTTTTTCTTTCGGGCCTCATATACTCTGCCATATATGAAAGATTCAGTAGGAACTCTTTATTTTCCCGTTGTGATTTTATTTTTGGGGTTAAGCAAAACCCATTTGCACTTCCGTTAGTGCTTTTCGTTTTGCGTAAAAGTTCGGTGAACACGACAGCATGTCGTCTGTCGAAGTTTTCAAAGCACAAGTTGAGTCTCTTGGACTAAATGGGAAGGATTTAATGGCGTATATCCAAGAGAAGGAGAGATCAGTAAGAGCGGAAAGAAGGGAAAAATAAGAGAAAGAACGTGAAGAAAAAAGAGAAGAGAAAAAAAGAGAGGACAGAAAAAAAATTCGTTTGCATGAACTGGAAATGACCAAGGCTAGAAACGAAACGATTTCAATTAATTCGAGGACTGAAGTGCAACAAACCGCGTCCATAAAATTGACTGTTTTCAAGGAAGGAGAAGAATTCAGGTCATACCTCACTTAATTTGAGAAAATCTTTGAGGTGAATAATTGGGATATTAAAACAGACGGCGTAGCCAAGTTATTGCCTTTAGTTAGTGCCTAGCTCAGGGACATTTCCATTTCACTCCCATCAGAGGAAACCATTGATTATTCCACGTTAAAAGCCGAAATGCTTGCTGCCTATAACATGATTCCGGACTTTTACCGTGCAAAGTTCCGGCATTGTCGGATCCAACCTAATCAAACATTCCGTCAATTTGGATATTCCTTTCAGCGTAATTTTAATTTCTGGCTAAACGCGCCCAAAGTTCCCCAGTTATAGAATGCTTTAGTTGACTTCATCCTCAAAGACCAACTGTTGGCGTCACTTCCGTTGGAGATCAGATCCTTTGTTAAAGACCGGAAGTGTCTAACGTTTAAAGAGTGCATCAATGAAGCGGATGTACATGCGGGTAGTCATAATTGCTATCCAAAAGAAGGGAAGAAAACGGAACCACACTCTCAAAGCAAAGGCTCATAAACCAAATTCGTTCTCCACAACAGGGATAAGTTCATCAAGATGACTGGTCTGTCTAAGCCTAAACACTTCTCCCTGTCAGACTAACGTCAGATCAAACCCTTCTCCTCTAATCCCCCTGCTTTGTCGGTCCCCAGGAGAACTATCGTCTGTTACTTCTGTGGAGTAGAGGGTCATGTAAGAGCTAATTGCCCTCATAATTCTCAATTTAGAGGCGGCCATCACAACCAGGTGCATAATATAAGTGCCACGCCTGCTCAACCGCCTAAAGCAACCAGAAGCATCTCTCCCTTCAAGCGAAGCGAGTCCCGCCGGCCACCAGGTGAACATTCCGTTTGATAAAAGCACTCCTGGAAGTTTCCAATTCGAAACTGGAGCGGTGAATGGTTGCCGGATCTCAACTCTCGTGCACGACACAGGGTGCACGTGCATTGTGATATCTGACAGATTACTTCCACCTGTACCTCCGGATCACGACAAGCTTACAACAGTGCATGATTACCTGGGGCGCGCTAACAGATTCCCCATTGTGAGATGCTACATCGAGTGCGCCTACTTCACTGGCTGGGGCGAGGTCGTCGCAGCGCCCATCAAGTTCAGTGCTGCTTTAATTGGCCAGAGTCCGCGGGTATCCCCCCTCCACCCTTGGAACAACCAGTGACCACCCGATCTCAAGCGGTAAAAGAATCGAAAACGCCCGCACATCTAAAAACCCTGGGCGCTTCAGATTGCCCAAATGTCCTGAACGAAGACTTTATGAAAAATCAAAAAGAGTGCGAATCTTTCCGCCACCTATGGATAAAGGCACAAATAAGACGCGAGAGTCCATTAGGGGCAACAAGATAATCTCTTTTATTGTTAAGGATGACCTCCTTTACCTGACCTCCCAAGTATTATGTGTCCCCCACTCCCATCTCAAACTCATCCTTCGAACCGCCCACGATAGTCTCTTTTCGGGTAATTTTAGCCACTCCAAGACAGCACAACGGGTCTTTAAATATTTCTATTGGCCAGGTGCATCGGACGAAATCTTGCATTACTGTCGTTCGTGCGACATCTACCAGAAGACCGCGATTAGAGGGCAAATCAAGCCTGCACCCTTACAGAAGGGCCCAATAATCTCCGAACCCTTCTCCCGAGTGGCTATTAACTTGATCAGGCCGATTCCTCCATCTTCAAGTGATGGCCATATTTATGTTTTAACTCTAGGCCATTTTGCCACCAGATTCCCCGAGGCTGTGCGACTTAAGAAGATTGACAGCATCTCTTGTGCCGAAACACTCATCACGATTTTCTCCTGTGTTGGGCTGCCGGAAGAGATATTGTCGGATCGTGGACGACAATTTACATCCCAATTGGTGGAATATGTGGGTAAGGTGGTCGTGATCAAACCTTTGTTTACGACTGCGTTTCACCCAGCCTGAAATAGAATGTGAGAAAGGGTAAATGGCAGTCTCAAAGCCATGTTCGGGCTTTCCCAAAATAGTACGTCCTCGGTATCGTTAGCAATGTCCTTTGAGGTACTACTATTCCTTGTGACTCCTTATGACCCCTCATAGTGCTTGAAGCCATCCATTGACACTGGAACGGGTCTAAGGTGACACGAAGTGTGCTCCAAAAAAGGTCGAACTCAATACTCCCTTCGTTCTGGAAGCTCTGGGTCCATAGGGGCTGAAGAAAATAGGTGGTACTCTTCAAGGTGGCATGCTGGGAAGAATCAAAGGCGCCACCAGCCCCAAGAACTTATCCAAACTCTCGAATGAGTTTCATAACCAGCTCTATACTCTTTGGGTTTAGGGTATGACTAGCGTCTTTAAGCAGTATAAGCACCGTAGAGATCGTCCACGGATGCAGTGAGAGCCGTTGACGACTGATGGAAACGCCAAGCCCGTGCGTCCAAGCTCATAATGAACTGTATACGGTGTAAAACAAATATAATACACCCTAAGGCTGTGAATATGAGCCTCCCAGGTAAAGCGCCGGTAGAAAACAAGATCAAGGAAACGGAGCGAATCCACCTCTTGATTGAATGGAGCACAACTATCACTTTTGAATGGGGCAAAACTGCCATTTGATTGAACGGGACACACCTGCCACTTGATTGAATGGGCTCAAACTGCCAATTGATTGATAGGGTCATACCTTCCGGCCTCCGGGCATGACCCAACACCCATAAAGTTTTATACAGTGCAGGAGACCAGCCTCCTACAAAGACTATACAGCCTCACAGATTAGAGTACACGAAGCAGCAGCGACTCTACCCCTCCCGATATAAGGACAGTTAATATGCGCGAATATCCCTTAGACTGGGACATTTGACAAGAATATTCTGGGCAGTCTTTGGGACCATGCAGTGGTAGAAGTAAGGTGCATGGGAGCGCTCCATCAGATGGCGCTGCGTCTCGTCCCACGAGTGTACCCGATTCGAAGGGGCCCGAAGTGTTGGGGCACGATGAATGAGAAGATCGGTTTTGCCCCATTAACCTCTTCCATGCGCATAATGGGCTTACCACCTCCCTGGGGCTGGTTTCTGATACACAAAGCTGTACATGGCAATAGCTTTGTTGTGTGCCAGGCCAACTTAAAGTCTTGGGTGCCGTCTTTGGCTCTGCCACAACATATCTTCATATCATTGCCGTCTTTTCGACGATTAGCACGACTTATTAAGGGATCTACTCTGTTGTCATGTATCTTTAACTGTTCAGTTGTGAGCTGTGGCTCTTAGGGAGCGACTGTCAACTGAACAACTTCTGGTCGATGTACAACCCTGCGAAATCACGAACACCAGACCTTAACGCGACCAAGTTTGGAAGTCTGAAAAGTCTGAAAAACTGAGACGGGAGAGGTGGGAACGACTGAACGCGGTAAATATCGCCCAACCTCTTCTTTTTACATGGTCACAAGCTTTCAGATTTTTGGTGTGCTGGAAAACGGAAAATTTCTGACTAATTTCTTAGAAATGTTGGAGTGGGCGAAGAATTCAACAAAACACCTCTAACTGGAGGAGATGCCACTCTTTTACCACTTCTCATTGGCAAAATGGTTTCTCATTTGCCACTTTTTCAGCCGCCCTCGGACAGGTGAAAAAAACCTTCACCTACCAAAGGTTTCGAGGTACAGGCAGGGTGGAAGGCTTGTACCACAATTCAACCCCCCGACCCCCACCCTCACCACAAATAAGCCTAGAGGTTAGCGGGGCGGCTTCGGCCACGGTGCCTTCGCACATTCTACAGCCAAATGTCCTCGGAGTTGTGTCTCCAGGAAGACCTCAACTATTCCCGTAAAGGTCTTCACTTCGGGTTGACTGGGAGGAGCTGTAGAGACTCGTCTCTTTCCGCTCCCCTTTAGTTTTTTGCCTCCATGATAACATGTTAGGTGCGTGTCCCCTTCCCACTCTCACTGGGCTGGAGGCAATGGACTTCATCGAAGGAGAAATAAAGAAAAAGATCGCTGACCTAAAGACGAATAAGTCCCCTGGACCGGACGGGTTTCTATCCAAGGTGTTTAAGGAAGTGTGCAATGAAGTATCACGACATCTGTGCGCTATCTTTAACATGTCAATCCGGACCGGATGCGTTCCTAGAGACTGGCGTAAGGCGGAGGTGACTCAGATCTTCAAGAAAGGAGACCCCAGCCATCCGTCAAACTACCGACCCATCAGTTTGACTTCGATAGTCGGTAAACTCATGGAAAGCATGATAGTGGACAAGATAACGTCTTATTTAGTCAAACCTGCTACTAAAGAGTTCCCAGCACGGCTTCCGAAGGAAACGGTCATGCCTGACGAACCTTGTGGAATTCTTCCACTTCGTTTTCAGTGAGCACGATCGGGACAAGGCGGTGGATGTGGTCTACTTAGACTTTCAGAAAGCCTTTGATAAGGTACCACACCGCCGCCTTCTCCGGAAAGTGCGAGCGCTGAGCATAGACGGAAAAGTAGCCGACTGGATCGAGAACTGGCTAAGTGGCAGACGGCAACGGGTGGTGGTGAATGGACAGGCTTCTGAGTGGGTGCCCGTTACTAGCGGGGTGCCTCAAGGTTCTGTCCTGGGACCACTACTATTCATCATCTACGTCAACGACATGGACGGGGACATGGTTGCCAAGATTTCCAAATTTGCCGACGATATCAAGCTTGGTATGAACGTTGCAAAGGATGGAAATACTGCCCGCCTGCAGGAAGATCTTGGGAAAATTGGGGAGTTGTCGGACACCTGGCGAATGTCTTTTAACGTGAAAAAATGCAAAGTAATGCATATCGGCCACAGAAACCCCCAATCTCAGTATATCCTTAAGGGCACTGCTCTTGAATCGAGTGACACTGAGAAAGACTTGGGTGTAACTATCACTAGCGACCTCAAGTTCTCGAAACAGTGCATCGAGGCAGAGAAAAAAGCCCAAAGGATGCTAGGCTATATTAAGCGTCAGTTTGGATATCAAAACCAGCAGATTGTACTGTGCTTGTACAACTCACTTGTCCGACCGCACCTGGAGTATGCCGTACAATTTTGGAGTCCTTCATTGCGAAAGGACATTGCGAGATTGGAACGCGTACAAGTCAGGGCAACCAAGCTGATTCCCTGTATCCGACATAAAAGTTATGAGGATAGACTAAGGGAATTAGATCTGTTCTCGCTGGAAACACGTAGACTGCGTGGCCAGCTTATCGAAGTTTTCAAAATACTTCGAGGGTTCGACAATGTTGACTACCGGGATATTTTCACACTGAGTGAGGACAGAACGCGCAATCACGGCTTCAAACTTGAACTGAAGCCTTACAACCGCAATCTGGGTGGACATTTTATCACTTACAGTATCTGCGGTAAGTGGAACGCACTTCTAGTGGAAGTTGTCAACAGTGAATCTGTTAACTAGTTCAAGTCAAGACTAGACAAAGTCTTGAAAAGGGGCCTTTTAGGGACGCAAAACAATTGAGCAGCCATGTGCCCGCTCGATTGCTAGTCCAAAGGTACCCTCCTTGAATGGACCGTAAAGTCTCCTAGGGTACCTTCTTTCCTGTTGTTACTCCTTGTTGTTAAAGGTTTTGTAACCTCACTACCAGGAAATGAAGGCCGGGCAGGTGGCCGTGTGATTCACACCCGAATGATGCATCCGTTCCCACTGCTAAAAAAACTCCTTTCAGGCAGTGTCAGTCTATCTCTGGCTGGTTTCCACCAAATTTCTCTAACCTCTGCGTGTGTAAGTCCCACTTCACGCCGGATACTCTACTCGGGCTAGAAAATGCTATCTGCGAGGCCTTTTATGGGAAACAGCACATCGCCATTGTGATGTTATAATCATGAGAAGATTACGATACCGGATGTCAATAAAACATCATGGAGACCCTCCATACCATTGTGGCGAAGGAGCGCCCTCCAATATTTTTGTTAGTTTTCTTACGATATCGTCGATTTCACGTACGGGTGTGGGGAGTTCTCCTCTGTCCAATAAGGCAAGAATAGGGCCTCTCCCAGGTAAGTGTTCTCAGTATCACTCTCTTTGCCTTGAAAATCAACGGTATCACCTCGTTGATGCTGGGAAATGTTCTAGCTACGTTCTACTTAGACGACCTTACGATCCCTCTCGGTGCGACTTAGATACCTGCTGTTCAGCGTCTAATCAAACAGGCTCTGAACCGTATCTCATATTATGCCGAAGCGTGCGGGTTACGATTTTATTTGCTCAAGACTTCATTTGACATCCAATGCTTTGCTTCGAAATAGACCTGTTTCTAAATGGAACTCGCCTGGATGTGATAGAGTCTTACCCTTTTCTTGGTCTTGCCTTTGACCGACACTTCAACTGGGAGGCACATATTCGAAGCCTAAGGGTTTCTTGCACACGCACCATGGACATTCTTCGTTCCGTGACGATTAGCACTTATGGTGCTGATAGGCCTACAACCTTACTTTCTAAACTCTCCTTTGTTCGATCGAAACTTTATTATGGATTTGAAGTTTACGCATCTACATATGCGCGCGAATTGCAGAAGGACGGCTGAATCCACTACACTGGTCACCTTGCGACTGATGCCTTACGCACATCCTTTATATTTAGATAATTTTCCTGGCGATTTTTGGGAGCTGCGACGTGCATAATGGATTATGCACTTGTAAACACTAGCCCATTGCTTCCTCGTCTATCATTTCATTCGTAGCCGATCTTGACAGTGCCTATGTCGCCGAGAGACGCCAATTATACCCTAAGCTTTTCGGATTTAAAGCAATAAAAGTCCTTTGAGAGCTCGATTTAGCTCCTGGTCCGGTTGCGCCGTTGGTTGTGACCAGGACCCAACTCTTGAGGGTACAACCTTTGAAAGTAGGCGCACCGCCACTGCTCCCAAAGTTTCAACAGCACCGTAAGTACTGCGTTCCAATTTCTTAGAGCACATGGCGTGTCACTCTGGAGCTGAGCAGGTGTACATAGATGGCTCCAAACTCGAACATGGGATCGGATTTTACGTCGTTTCCGCCTCGATTGAAGCCTGTAGGTCTTTTCCAGGCGCTGCGTCTGTCATCAGATCCAAGCTGGTTGCATTACAATGCTCTAGACGGGAGATTCGATCTAGTGCCCAATTCGCAAATCAGAATGTGAGTTTTAGCTACGCAGAGTCCATTCAGTTCCCCTGAGACATTGGAATCAAGGTACCCCATTATCCACAGTATTTGTGAAAACACGGCTGCCTCTAGCCTTAAAGATGTCGAGATTTTCTTATGGTGTATTTCCTGAACTTGTAGTGATTGCGGGAAATGAACGCGCTGATGAGGGGCCCAAACTGTCTGCAGGGACTGGGCGACAAGACCGGCGTTCTCCCGCCCCGCACACACTCAGAATACATAACAGGAATCAGGTTAGCCCTCAAATTGCATTATGAAGATGTTAAACGGCCTACTGGAATCAAAAGTTGCGTATTATTTCGCTGAAACATTTCCCATGGACCTACCAACCCAATGCCTCAACGGATTTAGGTGACTTTCTGTGCTCTCCGAATCGGACACACTCGCGGGACGCAACGTCATCTGATAGATCGCTCCCATCGACCTTGTGACGATTGCTTGGTTCCCTAGATTGTCCGCATATTGTTCTCGAATTTTCCAGTCTAGATTACGAGGAACACCTATACCACCCGTCCTACTGGTATCGATAGGTCTACAAAGGAGAGGCCACGGGGTAATCCTGTCCCATCATTAGGGTCAGAGTGGGGCCACCACGGGTACGGGCGTAGAATTAAAATATTTTGGCCATGGATACTTCCTTTAATTTTCCAAACAACCAAACACAAAGAAACAACTCACACACTAACCAACTTAAAGTAAATATTTAAACCAGCATGCTGGCAAAACCATACTAGTAAAAAACAACTCCGAACAACCTTTTCTGAGCCTTTGAATTACAAGAACAACTAGAGACTGCGACCGAATAAACCCGGCCATAATTTTCGAAAAACCAATCACAAATAGAAGTTACCATAAAAGCAAAAAAAAAACTAGAACATCTCCAGAAACTACTGTCCCTCACCGTCGTAGGTGATCACAAACTAAGTGTAAGCGACAAAAACGAGCACAACACGAAAGGAGGAACGTTCCTACTCAGTCCTTTTATGCACATCCCTAAAAGCTCGGAAACATTTATTTGCAAAGGCATTCAAAATTATTCGAAGATGAAGTCAATTGCGTAAAATCTGTGACGATCTTCAAGACTCCCCCCGCCCCACTTGAACAGTCCCCTTAAAAATTTGCAAAAATAATCTTTAGCCAAAGACCATCCATCAAACCACCATTTGCAGGAACCATTATACGCATTCATGAAGAGCTACCCGCGATAATACAGTGTCAATCCTATCTGAAATGTTGACATCCGGCGAAATACTGTAAATGCGGAGAGAAGGGACAGAGCAACCAACATTGTCAATCCCTCCAAACTACAGCAGCTGTGTCCTCTTCCACTAAGAAGTACCCATAAGGATTTCTGCATCCGAAGGCACCAATCATTGGTGGACATCGCAGAAGAGGGAAGAAGGCTAGATACACCTAGCTTTATGAACATAGCTACTCGCCCATCTACCTCAAAACTGGAGCAAATTCGTCACACCACGACAGAACCAACACTAGACAACTATAAACCCAGTCCGATCAGTCCATACCAACACAGAACGCCTAACCATCCCGAGCCCAAAACATCAAAAGTCCCTAAGCAAAAGTGAATAAGGTAGGAATCTTTCGAGCACATTTCAAATCAACCACCAACAAAAAGCTTGAGAAAAAAACACCAGAAGAAATAGGACCTCAAGCGAAGAACCCATTAAATTTGAAACAGGTAATAGCGTTCTATATCAAAGAGGTAAATACTCAGAGGTCTACTACACAACACCAAAACCACCCAGAAAAGGTTCAACAAAGGCCAACCCCAGGAAAGCCACAATGCAATCTAGCATAATGAACCCGCAGCAAAACAATCAGGATCCTTAAATCCATCCAAAAATAAGAGCCATACGCCCAAAAAACAACATAATATCCGCAGATACCTCTAAAGGCGAAACTACACATGGCTAAAACAAAACAAACAATGACCAAAGACACCTGCCCCAACGCTAGACAACTTCGCCAATCAAACCATCGAAACAACAATCTAAAAAAATTCACAAAGATGAAGAAACTCAACCTGGACCCTCTCGTACATTAAAATCGAGGTTACAGCGAATTCAATTACTCAATAAATACCTAGTCACAAATGAATCTAACTACAGCATAGCCATTACAAAATTAACAACCACTACTCCACCAATATATTCCCAACTAAAGACACCAAAAGGCGTTTCAAAAGGTTTCATCTCTGCCCACTCTGATACGACGAAAAACTCTAAATAAAATTCAATGCAAACGAACATAATCTAACAACACGCTTCCTACAATGGAATATTGGCGGCTTCAGGGCTAACTATCGAAGTCTCCTGGAAGTAGCAAAAGTAAAGGGTGCTCCATTAAGACGGATCAAAGTTAGCACTAAATAAAACAGTGTTATTGGTTAAAATTTATTGATTTCACTATTGGATCATGTTATTTGAGTCATGTCAATTGTGTGAAAAATAATATCGCCTAAATGTCCGCCAAGGCTTTGGCGGCACACCTGCACTCGATAGGCAAAATATTTGTTGACGTCTCTGCATAGTAGTTGCTCCTCGATCTCACCAATATGCCTTATTATCTCATCCTTCAGCTGTTGAATTGTTGTTGGCTTGTTGGCATAGACCTTAGTTTTGAGATGACCCCAAAGGAAGAAATCTAAAGGCGTCAAGTCACACAATCGTGGTGGCCAATTGACTTCGCTGTTTCGAGAGATGATGTGACCTGGGAACTTCTCATTCAATAAAGCCATTGTTGCATTGGCTGTGTGGCATGTGGCGCCGTCCTCTTGAAACCACAAATCTTCGACATCCATAAAATTCAATTCAGGCCATAAAAGGTTGGTTATCATGGCACGGTATCGCTCGCCTGTCACCGTAACAGAATTCCCAGCATCATTTTCGAAGAAATACGGCCCAATGATTCCGCTAGCAAAAAATTCACACCAAACAGTGACCTTTTGTGGATGCAGTGGCTTTTCAACAATCTTCCTGGGATTTCATCAGCCCAAATGCGACAATTCTGCTTATTAACGAATCCACCAAGATGAAAATGGGCTTCATCACTAAAGATGATTTTTTACGAAAAATCATCATCGGCTTGTCTTTGCTCGTGCACCCAATTGACGAATGTACGGCGCTTCAAATCGTCAGCAGTCTTCAGTTCTTTTGTCAATTGAATTTTGTAAGCGTGTAGAGACAAATCTTTGGTCAAAATTTGATGTGACGTTGTTGTGGAGAGGTTCAATTCCTGTGCGCGATGACGAATAGAGGTGTCTGGATCTTCGGCCACATTCTCACGCACAGCAGCAATGTTTTCAGCTGAACGGCATAAACGAGCACGCAATGGCGTTTTCATATCTGCCAACGACCCCGTTTGTTTGAATTTACGAACATAGTTATCAAACCGAACGTTAAGTTAACTTGTTCAAGTTCAACTTACTCTCGCCAGAGAGACTCCTCATATCCTGGTGCATCCTAAAGCCCAGGGATATTCCTCGCCCTTGAGGAATTACGAAAAGAAGAGGAAAAAGGCTCCCCCTCGAGCCCGTTACGCGGTGGCCACAGCAAACTCATAAGTTAACTTGGTTGAGGAACCAAGTTCAACTTATTCTCGTCAGAGAACCCCCCCCCCCCCACCCTGCTATCCTGGGTTATCCCAAAACACCTAGATATGCCTCGCACTTGAGGAAGACTGGAACTAAGAAGAAGCTCATTCTCGAGCTAGTTCCTGGTTACCAAACCAACCTTTAAGTTAACTTGTTCAAGTTCAAATTATTCTCGTCAGAGAAACCCCCCTCCTCTATCCTTGCCCTTGAAGAAGACCCCCCAGAGTACAATCCTCGCCCATGAGGAATTACGTAACGAAGGAGAAAAAGCTCCCCCTCGAGCCCGTTGCCCGGTGGTCACAGCAAACTCATAAGTTAACTTGGTTGAGGAACCAAGTTCAACTTATTCTCGTCAGAGAATCTTCCCCCCCCCCCGGCTGGTGTATCCCAAAACACCGAGATATGCCTCGCCCTTGAGGAAGATTGAAACAAAGAAGAAGCTCAGCATCGAGCTAGTTCCTGGTTGCTAAACCGACCTTTAAGTTAACTTCTTCAAGTTCAACTTATTCTCGTCAGAAGAAGACCGCCAAAGTACAGTCCTCGCCCATGAGGAATTACGTAACGAAGGAGAAAAAGCTCACCCTCGAGACCGTTACCCGGTGGTCACACCGAACTCTGAGTTAACTTAGTTTAAGAACCAAGTTCAACTTACTCTCGCTAGAGAGACCCCGCCTACCCTGGTCCCTTCTAAAGCACAGTGATTGTTCTCGCCCTTGCCCCCCCCCATCTATTGAATACCGTGTGGACCCCCATCTGCTGCACTCACCAAAGTACCTTGTGATCTCGATCTCCTCCAACAATCTGGTCGAAGCACGCGTCAAAGGACCTACCAGATTCCTGTTGTGTCTGGGGCTCATTGAGTTTAAGATCAAACTCAAACCCGCCGCCAGAGCAACCAAGGTATTTAAACTCCAGTAGAGACAATTAGCCTATTTCTTGTATATTGAAGTGAGTAGCGAATTAGCCAATATTAGAGGGTCAAGTTAATTTAAGTCATTTTTGTGTATTTCAAAATTCGTAGTATTTCTGTGGTTCATGTTTTGTTTTTGTGTAGTAAATTGTTAAATTTTAAAATATAAGTTTATTTTGGGAATTCCTGTGCGTTTCTTTATACCCTTACGTGTTTGAAGCGGCTCTTCCTTAAAACAACAAAATGAGCACTCTTAGAACAAAGCCTACTTCATCAACGAAGTAAATCACGACCACAAGGTATACCACGACAAAAGTGGTGTCAGGTGTGGAGTGATCAAAAGGGGCATTTTACGACATGTATATATATTAAAGTTTATTTTTGCACCGCCTCCTTCTCCATCTGCTCCTTCTGCCGCTGGACATCAGGTGAACTTCTTGTTCGAAAAGAGCTTCCCAGGAAGCTTGAAGTTTGAGACCAGATCAGTAAACGGCTGCCGGGTCTCCACCCTTGTTCGGGATACAGGGTGTGCTTGTATTGCGGTGTCGGACGAGCTGCTCCCCCTGATCGCTGCGAACGATGATAAATTTGCGGTAGTACATGACTACTTTGGGCGTGCGAATCGATTCCCCATCGTGAATTGCTTTATTGAATGCCCGTACTATACCGGCTGGGCTGAAGGGGTAGCGGCCCCAATGAACCTCTGCGCTGTTCTGGTCGGACAGTTCCCACAGGTTACTTATAGTACGATCGACTACCTTGGCTTTCACATTGGGAACATCCGTTTGACTCCCCAGGAGGACAAAATCTGTGCCATGTGGAAATGCCCCGTCCTTCCAATAAGAAGCAGCTGAGATCTTTCATGGGATCTGCTTCTTTCTACTGCCGCTTCATCTCACATTTCACTTCTCTCTCGGCCCCTTTGTGTGACATGCTAAAAATGAAGTCCTTGGAACGCCTTGTCTGGTCCCTATTAGCTCTCTCTCACTTCGAACATCTGAAAGGAAAATTAGCTTCCGCCCCTATCCTTCGGCTCCCGAACCTGAAGAATACTTTTGGTATCAGAACCGATGCCAGCAATGAAGGGTTAGGTTGCGTTTTACTACAGTATAGCGATGATGGCGATAGCTACCCCGTCGCCTACGCTAGCCGTATGCCTCTCCCACGCAAAAAAATTATGCCGTCATTGAAAAGGAAGCTTTTGGCCATTATATAGGCCATAAAGAAGTTTAGAATGTATTCATTAGGTAAAGAGTTCCTTGTAGAGACGGATCACAAGCCCCTCGCATATTTGCGAAATGTAAAAAGTAACAATGGGCGCCTTATGCGCTGGGGGTTTATTCCTCCACGAGTAGCAACTTACAATCAATTATATAAAAGGATCTGAGAATTGTATTGCGGATAGCTTGAGTAGGAACCCTTTAGAGCCTAACCAAACTAATCTAGGATAAATTTTATGCTTGTAACTGTTATGGTTAAGTTTGTTCCTCTTGTTTAAACTGTATATATTCAGACATTAGGAACGATCCTGTAAACCTTTTTATCGTTCGGATCAATTATTTCCCTGTATTTTATATTTCTCCTTTTGTATTTTTTTGTATTGTGCTTTTTTTTAATCTTTTGTATGTTATTTTTTGTGTGTAGCTCTAGTCGTTATTGTCCTTAGGTGATCGCCCCCGTTGGAACTAATGTTAGTTCTTGTAGCCCTTGTGTTCTTGTCGAGTTCATTTATTCCTTGTGTTCCTGGATACTCTTCGGACGTAAATATGTCCGAGTCACCAGAGCGTGACCTGTTCAAGGTCAGGTAACGCCCAATTGTTCCTCCCCCCCATTGAGGTCAGGAAAATTTTAGATTTTTAATACCCATCCAGCGGTAGTCAGATATCACTTTTTTTAAAGTAACATCTTGGGAATGGAGGAGTTGTCGAGAATAGAGGCTCCTTGCCGCCATGTGGTCCGTTGAAACCACGAGGTCAGTCCGCGTGAGCGAGGACCTTGAGAACAGTCAGAATATCAAACTGCTTTCTGCGATAAGCGAGGGATTGGAATCTCAAACGCGCGCTTCTGTCGTTTCCCAGGGTGTTATCAAGAAATCCCCGTGGGAGTACTTTCCCATCCTCTCACCTATCAGCTTCGTGAAAGTTGTCGTCTATGCAAAGGGACTTGCTAACTACTCTTTAGAAGATATCACAGAAGAGCTGACGAGTCATGGAACGGTCAAAGTCTAAAGTGTGACGAGGAAAGAGTGGGGTAGGAATCGAGACACACCCAAACAATCTTCGTATTCTTAGATCGTAACAAGCTCCATGAGCTTGTGTGAGCGGGATGATATTTCTACTTCCATTTGGCATTCGTGACATTGCATAAGTGTTACATTTGGCACCGTTTCGACCATGCAAGTAGAACGTACATACGTGCTAAGTCAAGTCAACCCGAAATATGTGAAAACTGTGCAGAGGACTTAGTTGATAAATCGATGTACCACCAAGTGTGTGGATTGAGGTGAACTACACTCTTGTCCGCGCTATCCTAGCGTTTACATCGGTTACCAACGGCTCTCGTTTCATCTGTGGCCTATATCGATGGTTTATAAGGTGCCAAAGAGACGCCACTCATACGCTAAGTCTTTTGGGTTTCGGGCAAAGCAACTCCTTCGAGAGCTCGATCTAGCTCTTTTCCCGGTGTCGTTGCTGGTTCTGCTAAGACGCCACTCTTGTGGCTCCCACCTTTGAGCATTGACGCTACGCCTCTGCTCCCAAAACTTCTACAGTACCAGGAGTACTGCGTTCGAATTTGTCAGAGCACACGTCGTGTCACGATGGAGCCGTGCCACTGCACACGGATGGCTCCAAATCCGAACAGGGGATCGGGTTTTACGCCTTTTCCATCTTGATGGAAGCCGGTTGGTCTTTTACAGGCCCTGCGTCTGTCTTCAGAGCCAAGCTCGTTGTAATACACTGCTTGATACGGGAAACTCGGCGTCGTGCACAATTTGCAGATTTTTAGCTACTCAGAGCGTATTGAGTGCCATCGAAGCATTGTAAACTCGGCACCTTCTTGTCCGCAGTATATGTGACCCCACGGTGCCTTAAGGAGGGAAGATGTCAAGATTGTCTTCTGATGGATTCTTTGACATGTAGGTATTGCGGGAAATGAATGCGTTGATGCGGGCGCCAAACAGTCTGCAATGATTGGGCGACCAGACCAACACTTCGCTTTCTTATACTCTGACTACATGGCAAAAATCAGTTCAGCTCTTCGGGCTGCATGGCCAAGAATATAGGGAGGGGGGCGCCAACGTAAATCTAAAGTTACGTGTCATGCTCCACAACATTTATTTTGTTGAAAAATCCTCCAATGTGTCAATGACTTCAGGTCGTTTTGTCGCCTCCAAATCGGACACACTCGCAGGACGCAGTACCAACTAATAGATCGCTCCCTTGAACCTTACTAGCACAATTGTTTAGTCATATATATTGTTCAGCATATTGTTCTACAATGTTCCAGTCATGGGGTTCTTCTCGTGTTATTTATTCCGGTACCGAGACGAGCAAGCTCGTTCCCTCTTGTCATATGTACTCACATGACATAGTTAAGTTTTAGCAGGAGGCGGACCTCTCCCCTTGTATATAGTTTAATGGAGGTTTTGCGTACATGCTCGGGCCCCGTTTTGCTTCTTCTTTTTGGAGGGGTAATAACATCGTAACTATTCGGCGGTTCTAAAGAAATTTGAATCCCTTATGTTGTTTTACATTTTCTTTCGAATAATATAATTGCCAAAGTCCTCCCAAGTTTAGCCATGAAATTATATTCTTTTGGAAATAACATCATAACTATTCGGCCGATTCCAACGAAGTCTGAAACGCTTATGTTGTTTTACATTCTCTTTTGAATGGTATAATTATTAAGGTCCTCCCAAGGTTATTCCTGGAATTATTGAAAGTTTTGAAGGCCTTAAGGTCATAAATCAGAATAAGTGAGATCATGCGAGTTTGGTTAGCAAACCTTGTTTGTGAACCACTGATCTTCCCAATTGGCCTCCGCTTGGAAGATGGTCCAGGTTATATTTTCGGTTCAATAGATTCATTACGTTCCACGCTGCTGGTGTCAAAGCCTTAACCAGACTCATAAGTAGAGTCCTCCACTTAATCAGTACCCAGATGCTCGTCTCTAACGACTAGATTCAATAGAAAGATCGTGTCCTCCTCCATACCCCTCCTCCCACAGAAGAAACCTACTGAAAAGAGAGAAAAATAAATAAGATAATCTATTTGGATATTCATTTAAGCTACATATGCATCATGTTGTAAATGCACAAGTTCATGTAACCTATATTATAATAAGTATCTTACACCACCCGTTTATTTTCAATCATGGACGAAATTCCTGAAAAGATAATCAAAATCACAAGAATAAGATTGCCAATCGATTTCAAGCCTTAGGGTACGAGGTGCCAGTGGTTGTTGGTGTTAATGGACACTAAGCCCAAATTTGTGGGAAAATAAAGTGGAAGTCATGAAGGAGCAATTAAGAGTCACATCTTACACTTTTATCACTCAAAAGTGCGCGTCATAGATGGGGCAAAGTGATCATATCTGGTTGAGATCGTAAAAGCAAATGCCAGCAAGCGGACACATATGATCATTTATATTTTCACAAGGGGGGGTGAGCGGGAGGGGTAGCTTCTTTCTATCTCATTGAACTTTAACTTATATTATCACTTTTTACAATTATTTATGTTCACATATTATGAATATCGTATTTTATCGACATTGGTTGAGACGCGGTGTAGAAATTTAGGATAAGTGTCAAAGGAGAAAAACCATCTTTTGGACATCTGAAGAAATGCTGAAATCTCAGCCTCTTTGAGCCACGGGTTGGTAACTTTGGACTGCATAGGGGCCAGGGGCCATGTTTTTAATAAGATGCCTGGGCCATATCTATCGCCAGAGCTAATAAATAGAGCTAATAATCCATACTAAAATATAGTGTTGTGGTCTTATCCATAATACTATATTTTAATAGGAAAATTTCGGGATATTTTCTAAGAATTTTTTAAAAGTTTGAGAATGACCATGTTTGTTTCTTTAATTATTTATTTTATTTAGGAAAGGAAACTTTTTAAAAAATATTATGATTATGGAATGTTTGGGAATTTTTTTAAAGAAAAGGGATGAGGAATGATGAAGTTCAGACAAAAGTTACCCATTGGCTGTTTTTTGTTTTTTTTGTATATTCTAAGGTTTTATCGAAGTTCTTTCTAACGTAGATTTTCCATTTTAATCTTTAGCTCGAAGAAATTGGCTACTGGCCCATAAAACCCAGTAAACCAAAAGTAAATTATTAGAACACATTTAGATCGGAAAAAAACAGTCATGCGATGTTTTACTGTACATATTTAAAAGGCCTAGAAAATAAGAATGGACATGAAAAAAATAGACCAAGAGTAAATTATTAGGAGACCAGGCAATGGCTTCGCCACTCTCTCCCAGCTTGCGCTTCGCTACTAAGATTAAAATTTAAAATCTAAAAAAAAGCAGCCATGGTTAAATTTTTATCAATTTTCTGAACTTCGCCAATTATAATAATTTGAAAAAGGAACTCTAAACTAAATTTCCCCCCTTTCAAAATATCACGTTGCTAAAATATAGTTATAGAAGATATATAAAAATAAATTTTCTGAACTTCACCTTTTGTAATTCTTTGGGTTTTAAACAATTCACAAAATTTCGATACTTATATTTATTTATGAACTTCACCATTTTGTTTTTTGATATTATAAAAGAATTATTAGAAATAACTTTGATAAAAAAAACGTCATTTGTCCACTAGGGAAAAAAAACATTTATTAATTTTTCACCCATCTTAAAAAATCTCGTTATACAATTATAAAGTTAGTGATGATGATGATGATGATATGTCGTGAAGCATTTTAAAAATCTTTAGATCAAAAGCCCATTTCCAGAGCCTGATAGACCGTAGGCCACATCCAGGTCTGCCTGTGAAACTCAAGCTCCTCCTGTAAGGAGGAGGTACCGCACGTTCGTCTTGTATTTATTATATATTTAAGCTATATTATATCTACCGAACATAACATTTAGTTGGAGATACTGGTATTGAACCAACTCTCATATCTGTGTCTGTCTGTTTATCAGTTATAGGAATTAGTGCGATATTTGCTGTTGTTTATCGCTCGACAGTCGGTTTCCTAATATATTTTTTATGTATTTCGCTTTAAGAAAGAGTTATTTACACATGTACATAATTACCTTCGAACATTCACGTCATTTTTTTCGCGTGATCTACCAAGTTGGTATACATATCGGTTTTAAGAAGATATTTATCGGTGAACTCTAATAGAGTTACGTCATTGCTTTTAATTGGGATCTGAACACATCGCTTCAATGCATCTCAATAAGTTCCATTTGAACGTTTTCTGGTGTAATGTTGATGTCTACATCAACTTGAGTGGAAAAATCATAATATCATCTGAGCGTGAGTGCATGTCATTGCAACAAGACGAAACAAAACTCAGTTTTATGAAGTCACGTATCACAATCACAAATGCGCTGGTACTGTCGGTTGGGTCTCGTGGAGTTTAGGGAAATTAGCGATGTTTGATTTCTTAAGTTGGCATTCCCACGTTCGTATTTTTATTTTGAAGGCGACAACCTGCTCACACATCTCATATATGAGCTGATTTCTTCCATGAAGTTGTTATGGTTGATCAAATTTGCTTATAAATCTGCCAAAGATGCCTGATTGGAAACCAGTTAGGATCACGAAATTCTGAGGCATTGCCATTTTTGCTTGCAAAGAATATTGCTATTTCTTACCGCAGAAGTCCTCAAGAAACAAAAGCGTCTGCGGGACAGTTGCTATAATATTTCTTGTAGCGACTGCGGGCCGGATGATTTCGGTTAAAGTCCGAATCCGGTCAGCGGGTCTTAGTTTACCAACCCTAATTCTGAGGCAATGAAATCGCGTTTTATATTACGTCACTACTGGTGTGATTGCCGGATCATCGCTGATTGGTCACAGGTGACTTTTAAGTTCTTTCAACTCTTTGTATCGGCGTGTGTGGGGGGGAGGAGGGCGTAATTTTCCATGAGCGTATAAGTGATCAGATCGTATCACAGGCCCGATATCGTTGGCATAGGGATCCAACGAGAGAGGGAAGGCTGAAAGGGAAACTGAAGAACGTTTGGCAAGAGAACTCTTATGAGAAGGGGAAGTTTTATGTTTATAAAAAGCCATTGCAAACAGAAGTGACTTCACATTCTCCCTCGTGACTCCCCACCACGGAGGCCTACATTTTTTTTTTAGGAGCCCATCTGGCCACTGCCTACTAGGGCAAATGTCGCCGTACTCACACCATCGCCTACCAGTAAGCCTGATTAAAAAAACAACTAATAATATGGAAATAAATAACGATAAAAATATAAAGGCTAAGAAAAAAGAGAAAAAGGCAGCAAGAAGGAAGTGTGCTCCGACGTCGGGGTTAGGCCCGCCTCCCCCGGCGCAGGAACATGCGACATGCAACAAATGGTCAAATAAAGTGGAGGAGGTCAGCCTCCTCCAAAAAGTCGTATAGTCCATAAGTCTGTGTGCACGAATCAGTCCCGAGTACAAGGGACAAGAGGTAGTGACCCCGCTCGTCCTCGCAGACTCTTTGTCACCCTCATCGGCGTGCTCATTCCCAGCAATTTCTTCATGTCCAGGTGACAAGCAGAAGACAATCTTGACATCCGGTCGGTTCGCCAAAACCGTGGCGTCACGGATATCACGCACTAGGGGAGGTGGAGATTTCAATGCCCTTAGAGCAGTCAGGGCGCTTTGTGAGTCGTTATAAATCAAATTTCGGTATCTAAACCAGGCACGTCGCGTTATCTAACGTACTGAGCGGTGTATTGCAACCAGCTCGACCGTGAAGACAGGCGCTGCGCCTGGAGGAGCCCCGCTGACTTTAAACAAATGGGGTACGGCGTGGAAACCACCCCCTCTTGGAACTTGGAGCCACCTGTATACATTGGCATGGCTCCAGCATGACATGGAGTGTGCTCCAAAAAGGCAGAACGCAATACTCCCGGTGCTGTAGAAGCTTTGGGAGCAGAGGCGTGGCGAAAAATAGTCAAAGATGCTACCCTCCATGGTGGCATCCTGGGCAGAATCAGAGGCGCCATCAGCCCGAGAGCTATACCAAGCTCTCGAACGATTTTCCTAGCCCTAAACCCAAAGGACTTAGGGTATGACTGGCTTCTTTCGGTGGCATAGGCACCGTCTAGATCAGCTGTAGATGCAATGAGAGCTGTTGGCGGCTGAAAGAGGCGCTGGGCTCTCACGTACATCCAAATAATGCACTGTGCACGGTGCAGAGTGAGAGGCATCTCCCCAGCATCGACAAGCAGGCTCTCAATGGGGGCGTGCGGAAGGCACTAGCCTCCAGGCGAAGGCCGGTGTGGACAAGGAAAACTGAAACCTGTGCGATTCGGGATAGCGAAAGACGTGGTTTTAATGCTTGTTCGAGTCGACGCTCTAAAGTTGAAATCTAGGCCGCGCCAAAAGAGATCGAAAGGTCGTCCACATAGAGCGTAGCGAGGACATCTTCCGGCAGCACCGAGCTAATGCCATTGATACTAAGGCCAAAGAGTGTGACACTGAGGACATTTCTGTGGGCGAAACCCTCTCCCTACGTCATTGAGACGGAGAGGGTTCCCCCATCTGTACGCGGAATCGAAGAACTCGCAAAAACTCAGATATAAGGATTGGGAGGCTTCCCCTGGCCCCAATCGTGTGGAGCGCCTCCATGATACCATATCGCCATGCGGTATCATAGACCTTCTCTAAATTGATAAATACCGTGGTGTAGTGCTGTCTATGAGGGAAGGCCTCGCAGACGGCATTTTCCAGTCGGTGCCTAACATCCGATGTGGACTGAAGCTTGCGGAGGCTGTACTGTGTAGAAGACAGGTGGCCTCCGCTATCCAGCAAAAGGCTACTCTAACATTTACCAATTTGTCCATCAACCTGCACAGGCAGGAGGTTAGAGAGATTGGGGGAAAACCAGCTAGGGTAGAGTGATCTCTAGGCGGTTTGCAAAAAGCGAGCACAGTAGCGATTCACCAGGAGTCTGGGAGGACACGCTCTACCCAGATCCGTTTGAACAAATCTAACAGAAAGGCCATGCCTTGCTCACCTGGGTGTCGAAGCATGGCGTACGGGACATTCCTGAACGGGGGCGGTGTCCGCGCACGAAGCTAGAGGAATGCAACTTACTAAATGTAAACCTGTCGTTGAAGGGTTCTCCGCCTCTGAAAGTTAGTTTAGTTTAAGGGGAAAACAGGGTGGCAGCCACCCCATCCTAATAGATTCTTAATGGCAGCACTGTTAAAACGGGGTCGCCCGAAAAAGTTAGAAGAGGAGTGGGAAACACTCAATAAAAATGGGAAAAGCAAATGATTAGAAGGAAACAGTACAACACACAGAGACGCACACTTAAATTAAGGGCATACATCACACATTCTAAAAACAAGGGCGGCTGGGGCAATAAACAACTGACATGCGCCAGCCGCAGGGGAGGGCACAGGATAAAATATAAAACAATAAACATAAACACAAAAATGGAAAGAATTTATAAAAGGGATAAAACGCCACTTCGTGATCAAAATGTAAGGAGGGAGGACAACCGAAGGGAGTCCTCTGATAAAATAAAGCGAAGTCGAGCAGGAAAGGCAACGCCAGAAACGGTATGGAAGCAAGGCGGGGACAAACTACTAAAATGTGAGCCACAGACAGCTCGCCGCTGCAAAAGGGACAACCAGGGGCAACTTCTGCCTCCACCCGAAACTAAATAGCCATGAGTGAGTCGCAGATGCCCAATTCGGAACTGGGAAAGAGCAAAATACCATGACCGGAATCGCTGAGAGCTAGAGGACCAGGTACAGACAAAGCATTTAATAAGGGACAGCTTAGAGGGGGGGAACGAATTCCACTCTCTCTGCCACAAACAAAAGAAGACATACGCCCTTATTACGGGGTAAGAATCTCTAAAGGGCAAAGGGGCTGCATCCAGTACCTCGAGGGCGGCCGAGCGGGCCAGCCGATCGGCCGCCTCGTTGCCCGGGACCTTAACATGAGCCGGAGTCCAACAGAACACCACCCTGCAACGGGAGGCATTTCTAACCAGCCAGGAGCGAATCCGTAAAACAAAAGGGTGGGTGGACGTAAAAGAACGAACCCCCTCCAAAGCAGGCCAAGAATCGCTAAAAACAATAAAATCTGAAGAATTGATGGATAAATCAAGATAAAAGCCAAAAGAATGGCCGTCAACTCTGCAGTAAAAACGGAAGCTACAGGAGAGAGGGCGGACCGAAGGAACTCAGTAGAGGACACCGCGGCCACCGCAGCACTGAAGTCCGACTTCGAGCCGCCAGTATAGATGGAACGCTGGTGAGCGTGAGAACACACATGTTCAAGAAAAAGGCACTTTAATAGACAAGAGTCAGTAGACCCTTTCTCTAAATGCCAAAAAGCAGTACAGACTTCAGGAGGGCGAACGCTCCAACACAGAGCCGGCAGAAATGGGGGGCCAACACCCCGGGAACACCCAAGGAGGCGAGTGGTCCCCAACCCAGTGCCCCAGAGGCTGAGGTAGAGATGGCCGCCGATCAAAAGATGCCAAAGAGGACGGGAAAAAAGGCACTCATGGACTGGGGATGAAAGATATTGCTGAACACGAAACAGGGGTCGTAGGCACACCAACAGACGGTGATATTACAAAGGAAGCACGCCACCCTCAACAAAGAGGCTAGGGATAGGCGAGGATCGAAAGGCTCCTCTGCTAAGATGGGCCCCAAGCGAACGAACAGTCAAGTATCTTCAAGGCTGAAGGAGACGCTGAAGAGTACACCTGGCAACGTAGTTCAGCTAGGATTAGACCAGTGCCGAATAAAGCGACCACAAGGTGCACCTATCACCAACCCAAGGTGTTGGATAAAACTCTAAGCAAATCCATAGCCTTCGAACAGGACGTACTCAAGCGACGCAAATGGGGCGCCCAAGTGACCTTGCTATCAAGCGTTAAACTCAAGAACTTAAAAACAGGGACATACTTAATCGCCGTGCCATCTAAGAAAGAGGAGGGGGACCAAGTATACCACGACCCCGATAAAAATGCATGGTCGTCGTTTTGGTGACCGAAAATAGGAAACCCTTGGAGACAGCACGACCGGCACGTCATCAATTGCCAGCTGTAATCGACGGACAGCAGAAGGCAAGCGGGGAAATGAACAAAACAACGCCAAGTCACCCACGAAGAGGGAAGCCAAAACGCCCTCCGGAAGAGTGGACACCAAACTATTAATGGCAATCGATCACCGGAAATCGAGGAAACAGTCGGGTGAACATAAAAACAATTCTACAGCACTAAAAGAATCCGTTTGAACATGGTAAGAAGTAAAATCGCCGGAATTTAAAAGACAAAGGGAATCAGAAAATAATAGGGACTTAATCACTCCGCTCCGGGGATTACGGGCAGTATCACTCTAAGATGGGTGGCGAGCATTAAAATCACCAAGTAATAAAAATGGGGTAGGTAACTGACTTGTGAGCTCTAAAATGTCAGACCGACTCAACTTAAAATCCGGGGGGATGTACACAGAACAAACAGTTAAAACCTTGGAAATAAAAACCCTCGCAGCAATAGCCTGCAAGGTAGTACGGAAGGGAAGTGGCGCAGAGGATAGCGAAAAGGAAATTAAAAGAGAAGCACCACCATGAGACACGCCTTCGGCCGGGGGGATGGAATTAAACACCCGGAAGTGCGGAAGTACCAGGAAGGGGCGAGTCCCACGCTTATTTTCTTGTAAACAGACCACAAAGGACCAAACGCTAGAAAGCAAGAGCTGAAGTTCCTCCCACTTGGGGAGAACCCCTTGACAATTCCATTGTAGGATGACAGACATTACTGTCGTCTGATACCAACGTCAGGATTCTAGTGACGGAAACCGTCGAAGGTTCCCGACTACTAGAAGGCCCAGAAGGGTTAATGGACAAATTGCGATGAGACGGAGACGCACCCGGTACGGACTTGGCAGCGTGAACGGCGGGAGGCGACAACGAGACCCAGACCGAACCCCCAACGTGGAGGGCTCATGGCCCGGAGGGAAAGGGAGATCGGGCAGAGATGGACGAGAACTAAGATGCGAAGAAGATGGAATAGAAGGCGGAACATCATCAAAGAGTGAGAAGGAAACAGGGTCAGATGGTAAGGAGGAAATTGGATCAGATCGAGATGAAGGAACAGGGTCAGAAGGTGAGGAGGGAACAAAGTCAGAAGGAGAAGAAGGAACAGGATTAGGAGGCAAAGGAGACGAAACTAGGGTAGGAGACATGGAAGACTGCACAGAGGTAAGGGGCAAGGAAGAAGGGACCGGGGAAAGAGACAAAGAAGACGGAACCGGGTGAACTTCCGCCCGGACAATGACATCAGTGATGCCAGCGAAGACCGGGGAGGAGAAGACATCAAAACGGAGGACGCCCCAACAACCGACTCGGGTTCCAAACCAGCCTCATCAGAGGCAGCGCGCTTGGACTCCGAACGGGGTGAGGAGGAACCCTTCCGTTTGCTCTGATGCAAAGGAACTGAAGGAATAGCGGGACAGACGCCTGGAGGAATTGTCGGATATCCTCCAGCGTCTCAGCTCGGTCGGTCGGTTGCTGGACAAGAATTCAAAAGCGGAGGCCTACAAGGGCCCGGCACTACTGCAACTCTCAATTCTGTTGCGTCTAGTATGTCCTATTGGAGAATGGATACGGATCCACCGCACTATTTTTATATGCCGCAGAGGTTTCCAAATTTGCTCTACGCGTGGAGAAAAAGTGGCTAATGATGGGCTTCACCTTGGGCATCGGTAAACGAAGGCAATGAAGACTCCCAACCTTCATGAAAGAATTTATAATCAGTCCGAAATAAACAAGCAGAGGTCAAGTAACAGTCAGAGCAACGTGATAGGAGAAAGAAGAGGGGGAAATGAAGGGCAGTATAAGAAAGTAATAGGGGGTATGGTGGAAAGAGGGGTGTATTCAAAGTCTGGTTCGCAGCATCAGGGGAGGCCTAAGTGCTCCAGGGCCGACCCCCCCTCCTCGCCACGAGAAGGCCAGATCCTCTCTCGAACCAACCTCTAAAGAAGCAGGTTCCAGAGAGGGAGGCGGTCTCGAGGAAGGTACATAGAACAAACTATTAGGTTTAGATAAGAAGACTAGCACAGCTACTGCCTGTAGAGCTATGTGGAGAGGTGGAGGAAGCTGGTTGGAATAGCGTGATGTCCCTACTAAGATTGGCACTCCCATACTGTGTTGTAGTCGTAGAAGATGAGTAGATAGAGAGTTGAAAACACAGAAGTTTAGGATAAAGGGAAATGGGCGATTACTAAGGAGAGGGGGGTGAGATAGTCTGGTAATTGAATAGTCCTTGTTCAGAACTAGGTCGTTTACTATTGTATATATTTTTTTTTTTTACTCTTCCCATCGCCTGAAGAGAGCGGACCTCACGGCCTTGAGGAGCCGTTAATTCGGTTGAGAAAATACGAGGAGTTAATTCTTGAGTTGTAAAAAAATTCGTGGCTTTCTTCAGTTGGGGATTAAAGGAGAAACTCAAACAGAAATATTTTATGAGGAGGAAAAAAGGATCATTAGCAATGATCTTGGCATTTATTCTATAAAAAAGTGCGATTGGTAAAACTATCACAGCACAAAACGGGTAATCGCAAATGTAAAACTTTTTTTTTTTTAAATCTTCAGAAATATCAATAATTCCTATCATTTGTAGCGACCGGCATGTACGTCCAAAATAGACACACGAGAGAGTCGCTACACACAAAGTACACAGAGAGAGAAAAGTGAAGTTAGCGCCGTTTGCGAGAATGTCACACGGTAGTAAACGGAGCACAGTTATCTCTGTTAGAATTGGTCGAGGCAATCTTAAGCCTACATTATAATCAAGGCAGAATCCAGAATAAACCGGTTAGCTATCACTATTAAACAAATAAAAACCAGGTCAGGAAGCTGTCTCCATAGCAACATGCCACCGCCCACAGAGAATTTTACCCAATAGTCGGAGTGCCTTCCTTATCAATATGTTCGGCAGTAGCCAATCAAATGTCGAGTTATGTTAATACCGACCAATCAACAGGCCAGTACATAAGAGGGAGGTGTGGCTTAGTTGGAGGAGGAACTTGTAGGGCGTAGTTTAAATTGAATATATGACTGTGTGAAGCCAGAACAAAGGATGAGAATGAGATTAGTTTTATATAGCAATATATCGCGTTATATAGTTTCAATCCGATCTCTTGGATTCGCGTAATTCATCTTTGTATATAGTCGTGTACATAACGCAGACATTAAGGTGTAACTCTTAAAGGCTTTATTCGTCCGGCCTCCTTTAGACTTTGCCAGCATTTGTCATAACTTAGAACTTAAAACTTAATTAAAGAACCTTTGTAAAGTGCAAAAAGACATAGTTCAATAATAATTATATTTTTGCTTTGATGACTTAAATATCCCGAAGTTCCTCAATCTTCTTGCTTCAAGGCCTTATTAATCGGGAAAACAGCCGTTGCACATTCTCTTCGTTAATCGCAATTCCTCGCAACTACATAACTCCCAAAATACCGGTGTTCTATCCCCATACTCAGGGCCATTTGACCCCATCGCTAGAATAAGACCGCCCCTCGGCTTAGGGCACCCCATAGCAATCAACAAAATAACTCTCGTGGGGAAATAAGGGCGACGCAAACCAACCTGGGTATCTGTATCAACCGGAGTCCTTGCCAACATATTACGCGATAACTCGGTAATCTATCACCATTACTGGCAACCAGCGTCCCCCGTCCAAGGCTCTTGGGTTGTCCTCACGATTACCTTCAAGGTTCCCCATAATTAAGGACGACCTTCAAGAGCTCCCTCATACATTTATCAGCTGTTCTCCATTCGATCTTTAATTGCTAGATTAGGTTACTACCTAACCTAATTATACTTTCAAACAATTTAGTCATTCATATGGCTGGTTGATATTGTCGTTTTACAATTTTTTAGTTAGTTTTGTAGAATTTTCTAATTAATGAAAATTTTGGATTCTCTTTTTTGAAAACGCGATGGCTTCAGTTGAGAAAATATGAAAAATCAATTCTTCGGTTGGCGATATTTGCTTTTGAGGACTGCATTCTTCACTTGATAGAAGTTTTTTTCATAAACTATTCTATAAACGGATGTCCCCAGATATGGTGAGACTCTTACCTCAGTAATCCCCAAGGGGACTCCTCTCGGGGTAACTGGGTCCCCCACCGATTTCTATCGCCATTACAAAGAACATCAGTGAGAGCACCACTGCCTTGGCGGCCTGATCAGCAGCATTCCCAGCCAGAGCAGAAGACAACCACAATCTCTCCCAATGACGAGTGTGTAGGTAAAGGGAAAGAAATGCAGAGATAAAACGAGAAAAAAGGGGAGTAGGGGCTATAAAAACTTAATCCTCGACCTCCTGGTCGAGAACCTAGAAGCCCAACCGCAGCCAGCCTAAGGGGAATCCACATGGATATAACGTGGGGACTGCCCATTACGATGGTTCTTTCACAGGTTACATGAAACGAATCCCCGAGTTATCCTCTAATCACAATCCTGTGTGTCCCTAAAGTCTGGACACAGGCAAAATGCATTTTTTCAATAAAAAAGAACTACATTTTATTTAAATATTAAACATCTCCATTGTTTCCCCCATGCAAAGTTCGATGCGCTTTGCGAGATTCAACCGGATTCATTAACTCCAAAGCACATTCATTTATGATGCGCTGTTCTTTCAGGTGTCTCGTACCTTTAATTGATATTGAATGCCTACTCTCTTACCCTACATACCCCACCAAAAAGAAGTAAAGATGGGTAAGGTCTGGTGAAAGAGACCATTGTGATATTTCTTATATGTCCAGATTTTAGGGGCAACCCTGTAGAAACCCCTCACAAATAGATGAATTTTGCTTAGTTTGGGTTCGGCATCTAAAGCCACTGATGAGGGAAAGGAAATACACGTGTAACAAATATTTATTGGGGTGACAAATTACTAGATCTTTCACCCTAAGAAACAAACTAAATATCATATATATATATTCATATATGAAATAAAATATACGAATGTATACGTTTTGAGAGTACAAAATACGAGTGACTATACTCTTGAGATACCAATATTTATTTACACATTTACAAACATCCTGATTTCCCATCCCAGATGCACATATCCGACATTTAATCCAAGCTGTTGACTTTCACATCATTTTACCGTATTTTTCGGGCAGTCCCGGGCGCTTCCTTTTGTCAATATGACGGCCGAAGAACACCCAGTATGCCGCTTCGGGAATAAAGAAGAGAGGCTGAAGAATGATGAGGACTACCAAGGTGAATCTCCTACTACTCGTTAGGAGCGGCTGAGAGCAACGGGAGAGGTGGGGGAAGGGGGGGGGGGTAAAAGCGCGGTACACCAGTCAACGTGATAAAACGCTTAGAGGGAAGGTAGGAAGATGAGATGAGATAATACGGTTACTCTTCTGAGAGCAAAATGTCCAAGATGTTTCTTCAAATCCGATCCAACGAAGGATTAAGGACATTTAAAAACTTTGAAGGGAAAATTGGACGACCTTTTGATTGAACATGAAATTTCAAATTATGGCTTCGGATCGCGTTTTTTGTTTGTGTTTTTTATCCAAATATTTTACAATAGTGCAAACGCTGAGAGTCGACCATAATGAAGACTTTGGGGGAAAAATAAGTAAATATAATTTCAGGAAATTAACGCTGTGGCCTTTTGTTTAATGTGCAAAACTAACAAATATATAGGCGTTTTTAATACTCGCACGACGAACACACATTCCTTATGATTAAAATGTAAAAATATGGAAGTTTGGGCGTGATTCCTATCCAAAAATTTCTAGTTTTAAGAAGCGCTGCTGTGCATCATTAACCCAGAAAAGGAAATACTTATAACGCTATATAACGTAATGGCACCAATTCGCTACAGAACAACCGAACTATCGACAATTGTTTGGGCCGAAGGTGCGTTTTATCCATTGCCAGACAATGATATATGTTCCATTCACTCTAAAGTCCTTATGACAAGGAAATTTTGACGCGATTATAAAACCAACGAGTACAAATCTCAAAATAACTATCCAAAATCTATTAACAGAATGAATTCCAATACAAACGGTGATTATCGGCGTCCTAAATTATTATGCTTCACATCAATCTGATGGAAAAAAAGGAGTTTTGATCATTGAATTATTGTTAAGTGATTTCACCGTTATCTTTCACCCAGCGTGATAGAAGACGAATAGAAAGAAGGCAGAAGATGAATAGAAAAAAAGGCAGAAGAGGAACAGAGAGAAGGCAGAAGATGAACAGAAAGAAGGACGAAGAAGAACAGAAAAAAACAGAAGAACGGAACGAAGGCAGAACAGAAAGAAATGGGAAAGAATAAGGTAGCTGGGATGAAAAGGAATACATCCTTGAAGTGTATAAATGGACCCCATTAATCTAATCGACGAAGTGGATATAAAGTCTCCGATACGAATTAAAGCTTAAATATGGCCTCCAACCCAGTAATAACATTATTGGGACAATCAAGAGGGCAAAGGACCGATCGGGAATCAATGTGCAATGCAGTGAATTTCCAGTCATTGATGCTGAACCCAACCTTGACAATCATTCTACAGTTTAACCAGAGATTTCTAAAACCCAAGTATGATCTCTTCCATGAACACAACTTAATATTTGAACCTAAATGAACCTTCGTATTTATTGTGGTAGCGAACAAATCTTCCGATCTTTCAGATATCCTAAAAAATTAGCTTAATCCCAACACCATGTCAAACGGAAGAGTTTTATTTCAAAGCTCAATAAATCTTGTATATGGAATGGTAGCAACCACATTTACGAAGCATTCAGAAAGTGAAAACCACTACAATAGACAGACTAGTATACTCAAACCCAACATTCTACAAAAGGAACAAATGAACCATACCAAATGTTTTTTTGCGATTAAAAACATTACCACAATGGCTGTATCAATATCTGCATTTCTTATTCCATGATTCTGTTTAAAATAATAAAAGGGTCTAAAAAAAAAAATATTTATCACAGGACGAGTTTGGGTTTTGTGCGAAATAAATAAAAAGACCCATAAAAAACAAAGTTGCGCAGTTTAGGAAGTATAAATGCAATAAAGAAACCTCCATTACCACTCGATGCATGGAACAAGACAATGTGGCAAAAGGAACGAAAAGAATTAAAAAATATCGGTAATTATGAAAAAAATCACGAAAAAGGAGGTACCATTTGTAAAAAAAAAGAGGAAAACAATGGAAAAATGGATATACAAGAATGGGCAAGAATAGTAAAAAAAAAAAAAAGTACCAATAGTCAATTTTGAGGAGACTGGACAGTAGGTACCAACCAAGGATAAAGTTACCACTAGGGTTGGACGACCCAGTTTGCCGCAGAATGTTCAGGGTTCGACTGGGGCTCTACAGTCACTACAGAGCACTACATTAAACACATCAGTTATCACTGACGGACGTCGGACCCAAATCTCTGGAAAGAAGTGGAGTCGACGACGACGACGAGTAGCAAAAAACGGTTTGCCTCAGATGTCACAATCAACCATTAATGGAGTTTACAGAAAACGCCCATACCAGAATGACGGGGCTTAATTGCACTAAAATGGAACTGTCTTAGGACTTCGAAATACCAAGTCAGGTTTAAATGAAGGTAACTGGACAAACTAAAATTGAGCTTTACTAACGACTTAAAGCATCACTTAGCAGTTGTCGACAAAACCTAGGAAAAATGGGAAGTAATCCTTATTTAGCAACATTGAGCGATAGGTCAGTCAGTCATTCTTCCACCCTTGTCAGTATATCGAACACATTATGTCGGGTAAACAAAAGAGATAAATATTTACAAATAGTGATATGGCATAAATCAATTTAATCACACATTTGTAATAAATACCCAATATACAGAAGGGGGCACCAAAAGTATGGTATGTTGTATTTTAATTTATTTTTACCTTTAGTTATTAAAAAAAAATATCAACCTACTTTTGAAACACCCAGTATATATTATAAAATATCCCGCTCCTGGATAAATCCTCTCTAAAACATTTCACTACTGGTCACAGTTCAACACCCGACCTTACAATTTTACTCTTGCCATTGATCTAATTTTATCTTACATCTCCTATGAGGTCGACGTCTTAGTCTAGATTTGATCCCATTTCTTTGATCCGTGTTGCAGAGATTGTTCTGGCAACATGAAACACACGAGCATTAGTATGGGGGTGTTTTGGGGGGACTCTAGTTTGCGTTCTTAGACAAGCGTTTTCTTTGTGGTCTCTTTGGCTGGTCTTTGGATTCAGGATCCGTTTCACGGACGTATGTTGAAACATGTATGATGTAATGGTTAAATACTAGTTTTAAACATGAAGGCAAATGGCTTTTGAAGATTTAGCCGTTTTCCTACTTCCCTTCACTAAAGGGTGTCCGCAAAGTACTGTATTTTAAACTGACGAGAAAGAAAAAAATAAAACCACAAACACGCCTTCAACAAATTAGGGGCAGCAACCGAGGAGGCAAAGTCATCCATGGAAGACAAGGGGGTAATGAGGCACTACTAGTGGAGTCCTGGTGTCTAATTAGTCTACCTGCTTTAAAATTTGATCCTCAATTCTAATTGTTTAAATGGGTTCAATTTCAGAAGTTGTCCAACATTTCCGTCTTTGAAAAGTTTACTTTTAGTCCATTTGTTTGGAATGAAAAATAAATTTTTCATATAAATTCTTAGAGACTTTAGGAAAATAATACCGATTATCAGTAATATGAAGGTGATTTGAATATCTTCCATTAATACTGATTTCTTCCTGTTCCAATTACAGACCGCTGAATATCTTCCACGAGCACTGTTGCAACCAGTTGACTACGATATAAGCGGGTGGAAACTGATATCAATCTCGAAGAAGTTAAAACACGGTGAATGTGATCCATCGCCGACTGGGAGAATCGCATGAGTTGGATCAAATTGAAGCTTCTTGAGAAGACAAACAATAGTTCCTATAAAGGCGGGAGTAAAACAGATCTCGCCCTCCTAATACAAGAAGAAATTCAATTAAGAAAAAGAAAAAGCTTCTTGAGAAGACAAACAATAGTTCCTCTAAAGGCGGGAGTAAAACAGAGCTGAATTGTTCTTCTGTTTACACTGTCTAAAGGAATGGATACTCTTCGTCTGATCTAATACCTACTTTGTACTTTTTAATATGGAAATAATTAAGAGTACAATTTAATAAGTCTTGTACAACATACACAAAAAATATAAGAGACTAATCAACCACCAGAATAAATGGACTCTGAAGATATAGACCAGACGACAAGTTGCGCACCATTTAACAATTATGCAAGGAACAGAATGAATACAAATTGCATCCATACATGTAGCATCCGTGGACAAGAAAATAACTTTTGATTTAGTTATCAAAAAAAAAGACAAGGAGACCCCATTCCACCAAAAGACTTTATGGCAATGTTTTAAGTTAGTTTAGAGTGGATAAAAAGGAGTTAAAATTAATGGAAGATATCCGAGGCACTTTCACTTAAATTTACTACAATTTCGAGTAAATCTATGAATATACCGAGTACTAGACCTTTGGAAAAACTAAATATATTCAATTTCTGGTGATAGGATTTTTTTTAGTAGATTGTGTAATGGTGCTACGGAACTAATTAAAGAATTGGGAAGGTTAAGTGAACGGTATGTTTTTAAAGGCGTCGTTTTTAAGAGTGGCTGTTAAATATCTTTAATAATAAATGGCTGGATTGGGAGAAAGTTTAACAAATTTGGCTGGGGAAAGAGCAATTAGAGGTAATGATCAAATACAGGCAGGTAGATGAATACGTTTACTACGTTTAACGGCATTATAGTTAAAATGTATAGTAATTAACCAGTGCGTTTTGAACGTTCTAAGTGAAAAATAGTGAAATGGAAAGGAGGAGCCAAAGAGTTAAAGACAACTCGGAAAAACAGATCAAGATATGTTGGAAAATGATAACACAACACTGAATAATGAAGCAAAAAACAATTCGAGAATAAAAAGTAAGTTCCGAAATGGAAACATGAGGAAGACAATAACGTAAGAGATAAAAGTTGACTGCAAAAACAAAAGAAAAATTGGACATCGTTACACATGAAGGGACCCAGAAAACGTTGCAAGAGGACACCCCAGAAATTAGATCAATGGTGTGCTCTAACAGACTCAAGCGTTGGACTGTGATCAGAACCTTTTTTTGGAGAGCTTTTACTCAATATTACCACCATTTTACATACTTTTTTGACGTTTCTTCCTCGGTGGCAACCTACAGTTGAATCCAACTCAAATCTGAATCTCGGATCGTGGTCCAGCAAATGGCAGTTGAGAAAAATAAAACCACATTAGTCTAGTTACTCGATTGGATTGCGCCACGATTCGGCTAGACAGTTCAGAGGCTGCCACATGCCACATTAGATTAAACTGTAGGTTTCCACTGAAGAAGAAATGTCTAAAAAAGTTACAGATCAGTACTAAGCCGACCCCAAATTGAATGCATATGAGCTAACTTAAGTTCTCTATTGAAAGAAAAGTTCAATTGTTTATAGTCTTTTTATCACATAATTCACTCCCTCGTATTCTTTCAGCCATACTCCTACACTTCAATATGTGGAATGCTTTTTGATATACGTAATGAAACCTAATCCTTATTAAACTTACAACACACTGATAAACACCTACATAAGCTCTTGATTATTGATTCAAGAGGGGATAACTCTGGCATTCAGTCTTAATTGAACCTTTATTTGCTTGATTGACGAGACGAATATAAAAAACAACAACAACGAAATCGTAAAAAAAAACGCGCCGTAAATGAGCAAAAAAAAAAAGAGGCAAAGTTCGGATCTTTTGTAGTGGAAAACAAAAGGAGTCACTTCCACAAATCCACACTTTTCATTGTAGAAATCCTTGAAGGGAAAAGATCGATAAACAAAAAGAGGCTAAAACGATATTGTTAAGCTCCCCCGCATCGTGTTTTGTGCCATTTCAGTCAGTGGCTCAGAGTTGGTTGGCACCTCCGACAAGTTACTGAGGAGGGTGATGCCTCGAGGGTTGGTGCACTGACGGGGGCGAAGGCGGGGGCGAGATTTGAGCAGCCTCTGAGCTGGTGAAGTGGTAACTGCGGTGTTGAAGACCCGACGTGGAAGGAGCCCTGCCGGCGGAGGAGGAGGAAACTTGGGTCATAGGCTCGTCATCCTGAAGGCAAAAGCCGGCGGAAGTCGCCCCTTCGTCTTCACTCTCCGTCAGGGGCGCCAGTTGGGTATGATCCGGCGGCAGCATGGTGGTGTGGGTAGAGTCACTCTGCAGGGTACCGTTGTCACAGGCGGGGTACGCCTTGCGCTGCAAGCTCTGAATGTATTCCTGTGTGAGACAAACCAATTGATAGAGTGAGAAAACCGAAAGGAAATCAACACAAGACAAAATGATAAATTCCCGATGGGCGATAATAATGAAGGAAAGCGATATCATTTTCTTACGAGAATCGAACTGAATTAAAAAATATGGTTCTTTCTTACATCTCATAGCTGTTTAAGATGGTTTAAAAAAATTAGCGAGGGCATCTCTACCACGAAAGTTTCTGAAACGAGGTTGATATCATGATAAAGTTAGAAATGAAAGTGAATGAATTGCAAAATTACTCTCTAAATGACAGACAAAACATGTAGGCATAACCACTATAATGGCAAAAACTTCCAAACAGGTTCCAAACGTGTTTGTCGATTCGCTCGAAGGCCAAAGTAGAGGAGTTCGCTGCCGAAAAGAAAGAACGAAGAAACTCGCCTATCTAAGGTAATGATTACAGGCTCATAGAAGAACAAAGGAGAGGACTTCGCTGCCGAAAAGAAAGAACGAAGAAACTCGCCTATCAAAGGTAAGGATCACAGGCTCATAGAATCATAGAAGAACAAAGGAGAGGAGTTCGCTGCCGAAAAGAAAGAACGAAGAAACTCGCCTATCCAAGGTAAGGATCACAGGCTCATAGAAGAACAAAGAAGAGGACTTCGCTGCCGAAAAGAAAGAACGAAGAAACTCGCCTATCCAAGGTAAGGATCACAGGCTCATAGAAGAACAAAGGAGAGGAGTTCGCTGCCGAAAAGAAAGAACGAAGAAACTCGCCTATCCAAGGTAAGGATTACAGACTGATAGAAGAACAAAGAAGAGGACTTTGCTGCCGAAAAGAAAGAACGAAGAAACTCGCCTATCCAAGGTAAGGATTACAGTCATAGAAGAACAAAGGAGAGGAGTTCGCTGCCGAAAAGAAAGAACGAAGAAACTCGCCTATCCAAGGTAAGGATTACAGACTCATAGAAGAACAAAGGAGAGGACTTCGCTGCCGAAAAGAAAGAACGAGGAAACTCGCCTATCCAAGGTAAGGATTACAGACTTATAGAAGAACAAAGGAGAGGACTTCGCTGCCGAAAAGAAAGAACGAAGAAACTCGCCTATCCAAGGTAAGGATTACAGACTCATAGAAGAACAAAGGAGAGGAGTTCGCTGCCGAAAAGAAAGAACGAAGAAACTCGCCTATCCAAGGTAAGGATCACAGGCTCATAGAAGAACAAAGGAGAGGAGTTCGCTGCAGAAAAGAAAGAACGGAGAAACTCGCCTATCCAAGGTAAGGATTACAGACTCATAGAAGAACAAAGGAGAGGACTTCGCTGCCGAAAAGAAAGAACGAAGAAACTCGCCTATCCAAGGTAAGGATCACAGGCTCATAGAAGAACAAAGGAGAGGAGTTCGCTGCCGAAAAGAAAGAACGAAGAAACTCGCCTATCCAAGGTAAGGATTACAGGCTCATAGAAGAACAAAGGAGAGGAGTTCGCTGCCGAAAAGAAAGAACGAAGAAACTCGCCTATCCAAGGTAAGGATTACAGAGTCATAGAAGAACAAAGGAGAGGAGTTCGCTGCCGAAAAGAAAGAACGAAGAAACTCGCCTATCCAAGGTAAGGATTACAGACTCACAGAAGAACAAAGAAAAGGACTTCGCTGCCGAAAAGAAAGAACGAAGAAACTCGCCTATCCAAGGTAAGGATCACAGGCTCATAGAAGAACAAAGGAGAGGAGTTCGCTGCCGAAAAGAAAGAACGGAGAAACTCGCCTATCCAAGGTAAGGATCACAGGCTCATAGAAGAACAAAGGAGAGGACTTCGCTGACGAAAAGAAAGAACAAAGAAACTCGCCTATCCAAGGTAAGGATCACAGGCTCATAGAAGAACAAAGGATAGGAGTTCGCTGCCGAAAAGAAATAACGAAGAAACTCTCCTATCCAAGGTAAGGATTACAGACTCATAGAAGAACAAAGAAGAGGACTTCGCTGCCGAAAAGAAAGAACGAAGAAACTCGCCTATCCAAGGTAATGATCACAGGCTCATAGAAGAACAAAGGAGAGGAGTTCGCTGCCGAAAAGAAAGAACGAAGAAACTCGCCTATCCAAGGTAATGATTACAGGCTCATAGAAGAACAAAGGAGAGGACTTCGCTGCCGAAAAGAAAGAACGAAGAAACTAGCCTATCAAAGGTAAGGATCACAGGCTCATAGAATCATAGAAGAACAAAGGAGAGGAGTTCGCTGCCGAAAAGAAAGAACGAAGAAACTCGCCTATCCAAGGTAAGGATCACAGGCTCATAGAAGAACAAAGGAGAGGACTTCGCTGCCGAAAAGAAAGAACGAAGAAACTCGCCTATCCAAGGTAAGGATCACAGGCTCATAGAAGAACAAAGGAGAGGAGTTCGCTGCCGAAAAGAAAGAACGAAGAAACTCGCCTATCCAAGGTAAGGATTACAGACTGATAGAAGAACAAAGAAGAGGACTTCGCTGCCGAAAAGAAAGAACGAAGAAACTCGCCTATCCAAGGTAAGGATTACAGAGTCATAGAAGAACAAAGGAGAGGAGTTCGCTGCCGAAAAGAAAGAACGAAGAAACTCGCCTATCCAAGGTAAGGATCACAGGCTCATAGAAGAACAAAGGAGAGGAGTTCGCTGCCGAAAAGAAAGAACGAAGAAACTCGCCTATCCAAGGTAAGGATTACAGGCTCATAGAAGAACAAAGGAGAGGAGTTCGCTGCCGAAAAGAAACAACGAAGAAACTCGCCTATCCAAGGTAAGGATCACAGGCTCATAGAAGAACAAAGGATAGGAGTTCGCTGCCAAAAAGAAAGAACGAAGAAACTCTCCTATCCAAGGAAAGGATTACAGACTCACAGAAGAACAAAGAAAAGGACTTCGCTGCCGAAAAGAAAGAACGAAGAAACTCGCCTATCCAAGGTAAGGATCACAGGCTCATAGAAGAACAAAGGATAGGAGTTCGCTGCCGAAAAGAAAGAACGAAGAAACTCTACTATCCAAGGTAAGGATTACAAACTCACAAAAGAACAAAGAAAAGGACTTCGCTGCCGAAAAGAAAGAACGAGGAAACTCGCCTATCCAAGGTAAGGATCACAGGCTCATAGAAGAACAAAGGAGAGGAGTTCGCTGCCGAAAAGAAAGAACGGAGAAACTCGCCTATCCAAAGTAAGGATTACAGACTCATAGAAGAACAAAGGAGAGGACTTCGCTGCCGAAAAGAAAAAACGAAGAAACTCGCCTATCCAAGGTAAGGATCACAGGCTCATAGAAGAACAAAGGAGAGGACTTCGCTGACGAAAAGAAAGAACAAAGAAACTCGCCTATCCAAGTTAAGGATCACAGGCTCATAGAAGAACAAAGGAGAGGAGTTCGCTGCCGAAAAGAAAGAACGAAGAAACTCGCCTATCCAAGGTAATGATTACAGGCTCATAGAAGAACAAAGGAGAGGAGTTCGCTGCCGAAAAGAAAGAACGAAGAAACTCGCCTATCCAAGGTAAGGATCACAAGCTCATAGAAGAACAAAGGATAGGAGTTCGCTGCCGAAAAGAAAGAACGAAGAAACTCTCCTATCCAAGGTAAGGATTACAGACTCATAGAAGAACAAAGAAGAGGACTTCGCTGCCGAAAAGAAAGAACGAAGAAACTCGCCTATCCAAGGTAAGGATCACAGGCTCATAGAAGAACAAAGGAGAGGAGTTCGCTGCCGAAAAGAAAGAACGAAGAAACTCGCCTATCCAAGGTAAGGATTAAAGACTCATAGAAGAACAAAGGAGAGGACTTCGCTGCCGAAAAGAAAGAACGAAGAAACTCGCCTATATAAGGTAAGGATTACAGACTTATAGAAGAACAAAGGAGAGGACTTCACTGCCGAAAAGAAAGAACGAAGAAACTCGCCTATCCAAGGTAAGGATTACAGACTCATAGAAGAACAAAGGAGAGGAGTTCGCTGCAAAAAAAGAAAAAACGAAGAAACTCGCCTATCCAAGGTAAGGATTACAGACTTATAGAAGAACAAAGGAGAGGAGTTCGCTGACGAAAAGAAAGAACGAAGAAACTCGCCTATCCAAGGTAAGGATTACAGACTCATAGAAGAATAAAGGAGAGGACTTCGCTGCCGAAAAGAAAGAACAAGGAAACTCGCCTATCCAAGGTAAGGATTACAGACTCATAGAAGAACAAAGGAGAGGACTTCGCTGCCGAAAAGAAAGAACAAGGAAACTCGCCTATCCAAGGTAAGGATTACAGACTCATAGAAGAACAAAGGAGAGGAGTTCGCTGCCGAAAAGAAAGAACGAAGAAACTCGCCTATCCAAGGTAAGGATTACAGACTCATAGAAGAACAAAGGAGAGGACTTCGCTGCTGAAAAGAAAGAACGAAGAAACTCGCCTATCCAAGGTAAGGATTACACTCATAGAAGAAAAGAGGAGAGGAGTTCGCGGCCGAAAAGAAAGAACGAAGAAACTCGCCTTTCCAAGGTAAGGATTACAGAATTATAGAAGAACAAAGGAGAGGACTTCGCAAACGAAAAGAAAGAACGAAGAAACTCGCCTATCCAAGGTAAGGATTCCAGACTCATAGAAGAACAAAGGAGAGGACTTCGCTGCCGAAAAGAAAGAACGAAGAAACTCGCCTATCCAAGGTAATGATTACAGACTTATAGAAGAACAAAGGAGAGGAGTTCGCTGACGAAAAGAAAGAACGAAGAAACTCGCCTATCCAAGGTAAGGATTACAGACTCATAGAAGAACAAAAGAGAGGAGTTCGCTGCCGAAAAGAAAGAACGAAGAAACTCGCCTATCCAAGGTAAGGATTACGGACTCATAGAAGAACAAAGGAGAGGACTTCGCTGCCGAAAGGAAAGAACAAGGAAACTCGCCTATCCAAGGTAAGGATTACAGACTCATAGAAGAACAAAGGAGAGGAGTTCGCTGCCGAAAAGAAAGAACGAAGAAACTCGCCTATCCAAGGTAAGGATTACAGACTCATAGAAGAACAAAGGAGAGGACTTCGCTGCCGAAAAGAAAGAACAAGGAAACTCGCCTATCCAAGGTAAGGATTACAGACTCATAGAAGAACAAAGGAGAGGAGTTCTCTGCCGAAAAGAAAGAACGAAGAAACTCGCCTATACAAGGTAAGGATTACAGAATTATAGAAGAACAAAGGAGAGGACTTCGCTGACGAAAAGAAAGAACGAAGAAACTCGCCTATCCAAGGTAAGGATTACAGACTCATAGAAGAACAAAGGAGAGGAGTTCGCTGCCGAAAAGAAAGAACGAAGAAACTCGCCTATCCAAGGTAAGGATTACAGACTTATAGAAGAACAAAGGAGAGGACTTCGCTGCCGAAAAGAAAGAACGAAGAAACTCGCCTATCCAAGGTAAGGATTACAGACTCATAGAAGAACAAAGGAGAGGACTTCGCTGCCGAAAAGAAAGAACAAGGAAACTCGCCTATCCAAGGTAAGGATTACAGACTCATAGAAGAACAAAGGAGAGGAGTTCGCTGCCGAAAAGAAAGAACGAAGAAACTCGCCTATCCAAGGTAAGGATTACAGACTCATAGAAGAACAAAGGAGAGGACTTCGCTGCTGAAAAGAAAGAACGAAGAAACTCGCCTATCCAAGGTAAGGATTACAGACTCATAGAAGAACAAAGGAGAGGAGTTCGCTGCCGAAAAGAAAGAACGAAGAAACTCGCCTATCCAAGGTAAGGATTACAGACTCATAGAAGAACAAAGGAGAGGACTTCGCTGCCGAAAAGAAAGAACGAAGAAACTCGCCTATCCAAGGTAAGGACCACAGGCTCATAGAAGAACAAAGGAGAGGACTTCACTGCCGAAAAGAAAGAACGAAGAAACTCGCCTATCCAAGGTAAGGATTACAGACTCATAGAAGAACAAAGGAGAGGAGTTCGCTGCCGAAAAGAAAGAACGAAGAAACTCGCCTATCCAAGGTGAGGATCACAGGCTCATAGAAGAACAAAGGAGAGGAGTTCGCTGACGAAAAGAAAGAACGAAGAAACTCGCCTATCCAAGGTAAGGATTACAGACTCATAGAAGAATAAAGGAGAGGACTTCGCTGCCGAAAAGAAAGAACAAGGAAACTCGCCTATCCAAGGTAAGGATTACAGACTCATAGAAGAACAAAGGAGAGGAGTTCGCTGCCGAAAAGAAAGAACGAAGAAACTCGCCTATCCAAGCTAAGGATTACAGACTCATAGAAGAACAAAGGAGAGGACTTCGCTGCTGAAAAGAAAGAACGAAGAAACTCGCCTATCCAAGGTAAGGATTACACTCATAGAAGAAAAGAGGAGAGGAGTTCGCGGCCGAAAAGAAAGAACGAAGAAACTCGCCTTTCCAAGGTAAGGATTACAGAATTATAGAAGAACAAAGGAGAGGACTTCGCAAACGAAAAGAAAAAACGAAGAAACTCGCCTATCCAAGGTAAGGATTCCAGACTCATAGAAGAACAAAGGAGAGGACTTCGCTGCCGAAAAGAAAGAACGAAGAAACTCGCCTATCCAAGGTAAGGATTACAGACTTATAGAAGAACAAAGGAGAGGAGTTCGCTGACGAAAAGAAAGAACGAAGAAACTCGCCTATCCAAGGTAAGGATTACAGACTCATAGAAGAACAAAAGAGAGGAGTTCGCTGCCGAAAAGAAAGAACGAAGAAACTCGCCTATCCAAGGTAAGGATTACGGACTCATAGAAGAACAAAGGAGAGGACTTCGCTGCCGAAAGGAAAGAACAAGGAAACTCGCCTATCCAAGGTAAGGATTACAGACTCATAGAAGAACAAAGGAGAGGAGTTCGCTGCCGAAAAGAAAGAACGAAGAAACTCGCCTATCCAAGGTAAGGATTACAGACTCATAGAAGAACAAAGGAGAGGACTTCGCTGCCGAAAAGAAAGAAAAAGGAAACTCGCCTATCCAAGGTAAGGATTACAGACTCATAGAAGAACAAAGGAGAGGAGTTCTCTGCCGAAAAGAAAGAACGAAGAAACTCGCCTATCCAAGGTAAGGATTACAGAATTATAGAAGAACAAAGGAGAGGACTTCGCAGACGAAAAGAAAGAACGAAGAAACTCGCCTATCCAAGGTAAGGATTACAGACTCATAGAAGAACAAAGGAGAGGAGTTCGCTGCCGAAAAGAAAGAACGAAGAAACTCGCCTATCCAAGGTAAGGATTCCAGACTCATAGAAGAACAAAGGAGAGGACTTCGCTGCCGAAAAGAAAGAACGAAGAAACTCGCCTATCCAAGGTAATGATTACAGACTTATAGAAGAACAAAGGAGAGGAGTTCGCTGACGAAAAGAAAGAACGAAGAAACTCGCCTATCCAAGGTAAGGATTACAGACTCATAGAAGAACAAAAGAGAGGAGTTCGCTGCCGAAAAGAAAGAACGAAGAAACTCGCCTATCCAAGGTAAGGATTACGGACTCATAGAAGAACAAAGGAGAGGACTTCGCTGCCGAAAGGAAAGAACAAGGAAACTCGCCTATCCAAGGTAAGGATTACAGACTCATAGAAGAACAAAGGAGAGGAGTTCGCTGCCGAAAAGAAAGAACGAAGAAACTCGCCTATCCAAGGTAAGGATTACAGACTCATAGAAGAACAAAGGAGAGGACTTCGCTGCCGAAAAGAAAGAACAAGGAAACTCGCCTATCCAAGGTAAGGATTACAGACTCATAGAAGAACAAAGGAGAGGAGTTCTCTGCCGAAAAGAAAGAACGAAGAAACTCGCCTATACAAGGTAAGGATTACAGAATTATAGAAGAACAAAGGAGAGGACTTCGCTGACGAAAAGAAAGAACGAAGAAACTCGCCTATCCAAGGTAAGGATTACAGACTCATAGAAGAACAAAGGAGAGGAGTTCGCTGCCGAAAAGAAAGAACGAAGAAACTCGCCTATCCAAGGTAAGGATTACAGACTTATAGAAGAACAAAGGAGAGGACTTCGCTGCCGAAAAGAAAGAACGAAGAAACTCGCCTATCCAAGGTAAGGATTACAGACTCATAGAAGAACAAAGGAGAGGACTTCGCTGCCGAAAAGAAAGAACAAGGAAACTCGCCTATCCAAGGTAAGGATTACAGACTCATAGAAGAACAAAGGAGAGGAGTTCGCTGCCGAAAAGAAAGAACGAAGAAACTCGCCTATCCAAGGTAAGGATTACAGACTCATAGAAGAACAAAGGAGAGGACTTCGCTGCTGAAAAGAAAGAACGAAGAAACTCGCCTATCCAAGGTAAGGATTACAGACTCATAGAAGAACAAAGGAGAGGAGTTCGCTGCCGAAAAGAAAGAACGAAGAAACTCGCCTATCCAAGGTAAGGATTACAGACTCATAGAAGAACAAAGGAGAGGACTTCGCTGCCGAAAAGAAAGAACGAAGAAACTCGCCTATCCAAGGTAAGGACCACAGGCTCATAGAAGAACAAAGGAGAGGACTTCACTGCCGAAAAGAAAGAACGAAGAAACTCGCCTATCCAAGGTAAGGATTACAGACTCATAGAAGAACAAAGGAGAGGAGTTCGCTGCCGAAAAGAAAGAACGAAGAAACTCGCCTATCCAAGGTGAGGATCACAGGCTCATAGAAGAACAAAGGAGAGGAGTTCGCTGACGAAAAGAAAGAACGAAGAAACTCGCCTATCCAAGGTAAGGATTACAGACTCATAGAAGAATAAAGGAGAGGACTTCGCTGCCGAAAAGAAAGAACAAGGAAACTCGCCTATCCAAGGTAAGGATTACAGACTCATAGAAGAACAAAGGAGAGGAGTTCGCTGCCGAAAAGAAAGAACGAAGAAACTCGCCTATCCAAGCTAAGGATTACAGACTCATAGAAGAACAAAGGAGAGGACTTCGCTGCTGAAAAGAAAGAACGAAGAAACTCGCCTATCCAAGGTAAGGATTACACTCATAGAAGAAAAGAGGAGAGGAGTTCGCGGCCGAAAAGAAAGAACGAAGAAACTCGCCTTTCCAAGGTAAGGATTACAGAATTATAGAAGAACAAAGGAGAGGACTTCGCAAACGAAAAGAAAAAACGAAGAAACTCGCCTATCCAAGGTAAGGATTCCAGACTCATAGAAGAACAAAGGAGAGGACTTCGCTGCCGAAAAGAAAGAACGAAGAAACTCGCCTATCCAAGGTAAGGATTACAGACTTATAGAAGAACAAAGGAGAGGAGTTCGCTGACGAAAAGAAAGAACGAAGAAACTCGCCTATCCAAGGTAAGGATTACAGACTCATAGAAGAACAAAAGAGAGGAGTTCGCTGCCGAAAAGAAAGAACGAAGAAACTCGCCTATCCAAGGTAAGGATTACGGACTCATAGAAGAACAAAGGAGAGGACTTCGCTGCCGAAAGGAAAGAACAAGGAAACTCGCCTATCCAAGGTAAGGATTACAGACTCATAGAAGAACAAAGGAGAGGAGTTCGCTGCCGAAAAGAAAGAACGAAGAAACTCGCCTATCCAAGGTAAGGATTACAGACTCATAGAAGAACAAAGGAGAGGACTTCGCTGCCGAAAAGAAAGAAAAAGGAAACTCGCCTATCCAAGGTAAGGATTACAGACTCATAGAAGAACAAAGGAGAGGAGTTCTCTGCCGAAAAGAAAGAACGAAGAAACTCGCCTATCCAAGGTAAGGATTACAGAATTATAGAAGAACAAAGGAGAGGACTTCGCAGACGAAAAGAAAGAACGAAGAAACTCGCCTATCCAAGGTAAGGATTACAGACTCATAGAAGAACAAAGGAGAGGAGTTCGCTGCCGAAAAGAAAGAACGAAGAAACTCGCCTATCCAAGGTAAGGATTACAGACTTATAGAAGAACAAAGGAGAGGACTTCGCTGCCCAAAAGAAAGAACGAAGAAACTCGCCTATCCAAGGTAAGGATTACAGACTCATAGAAGAACAAAGGAGAGGACTTCGCTGCCGAAAAGAAAGAACAAGGAAACTCGCCTATCCAAGGTAAGGATTACAGACTCATAGAAGAACAAAGGAGAGGAGTTCGCTGCCGAAAAGAAAGAACGAAGAAACTCGCCTATCCAAGGTAAGGATTACAGACTCATAGAAGAACAAAGGAGAGGACTTCGCTGCTGAAAAGAAAGAACGAAGAAACTCGCCTATCCAAGGTAAGGATTACACTCATAGAAGAAAAGAGGAGAGGAGTTCGCTGCCGAAAAGAAAGAACGAAGAAACTCGCCTTTCCAAGGTAAGGATTAGAGAATTATAGAAGAACAAAGGAGAGGACTTCGCAAATGAAAAGAAAGAACGAAGAAACTCGCCTTTCCAAGGTAAGGATTACAGAATTATAGAAGAACAAAGGAGAGGACTTCGCAAACGAAAAGAAAGAACGAAGAAACTCGCCTATCCAAGGTAAGGATTCCAGACTCATAGAAGAACAAAGGAGAGGACTTTGCTGCCGAAAAGAAAGAACGAAGAAACTCGCCTATCCAAGGTAAGGATTACAGACTTATAGAAGAACAAAGGAGAGGAGTTCGCTGACGAAAAGAAAGAACGAAGAAACTCGCCTATCCAAGGTAAGGATTACAGACTCATAGAAGAACAAAAGAGAGGAGTTCGCTGCCGAAAAGAAAGAACGAAGAAACTCGCCTATCCAAGGTAAGGATTACGGACTCATAGAAGAACAAAGGAGAGGACTTCGCTGCCGAAAGGAAAGAACAAGGAAACTCGCCTATCCAAGGTAAGGATTACAGACTTATAGAAGAACAAAGGAGAGGAGTTCGCACGCGAAAAGAAAGAACGAAGAAACTCGCCTATCCAAGGTAAGGATTACAGACTCATAGAAGAACAAAGGAGAGGACTTCGCTGCCGAAAAGAAAGAACAAGGAAACTCGCCTATCCAAGGTAAGGATTACAGACTCATAGAAGAACAAAGGAGAGGAGTTCTCTGCCGAAAAGAAAGAACGAAGAAACTCGCCTATCCAAGGTAAGGATTACAGAATTATAGAAGAACAAAGGAGAGGACTTCGCTGACGAAAAGAAAGAACGAAGAAACTCGCCTATCCAAGGTAAGGATTACAGACTCATAGAAGAACAAAGGAGAGGAGTTCGCTGCCGAAAAGAAAGAACGAAGAAACTCGCCTATCCAAGGTAAGGATTACAGACTTATAGAAGAACAAAGGAGAGGACTTCGCTGACGAAAAGAAAGAACGAAGAAACTCGCCTATCCAAGGTAAGGATTACAGACTCATAGAAGAACAAAGGAGAGGACTTCGCTGCCGAAAAGAAAGAACAAGGAAACTCGCCTATCCAAGGTAAGGATTACAGACTCATAGAAGAACAAAGGAGAGGAGTTCGCTGCCGAAAAGAAAGAACGAAGAAACTCGCCTATCCAAGGTAAGGATTACAGACTCATAGAAGAACAAAGGAGAGGACTTCGCTGCTGAAAAGAAAGAACGAAGAAACTCGCCTATCCAAGGTAAGGATTACAGACTCATAGAAGAACAAAGGAGAGGAGTTCGCTGCCGAAAAGAAAGAACGAAGAAACTCGCCTATCCAAGGTAAGGATTACAGACTCATAGAAGAACAAAGGAGAGGACTTCGCTGCCGAAAAGAAAGAACGAAGAAACTCGCCTATCCAAGGTAAGGACCACAGGCTCATAGAAGAACAAAGGAGAGGACTTCACTGCCGAAAAGAAAGAACGAAGAAACTCGCCTATCCAAGGTAAGGATTACAGACTCATAGAAGAACAAAGGAGAGGAGTTCGCTGCCGAAAAGAAAGAACGAAGAAACTCGCCTATCCAAGGTGAGGATCACAGGCTCATAGAAGAACAAAGGAGAGGACTTCGCTGCCGAAAAGAAAGAACGAAGAAACTCGCCTATCAAAGGTAAGGATCACAGGCTCCTAGAAGAACAAAGGAGAGGAGTTCGCTGCCGAAAAGAAAGAACGAGGAAACTCGCCTATCCAAGGTAAGGATTACAGACTTATAGAAGAACAAAGTAGAGGACTTCGCTGCCGAAAAGAAAGAACAAAGAAACTCGCCTATCCAAGGAAAGGATCACAGGCTCATAGAAGAACAAAGGAGAGGACTTCGCTGCCGAAAAAAAGAACGAAGAAACTCGCCTATCCAAGGTAAGGATTACAGACTTATAGAAGAACAAAGGAGAGGACTTCGCTGCCGAAAAGAAAGAACGAAGAAACTCGCCTATCCAAGGTAAGGATTACAGACTTATAGAAGAACAAAGGAGAGGACTTCGCTGCCGAAAAGAAAGAACGAAGAAACTCGCCTATCCAAGGTAAGGATTACAGGTTTATAGAAGAACAAAGGAGAGGACTTCACTGCCGAAAAGAAAGAACAAGGAAACTCGCCTATCCAAGGTAAGGATTACAGACTCATAGAAGAACAAAGGAGAGGACTTCGCTGCTGAAAAGAAAGAACGAAGAAACTCGCCTATCCAAGGTAAGGATTACACTCATAGAAGAAAAGAGGAGAGGAGTTCGCTGCCGAAAAGAAAGAACGAAGAAACTCGCCTTTCCAAGGTAAGGATTAGAGAATTATAGAAGAACAAAGGAGAGGACTTCGCAAACGAAAAGAAAGAACGAAGAAACTCGCCTTTCCAAGGTAAGGATTACAGAATTATAGAAGAACAAAGGAGAGGACTTCGCAAACGAAAAGAAAGAACGAAGAAACTCGCCTATCCAAGGTAAGGATTCCAGACTCATAGAAGAACAAAGGAGAGGACTTTGCTGCCGAAAAGAAAGAACGAAGAAACTCGCCTATCCAAGGTAAGGATTACAGACTTATAGAAGAACAAAGGAGAGGAGTTCGCTGACGAAAAGAAAGAACGAAGAAACTCGCCTATCCAAGGTAAGGATTACAGACTCATAGAAGAACAAAAGAGAGGAGTTCGCTGCCGAAAAGAAAGAACGAAGAAACTCGCCTATCCAAGGTAAGGATTACGGACTCATAGAAGAACAAAGGAGAGGACTTCGCTGCCGAAAGGAAAGAACAAGGAAACTCGCCTATCCAAGGTAAGGATTACAGACTTATAGAAGAACAAAGGAGAGGAGTTCGCACGCGAAAAGAAAGAACGAAGAAACTCGCCTATCCAAGGTAAGGATTACAGACTCATAGAAGAACAAAGGAGAGGACTTCGCTGCCGAAAAGAAAGAACAAGGAAACTCGCCTATCCAAGGTAAGGATTACAGACTCATAGAAGAACAAAGGAGAGGAGTTCTCTGCCGAAAAGAAAGAACGAAGAAACTCGCCTATCCAAGGTAAGGATTACAGAATTATAGAAGAACAAAGGAGAGGACTTCGCTGACGAAAAGAAAGAACGAAGAAACTCGCCTATCCAAGGTAAGGATTACAGACTCATAGAAGAACAAAGGAGAGGAGTTCGCTGCCGAAAAGAAAGAACGAAGAAACTCGCCTATCCAAGGTAAGGATTACAGACTTATAGAAGAACAAAGGAGAGGACTTCGCTGACGAAAAGAAAGAACGAAGAAACTCGCCTATCCAAGGTAAGGATTACAGACTCATAGAAGAACAAAGGAGAGGACTTCGCTGCCGAAAAGAAAGAACAAGGAAACTCGCCTATCCAAGGTAAGGATTACAGACTCATAGAAGAACAAAGGAGAGGAGTTCGCTGCCGAAAAGAAAGAACGAAGAAACTCGCCTATCCAAGGTAAGGATTACAGACTCATAGAAGAACAAAGGAGAGGACTTCGCTGCTGAAAAGAAAGAACGAAGAAACTCGCCTATCCAAGGTAAGGATTACAGACTCATAGAAGAACAAAGGAGAGGAGTTCGCTGCCGAAAAGAAAGAACGAAGAAACTCGCCTATCCAAGGTAAGGATTACAGACTCATAGAAGAACAAAGGAGAGGACTTCGCTGCCGAAAAGAAAGAACGAAGAAACTCGCCTATCCAAGGTAAGGACCACAGGCTCATAGAAGAACAAAGGAGAGGACTTCACTGCCGAAAAGAAAGAACGAAGAAACTCGCCTATCCAAGGTAAGGATTACAGACTCATAGAAGAACAAAGGAGAGGAGTTCGCTGCCGAAAAGAAAGAACGAAGAAACTCGCCTATCCAAGGTGAGGATCACAGGCTCATAGAAGAACAAAGGAGAGGACTTCGCTGCCGAAAAGAAAGAACGAAGAAACTCGCCTATCAAAGGTAAGGATCACAGGCTCCTAGAAGAACAAAGGAGAGGAGTTCGCTGCCGAAAAGAAAGAACGAGGAAACTCGCCTATCCAAGGTAAGGATTACAGACTTATAGAAGAACAAAGTAGAGGACTTCGCTGCCGAAAAGAAAGAACAAAGAAACTCGCCTATCCAAGGAAAGGATCACAGGCTCATAGAAGAACAAAGGAGAGGACTTCGCTGCCGAAAAAAAGAACGAAGAAACTCGCCTATCCAAGGTAAGGATTACAGACTTATAGAAGAACAAAGGAGAGGACTTCGCTGCCGAAAAGAAAGAACGAAGAAACTCGCCTATCCAAGGTAAGGATTACAGACTTATAGAAGAACAAAGGAGAGGACTTCGCTGCCGAAAAGAAAGAACGAAGAAACTCGCCTATCCAAGGTAAGGATTACAGGTTTATAGAAGAACAAAGGAGAGGACTTCACTGCCGAAAAGAAAGAACGAAGAAACTCGCCTATCCAAGGTAAGGATTACAGACTCATAGAAGAACAAAGGAGAGGACTTCGCTGCCGAAAAGAAAGAACGAAGAAACTCGCCTATCCAAGGTAAGGATTACAGACTTATAGAAGAACAAAGGAGAGGACTTCGTAGCCGAAAAGAAAGAACGAAGAAACTCGCCTATCCAAGGTAAGGATTACAGACTTATAGAAGAACAAAGGAGAGGACTTCGCTGCCGAAAAGAAAGAACGAAGAAATTCGCCTATCCAAGGTAAGGATTACAGACTTATTGAAGAATAAAGGAGAGGACTTCGCTGCCGAAAAGAAAGAACGAAGAAACTCGCCTATCCAAGGTAAGGATTACAGACTCATAGAAGAACAAAGGAGAGGACTTCGCTGCCGAAACGAAAGAACGAAGAAACTCGCCTATCCAAGGTAAGGATTACAGGTTTATAGAAGAAGAAAGGAGAGGACTTCGCTGCCGAAAAGAAAGAACAAGGAAACTCGCCTATCCAAGGTAAGGATTACAGACTCATAGAAGAACAAAGGAGAGGAGTTCGCTGCCGAAACGAAAGAACGAAGAAACTCGCCTATCCAAGGTAAGGATTACAGACTCATAGAAGAACAAAGGAGAGGAGTTCGCTGCCGAAAAGAAAGAACGAAGAAACTCGCCTATCCAAGGTAAGGATTACAGACTCATAGAAGAACAAAGGAGAGGACTTCGCTGCCGAAAAGAAAGAACGGAGAAACTCGTCTATCCAAGGTAAGGACCACAGGCTCATAGAAGAACAAAGGAGAGGACTTCGCTGCCGAAAAGAAAGAACGAAGAAACTCGCCTATCCAAGGTAAGGACTATTAACTCATAGAAGAACAAAGGAGAGGAGTTCGATGCCGAAAAGAAAGAACGAAGAAACTCGCCTATCCAAGGTAAGGATCACAGGCTCATAGAAGAACAAAGGAGAGGAGTTCGCTGCCGAAAAGAAAGAACGAAGAAACTCGCCTATCCAAGGTAAGGATTACAGGCTCATAAAAGAACAAGGGAGAGGACTTCGCTGCCGAAAAGAAAGAACGAAGAAACTCGCCTATCCAAGGTAAGGATCACAGGCTCATAGAAGAACAAAGGAGAGGACTTCGCTGACGAAAAGAAAGAACGAAGAAACTCGCCTATCCAAGGTAAGGATTACAGACTCATAGAAGAACAAAGGAGAGGACTTCGCTGCCGAAAAGAAAGAACAAGGAAACTCGCCTATCCAAGGTAAGGATTACAGACTCATAGAAGAACAAAGGAGAGGAGTTCTCTGCCGAAAAGACAGAACGAAGAAACTCGCCTATCCAAGGTAAGGATTACAGAATTATAGAAGAACAAAGGAGAGGACTTCGCTGCCGAAAAGAAAGAACGAAGAAACTCGCCTATCCAAGGTAAGGATCACAGGCTCATAGAAGAACAAAGGAGAGGAGTTCGCTGCCGAAAAGAAAGAACGGAGAAACTCGCCTATCCAAGGTAAGGATTACCGACTCATACAAGAACAAAGGAGAGGACTTCGCTGCTGAAAAGAAAAAAAACGAAGAAACTCGCCTATCCAAGGTAAGGATCACAGGCTCATAGAAGAACAAAGGAGAGGACTTCGCTGACGAAAAGAAAGAACGAAGAAACTCGCCTATCCAAGGTAAGGATCACAGGCTCATAGAAGAACAAAGGAGAGGAGTTCGCTGCCGAAAAGAAAGAACGAAGAAACTCGCCTATCCAAGGTAAGGATTACAGGCTCATAGAAGAACAAAGGAGAGGAGTTCGCTGCCGAAAAGAAAGAACGAAGAAACTCGCCTATCCAAGGTAAGGATCACAGGCTCATAGAAGAACAAAGGATAGGAGTTCGCTGCCGAATAGAAAGAACGAAGAAACTCTCCTATCCAAGGTAAGGATTACAGACTCATAGAAGAACAAAGAAGAGGACTTCGCTGCCGAAAAGAAAGAACGAAGAAACTCGCCTATCCAAGGTAAGGATTACAGGCTCATAGAAGAACAAAGGAGAGGAGTTCGCTGCCGAAAAGAAAGAACGGAGAAACTCGCCTATCCAAGGTAAGGATTACAGACTCATAGAAGAACAAAGGAGAGGACTTCGCTGCCGAAAAGAAAGAACGAAGAAACTCGCCTATCCAAGGTAAGGATCACAGGCTCATAGAAGAACAAAGGAGAGGACTTCGCTGACGAAAAGAAAGAACGAAGAAACTCGACTATCCAAGGTAAGGATTACAGACTCATAGAAGAACAAAGGAGAGGAGTTCACTGCCCAAAAGAAAGAACGAAGAAACTCGCCTATCCAAGGTAAGGATTACAGACTTTTAGAAGAACAAAGGAGAGGAGTTCGCTGCCGAAAAGAAAGAACGAAGAAACTCGCCTATCCAAGGTAAGGATCACAGGCTCATAGACGAACAAAGGAGAGGACTTCGCTGCCGAAAAGAAAGAACAAGAAAACTCGCCTATCCAAGGTAAGGATTACAGACTCATAGAAGAACAAAGGAGAGGACTTCGCTGCCGAAAAGAAAGAACAAGGAAACTCGCCTATCCAAGGTAAGGATTACAGACTCATAGAAGAACAAAGGAGAGGAGTTCTCTGCCGAAAAGACAGAACGAAGAAACTCGCCTATCCAAGGTAAGGATTACAGAATTATAGAAGAACAAAGGAGAGGACTTCGCTGCCGAAAAGAAAGAACGAAGAAACTCGCCTATCCAAGGTAAGGATCACAGGCTCATAGAAGAACAAAGGAGAGGAGTTCGCTGCCGAAAAGAAAGAACGGAGAAACTCGCCTATCCAAGGTAAGGATTACCGACTCATACAAGAACAAAGGAGAGGACTTCGCTGCTGAAAAGAAAAAAAACGAAGAAACTCGCCTATCCAAGGTAAGGATCACAGGCTCATAGAAGAACAAAGGAGAGGACTTCGCTGACGAAAAGAAAGAACGAAGAAACTCGCCTATCCAAGGTAAGGATCACAGGCTCATAGAAGAACAAAGGAGAGAAGTTCGCTGCCGAAAAGAAAGAACAAAGAAACTCGCCTATCCAAGGAAAGGATCACAGGCTCATAGAAGAACAAAGGAGAGGACTTCGCTGCCGAAAAAAAGAACGAAGAAACTCGCCTATCCAAGGTAAGGATTACAGACTTATAGAAGAACAAAGGAGAGGACTTCGCTGCCGAAAAGAAAGAACGAAGAAACTCGCCTATCCAAGGTAAGGATTACAGACTTATAGAAGAACAAAGGAGAGGACTTCGCTGCCGAAAAGAAAGAACGAAGAAACTCGCCTATCCAAGGTAAGGATTACAGACTCATAGAAGAACAAAGGAGAGGACTTCGCTGCCGAAAAGAAAGAACAAGGAAACTCGCCTATCCAAGGTAAGGATTACAGACTCATAGAAGAACAAAGGAGAGGAGTTCGCTGCCGAAAAGAAAGAACGAAGAAACTCGCCTATCCAAGGTAAGGATTACAGACTCATAGAAGAACAAAGGAGAGGACTTCGCTGCTGAAAAGAAAGAACGAAGAAACTCGCCTATCCAAGGTAAGGATTACAGACTCATAGAAGAACAAAGGAGAGGAGTTCGCTGCCGAAAAGAAAGAACGAAGAAACTCGCCTATCCAAGGTAAGGATTACAGACTCATAGAAGAACAAAGGAGAGGACTTCGCTGCCGAAAAGAAAGAACGAAGAAACTCGCCTATCCAAGGTAAGGACCACAGGCTCATAGAAGAACAAAGGAGAGGACTTCACTGCCGAAAAGAAAGAACGAAGAAACTCGCCTATCCAAGGTAAGGATTACAGACTCATAGAAGAACAAAGGAGAGGAGTTCGCTGCCGAAAAGAAAGAACGAAGAAACTCGCCTATCCAAGGTGAGGATCACAGGCTCATAGAAGAACAAAGGAGAGGAGTTCGCTGACGAAAAGAAAGAACGAAGAAACTCGCCTATCCAAGGTAAGGATTACAGACTCATAGAAGAATAAAGGAGAGGACTTCGCTGCCGAAAAGAAAGAACAAGGAAACTCGCCTATCCAAGGTAAGGATTACAGACTCATAGAAGAACAAAGGAGAGGAGTTCGCTGCCGAAAAGAAAGAACGAAGAAACTCGCCTATCCAAGCTAAGGATTACAGACTCATAGAAGAACAAAGGAGAGGACTTCGCTGCTGAAAAGAAAGAACGAAGAAACTCGCCTATCCAAGGTAAGGATTACACTCATAGAAGAAAAGAGGAGAGGAGTTCGCGGCCGAAAAGAAAGAACGAAGAAACTCGCCTTTCCAAGGTAAGGATTACAGAATTATAGAAGAACAAAGGAGAGGACTTCGCAAACGAAAAGAAAAAACGAAGAAACTCGCCTATCCAAGGTAAGGATTCCAGACTCATAGAAGAACAAAGGAGAGGACTTCGCTGCCGAAAAGAAAGAACGAAGAAACTCGCCTATCCAAGGTAAGGATTACAGACTTATAGAAGAACAAAGGAGAGGAGTTCGCTGACGAAAAGAAAGAACGAAGAAACTCGCCTATCCAAGGTAAGGATTACAGACTCATAGAAGAACAAAAGAGAGGAGTTCGCTGCCGAAAAGAAAGAACGAAGAAACTCGCCTATCCAAGGTAAGGATTACGGACTCATAGAAGAACAAAGGAGAGGACTTCGCTGCCGAAAGGAAAGAACAAGGAAACTCGCCTATCCAAGGTAAGGATTACAGACTCATAGAAGAACAAAGGAGAGGAGTTCGCTGCCGAAAAGAAAGAACGAAGAAACTCGCCTATCCAAGGTAAGGATTACAGACTCATAGAAGAACAAAGGAGAGGACTTCGCTGCCGAAAAGAAAGAAAAAGGAAACTCGCCTATCCAAGGTAAGGATTACAGACTCATAGAAGAACAAAGGAGAGGAGTTCTCTGCCGAAAAGAAAGAACGAAGAAACTCGCCTATCCAAGGTAAGGATTACAGAATTATAGAAGAACAAAGGAGAGGACTTCGCAGACGAAAAGAAAGAACGAAGAAACTCGCCTATCCAAGGTAAGGATTACAGACTCATAGAAGAACAAAGGAGAGGAGTTCGCTGCCGAAAAGAAAGAACGAAGAAACTCGCCTATCCAAGGTAAGGATTCCAGACTCATAGAAGAACAAAGGAGAGGACTTCGCTGCCGAAAAGAAAGAACGAAGAAACTCGCCTATCCAAGGTAATGATTACAGACTTATAGAAGAACAAAGGAGAGGAGTTCGCTGACGAAAAGAAAGAACGAAGAAACTCGCCTATCCAAGGTAAGGATTACAGACTCATAGAAGAACAAAAGAGAGGAGTTCGCTGCCGAAAAGAAAGAACGAAGAAACTCGCCTATCCAAGGTAAGGATTACGGACTCATAGAAGAACAAAGGAGAGGACTTCGCTGCCGAAAGGAAAGAACAAGGAAACTCGCCTATCCAAGGTAAGGATTACAGACTCATAGAAGAACAAAGGAGAGGAGTTCGCTGCCGAAAAGAAAGAACGAAGAAACTCGCCTATCCAAGGTAAGGATTACAGACTCATAGAAGAACAAAGGAGAGGACTTCGCTGCCGAAAAGAAAGAACAAGGAAACTCGCCTATCCAAGGTAAGGATTACAGACTCATAGAAGAACAAAGGAGAGGAGTTCTCTGCCGAAAAGAAAGAACGAAGAAACTCGCCTATACAAGGTAAGGATTACAGAATTATAGAAGAACAAAGGAGAGGACTTCGCTGACGAAAAGAAAGAACGAAGAAACTCGCCTATCCAAGGTAAGGATTACAGACTCATAGAAGAACAAAGGAGAGGAGTTCGCTGCCGAAAAGAAAGAACGAAGAAACTCGCCTATCCAAGGTAAGGATTACAGACTTATAGAAGAACAAAGGAGAGGACTTCGCTGCCGAAAAGAAAGAACGAAGAAACTCGCCTATCCAAGGTAAGGATTACAGACTCATAGAAGAACAAAGGAGAGGACTTCGCTGCCGAAAAGAAAGAACAAGGAAACTCGCCTATCCAAGGTAAGGATTACAGACTCATAGAAGAACAAAGGAGAGGAGTTCGCTGCCGAAAAGAAAGAACGAAGAAACTCGCCTATCCAAGGTAAGGATTACAGACTCATAGAAGAACAAAGGAGAGGACTTCGCTGCTGAAAAGAAAGAACGAAGAAACTCGCCTATCCAAGGTAAGGATTACAGACTCATAGAAGAACAAAGGAGAGGAGTTCGCTGCCGAAAAGAAAGAACGAAGAAACTCGCCTATCCAAGGTAAGGATTACAGACTCATAGAAGAACAAAGGAGAGGACTTCGCTGCCGAAAAGAAAGAACGAAGAAACTCGCCTATCCAAGGTAAGGACCACAGGCTCATAGAAGAACAAAGGAGAGGACTTCACTGCCGAAAAGAAAGAACGAAGAAACTCGCCTATCCAAGGTAAGGATTACAGACTCATAGAAGAACAAAGGAGAGGAGTTCGCTGCCGAAAAGAAAGAACGAAGAAACTCGCCTATCCAAGGTGAGGATCACAGGCTCATAGAAGAACAAAGGAGAGGAGTTCGCTGACGAAAAGAAAGAACGAAGAAACTCGCCTATCCAAGGTAAGGATTACAGACTCATAGAAGAATAAAGGAGAGGACTTCGCTGCCGAAAAGAAAGAACAAGGAAACTCGCCTATCCAAGGTAAGGATTACAGACTCATAGAAGAACAAAGGAGAGGAGTTCGCTGCCGAAAAGAAAGAACGAAGAAACTCGCCTATCCAAGCTAAGGATTACAGACTCATAGAAGAACAAAGGAGAGGACTTCGCTGCTGAAAAGAAAGAACGAAGAAACTCGCCTATCCAAGGTAAGGATTACACTCATAGAAGAAAAGAGGAGAGGAGTTCGCGGCCGAAAAGAAAGAACGAAGAAACTCGCCTTTCCAAGGTAAGGATTACAGAATTATAGAAGAACAAAGGAGAGGACTTCGCAAACGAAAAGAAAAAACGAAGAAACTCGCCTATCCAAGGTAAGGATTCCAGACTCATAGAAGAACAAAGGAGAGGACTTCGCTGCCGAAAAGAAAGAACGAAGAAACTCGCCTATCCAAGGTAAGGATTACAGACTTATAGAAGAACAAAGGAGAGGAGTTCGCTGACGAAAAGAAAGAACGAAGAAACTCGCCTATCCAAGGTAAGGATTACAGACTCATAGAAGAACAAAAGAGAGGAGTTCGCTGCCGAAAAGAAAGAACGAAGAAACTCGCCTATCCAAGGTAAGGATTACGGACTCATAGAAGAACAAAGGAGAGGACTTCGCTGCCGAAAGGAAAGAACAAGGAAACTCGCCTATCCAAGGTAAGGATTACAGACTCATAGAAGAACAAAGGAGAGGAGTTCGCTGCCGAAAAGAAAGAACGAAGAAACTCGCCTATCCAAGGTAAGGATTACAGACTCATAGAAGAACAAAGGAGAGGACTTCGCTGCCGAAAAGAAAGAAAAAGGAAACTCGCCTATCCAAGGTAAGGATTACAGACTCATAGAAGAACAAAGGAGAGGAGTTCTCTGCCGAAAAGAAAGAACGAAGAAACTCGCCTATCCAAGGTAAGGATTACAGAATTATAGAAGAACAAAGGAGAGGACTTCGCAGACGAAAAGAAAGAACGAAGAAACTCGCCTATCCAAGGTAAGGATTACAGACTCATAGAAGAACAAAGGAGAGGAGTTCGCTGCCGAAAAGAAAGAACGAAGAAACTCGCCTATCCAAGGTAAGGATTACAGACTTATAGAAGAACAAAGGAGAGGACTTCGCTGCCCAAAAGAAAGAACGAAGAAACTCGCCTATCCAAGGTAAGGATTACAGACTCATAGAAGAACAAAGGAGAGGACTTCGCTGCCGAAAAGAAAGAACAAGGAAACTCGCCTATCCAAGGTAAGGATTACAGACTCATAGAAGAACAAAGGAGAGGAGTTCGCTGCCGAAAAGAAAGAACGAAGAAACTCGCCTATCCAAGGTAAGGATTACAGACTCATAGAAGAACAAAGGAGAGGACTTCGCTGCTGAAAAGAAAGAACGAAGAAACTCGCCTATCCAAGGTAAGGATTACACTCATAGAAGAAAAGAGGAGAGGAGTTCGCTGCCGAAAAGAAAGAACGAAGAAACTCGCCTTTCCAAGGTAAGGATTAGAGAATTATAGAAGAACAAAGGAGAGGACTTCGCAAATGAAAAGAAAGAACGAAGAAACTCGCCTTTCCAAGGTAAGGATTACAGAATTATAGAAGAACAAAGGAGAGGACTTCGCAAACGAAAAGAAAGAACGAAGAAACTCGCCTATCCAAGGTAAGGATTCCAGACTCATAGAAGAACAAAGGAGAGGACTTTGCTGCCGAAAAGAAAGAACGAAGAAACTCGCCTATCCAAGGTAAGGATTACAGACTTATAGAAGAACAAAGGAGAGGAGTTCGCTGACGAAAAGAAAGAACGAAGAAACTCGCCTATCCAAGGTAAGGATTACAGACTCATAGAAGAACAAAAGAGAGGAGTTCGCTGCCGAAAAGAAAGAACGAAGAAACTCGCCTATCCAAGGTAAGGATTACGGACTCATAGAAGAACAAAGGAGAGGACTTCGCTGCCGAAAGGAAAGAACAAGGAAACTCGCCTATCCAAGGTAAGGATTACAGACTTATAGAAGAACAAAGGAGAGGAGTTCGCTGCCGAAAAGAAAGAACGAAGAAACTCGCCTATCCAAGGTAAGGATTACAGACTCATAGAAGAACAAAGGAGAGGACTTCGCTGCCGAAAAGAAAGAACAAGGAAACTCGCCTATCCAAGGTAAGGATTACAGACTCATAGAAGAACAAAGGAGAGGAGTTCTCTGCCGAAAAGAAAGAACGAAGAAACTCGCCTATCCAAGGTAAGGATTACAGAATTATAGAAGAACAAAGGAGAGGACTTCGCTGACGAAAAGAAAGAACGAAGAAACTCGCCTATCCAAGGTAAGGATTACAGACTCATAGAAGAACAAAGGAGAGGAGTTCGCTGCCGAAAAGAAAGAACGAAGAAACTCGCCTATCCAAGGTAAGGATTACAGACTTATAGAAGAACAAAGGAGAGGACTTCGCTGACGAAAAGAAAGAACGAAGAAACTCGCCTATCCAAGGTAAGGATTACAGACTCATAGAAGAACAAAGGAGAGGACTTCGCTGCCGAAAAGAAAGAACAAGGAAACTCGCCTATCCAAGGTAAGGATTACAGACTCATAGAAGAACAAAGGAGAGGAGTTCGCTGCCGAAAAGAAAGAACGAAGAAACTCGCCTATCCAAGGTAAGGATTACAGACTCATAGAAGAACAAAGGAGAGGACTTCGCTGCTGAAAAGAAAGAACGAAGAAACTCGCCTATCCAAGGTAAGGATTACAGACTCATAGAAGAACAAAGGAGAGGAGTTCGCTGCCGAAAAGAAAGAACGAAGAAACTCGCCTATCCAAGGTAAGGATTACAGACTCATAGAAGAACAAAGGAGAGGACTTCGCTGCCGAAAAGAAAGAACGAAGAAACTCGCCTATCCAAGGTAAGGACCACAGGCTCATAGAAGAACAAAGGAGAGGACTTCACTGCCGAAAAGAAAGAACGAAGAAACTCGCCTATCCAAGGTAAGGATTACAGACTCATAGAAGAACAAAGGAGAGGAGTTCGCTGCCGAAAAGAAAGAACGAAGAAACTCGCCTATCCAAGGTGAGGATCACAGGCTCATAGAAGAACAAAGGAGAGGACTTCGCTGCCGAAAAGAAAGAACGAAGAAACTCGCCTATCAAAGGTAAGGATCACAGGCTCCTAGAAGAACAAAGGAGAGGAGTTCGCTGCCGAAAAGAAAGAACGAGGAAACTCGCCTATCCAAGGTAAGGATTACAGACTTATAGAAGAACAAAGTAGAGGACTTCGCTGCCGAAAAGAAAGAACAAAGAAACTCGCCTATCCAAGGAAAGGATCACAGGCTCATAGAAGAACAAAGGAGAGGACTTCGCTGCCGAAAAAAAGAACGAAGAAACTCGCCTATCCAAGGTAAGGATTACAGACTTATAGAAGAACAAAGGAGAGGACTTCGCTGCCGAAAAGAAAGAACGAAGAAACTCGCCTATCCAAGGTAAGGATTACAGACTTATAGAAGAACAAAGGAGAGGACTTCGCTGCCGAAAAGAAAGAACGAAGAAACTCGCCTATCCAAGGTAAGGATTACAGGTTTATAGAAGAACAAAGGAGAGGACTTCACTGCCGAAAAGAAAGAACAAGGAAACTCGCCTATCCAAGGTAAGGATTACAGACTCATAGAAGAACAAAGGAGAGGACTTCGCTGCTGAAAAGAAAGAACGAAGAAACTCGCCTATCCAAGGTAAGGATTACACTCATAGAAGAAAAGAGGAGAGGAGTTCGCTGCCGAAAAGAAAGAACGAAGAAACTCGCCTTTCCAAGGTAAGGATTAGAGAATTATAGAAGAACAAAGGAGAGGACTTCGCAAACGAAAAGAAAGAACGAAGAAACTCGCCTTTCCAAGGTAAGGATTACAGAATTATAGAAGAACAAAGGAGAGGACTTCGCAAACGAAAAGAAAGAACGAAGAAACTCGCCTATCCAAGGTAAGGATTCCAGACTCATAGAAGAACAAAGGAGAGGACTTTGCTGCCGAAAAGAAAGAACGAAGAAACTCGCCTATCCAAGGTAAGGATTACAGACTTATAGAAGAACAAAGGAGAGGAGTTCGCTGACGAAAAGAAAGAACGAAGAAACTCGCCTATCCAAGGTAAGGATTACAGACTCATAGAAGAACAAAAGAGAGGAGTTCGCTGCCGAAAAGAAAGAACGAAGAAACTCGCCTATCCAAGGTAAGGATTACGGACTCATAGAAGAACAAAGGAGAGGACTTCGCTGCCGAAAGGAAAGAACAAGGAAACTCGCCTATCCAAGGTAAGGATTACAGACTTATAGAAGAACAAAGGAGAGGAGTTCGCACGCGAAAAGAAAGAACGAAGAAACTCGCCTATCCAAGGTAAGGATTACAGACTCATAGAAGAACAAAGGAGAGGACTTCGCTGCCGAAAAGAAAGAACAAGGAAACTCGCCTATCCAAGGTAAGGATTACAGACTCATAGAAGAACAAAGGAGAGGAGTTCTCTGCCGAAAAGAAAGAACGAAGAAACTCGCCTATCCAAGGTAAGGATTACAGAATTATAGAAGAACAAAGGAGAGGACTTCGCTGACGAAAAGAAAGAACGAAGAAACTCGCCTATCCAAGGTAAGGATTACAGACTCATAGAAGAACAAAGGAGAGGAGTTCGCTGCCGAAAAGAAAGAACGAAGAAACTCGCCTATCCAAGGTAAGGATTACAGACTTATAGAAGAACAAAGGAGAGGACTTCGCTGACGAAAAGAAAGAACGAAGAAACTCGCCTATCCAAGGTAAGGATTACAGACTCATAGAAGAACAAAGGAGAGGACTTCGCTGCCGAAAAGAAAGAACAAGGAAACTCGCCTATCCAAGGTAAGGATTACAGACTCATAGAAGAACAAAGGAGAGGAGTTCGCTGCCGAAAAGAAAGAACGAAGAAACTCGCCTATCCAAGGTAAGGATTACAGACTCATAGAAGAACAAAGGAGAGGACTTCGCTGCTGAAAAGAAAGAACGAAGAAACTCGCCTATCCAAGGTAAGGATTACAGACTCATAGAAGAACAAAGGAGAGGAGTTCGCTGCCGAAAAGAAAGAACGAAGAAACTCGCCTATCCAAGGTAAGGATTACAGACTCATAGAAGAACAAAGGAGAGGACTTCGCTGCCGAAAAGAAAGAACGAAGAAACTCGCCTATCCAAGGTAAGGACCACAGGCTCATAGAAGAACAAAGGAGAGGACTTCACTGCCGAAAAGAAAGAACGAAGAAACTCGCCTATCCAAGGTAAGGATTACAGACTCATAGAAGAACAAAGGAGAGGAGTTCGCTGCCGAAAAGAAAGAACGAAGAAACTCGCCTATCCAAGGTGAGGATCACAGGCTCATAGAAGAACAAAGGAGAGGACTTCGCTGCCGAAAAGAAAGAACGAAGAAACTCGCCTATCAAAGGTAAGGATCACAGGCTCCTAGAAGAACAAAGGAGAGGAGTTCGCTGCCGAAAAGAAAGAACGAGGAAACTCGCCTATCCAAGGTAAGGATTACAGACTTATAGAAGAACAAAGTAGAGGACTTCGCTGCCGAAAAGAAAGAACAAAGAAACTCGCCTATCCAAGGAAAGGATCACAGGCTCATAGAAGAACAAAGGAGAGGACTTCGCTGCCGAAAAAAAGAACGAAGAAACTCGCCTATCCAAGGTAAGGATTACAGACTTATAGAAGAACAAAGGAGAGGACTTCGCTGCCGAAAAGAAAGAACGAAGAAACTCGCCTATCCAAGGTAAGGATTACAGACTTATAGAAGAACAAAGGAGAGGACTTCGCTGCCGAAAAGAAAGAACGAAGAAACTCGCCTATCCAAGGTAAGGATTACAGGTTTATAGAAGAACAAAGGAGAGGACTTCACTGCCGAAAAGAAAGAACGAAGAAACTCGCCTATCCAAGGTAAGGATTACAGACTCATAGAAGAACAAAGGAGAGGACTTCGCTGCCGAAAAGAAAGAACGAAGAAACTCGCCTATCCAAGGTAAGGATTACAGACTTATAGAAGAACAAAGGAGAGGACTTCGTAGCCGAAAAGAAAGAACGAAGAAACTCGCCTATCCAAGGTAAGGATTACAGACTTATAGAAGAACAAAGGAGAGGACTTCGCTGCCGAAAAGAAAGAACGAAGAAATTCGCCTATCCAAGGTAAGGATTACAGACTTATTGAAGAATAAAGGAGAGGACTTCGCTGCCGAAAAGAAAGAACGAAGAAACTCGCCTATCCAAGGTAAGGATTACAGACTCATAGAAGAACAAAGGAGAGGACTTCGCTGCCGAAACGAAAGAACGAAGAAACTCGCCTATCCAAGGTAAGGATTACAGGTTTATAGAAGAAGAAAGGAGAGGACTTCGCTGCCGAAAAGAAAGAACAAGGAAACTCGCCTATCCAAGGTAAGGATTACAGACTCATAGAAGAACAAAGGAGAGGAGTTCGCTGCCGAAACGAAAGAACGAAGAAACTCGCCTATCCAAGGTAAGGATTACAGACTCATAGAAGAACAAAGGAGAGGAGTTCGCTGCCGAAAAGAAAGAACGAAGAAACTCGCCTATCCAAGGTAAGGATTACAGACTCATAGAAGAACAAAGGAGAGGACTTCGCTGCCGAAAAGAAAGAACGGAGAAACTCGTCTATCCAAGGTAAGGACCACAGGCTCATAGAAGAACAAAGGAGAGGACTTCGCTGCCGAAAAGAAAGAACGAAGAAACTCGCCTATCCAAGGTAAGGACTATTAACTCATAGAAGAACAAAGGAGAGGAGTTCGATGCCGAAAAGAAAGAACGAAGAAACTCGCCTATCCAAGGTAAGGATCACAGGCTCATAGAAGAACAAAGGAGAGGAGTTCGCTGCCGAAAAGAAAGAACGAAGAAACTCGCCTATCCAAGGTAAGGATTACAGGCTCATAAAAGAACAAGGGAGAGGACTTCGCTGCCGAAAAGAAAGAACGAAGAAACTCGCCTATCCAAGGTAAGGATCACAGGCTCATAGAAGAACAAAGGAGAGGACTTCGCTGACGAAAAGAAAGAACGAAGAAACTCGCCTATCCAAGGTAAGGATTACAGACTCATAGAAGAACAAAGGAGAGGACTTCGCTGCCGAAAAGAAAGAACAAGGAAACTCGCCTATCCAAGGTAAGGATTACAGACTCATAGAAGAACAAAGGAGAGGAGTTCTCTGCCGAAAAGACAGAACGAAGAAACTCGCCTATCCAAGGTAAGGATTACAGAATTATAGAAGAACAAAGGAGAGGACTTCGCTGCCGAAAAGAAAGAACGAAGAAACTCGCCTATCCAAGGTAAGGATCACAGGCTCATAGAAGAACAAAGGAGAGGAGTTCGCTGCCGAAAAGAAAGAACGGAGAAACTCGCCTATCCAAGGTAAGGATTACCGACTCATACAAGAACAAAGGAGAGGACTTCGCTGCTGAAAAGAAAAAAAACGAAGAAACTCGCCTATCCAAGGTAAGGATCACAGGCTCATAGAAGAACAAAGGAGAGGACTTCGCTGACGAAAAGAAAGAACGAAGAAACTCGCCTATCCAAGGTAAGGATCACAGGCTCATAGAAGAACAAAGGAGAGGAGTTCGCTGCCGAAAAGAAAGAACGAAGAAACTCGCCTATCCAAGGTAAGGATTACAGGCTCATAGAAGAACAAAGGAGAGGAGTTCGCTGCCGAAAAGAAAGAACGAAGAAACTCGCCTATCCAAGGTAAGGATCACAGGCTCATAGAAGAACAAAGGATAGGAGTTCGCTGCCGAATAGAAAGAACGAAGAAACTCTCCTATCCAAGGTAAGGATTACAGACTCATAGAAGAACAAAGAAGAGGACTTCGCTGCCGAAAAGAAAGAACGAAGAAACTCGCCTATCCAAGGTAAGGATTACAGGCTCATAGAAGAACAAAGGAGAGGAGTTCGCTGCCGAAAAGAAAGAACGGAGAAACTCGCCTATCCAAGGTAAGGATTACAGACTCATAGAAGAACAAAGGAGAGGACTTCGCTGCCGAAAAGAAAGAACGAAGAAACTCGCCTATCCAAGGTAAGGATCACAGGCTCATAGAAGAACAAAGGAGAGGACTTCGCTGACGAAAAGAAAGAACGAAGAAACTCGACTATCCAAGGTAAGGATTACAGACTCATAGAAGAACAAAGGAGAGGAGTTCACTGCCCAAAAGAAAGAACGAAGAAACTCGCCTATCCAAGGTAAGGATTACAGACTTTTAGAAGAACAAAGGAGAGGAGTTCGCTGCCGAAAAGAAAGAACGAAGAAACTCGCCTATCCAAGGTAAGGATCACAGGCTCATAGACGAACAAAGGAGAGGACTTCGCTGCCGAAAAGAAAGAACAAGAAAACTCGCCTATCCAAGGTAAGGATTACAGACTCATAGAAGAACAAAGGAGAGGACTTCGCTGCCGAAAAGAAAGAACAAGGAAACTCGCCTATCCAAGGTAAGGATTACAGACTCATAGAAGAACAAAGGAGAGGAGTTCTCTGCCGAAAAGACAGAACGAAGAAACTCGCCTATCCAAGGTAAGGATTACAGAATTATAGAAGAACAAAGGAGAGGACTTCGCTGCCGAAAAGAAAGAACGAAGAAACTCGCCTATCCAAGGTAAGGATCACAGGCTCATAGAAGAACAAAGGAGAGGAGTTCGCTGCCGAAAAGAAAGAACGGAGAAACTCGCCTATCCAAGGTAAGGATTACCGACTCATACAAGAACAAAGGAGAGGACTTCGCTGCTGAAAAGAAAAAAAACGAAGAAACTCGCCTATCCAAGGTAAGGATCACAGGCTCATAGAAGAACAAAGGAGAGGACTTCGCTGACGAAAAGAAAGAACGAAGAAACTCGCCTATCCAAGGTAAGGATCACAGGCTCATAGAAGAACAAAGGAGAGGAGTTCGCTGCCGAAAAGAAAGAACAAAGAAACTCGCCTATCCAAGGAAAGGATCACAGGCTCATAGAAGAACAAAGGAGAGGACTTCGCTGCCGAAAAAAAGAACGAAGAAACTCGCCTATCCAAGGTAAGGATTACAGACTTATAGAAGAACAAAGGAGAGGACTTCGCTGCCGAAAAGAAAGAACGAAGAAACTCGCCTATCCAAGGTAAGGATTACAGACTTATAGAAGAACAAAGGAGAGGACTTCGCTGCCGAAAAGAAAGAACGAAGAAACTCGCCTATCCAAGGTAAGGATTACAGGTTTATAGAAGAACAAAGGAGAGGACTTCACTGCCGAAAAGAAAGAACGAAGAAACTCGCCTATCCAAGGTAAGGATTACAGACTCATAGAAGAACAAAGGAGAGGACTTCGCTGCCGAAAAGAAAGAACGAAGAAACTCGCCTATCCAAGGTAAGGATTACAGACTTATAGAAGAACAAAGGAGAGGACTTCGTAGCCGAAAAGAAAGAACGAAGAAACTCGCCTATCCAAGGTAAGGATTACAGACTTATAGAAGAACAAAGGAGAGGACTTCGCTGCCGAAAAGAAAGAACGAAGAAATTCGCCTATCCAAGGTAAGGATTACAGACTTATTGAAGAATAAAGGAGAGGACTTCGCTGCCGAAAAGAAAGAACGAAGAAACTCGCCTATCCAAGGTAAGGATTACAGACTCATAGAAGAACAAAGGAGAGGACTTCGCTGCCGAAACGAAAGAACGAAGAAACTCGCCTATCCAAGGTAAGGATTACAGGTTTATAGAAGAAGAAAGGAGAGGACTTCGCTGCCGAAAAGAAAGAACAAGGAAACTCGCCTATCCAAGGTAAGGATTACAGACTCATAGAAGAACAAAGGAGAGGAGTTCGCTGCCGAAACGAAAGAACGAAGAAACTCGCCTATCCAAGGTAAGGATTACAGACTCATAGAAGAACAAAGGAGAGGAGTTCGCTGCCGAAAAGAAAGAACGAAGAAACTCGCCTATCCAAGGTAAGGATTACAGACTCATAGAAGAACAAAGGAGAGGACTTCGCTGCCGAAAAGAAAGAACGGAGAAACTCGTCTATCCAAGGTAAGGACCACAGGCTCATAGAAGAACAAAGGAGAGGACTTCGCTGCCGAAAAGAAAGAACGAAGAAACTCGCCTATCCAAGGTAAGGACTATTAACTCATAGAAGAACAAAGGAGAGGAGTTCGATGCCGAAAAGAAAGAACGAAGAAACTCGCCTATCCAAGGTAAGGATCACAGGCTCATAGAAGAACAAAGGAGAGGAGTTCGCTGCCGAAAAGAAAGAACGAAGAAACTCGCCTATCCAAGGTAAGGATTACAGGCTCATAAAAGAACAAGGGAGAGGACTTCGCTGCCGAAAAGAAAGAACGAAGAAACTCGCCTATCCAAGGTAAGGATCACAGGCTCATAGAAGAACAAAGGAGAGGACTTCGCTGACGAAAAGAAAGAACGAAGAAACTCGCCTATCCAAGGTAAGGATTACAGACTCATAGAAGAACAAAGGAGAGGACTTCGCTGCCGAAAAGAAAGAACAAGGAAACTCGCCTATCCAAGGTAAGGATTACAGACTCATAGAAGAACAAAGGAGAGGAGTTCTCTGCCGAAAAGACAGAACGAAGAAACTCGCCTATCCAAGGTAAGGATTACAGAATTATAGAAGAACAAAGGAGAGGACTTCGCTGCCGAAAAGAAAGAACGAAGAAACTCGCCTATCCAAGGTAAGGATCACAGGCTCATAGAAGAACAAAGGAGAGGAGTTCGCTGCCGAAAAGAAAGAACGGAGAAACTCGCCTATCCAAGGTAAGGATTACCGACTCATACAAGAACAAAGGAGAGGACTTCGCTGCTGAAAAGAAAAAAAACGAAGAAACTCGCCTATCCAAGGTAAGGATCACAGGCTCATAGAAGAACAAAGGAGAGGACTTCGCTGACGAAAAGAAAGAACGAAGAAACTCGCCTATCCAAGGTAAGGATCACAGGCTCATAGAAGAACAAAGGAGAGGAGTTCGCTGCCGAAAAGAAAGAACGAAGAAACTCGCCTATCCAAGGTAAGGATTACAGGCTCATAGAAGAACAAAGGAGAGGAGTTCGCTGCCGAAAAGAAAGAACGAAGAAACTCGCCTATCCAAGGTAAGGATCACAGGCTCATAGAAGAACAAAGGATAGGAGTTCGCTGCCGAATAGAAAGAACGAAGAAACTCTCCTATCCAAGGTAAGGATTACAGACTCATAGAAGAACAAAGAAGAGGACTTCGCTGCCGAAAAGAAAGAACGAAGAAACTCGCCTATCCAAGGTAAGGATTACAGGCTCATAGAAGAACAAAGGAGAGGAGTTCGCTGCCGAAAAGAAAGAACGGAGAAACTCGCCTATCCAAGGTAAGGATTACAGACTCATAGAAGAACAAAGGAGAGGACTTCGCTGCCGAAAAGAAAGAACGAAGAAACTCGCCTATCCAAGGTAAGGATCACAGGCTCATAGAAGAACAAAGGAGAGGACTTCGCTGACGAAAAGAAAGAACGAAGAAACTCGACTATCCAAGGTAAGGATTACAGACTCATAGAAGAACAAAGGAGAGGAGTTCACTGCCCAAAAGAAAGAACGAAGAAACTCGCCTATCCAAGGTAAGGATTACAGACTTTTAGAAGAACAAAGGAGAGGAGTTCGCTGCCGAAAAGAAAGAACGAAGAAACTCGCCTATCCAAGGTAAGGATCACAGGCTCATAGACGAACAAAGGAGAGGACTTCGCTGCCGAAAAGAAAGAACAAGAAAACTCGCCTATCCAAGGTAAGGATTACAGACTCATAGAAGAACAAAGGAGAGGACTTCGCTGCCGAAAAGAAAGAACAAGGAAACTCGCCTATCCAAGGTAAGGATTACAGACTCATAGAAGAACAAAGGAGAGGAGTTCTCTGCCGAAAAGACAGAACGAAGAAACTCGCCTATCCAAGGTAAGGATTACAGAATTATAGAAGAACAAAGGAGAGGACTTCGCTGCCGAAAAGAAAGAACGAAGAAACTCGCCTATCCAAGGTAAGGATCACAGGCTCATAGAAGAACAAAGGAGAGGAGTTCGCTGCCGAAAAGAAAGAACGGAGAAACTCGCCTATCCAAGGTAAGGATTACCGACTCATACAAGAACAAAGGAGAGGACTTCGCTGCTGAAAAGAAAAAAAACGAAGAAACTCGCCTATCCAAGGTAAGGATCACAGGCTCATAGAAGAACAAAGGAGAGGACTTCGCTGACGAAAAGAAAGAACGAAGAAACTCGCCTATCCAAGGTAAGGATCACAGGCTCATAGAAGAACAAAGGAGAGGAGTTCGCTGCCGAAAAGAAAGAACGAAGAAACTCGCCTATCCAAGGTAAGGATTACAGGCTCATAGAAGAACAAAGGAGAGGAGTTCGCTGCCGAAAAGAAAGAACGAAGAAACTCGCCTATCCAAGGTAAGGATCACAGGCTCATAGAAGAACAAAGGATAGGAGTTCGCTGCCGAATAGAAAGAACGAAGAAACTCTCCTATCCAAGGTAAGGATTACAGATTCATAGAAGAACAAAGAAGAGGACTTCGCTGCCGAAAAGAAAGAACGAAGAAACTCGCCTATCCAAGGTAAGGATCACAGGCTCATAGAAGAACAAAGGAGAGGAGTTCGCTGCCGAAAAGAAAGAACGGAAAAACTCGCCTATCTAAGGTAAGGATTACAGACTCATAGAAGAACAAAGGAGAGGACTTCGCTGCCGAAAAGAAAGAACGAAGAAACTCGCCTATCCAAGGTAAGGATCACAGGCTCATAGAAGAACAAAGGAGAGGACTTCGCTGACGAAAAGAAAGAACGAAGAAACTCGACTATCCAAGGTAAGGATTACAGACTCATAGAAGAACAAAGGAGAGGAGTTCGCTGCCCAAAAGAAAGAACGAAGAAACTCGCCTATCCAAGGTAAGGATTACAGACTCATAGAAGAACAAAGGAGAGGACTTCGCTGCCGAAAAGAAAGAACGAAGAAACTCGCCTATCCAAGGTAAGGATTGCAGACTCATAGAAGAACAAAGGAGAGGACTTCGCTGACGAAAAGAAAGAACAAGAAAACTCGCCTATCCAAGCTAAGGATTACAGACTCATAGAAGAACAAAGGAGAGGAGTTCGCTGCCGAAAAGAAAGAACGAAGAAACTCGCCTATCCAAGGTAAGGATTACAGACTCATAGAAGAACAAAGGAGAGGAGTTCGCTGCCGAAAAGAAAGAACGAAGAAACTCTCCTATCCAAGGTAAGGATTACAGAATTATAGAAGAACAAAGGAGAGGACTTCGCTGCCGAAAAGAAAGAACGAAGAAACTCGCCTATCCAAGGTAAGGATTACAGACTTATAGAAGAACAAAGGAGAGGAGTTCGCTGACGAAAAGAAAGAACGAAGAAACTCGCCTATCCAAGGTAAGGATTACAGACTCATAGAAGAACAAAGGAGAGGACTTCGCTGCCGAAAAGAAAGAAAAAGGAAACTCGCCTATCCAAGGTAAGGATTACAGACTCATAGAAAAACAAAGGAGAGGAGTTCGCTGCCGAAAAGAAAGAACGAAGAAACTCGCCTATCCAAGGTAAGGCTTACAGACTCATAGAAGAACAAAGGAGAGGACTTCGCTGCCGAAAAGAAAGAACGAAGAAATTCGCCTATCCAAGGTAAGGATTACAGACTTATTGAAGAATAAAGGAGAGGACTTCGCTGCCGAAAAGAAAGAACGAAGAAACTCGCCTATCCAAGGTAAGGATTACAGACTCATAGAAGAACAAAGGAGAGGACTTCGCTGCCGAAAAGAAAGAACGAAGAAACTCGCCTATCCAAGGTAAGGATTACAGGTTTATAGAAGAACAAAGGAGAGGACTTCGCTGCCGAAAAGAAAGAACAAGGAAACTCGCCTATCCAAGGTAAGGATTACAGACTCATAGAAGAACAAAGGAGAGGAGTTCGCTGCCGAAAAGAAAGAACGAAGAAACTCGCCTATCCAAGGTAAGGATTACAGACTCATAGAAGAACAAAGGAGAGGAGTTCGCTGCCGAAAAGAAAGAACGAAGAAACTCGCCTATCCAAGGTAAGGATTACAGACTCATAGAAGAACAAAGGAGAGGACTTCGCTGCCGAAAAGAAAGAACGGAGAAACTCGCCTATCCAAGGTAAGGAACACAGGCTCATAGAAGAACAAAGGAGAGGACTTCGCTGCCGAAAAGAAAGAACGAAGAAACTCGCCTATCCAAGGTAAGGACTATTAACTCATAGAAGAACAAAGGAGAGGAGTTCGATGCCGAAAAGAAAGAACGAAGAAACTCGCCTATCCAAGGTAAGGATCACAGGCTCATAGAAGAACAAAGGAGAGGAGTTCGCTGCCGAAAAGAAAGAACGAAGAAACTCGCCTATCCAAGGTAAGGATTACAGGCTCATAAAAGAACAAGGGAGAGGACTTCGCTGCCGAAAAGAAAAAAAACGAAGAAACTCGCCTATCCAAGGTAAGGATCACAGGCTCATAGAAGAACAAAGGAGAGGACTTCGCTGACGAAAAGAAAGAACGAAGAAACTCGCCTATCCAAGGTAAGGATCACAGGCTCATAGAAGAACAAAGGAGAGGAGTTCGCTGCCGAAAAGAAAGAACGAAGAAACTCGCCTATCCAAGGTAAGGATTACAGGCTCATAGAAGAACAAAGGAGAGGAGTTCGCTGCCGAAAAGAAAGAACGAAGAAACTCGCCTATCCAAGGTAAGGATCACAGGCTCATAGAAGAACAAAGGATAGGAGTTCGCTGCCGAATAGAAAGAACGAAGAAACTCTCCTATCCAAGGTAAGGATTACAGATTCATAGAAGAACAAAGAAGAGGACTTCGCTGCCGAAAAGAAAGAACGAAGAAACTCGCCTATCCAAGGTAAGGATCACAGGCTCATAGAAGAACAAAGGAGAGGAGTTCGCTGCCGAAAAGAAAGAACGGAAAAACTCGCCTATCTAAGGTAAGGATTACAGACTCATAGAAGAACAAAGGAGAGGACTTCGCTGCCGAAAAGAAAGAACGAAGAAACTCGCCTATCCAAGGTAAGGATCACAGGCTCATAGAAGAACAAAGGAGAGGACTTCGCTGACGAAAAGAAAGAACGAAGAAACTCGACTATCCAAGGTAAGGATTACAGACTCATAGAAGAACAAAGGAGAGGAGTTCGCTGCCCAAAAGAAAGAACGAAGAAACTCGCCTATCCAAGGTAAGGATTACAGACTCATAGAAGAACAAAGGAGAGGACTTCGCTGCCGAAAAGAAAGAACGAAGAAACTCGCCTATCCAAGGTAAGGATTGCAGACTCATAGAAGAACAAAGGAGAGGACTTCGCTGACGAAAAGAAAGAACAAGAAAACTCGCCTATCCAAGCTAAGGATTACAGACTCATAGAAGAACAAAGGAGAGGAGTTCGCTGCCGAAAAGAAAGAACGAAGAAACTCGCCTATCCAAGGTAAGGATTACAGACTCATAGAAGAACAAAGGAGAGGAGTTCGCTGCCGAAAAGAAAGAACGAAGAAACTCTCCTATCCAAGGTAAGGATTACAGAATTATAGAAGAACAAAGGAGAGGACTTCGCTGCCGAAAAGAAAGAACGAAGAAACTCGCCTATCCAAGGTAAGGATTACAGACTTATAGAAGAACAAAGGAGAGGAGTTCGCTGACGAAAAGAAAGAACGAAGAAACTCGCCTATCCAAGGTAAGGATTACAGACTCATAGAAGAACAAAGGAGAGGACTTCGCTGCCGAAAAGAAAGAAAAAGGAAACTCGCCTATCCAAGGTAAGGATTACAGACTCATAGAAAAACAAAGGAGAGGAGTTCGCTGCCGAAAAGAAAGAACGAAGAAACTCGCCTATCCAAGGTAAGGCTTACAGACTCATAGAAGAACAAAGGAGAGGACTTCGCTGCCGAAAAGAAAGAACGAAGAAATTCGCCTATCCAAGGTAAGGATTACAGACTTATTGAAGAATAAAGGAGAGGACTTCGCTGCCGAAAAGAAAGAACGAAGAAACTCGCCTATCCAAGGTAAGGATTACAGACTCATAGAAGAACAAAGGAGAGGACTTCGCTGCCGAAAAGAAAGAACGAAGAAACTCGCCTATCCAAGGTAAGGATTACAGGTTTATAGAAGAACAAAGGAGAGGACTTCGCTGCCGAAAAGAAAGAACAAGGAAACTCGCCTATCCAAGGTAAGGATTACAGACTCATAGAAGAACAAAGGAGAGGAGTTCGCTGCCGAAAAGAAAGAACGAAGAAACTCGCCTATCCAAGGTAAGGATTACAGACTCATAGAAGAACAAAGGAGAGGAGTTCGCTGCCGAAAAGAAAGAACGAAGAAACTCGCCTATCCAAGGTAAGGATTACAGACTCATAGAAGAACAAAGGAGAGGACTTCGCTGCCGAAAAGAAAGAACGGAGAAACTCGCCTATCCAAGGTAAGGAACACAGGCTCATAGAAGAACAAAGGAGAGGACTTCGCTGCCGAAAAGAAAGAACGAAGAAACTCGCCTATCCAAGGTAAGGACTATTAACTCATAGAAGAACAAAGGAGAGGAGTTCGATGCCGAAAAGAAAGAACGAAGAAACTCGCCTATCCAAGGTAAGGATCACAGGCTCATAGAAGAACAAAGGAGAGGAGTTCGCTGCCGAAAAGAAAGAACGAAGAAACTCGCCTATCCAAGGTAAGGATTACAGGCTCATAAAAGAACAAGGGAGAGGACTTCGCTGCCGAAAAGAAAGAACGAAGAAACTCGCCTATCCAAGGTAAGGATCACAGGCTCATAGAAGAACAAAGGAGAGGACTTCGCTGACGAAAAGAAAGAACGAAGAAACTCGCCTATCCAAGGTAAGGATTACAGACTCATAGAAGAACAAAGGAGAGGACTTCGCTGCCGAAAAGTTAGAACAAGGAAACTCGCCTATCCAAGGTAAGGATTACAGACTCATAGAAGAACAAAGGAGAGGAGTTCTCTGTCGAAAAGACAGAACGAAGAAACTCGCCTATCCAAGGTAAGGATTACAGAATTATAGAAGAACAAAGGAGAGGACTTCGCTGCCGAAAAGAAAGAACAAAGAAACTCGCCTATCCAAGGTAAGGATCACAGGCTCATAGAAGAACAAAGGAGAGGAGTTCGCTGCCGAAAAGAAAGAACGGAGAAACTCGCCTATCCAAGGTAAGGATTACCGACTCATACAAGAACAAAGGAGAGGACTTCGCTGCTGAAAAGAAAAAAACGAAGAAACTCGCCTATTCAAGGTAAGGATCACAGGCTCATAGAAGAACAAAGGAGAGGACTTCGCTGACGAAAAGAAAGAACGAAGAAACTCGCCTATCCAAGGTAAGGATCACAGGCTCATAGAAGAACAAAGGAGAGGAGTTCGCTGCCGAAAAGAAAGAACAAAGAAACTCGCCTATCCAAGGTAAGGATTACAGACTCATAGAAGAACAAAGGAGAGGACTTCGCTGCCGAAAAGAAAGAACAAGGAAACTCGCCTATCCAAGGTAAGGATTACAGACTCATAGAAGAACAAAGGATAGGAGTTCGCTGCCGAATAGAAAGAACGAAGAAACTCTCCTATCCAAGGTAAGGATTACAGACTCATAGAAGAACAAAGAAGAGGACTTCGCTGCCGAAAAGAAAGAACGAAGAAACTCGCCTATCCAAGGTAAGGATCACAGGCTCATAGAAGAACAAAGGAGAGGAGTTCGCTGCCGAAAAGAAAGAACGGAGAAACTCGCCTATCCAAGGTAAGGATTACAGACTCATAGAAGAACAAAGGAGAGGACTTCGCTGCCGAAAAGAAAGAACGAAGAAACTCGCCTATCCAAGGTAAGGATCACAGGCTCATAGAAGAACAAAGGAGAGGACTTCGCTGACGAAAAGAAAGAACGAAGAAACTCGACTATCCAAGGTAAGGATTACAGACTCATAGAAGAACAAAGGAGAGGAGTTCGCTGCCCAAAAGAAAGAACGAAGAAACTCGCCTATCCAAGGTAAGGATTACAGACTTTTAGAAGAACAAAGGAGAGGAGTTCGCTGCCGAAAAGAAAGAACGAAGAAACTCGCCTATCCAAGGTAAGGATTGCAGACTCATAGAAGAACAAAGGAGAGGACTTCGCTGCCGAAAAGAAAGAACAAGAAAACTCGCCTATCCAAGGTAAGGATTACAGACTCATAGAAGAACAAAGGAGAGGAGTTCGCTGCCGAAAAGCAAGAACGAAGAAACTCGCCTATCCAAGCTAAGGATTACAGACTCATAGAAGAACAAAGGAGAGGAGTTCGCTGCCGAAAAGAAAGAACGAAGAAACTCGCCTATCCAAGGTAAGGATTACAGACTCATAGAAGAACAAAGGAGAGGAGTTCGCTGCCGAAAAGAAAGAACGAAGAAACTCGCCTATCCAAGGTAAGGATTACAGAATTATAGAAGAACAAAGGAGAGGACTTCGCTGACGAAAAGAAAGAACGAAGAAACTCGCCTATCCAAGGTAAGGATTACAGACTCATAGAAGAAAAAGGAGAGGAGTTCGCTGCCGAAAAGAAAGAACGAAGAAACTCGCCTATCCAAGGTAAGGATTACAGACTTATAGAAGAACAAAGGAGAGGAGTTCGCTGACGAAAAGAAAGAACGAAGAAACTCGCCTATCCAAGGTAAGGATTACAGACTCATAGAAGAACAAAGGAGAGGACTTCGCTGCCGAAAAGAAAGAAAAAGGAAACTCGCCTATCCAAGGTAAGGATTACAGACTCATAGAAAAACAAAGGAGAGGAGTTCGCTGCCGAAAAGAAAGAACGAAGAAACTCGCCTATCCAAGGTAAGGCTTACAGACTCATAGAAGAACAAAGGAGAAGACTTCGCTGCCGAAAAGAAAGAACGAAGAAACTCGCCTATCCAAGGTAAGGATTACAGACTCATAGAAGATAAAGGAGAGGAGTTCGCTGCCGAAAAGAAGAACGAAGAAACTCGCCTATCCAAGGTAAGGATTACAGACTCATAGAAGAACAAAGGAGAGGACTTCGCTGCCGAAAAGAAAGAACGAAGAAACTCGCCTATCCAAGGAAAATACCACAGGCTCATAGAAGAACAAAGGAGAGGACTTCGCTGACGAAAAGAAAGAACGAAGAAACTCGCCTATCCAAGGTAAGGATTACAGACTCATAGAAGAACAAAGGAGAGGAGTTCGCTGCCGAAAAGAAAGAACGAAGAAACTCGCCTATCCGAGGTGAGGATCACAGGCTCATAGAAGAACAAAGGAGAGGACTTCGCTGCCGAAAAGAAAGAACGAAGAAACTCGCCTATCCAAGGTAAGGATCACAGGCTCATAGAAGAACAAAGGAGAGGAGTTCGCTGCCGAAAAGAAAGAACGAAGAAACTCGCCTATCCAAGGTAAGGATTACAGACTTATAGAAGAACAAAGGAGAGGACTTCGCTGCCGAAAAGAAAGAACAAAGAAACTCGCCTATCCAAGGAAAGGATCACAGGCTCATAGAAGAACAAAGGAGAGGACTTCGCTGCTGAAAAAAAAGAACGAAGAAACTCGCCTATCCAAGGTAAGGATTACAGACTTATAGAAGAACAAAGGAGAGGACTTCGCTGACGAAAAGAAAGAACGAAGAAACCCGCCTATCCAAGGTAAGGATTACAGACTTATAGAAGAACAAAGGAGAGGACTTCGCTGCCGAAAAGAAAGAACGAAGAAACTCGCCTATCCAAGGTAAGGATTACAGGTTTATAGAAGAACAAAGGAGAGGACTTCACTGCCGAAAAGAAAGAACGAAGAAACTCGCCTATCCAAGGTAAGGATTACAGACTCATAGAAGAACAAAGGAGAGGACTTCGCTGCCGAAAAGAAAGAACGAAGAAACTCGCCTATCCAAGGTAAGGATTACAGACTTGTAGAAGAACAAAGGAGAGGACTTCACTGCCGAAAAGAAAGAACGAAGAAACTCGCCTATCCAAGGTAAGGATTACAGACTTATAGAAGAACAAAGGAGAGGACTTCGCTGCCCAAAAGAAAGAACGAAGAAACTCGCCTATCCAAGATAAGGATTACAGACTCATAGAAGAACAAAGAAGAGGAGTTCGCTGACGAAAAGAAAGAACGAAGAAACTCGCCTATCCAAGGTAAGGATTACAGACTCATAGAAGAACAAAAGAGAGGAGTTCGCTGCCGAAAAGAAAGAACGAAGAAACTCGCCTATCCAAGGTAAGGATTACGGACTCATAGAAGAACAAAGGAGAGGACTTCGCTGCCGAAAGGAAAGAACAAGGAAACTCGCCTATCCAAGGTAAGGATTACAGAATTATAGAAGAACAAAGGAGAGGACTTCGCTGCCGAAAAGAAAGAACGAAGAAACTCGCCTATCCAAGGTAAGGATTACAGACTCATAGAAGAACAAAGGAGAGGACTTCGCTGCCGAAAAGAAAGAACAAGGAAACTCGCCTATCCAAGGTAAGGATTACAGACTCATAGAAGTACAAAGGAGAGGAGTTCTCTGCCGAAAAGAAAGAACGAAGAAACTCGCCTATCCAAGGTAAGGATTACAGAATTATAGAAGAACAAAGGAGAGGACTTCGCTGACGAAAAGAAAGAACGAAGAAACTCGCCTATCCAAGGTAAGGATTACAGACTCATAGAAGAACAAAGGAGAGGAGTTCGCTGCCGAAAAGAAAGAACGAAGAAACTCGCCTATCCAAGGTAAGGATTACAGACTTATAGAAGAACAAAGGAGAGGACTTCGCTGACGAAAAGAAAGAACGAAGAAACTCGCCTATCCAAGGTAAGGATTACAGACTCATAGAAGAACAAAGGAGAGGACTTCGCTGCCGAAAAGAAAGAACAAGGAAACTCGCCTATCCAAGGTAAGGATTACAGACTCATAGAAGAACAAAGGAGAGGAGTTCGCTGCCGAAAAGAAAGAACGAAGAAACTCGCCTATCCAAGGTAAGGATTACAGACTCATAGAAGAACAAAGGAGAGGACTTCGCTGCTGAAAAGAAAGAACGAAGAAACTCGCCTATCCAAGGTAAGGATTACAGACTCATAGAAGAACAAAGGAGAGGAGTTCGCTGCCGAAAAGAAAGAACGAAGAAACTCGCCTATCCAAGGTAAGGATTACAGACTCATAGAAGAACAAAGGAGAGGACTTCGCTGCCGAAAAGAAAGAACGAAGAAACTCGCCTATCCAAGGTAAGGACCACAGGCTCATAGAAGAACAAAGGAGAGGACTTCACTGCCGAAAAGAAAGAACGAAGAAACTCGCCTATCCAAGGTAAGGATTACAGACTCATAGAAGAACAAAGGAGAGGAGTTCGCTGCCGAAAAGAAAGAACGAAGAAACTCGCCTATCCAAGGTGAGGATCACAGGCTCATAGAAGAACAAAGGAGAGGACTTCGCTGCCGAAAAGAAAGAACGAAGAAACTCGCCTATCCAAGGTAAGGATCACAGGCTCCTAGAAGAACAAAGGAGAGGAGTTCGCTGCCGAAAAGAAAGAACGAGGAAACTCGCCTATCCAAGGTAAGGATTACAGACTTATAGAAGAACAAAGTAGAGGACTTCGCTGCCGAAAAGAAAGAACAAAGAAACTCGCCTATCCAAGGAAAGGATCACAGGCTCATAGAAGAACAAAGGAGAGGACTTCGCTGCCGAAAAAAAGAACGAAGAAACTCGCCTATCCAAGGTAAGGATTACAGACTTATAGAAGAACAAAGGAGAGGACTTCGCTGCCGAAAAGAAAGAACGAAGAAACTCGCCTATCCAAGGTAAGGATTACAGACTTATAGAAGAACAAAGGAGAGGACTTCGCTGCCGAAAAGAAAGAACGAAGAAACTCGCCTATCCAAGGTAAGGATTACAGGTTTATAGAAGAACAAAGGAGAGGACTTAACTGCCGAAAAGAAAGAACGAAGAAACTCGCCTATCCAAGGTAAGGATTACAGACTCATAGAAGAACAAAGGAGAGGACTTCGCTGCCGAAAAGAAAGAACGAAGAAACTCGCCTATCCAAGGTTAGGATTACAGACTTATAGAAGAACAAAGGAGAGGACTTCGTAGCCGAAAAGAAAGAACGAAGAAACTCGCCTTTCCAAGGTAAGGATTACAGACTTATAGAAGAACAAAGGAGAGGACTTCGCTGCCGAAAAGAAAGAACGAAGAAATTCGCCTATCCAAGGTAAGGATTACAGACTTATTGAAGAATAAAGGAGAGGACTTCGCTGCCGAAAAGAAAGAACGAAGAAACTCGCCTATCCAAGGTAAGGATTACAGACTCATAGAAGAACAAAGGAGAGGACTTCGCTGCCGAAAAGAAAGAACGAAGAAACTCGCCTATCCAAGGTAAGGATTACAGGTTTATAGAAGAACAAAGGAGAGGACTTCGCTGCCGAAAAGAAAGAACAAGGAAACTCGCCTATCCAAGGTAAGGATTACAGACTCATAGAAGAACAAAGGAGAGGAGTTCGCTGCCGAAACGAAAGAACGAAGAAACTCGCCTATCCAAGGTAAGGATTACAGACTCATAGAAGAACAAAGGAGAGGAGTTCGCTGCCGAAAAGAAAGAACGAAGAAACTCGCCTATCCAAGGTAAGGATTACAGACTCATAGAAGAACAAAGGAGAGGACTTCGCTGCCGAAAAGAAAGAACGGAGAAACTCGCCTATCCAAGGTAAGGACCACAGGCTCATAGAAGAACAAAGGAGAGGACTTCGCTGCCGAAAAGAAAGAACGAAGAAACTCGCCTATCCAAGGTAAGGACTATTAACTCATAGAAGAACAAAGGAGAGGAGTTCGATGCCGAAAAGAAAGAACGAAGAAACTCGCCTATCCAAGGTAAGGATCACAGGCTCATAGAAGAACAAAGGAGAGGAGTTCGCTGCCGAAAAGAAAGAACGAAGAAACTCGCCTATCCAAGGTAAGGATTACAGGCTCATAAAAGAACAAGGGAGAGGACTTCGCTGCCGAAAAGAAAGAACGAAGAAACTCGCCTATCCAAGGTAAGGATTACAGGTTTATAGAAGAACAAAGGAGAGGACTTCGCTGCCGAAAAGAAAGAACGAGGAAACTCGCCTATCCAAGGTAAGGATTACAGACTTATAGAAGAACAAAGTAGAGGACTTCGCTGCCGAAAAGAAAGAACAAAGAAACTCGCCTATCCAAGGAAAGGATCACAGGCTCATAGAAGAACAAAGGAGAGGACTTCGCTGCCGAAAAAAAGAACGAAGAAACTCGCCTATCCAAGGTAAGGATTACAGACTTATAGAAGAACAAAGGAGAGGACTTCGCTGCCGAAAAGAAAGAACGAAGAAACTCGCCTATCCAAGGTAAGGATTACAGACTTATAGAAGAACAAAGGAGAGGACTTCGCTGCCGAAAAGAAAGAACGAAGAAACTCGCCTATCCAAGGTAAGGATTACAGGTTTATAGAAGAACAAAGGAGAGGACTTCACTGCCGAAAAGAAAGAACGAAGAAACTCGCCTATCCAAGGTAAGGATTACAGACTCATAGAAGAACAAAGGAGAGGACTTCGCTGCCGAAAAGAAAGAACGAAGAAACTCGCCTATCCAAGGTAAGGATTACAGACTTATTGAAGAATAAAGGAGAGGACTTCGCTGTCGAAAAGAAAGAACGAAGAAACTCGCCTATCCAAGGTAAGGATTACAGACTCATAGAAGAACAAAGGAGAGGACTTCGCTGCCGAAAAGAAAGAACGAAGAAACTCGCCTATCCAAGGTAAGGATTACAGGTTTATAGAAGAACAAAGGAGAGGACTTCGCTGCCGAAAAGAAAGAACAAGGAAACTCGCCTATCCAAGGTAAGGATTACAGACTCATAGAAGAACAAAGGAGAGGAGTTCGCTGCCGAAACGAAAGAACGAAGAAACTCGCCTATCCAAGGTAAGGATTACAGACTCATAGAAGAACAAAGGAGAGGAGTTCGCTGCCGAAAAGAAAGAACGAAGAAACTCGCCTATCCAAGGTAAGGATTACAGACTCATAGAAGAACAAAGGAGAGGACTTCGCTGCCGAAAAGAAAGAACGGAGAAACTCGCCTATCCAAGGTAAGGACCACAGGCTCATAGAAGAACAAAGGAGAGGACTTCGCTGCCGAAAAGAAAGAACGAAGAAACTCGCCTATCCAAGGTAAGGACTATTAACTCATAGAAGAACAAAGGAGAGGAGTTCGATGCCGAAAAGAAAGAACGAAGAAACTCGCCTATCCAAGGTAAGGATCACAGGCTCATAGAAGAACAAAGGAGAGAAGTTCGCTGCCGAAAAGAAAGAACGAAGAAACTCGCCTATCCAAGGTAAGGATTACAGGCTCATAAAAGAACAAGGGAGAGGACTTCGCTGCCGAAAAGAAAGAACGAAGAAACTCTCCTATCCAAGGTAAGGATCACAGGCTCATAGACGAACAAAGGAGAGGACTTCGCTGACGAAAAGAAAGAACGAAGAAACTCGCCTATCCAAGGTAAGGATTACAGACTCATATAAGAACAAAGGAGAGGACTTCGCTGCCGAAAAGAAAGAACAAGGAAACTCGCCTATCCAAGGTAAGGATTACAGACTCATAGAAGAACAAAGGAGAGGAGTTCTCTGCCGAAAAGACAGAACGAAGAAACTCGCCTATCCAAGGTAAGGATTACAGAATTATAGAAGAACAAAGGAGAGGACTTCGCTGCCGAAAAGAAAGAACGAAGAAACTCGCCTATCCAAGGTAAGGATCACAGGCTCATAGAAGAACAAAGGAGAGGAGTTCGCTGCCGAAAAGAAAGAACGGAGAAACTCGCCTATCCAAGGTAAGGATTACCGACTCATACAAGAACAAAGGAGAGGACTTCGCTGCTGAAAAGAAAAAAAACGAAGAAACTCGCCTATCCAAGGTAAGGATCACAGGCTCATAGAAGAACAAAGGAGAGGACTTCGCTGACGAAAAGAAAGAACGAAGAAACTCGCCTATCCAAGGTAAGGATCACAGGCTCATAGAAGAACAAAGGAGAGGAGTTCGCTGCCGAAAAGAAAGAACGAAGAAACTCGCCTATCCAAGGTAAGGATTACAGGCTCATAGAAGAACAAAGGAGAGGAGTTCGCTGCCGAAAAGAAAGAACGAAGAAACTCGCCTATCCAAGGTAAGGATCACAGGCTCATAGAAGAACAAAGGATAGGAGTTCGCTGCCGAATAGAAAGAACGAAGAAACTCTCCTATCCAAGGTAAGGATTACAGATTCATAGAAGAACAAAGAAGAGGACTTCGCTGCCGAAAAGAAAGAACGAAGAAACTCGCCTATCCAAGGTAAGGATCACAGGCTCATAGAAGAACAAAGGAGAGGAGTTCGCTGCCGAAAAGAAAGAACGGAAAAACTCGCCTATCCAAGGTAAGGATTACAGACTCATAGAAGAACAAAGGAGAGGACTTCGCTGCCGAAAAGAAAGAACGAAGAAACTCGCCTATCCAAGGTAAGGATCACAGGCTCATAGAAGAAAAAGGAGAGGACTTCGCTGACGAAAAGAAAGAACGAAGAAACTCGACTATCCAAGGTAAGGATTACAGACTCATAGAAGAACAAAGGAGAGGAGTTCGCTGCCCAAAAGAAAGAACGAAGAAACTCGCCTATCCAAGGTAAGGATTACAGACTCATAGAAGAACAAAGGAGAGGACTTCGCTGCCGAAAAGAAAGAACGAAGAAACTCGCCTATCCAAGGTAAGGATTGCAGACTCATAGAAGAACAAAGGAGAGGACTTCGCTGCCGAAAAGAAAGAACAAGAAAACTCGCCTATCCAAGCTAAGGATTACAGACTCATAGAAGAACAAAGGAGAGGAGTTCGCTGCCGAAAAGAAAGAACGAAGAAACTCGCCTATCCAAGGTAAGGATTACAGACTCATAGAAGAACAAAGGAGAGGAGTTCGCTGCCGAAAAGAAAGAACGAAGAAACTCTCCTATCCAAGGTAAGGATTACAGAATTATAGAAGAACAAAGGAGAGGACTTCGCTGCCGAAAAGAAAGAACGAAGAAACTCGCCTATCCAAGGTAAGGATTACAGACTTATAGAAGAACAAAGGAGAGGAGTTCGCTGACGAAAAGAAAGAACGAAGAAACTCGCCTATCCAAGGTAAGGATTACAGACTCATAGAAGAACAAAGGAGAGGACTTCGCTGCCGAAAAGAAAGAAAAAGGAAACTCGCCTATCCAAGGTAAGGATTACAGACTCATAGAAAAACAAAGGAGAGGAGTTCGCTGCCGAAAAGAAAGAACGAAGAAACTCGCCTATCCAAGGTAAGGCTTACAGACTCATAGAAGAACAAAGGAGAGGACTTCGCTGCCGAAAAGAAAGAACGAAGAAATTCGCCTATCCAAGGTAAGGATTACAGACTTATTGAAGAATAAAGGAGAGGACTTCGCTGCCGAAAAGAAAGAACGAAGAAACTCGCCTATCCAAGGTAAGGATTACAGACTCATAGAAGAACAAAGGAGAGGACTTCGCTGCCGAAAAGAAAGAACGAAGAAACTCGCCTATCCAAGGTAAGGATTACAGGTTTATAGAAGAACAAAGGAGAGGACTTCGCTGCCGAAAAGAAAGAACAAGGAAACTCGCCTATCCAAGGTAAGGATTACAGACTCATAGAAGAACAAAGGAGAGGAGTTCGCTGCCGAAAAGAAAGAACGAAGAAACTCGCCTATCCAAGGTAAGGATTACAGACTCATAGAAGAACAAAGGAGAGGAGTTCGCTGCCGAAAAGAAAGAACGAAGAAACTCGCCTATCCAAGGTAAGGATTACAGACTCATAGAAGAACAAAGGAGAGGACTTCGCTGCCGAAAAGAAAGAACGGAGAAACTCGCCTATCCAAGGTAAGGACCACAGGCTCATAGAAGAACAAAGGAGAGGACTTCGCTGCCGAAAAGAAAGAACGAAGAAACTCGCCTATCCAAGGTAAGGACTATTAACTCATAGAAGAACAAAGGAGAGGAGTTCGATGCCGAAAAGAAAGAACGAAGAAACTCGCCTATCCAAGGTAAGGATCACAGGCTCATAGAAGAACAAAGGAGAGGAGTTCGCTGCCGAAAAGAAAGAACGAAGAAACTCGCCTATCCAAGGTAAGGATTACAGGCTCATAAAAGAACAAGGGAGAGGACTTCGCTGCCGAAAAGAAAGAACGAAGAAACTCGCCTATCCAAGGTAAGGATCACAGGCTCATAGAAGAACAAAGGAGAGGACTTCGCTGACGAAAAGAAAGAACGAAGAAACTCGCCTATCCAAGGTAAGGATTACAGACTCATAGAAGAACAAAGGAGAGGACTTCGCTGCCGAAAAGTTAGAACAAGGAAACTCGCCTATCCAAGGTAAGGATTACAGACTCATAGAAGAACAAAGGAGAGGAGTTCTCTGCCGAAAAGACAGAACGAGGAAACTCGCCTATCCAAGGTAAGGATTACAGAATTATAGAAGAACAAAGGAGAGGACTTCGCTGCCGAAAAGAAAGAACGAAGAAACTCGCCTATCCAAGGTAAGGATCACAGGCTCATAGAAGAACAAAGGAGAGGAGTTCGCTGCCGAAAAGAAAGAACGGAGAAACTCGCCTATCCAAGGTAAGGATTACCGACTCATACAAGAACAAAGGAGAGGACTTCGCTGCTGAAAAGAAAAAAACGAAGAAACTCGCCTATTCAAGGTAAGGATCACAGGCTCATAGAAGAACAAAGGAGAGGACTTCGCTGACGAAAAGAAAGAACGAAGAAACTCGCCTATCCAAGGTAAGGATCACAGGCTCATAGAAGAACAAAGGAGAGGAGTTCGCTGCCGAAAAGAAAGAACGAAGAAACTCGCCTATCCAAGGTAAGGATTACAGACTCATAGAAGAACAAAGGAGAGGACTTCGCTGCCGAAAAGAAAGAACAAGGAAACTCGCCTATCCAAGGTAAGGATTACAGACTCATAGAAGAACAAAGGATAGGAGTTCGCTGCCGAATAGAAAGAACGAAGAAACTCTCCTATCCAAGGTAAGGATTACAGACTCATAGAAGAACAAAGAAGAGGACTTCGCTGCCGAAAAGAAAGAACGAAGAAACTCGCCTATCCAAGGTAAGGATCACAGGCTCATAGAAGAACAAAGGAGAGGAGTTCGCTGCCGAAAAGAAAGAACGGAGAAACTCGCCTATCCAAGGTAAGGATTACAGACTCATAGAAGAACAAAGGAGAGGACTTCGCTGCCGAAAAGAAAGAACGAAGAAACTCGCCTATCCAAGGTAAGGATCACAGGCTCATAGAAGAACAAAGGAGAGGACTTCGCTGACGAAAAGAAAGAACGAAGAAACTCGACTATCCAAGGTAAGGATTACAGACTCATAGAAGAACAAAGGAGAGGAGTTCGCTGCCCAAAAGAAAGAACGAAGAAACTCGCCTATCCAAGGTAAGGATTACAGACTTTTAGAAGAACAAAGGAGAGGAGTTCGCTGCCGAAAAGAAAGAACGAAGAAACTCGCCTATCCAAGGTAAGGATTGCAGACTCATAGAAGAACAAAGGAGAGGACTTCGCTGCCGAAAAGAAAGAACAAGAAAACTCGCCTATCCAAGGTAAGGATTACAGACTCATAGAAGAACAAAGGAGAGGAGTTCGCTGCCGAAAAGCAAGAACGAAGAAACTCGCCTATCCAAGCTAAGGATTACAGACTCATAGAAGAACAAAGGAGAGGAGTTCGCTGCCGAAAAGAAAGAACGAAGAAACTCGCCTATCCAAGGTAAGGATTACAGACTCATAGAAGAACAAAGGAGAGGAGTTCGCTGCCGAAAAGAAAGAACGAAGAAACTCGCCTATCCAAGGTAAGGATTACAGAATTATAGAAGAACAAAGGAGAGGACTTCGCTGACGAAAAGAAAGAACGAAGAAACTCGCCTATCCAAGGTAAGGATTACAGACTCATAGAAGAAAAAGGAGAGGAGTTCGCTGCCGAAAAGAAAGAACGAAGAAACTCGCCTATCCAAGGTAAGGATTACAGACTTATAGAAGAACAAAGGAGAGGAGTTCGCTGACGAAAAGAAAGAACGAAGAAACTCGCCTATCCAAGGTAAGGATTACAGACTCATAGAAGAACAAAGGAGAGGACTTCGCTGCCGAAAAGAAAGAAAAAGGAAACTCGCCTATCCAAGGTAAGGATTACAGACTCATAGAAAAACAAAGGAGAGGAGTTCGCTGCCGAAAAGAAAGAACGAAGAAACTCGCCTATCCAAGGTAAGGCTTACAGACTCATAGAAGAACAAAGGAGAGGACTTCGCTGCCGAAAAGAAAGAACGAAGAAACTCGCCTATCCAAGGTAAGGATTACAGACTCATAGAAGATAAAGGAGAGGAGTTCGCTGCCGAAAAGAAGAACGAAGAAACTCGCCTATCCAAGGTAAGGATTACAGACTCATAGAAGAACAAAGGAGAGGACTTCGCTGCCGAAAAGAAAGAACGAAGAAACTCGCCTATCCAAGGAAAATACCACAGGCTCATAGAAGAACAAAGGAGAGGACTTCGCTGACGAAAAGAAAGAACGAAGAAACTCGCCTATCCAAGGTAAGGATTACAGACTCATAGAAGAACAAAGGAGAGGAGTTCGCTGCCGAAAAGAAAGAACGAAGAAACTCGCCTATCCGAGGTGAGGATCACAGGCTCATAGAAGAACAAAGGAGAGGACTTCGCTGCCGAAAAGAAAGAACGAAGAAACTCGCCTATCCAAGGTAAGGATCACAGGCTCATAGAAGAACAAAGGAGAGGAGTTCGCTGCCGAAAAGAAAGAACGAAGAAACTCGCCTATCCAAGGTAAGGATTACAGACTTATAGAAGAACAAAGGAGAGGACTTCGCTGCCGAAAAGAAAGAACAAAGAAACTCGCCTATCCAAGGAAAGGATCACAGGCTCATAGAAGAACAAAGGAGAGGACTTCGCTGCTGAAAAAAAAGAACGAAGAAACTCGCCTATCCAAGGTAAGGATTACAGACTTATAGAAGAACAAAGGAGAGGACTTCGCTGACGAAAAGAAAGAACGAAGAAACCCGCCTATCCAAGGTAAGGATTACAGACTTATAGAAGAACAAAGGAGAGGACTTCGCTGCCGAAAAGAAAGAACGAAGAAACTCGCCTATCCAAGGTAAGGATTACAGGTTTATAGAAGAACAAAGGAGAGGACTTCACTGCCGAAAAGAAAGAACGAAGAAACTCGCCTATCCAAGGTAAGGATTACAGACTCATAGAAGAACAAAGGAGAGGACTTCGCTGCCGAAAAGAAAGAACGAAGAAACTCGCCTATCCAAGGTAAGGATTACAGACTTGTAGAAGAACAAAGGAGAGGACTTCACTGCCGAAAAGAAAGAACGAAGAAACTCGCCTATCCAAGGTAAGGATTACAGACTTATAGAAGAACAAAGGAGAGGACTTCGCTGCCCAAAAGAAAGAACGAAGAAACTCGCCTATCCAAGATAAGGATTACAGACTCATAGAAGAACAAAGAAGAGGAGTTCGCTGACGAAAAGAAAGAACGAAGAAACTCGCCTATCCAAGGTAAGGATTACAGACTCATAGAAGAACAAAAGAGAGGAGTTCGCTGCCGAAAAGAAAGAACGAAGAAACTCGCCTATCCAAGGTAAGGATTACGGACTCATAGAAGAACAAAGGAGAGGACTTCGCTGCCGAAAGGAAAGAACAAGGAAACTCGCCTATCCAAGGTAAGGATTACAGACTTATAGAAGAACAAAGGAGAGGAGTTCGCTGCCGAAAAGAAAGAACGAAGAAACTCGCCTATCCAAGGTAAGGATTACAGACTCATAGAAGAACAAAGGAGAGGACTTCGCTGCCGAAAAGAAAGAACAAGGAAACTCGCCTATCCAAGGTAAGGATTACAGACTCATAGAAGTACAAAGGAGAGGAGTTCTCTGCCGAAAAGAAAGAACGAAGAAACTCGCCTATCCAAGGTAAGGATTACAGAATTATAGAAGAACAAAGGAGAGGACTTCGCTGACGAAAAGAAAGAACGAAGAAACTCGCCTATCCAAGGTAAGGATTACAGACTCATAGAAGAACAAAGGAGAGGAGTTCGCTGCCGAAAAGAAAGAACGAAGAAACTCGCCTATCCAAGGTAAGGATTACAGACTTATAGAAGAACAAAGGAGAGGACTTCGCTGACGAAAAGAAAGAACGAAGAAACTCGCATATCCAAGGTAAGGATTACAGACTCATAGAAGAACAAAGGAGAGGACTTCGCTGCCGAAAAGAAAGAACAAGGAAACTCGCCTATCCAAGGTAAGGATTACAGACTCATAGAAGAACAAAGGAGAGGAGTTCGCTGCCGAAAAGAAAGAACGAAGAAACTCGCCTATCCAAGGTAAGGATTACAGACTCATAGAAGAACAAAGGAGAGGACTTCCCTGCTGAAAAGAAAGAACGAAGAAACTCGCCTATCCAAGGTAAGGATTACAGACTCATAGAAGAACAAAGGAGAGGAGTTCGCTGCCGAAAAGAAAGAACGAAGAAACTCGCCTATCCAAGGTAAGGATTACAGACTCATAGAAGAACAAAGGAGAGGACTTCGCTGCCGAAAAGAAAGAACGAAGAAACTCGCCTATCCAAGGTAAGGACCACAGGGTCATAGAAGAACAAAGGAGAGGACTTCACTGCCGAAAAGAAAGAACGAAGAAACTCGCCTATCCAAGGTAAGGATTACAGACTCATAGAAGAACAAAGGAGAGGAGTTCGCTGCCGAAAAGAAAGAACGAAGAAACTCGCCTATCCAAGGTAAGGATCACAGGCTCCTAGAAGAACAAAGGAGAGGAGTTCGCTGCCGAAAAGAAAGAACGAGGAAACTCGCCTATCCAAGGTAAGGATTACAGACTTATAGAAGAACAAAGTAGAGGACTTCGCTGCCGAAAAGAAAGAACAAAGAAACTCGCCTATCCAAGGAAAGGATCACAGGCTCATAGAAGAACAAAGGAGAGGACTTCGCTGCCGAAAAAAAGAACGAAGAAACTCGCCTATCCAAGGTAAGGATTACAGACTTATAGAAGAACAAAGGAGAGGACTTCGCTGCCGAAAAGAAAGAACGAAGAAACTCGCCTATCCAAGGTAAGGATTACAGACTTATAGAAGAACAAAGGAGAGGACTTCGCTGCCGAAAAGAAAGAACGAAGAAACTCGCCTATCCAAGGTAAGGATTACAGGTTTATAGAAGAACAAAGGAGAGGACTTCACTGCCGAAAAGAAAGAACGAAGAAACTCGAATCCAAGGTAAGGATTACAGACTCATAGAAGAACAAAGGAGAGGACTTCGCTGCCGAAAAGAAAGAACGAAGAAACTCGCCTATCCAAGGTTAGGATTACAGACTTATAGAAGAACAAAGGAGAGGACTTCGTAGCCGAAAAGAAAGAACGAAGAAACTCGCCTATCCAAGGTAAGGATTACAGACTTATAGAAGAACAAAGGAGAGGACTTCGCTGCCGAAAAGAAAGAACGAAGAAATTCGCCTATCCAAGGTAAGGATTACAGACTTATTGAAGAATAAAGGAGAGGACTTCGCTGCCGAAAAGAAAGAACGAAGAAACTCGCCTATCCAAGGTAAGGATTACAGACTCATAGAAGAACAAAGGAGAGGACTTCGCTGCCGAAAAGAAAGAACGAAGAAACTCGCCTATCCAAGGTAAGGATTACAGGTTTATAGAAGAACAAAGGAGAGGACTTCGCTGCCGAAAAGAAAGAACAAGGAAACTCGCCTATCCAAGGTAAGGATTACAGACTCATAGAAGAACAAAGGAGAGGAGTTCGCTGCCGAAACGAAAGAACGAAGAAACTCGCCTATCCAAGGTAAGGATTACAGACTCATAGAAGAACAAAGGAGAGGAGTTCGCTGCCGAAAAGAAAGAACGAAGAAACTCGCCTATCCAAGGTAAGGATTACAGACTCATAGAAGAACAAAGGAGAGGACTTCGCTGCCGAAAAGAAAGAACGGAGAAACTCGCCTATCCAAGGTAAGGACCACAGGCTCATAGAAGAACAAAGGAGAGGACTTCGCTGCCGAAAAGAAAGAACGAAGAAACTCGCCTATCCAAGGTAAGGACTATTAACTCATAGAAGAACAAAGGAGAGGAGTTCGATGCCGAAAAGAAAGAACGAAGAAACTCGCCTATCCAAGGTAAGGATCACAGGCTCATAGAAGAACAAAGGAGAGGAGTTCGCTGCCGAAAAGAAAGAACGAAGAAACTCGCCTATCCAAGGTAAGGATTACAGGCTCATAAAAGAACAAGGGAGAGGACTTCGCTGCCGAAAAGAAAGAACGAAGAAACTCGCCTATCCAAGGTAAGGATCACAGGCTCATAGAAGAACAAAGGAGAGGACTTCGCTGACGAAAAGAAAGAACGAAGAAACTCGCCTATCCAAGGTAAGGATTACAGACTCATAGAAGAACAAAGGAGAGGACTTCGCTGCCGAAAAGTTAGAACAAGGAAACTCGCCTATCCAAGGTAAGGATTACAGACTCATAGAAGAACAAAGGAGAGGAGTTCTCTGCCGAAAAGACAGAACGAGGAAACTCGCCTATCCAAGGTAAGGATTACAGAATTATAGAAGAACAAAGGAGAGGACTTCGCTGCCGAAAAGAAAGAACGAAGAAACTCGCCTATCCAAGGTAAGGATCACAGGCTCATAGAAGAACAAAGGAGAGGAGTTCGCTGCCGAAAAGAAAGAACGGAGAAACTCGCCTATCCAAGGTAAGGATTACCGACTCATACAAGAACAAAGGAGAGGACTTCGCTGCTGAAAAGAAAAAAACGAAGAAACTCGCCTATTCAAGGTAAGGATCACAGGCTCATAGAAGAACAAAGGAGAGGACTTCGCTGACGAAAAGAAAGAACGAAGAAACTCGCCTATCCAAGGTAAGGATCACAGGCTCATAGAAGAACAAAGGAGAGGAGTTCGCTGCCGAAAAGAAAGAACGAAGAAACTCGCCTATCCAAGGTAAGGATTACAGACTCATAGAAGAACAAAGGAGAGGACTTCGCTGCCGAAAAGAAAGAACAAGGAAACTCGCCTATCCAAGGTAAGGATTACAGACTCATAGAAGAACAAAGGATAGGAGTTCGCTGCCGAATAGAAAGAACGAAGAAACTCTCCTATCCAAGGTAAGGATTACAGACTCATAGAAGAACAAAGAAGAGGACTTCGCTGCCGAAAAGAAAGAACGAAGAAACTCGCCTATCCAAGGTAAGGATCACAGGCTCATAGAAGAACAAAGGAGAGGAGTTCGCTGCCGAAAAGAAAGAACGGAGAAACTCGCCTATCCAAGGTAAGGATTACAGACTCATAGAAGAACAAAGGAGAGGACTTCGCTGCCGAAAAGAAAGAACGAAGAAACTCGCCTATCCAAGGTAAGGATCACAGGCTCATAGAAGAACAAAGGAGAGGACTTCGCTGACGAAAAGAAAGAACGAAGAAACTCGACTATCCAAGGTAAGGATTACAGACTCATAGAAGAACAAAGGAGAGGAGTTCGCTGCCCAAAAGAAAGAACGAAGAAACTCGCCTATCCAAGGTAAGGATTACAGACTTTTAGAAGAACAAAGGAGAGGAGTTCGCTGCCGAAAAGAAAGAACGAAGAAACTCGCCTATCCAAGGTAAGGATTGCAGACTCATAGAAGAACAAAGGAGAGGACTTCGCTGCCGAAAAGAAAGAACAAGAAAACTCGCCTATCCAAGGTAAGGATTACAGACTCATAGAAGAACAAAGGAGAGGAGTTCGCTGCCGAAAAGCAAGAACGAAGAAACTCGCCTATCCAAGCTAAGGATTACAGACTCATAGAAGAACAAAGGAGAGGAGTTCGCTGCCGAAAAGAAAGAACGAAGAAACTCGCCTATCCAAGGTAAGGATTACAGACTCATAGAAGAACAAAGGAGAGGAGTTCGCTGCCGAAAAGAAAGAACGAAGAAACTCGCCTATCCAAGGTAAGGATTACAGAATTATAGAAGAACAAAGGAGAGGACTTCGCTGACGAAAAGAAAGAACGAAGAAACTCGCCTATCCAAGGTAAGGATTACAGACTCATAGAAGAAAAAGGAGAGGAGTTCGCTGCCGAAAAGAAAGAACGAAGAAACTCGCCTATCCAAGGTAAGGATTACAGACTTATAGAAGAACAAAGGAGAGGAGTTCGCTGACGAAAAGAAAGAACGAAGAAACTCGCCTATCCAAGGTAAGGATTACAGACTCATAGAAGAACAAAGGAGAGGACTTCGCTGCCGAAAAGAAAGAAAAAGGAAACTCGCCTATCCAAGGTAAGGATTACAGACTCATAGAAAAACAAAGGAGAGGAGTTCGCTGCCGAAAAGAAAGAACGAAGAAACTCGCCTATCCAAGGTAAGGCTTACAGACTCATAGAAGAACAAAGGAGAGGACTTCGCTGCCGAAAAGAAAGAACGAAGAAACTCGCCTATCCAAGGTAAGGATTACAGACTCATAGAAGATAAAGGAGAGGAGTTCGCTGCCGAAAAGAAGAACGAAGAAACTCGCCTATCCAAGGTAAGGATTACAGACTCATAGAAGAACAAAGGAGAGGACTTCGCTGCCGAAAAGAAAGAACGAAGAAACTCGACTATCCAAGGAAAATACCACAGGCTCATAGAAGAACAAAGGAGAGGACTTCGCTGACGAAAAGAAAGAACGAAGAAACTCGCCTATCCAAGGTAAGGATTACAGACTCATAGAAGAACAAAGGAGAGGAGTTCGCTGCCGAAAAGAAAGAACGAAGAAACTCGCCTATCCGAGGTGAGGATCACAGGCTCATAGAAGAACAAAGGAGAGGACTTCGCTGCCGAAAAGAAAGAACGAAGAAACTCGCCTATCCAAGGTAAGGATCACAGGCTCATAGAAGAACAAAGGAGAGGAGTTCGCTGCCGAAAAGAAAGAACGAAGAAACTCGCCTATCCAAGGTAAGGATTACAGACTTATAGAAGAACAAAGGAGAGGACTTCGCTGCCGAAAAGAAAGAACAAAGAAACTCGCCTATCCAAGGAAAGGATCACAGGCTCATAGAAGAACAAAGGAGAGGACTTCGCTGCTGAAAAAAAAGAACGAAGAAACTCGCCTATCCAAGGTAAGGATTACAGACTTATAGAAGAACAAAGGAGAGGACTTCGCTGACGAAAAGAAAGAACGAAGAAACCCGCCTATCCAAGGTAAGGATTACAGACTTATAGAAGAACAAAGGAGAGGACTTCGCTGCCGAAAAGAAAGAACGAAGAAACTCGCCTATCCAAGGTAAGGATTACAGGTTTATAGAAGAACAAAGGAGAGGACTTCACTGCCGAAAAGAAAGAACGAAGAAACTCGCCTATCCAAGGTAAGGATTACAGACTCATAGAAGAACAAAGGAGAGGACTTCGCTGCCGAAAAGAAAGAACGAAGAAACTCGCCTATCCAAGGTAAGGATTACAGACTTGTAGAAGAACAAAGGAGAGGACTTCACTGCCGAAAAGAAAGAACGAAGAAACTCGCCTATCCAAGGTAAGGATTACAGACTTATAGAAGAACAAAGGAGAGGACTTCGCTGCCCAAAAGAAAGAACGAAGAAACTCGCCTATCCAAGATAAGGATTACAGACTCATAGAAGAACAAAGAAGAGGAGTTCGCTGACGAAAAGAAAGAACGAAGAAACTCGCCTATCCAAGGTAAGGATTACAGACTCATAGAAGAACAAAGGAGAGGACTTCGCTGCCGAAAAGAAAGAACGAAGAAACTCGCCTATCCAAGGTAAGGATTACAGACTTGTAGAAGAACAAAGGAGAGGACTTCACTGCCGAAAAGAAAGAACGAAGAAACTCGCCTATCCAAGGAAAATACCACAGGCTCATAGAAGAACAAAGGAGAGGACTTCGCTGACGAAAAGAAAGAACGAAGAAACTCGCCTATCCAAGGTAAGGATTACAGAATTATAGAAGAACAAAGGAGAGGACTTCGCTGACGAAAAGAAAGAACGAAGAAACTCGCCTATCCAAGGTAAGGATTACAGACTCATAGAAGAACAAAGGAGAGGAGTTCGCTGCCGAAAAGAAAGAACGAAGAAACTCGCCTATCCAAGGTAAGGATTACAGACTCATAGAAGAACAAAGGAGAGGACTTCGCTGCCGAAAAGAAAGAACGAAGAAACTCGCCTATCCAAGGTAAGGACCACAGGCTCATAGAAGAACAAAGGAGAGGACTTCACTGCCGAAAAGAAAGAACGAAGAAACTCGCCTATCCAAGGTAAGGATTACAGACTCATAGAAGAACAAAGGAGAGGAGTTCGCTGCCGAAAAGAAAGAACGAAGAAACTCGCCTATCCAAGGTAAGGATCACAGGCTCCTAGAAGAACAAAGGAGAGGAGTTCGCTGCCGAAAAGAAAGAACGAGGAAACTCGCCTATCCAAGGTAAGGATTACAGACTTATAGAAGAACAAAGTAGAGGACTTCGCTGCCGAAAAGAAAGAACAAAGAAACTCGCCTATCCAAGGAAAGGATCACAGGCTCATAGAAGAACAAAGGAGAGGACTTCGCTGCCGAAAAAAAGAACGAAGAAACTCGCCTATCCAAGGTAAGGATTACAGACTTATAGAAGAACAAAGGAGAGGACTTCGCTGCCGAAAAGAAAGAACGAAGAAACTCGCCTATCCAAGGTAAGGATTACAGACTTATAGAAGAACAAAGGAGAGGACTTCGCTGCCGAAAAGAAAGAACGAAGAAACTCGCCTATCCAAGGTAAGGATTACAGGTTTATAGAAGAACAAAGGAGAGGACTTCACTGCCGAAAAGAAAGAACGAAGAAACTCGAATCCAAGGTAAGGATTACAGACTCATAGAAGAACAAAGGAGAGGACTTCGCTGCCGAAAAGAAAGAACGAAGAAACTCGCCTATCCAAGGTTAGGATTACAGACTTATAGAAGAACAAAGGAGAGGACTTCGTAGCCGAAAAGAAAGAACGAAGAAACTCGCCTATCCAAGGTAAGGATTACAGACTTATAGAAGAACAAAGGAGAGGACTTCGCTGCCGAAAAGAAAGAACGAAGAAATTCGCCTATCCAAGGTAAGGATTACAGACTTATTGAAGAATAAAGGAGAGGACTTCGCTGCCGAAAAGAAAGAACGAAGAAACTCGCCTATCCAAGGTAAGGATTACAGACTCATAGAAGAACAAAGGAGAGGACTTCGCTGCCGAAAAGAAAGAACGAAGAAACTCGCCTATCCAAGGTAAGGATTACAGGTTTATAGAAGAACAAAGGAGAGGACTTCGCTGCCGAAAAGAAAGAACAAGGAAACTCGCCTATCCAAGGTAAGGATTACAGACTCATAGAAGAACAAAGGAGAGGAGTTCGCTGCCGAAACGAAAGAACGAAGAAACTCGCCTATCCAAGGTAAGGATTACAGACTCATAGAAGAACAAAGGAGAGGAGTTCGCTGCCGAAAAGAAAGAACGAAGAAACTCGCCTATCCAAGGTAAGGATTACAGACTCATAGAAGAACAAAGGAGAGGACTTCGCTGCCGAAAAGAAAGAACGGAGAAACTCGCCTATCCAAGGTAAGGACCACAGGCTCATAGAAGAACAAAGGAGAGGACTTCGCTGCCGAAAAGAAAGAACGAAGAAACTCGCCTATCCAAGGTAAGGACTATTAACTCATAGAAGAACAAAGGAGAGGAGTTCGATGCCGAAAAGAAAGAACGAAGAAACTCGCCTATCCAAGGTAAGGATCACAGGCTCATAGAAGAACAAAGGAGAGAAGTTCGCTGCCGAAAAGAAAGAACGAAGAAACTCGCCTATCCAAGGTAAGGATTACAGGCTCATAAAAGAACAAGGGAGAGGACTTCGCTGCCGAAAAGAAAGAACGAAGAAACTCGCCTATCCAAGGTAAGGATCACAGGCTCATAGAAGAACAAAGGAGAGGTCTTCGCTGACGAAAAGAAAGAACGAAGAAACTCGCCTATCCAAGGTAAGGATTACAGACTCATAGAAGAACAAAGGAGAGGACTTCGCTGCCGAAAAGAAAGAACAAGGAAACTCGCCTATCCAAGGTAAGGATTACAGACTCATAGAAGAACAAAGGAGAGGAGTTCTCTGCCGAAAAGACAGAACGAAGAAACTCGCCTATCCAAGGTAAGGATTACAGAATTATAGAAGAACAAAGGAGAGGACTTCGCTGCCGAAAAGAAAGAACGAAGAAACTCGCCTATCCAAGGTAAGGATCACAGGCTCATAGAAGAACAAAGGAGAGGAGTTCGCTGCCGAAAAGAAAGAACGGAGAAACTCGCCTATCCAAGGTAAGGATTACCGACTCATACAAGAACAAAGGAGAGGACTTCGCTGCTGAAAAGAAAAAAAACGAAGAAACTCGCCTATCCAAGGTAAGGATCACAGGCTCATAGAAGAACAAAGGAGAGGACTTCGCTGACGAAAAGAAAGAACGAAGAAACTCGCCTATCCAAGGTAAGGATCACAGGCTCATAGAAGAACAAAGGAGAGGAGTTCGCTGCCGAAAAGAAAGAACGAAGAAACTCGCCTATCCAAGGTAAGGATTACAGGCTCATAGAAGAACAAAGGAGAGGAGTTCGCTGCCGAAAAGAAAGAACGAAGAAACTCGCCTATCCAAGGTAAGGATCACAGGCTCATAGAAGAACAAAGGATAGGAGTTCGCTGCCGAATAGAAAGAACGAAGAAACTCTCCTATCCAAGGTAAGGATTACAGACTCATAGAAGAACAAAGAAGAGGACTTCGCTGCCGAAAAGAAAGAACGAAGAAACTCGCCTATCCAAGGTAAGGATCACAGGCTCATAGAAGAACAAAGGAGAGGAGTTCGCTGCCGAAAAGAAAGAACGGAGAAACTCGCCTATCCAAGGTAAGGATTACAGACTCATAGAAGAACAAAGGAGAGGACTTCGCTGCCGAAAAGAAAGAACGAAGAAACTCGCCTATCCAAGGTAAGGATCACAGGCTCATAGAAGAACAAAGGAGAGGACTTCGCTGACGAAAAGAAAGAACGAAGAAACTCGACTATCCAAGGTAAGGATTACAGACTCATAGAAGAACAAAGGAGAGGAGTTCGCTGCCCAAAAGAAAGAACGAAGAAACTCGCCTATCCAAGGTAAGGATTACAGACTTTTAGAAGAACAAAGGAGAGGAGTTCGCTGCCGAAAAGAAAGAACGAAGAAACTCGCCTATCCAAGGTAAGGATTGCAGACTCATAGAAGAACAAAGGAGAGGACTTCGCTGCCGAAAAGAAAGAACAAGAAAACTCGCCTATCCAAGGTAAGGATTACAGACTCATAGAAGAACAAAGGAGAGGAGTTCGCTGCCGAAAAGCAAGAACGAAGAAACTCGCCTATCCAAGCTAAGGATTACAGACTCATAGAAGAACAAAGGAGAGGAGTTCGCTGCCGAAAAGAAAGAACGAAGAAACTCGCCTATCCAAGGTAAGGATTACAGACTCATAGAAGAACAAAGGAGAGGAGTTCGCTGCCGAAAAGAAAGAACGAAGAAACTCTCCTATCCAAGGTAAGGATTACAGAATTATAGAAGAACAAAGGAGAGGACTTCGCTGACGAAAAGAAAGAACGAAGAAACTCGCCTATCCAAGGTAAGGATTACAGACTCATAGAAGAAAAAGGAGAGGAGTTCGCTGCCGAAAAGAAAGAACGAAGAAACTCGCCTATCCAAGGTAAGGATTACAGACTTATAGAAGAACAAAGGAGAGGAGTTCGCTGACGAAAAGAAAGAACGAAGAAACTCGCCTATCCAAGGTAAGGATTACAGACTCATAGAAGAACAAAGGAGAGGACTTCGCTGCCGAAAAGAAAGAAAAAGGAAACTCGCCTATCCAAGGTAAGGATTACAGACTCATAGAAAAACAAAGAAGAGGAGTTCGCTGCCGAAAAGAAAGAACGAAGAAACTCGCCTATCCAAGGTAAGGCTTACAGACTCATAGAAGAACAAAGGAGAGGACTTCGCTGCCGAAAAGAAAGAACGAAGAAATTCGCCTATCCAAGGTAAGGATTACAGACTTATTGAAGAATAAAGGAGAGGACTTCGCTGCCGAAAAGAAAGAACGAAGAAACTCGCCTATCCAAGGTAAGGATTACAGACTCATAGAAGAACAAAGGAGAGGACTTCGCTGCCGAAAAGAAAGAACGAAGAAACTCGCCTATCCAAGGTAAGGATTACAGGTTTATAGAAGAACAAAGGAGAGGACTTCGCTGCCGAAAAGAAAGAACAAGGAAACTCGCTTATCCAAGGTAAGGATTACAGACTCATAGAAGAACAAAGGAGAGGAGTTCGCTGCCGAAAAGAAAGAACGAAGAAACTCGCCTATCCAAGGTAAGGATTACAGACTTATAGAAGAACAAAGGAGAGGACTTCGCTGCCGAAAAGAAAGAACGAAGAAACTCGCCTATCCAAGGTAAGGATTACAGGTTTATAGAAGAACAAAGGAGAGGACTTCACTGCCGAAAAGAAAGAACGAAGAAACTCGCCTATCCAAGGTAAGGATTACAGACTCATAGAAGAACAAAGGAGAGGACTTCGCTGCCGAAAAGAAAGAACGAAGAAACTCGCCTATCCAAGGTAGGGATTACAGACTTATAGAAGAACAAAGGAGAGGACTTCGTAGCCGAAAAGAAAGAACGAAGAAACTCGCCTATCCAAGGTAAGGATTACAGACTTATAGAAGAACAAAGGAGAGGACTTCGTAGCCGAAAAGAAAGAACGAAGAAATTCGCCTATCCAAGGTAAGGATTACAGACTTATTGAAGAATAAAGGAGAGGACTTCGCTGCCGAAAAGAAAGAACGAAGAAACTCGCCTATCCAAGGTAAGGATTACAGACTCATAGAAGAACAAAGGAGAGGACTTCGCTGCCGAAAAGAAAGAACGAAGAAACTCGCCTATCCAAGGTAAGGATTACAGGTTTATAGAAGAACAAAGGAGAAGACTTCGCTGCCGAAAAGAAAGAACAAGGAAACTCGCCTATCCAAGGTAAGGATTACAGACTCATAGAAGAACAAAGGAGAGGAGTTCGCTGCCGAAACGAAAGAACGAAGAAACTCGCCTATCCAAGGTAAGGATTACAGACTCATAGAAGAACAAAGGAGAGGAGTTCGCTGCCGAAAAGAAAGAACGAAGAAACTCGCCTATCCAAGGTAAGGATTACAGACTCATAGAAGAACAAAGGAGAGGACTTCGCTGCCGAAAAGAAAGAACGGAGAAACTCGCCTATCCAAGGTAAGGACCACAGGCTCATAGAAGAACAAAGGAGAGGACTTCGCTGCCGAAAAGAAAGAACGAAGAAACTCGCCTATCCAAGGTAAGGACTATTAACTCAGAAGAACAAAGGAGAGGAGTTCGATGCCGAAAAGAAAGAACGAAGAAACTCGCCTATCCAAGGTAAGGATCACAGGCTCATAGAAGAACAAAGGAGAGGAGTTCGCTGCCGAAAAGAAAGAACGAAGAAACTCGCCTATCCAAGGTAAAGATTACAGGCTCATAAAAGAACAAGGGAGAGGACTTCGCTGCCGAAAAGAAAGAACGAAGAAACTCGCCTATCCAAGGTAAGGATCACAGGCTCATAGAAGAACAAAGGAGAGGACTTCGCTGACGAAAAGAAAGAACGAAGAAACTCGCCTATCCAAGGTAAGGATTACAGACTCATAGAAGAACAAAGGAGAGGACTTCGCTGCCGAAAAGAAAGAACAAGGAAACTCGCCTATCCAAGGTAAGGATTACAGACTCATAGAAGAACAAAGGAGAGGAGTTCTCTGCCGAAAAGACAGAACGATAAAACTCGCCTATCCAAGGTAAGGATTACAGAATTATAGAAGAACAAAGGAGAGGACTTCGCTGCCGAAAAGAAAGAACGAAGAAACTCGCCTATCCAAGGTAAGGATCACAGGCTCATAGAAGAACAAAGGAGAGGAGTTCGCTGCCGAAAAGAAAGAACGGAGAAACTCGCCTATCCAAGGTAAGGATTACCGACTCATACAAGAACAAAGGAGAGGACTTCGCTGCTGAAAAGAAAAAAAACGAAGAAACTCGCCTATCCAAGGTAAGGATCACAGGCTCATAGAAGAACAAAGGAGAGGACATCGCTGACGAAAAGAAAGAACGAAGAAACTCGCCTATCCAAGGTAAGGATCACAGGCTCATAGAAGAACAAAGGAGAGGAGTTCGCTGCCGAAAAGAAAGAACGAAGAAACTCGCCTATCCAAGGTAAGGATTACAGGCTCATAGAAGAACAAAGGAGAGGAGTTCGCTGCCGAAAAGAAAGAACGAAGAAACTCGCCTATCCAAGGTAAGGATCACAGGCTCATAGAAGAACAAAGGATAGGAGTTCGCTGCCGAATAGAAAGAACGAAGAAACTCTCCTATACAAGGTAAGGATTACAGACTCATAGAAGAACAAAGAAGAGGACTTCGCTGCCGAAAAGAAAGAACGAAGAAACTCGCCTATCCAAGGTAAGGATCACAGGCTCATAGAAGAACAAAGGAGAGGAGTTCGCTGCCGAAAAGAAAGAACGGAGAAACTCGCCTATCCAAGGTAAGGATTACAGACTCATAGAAGAACAAAGGAGAGGACTTCGCTGCCGAAAAGAAAGAACGAAGAAACTCGCCTATCCAAGGTAAGGATCACAGGCTCATAGAAGAACAAAGGAGAGGACTTCGCTGACGAAAAGAAAGAACGAAGAAACTCGACTATCCAAGGTAAGGATTACAGACTCATAGAAGAACAAAGGAGAGGAGTTCGCTGCCCAAAAGAAAGAACGAAGAAACTCGCCTATCCAAGGTAAGGATTACAGACTCATAGAAGAACAAAGGAGAGGACTTCGCTGCCGAAAAGAAAGAACGAAGAAACTCGCCTATCCAAGGTAAGGATTGCAGACTCATAGAAGAACAAAGGAGAGGACTTCGCTGCCGAAAAGAAAGAACAAGAAAACTCGCCTATCCAAGGTAAGGATTACAGACTCATAGAAGAACAAAGGAGAGAAGTTCGCTGCCGAAAAGCAAGAACGAAGAAACTCGCCTATCCAAGCTAAGGATTACAGACTCATAGAAGAACAAAGGAGAGGAGTTCGCTGCCGAAAAGAAAGAACGAAGAAACTCGCCTATCCAAGGTAAGGATTACAGACTCATAGAAGAACAAAGGAGAGGAGTTCGCTGCCGAAAAGAAAGAACGAAGAAACTCTCCTATCCAAGGTAAGGATTACAGAATTATAGAAGAACAAAGGAGAGGACTTCGCTGACGAAAAGAAAGAACGAAGAAACTCGCCTATCCAAGGTAAGGATTACAGACTCATAGAAGAAAAAGGAGAGGAGTTCGCTGCCGAAAAGAAAGAACGAAGAAACTCGCCTATCCAAGGTAAGGATTACAGACTTATAGAAGAACAAAGGAGAGGAGTTCGCTGACGAAAAGAAAGAACGAAGAAACTCGCCTATCCAAGGTAAGGATTACAGACTCATAGAAGAACAAAGGAGAGGACTTCGCTGCCGAAAAGAAAGAAAAAGGAAACTCGCCTATCCAAGGTAAGGATTACAGACTCATAGAAAAACAAAGGAGAGGAGTTCGCTGCCGAAAAGAAAGAACGAAGAAACTCGCCTATCCAAGGTAAGGCTTACAGACTCATAGAAGAACAAAGGAGAGGACTTCGCTGCCGAAAAGAAAGAACGAAGAAATTCGCCTATCCAAGGTAAGGATTACAGACTTATTGAAGAATAAAGGAGAGGACTTCGCTGCCGAAAAGAAAGAACGAAGAAACTCGCCTATCCAAGGTAAGGATTACAGACTCATAGAAGAACAAAGGAGAGGACTTCGCTGCCGAAAAGAAAGAACGAAGAAACTCGCCTATCCAAGGTAAGGATTACAGGTTTATAGAAGAACAAAGGAGAGGACTTCGCTGCCGAAAAGAAAGAACAAGGAAACTCGCTTATCCAAGGTAAGGATTACAGACTCATAGAAGAACAAAGGAGAGGAGTTCGCTGCCGAAAAGAAAGAACGAAGAAACTCGCCTATCCAAGGTAAGGATTACAGACTTATAGAAGAACAAAGGAGAGGACTTCGCTGCCGAAAAGAAAGAACGAAGAAACTCGCCTATCCAAGGTAAGGATTACAGGTTTATAGAAGAACAAAGGAGAGGACTTCGTAGCCGAAAAGAAAGAACGAAGAAACTCGCCTATCCAAGGTAAGGATTACAGACTTATAGAAGAACAAAGGAGAGGACTTCGTAGCCGAAAAGAAAGAACGAAGAAATTCGCCTATCCAAGGTAAGGATTACAGACTTATTGAAGAATAAAGGAGAGGACTTCGCTGCCGAAAAGAAAGAACGAAGAAACTCGCCTATCCAAGGTAAGGATTACAGACTCATAGAAGAACAAAGGAGAGGACTTCGCTGCCGAAAAGAAAGAACGAAGAAACTCGCCTATCCAAGGTAAGGATTACAGGTTTATAGAAGAACAAAGGAGAAGACTTCGCTGCCGAAAAGAAAGAACAAGGAAACTCGCCTATCCAAGGTAAGGATTACAGACTCATAGAAGAACAAAGGAGAGGAGTTCGCTGCCGAAACGAAAGAACGAAGAAACTCGCCTATCCAAGGTAAGGATTACAGACTCATAGAAGAACAAAGGAGAGGAGTTCGCTGCCGAAAAGAAAGAACGAAGAAACTCGCCTATCCAAGGTAAGGATTACAGACTCATAGAAGAACAAAGGAGAGGACTTCGCTGCCGAAAAGAAAGAACGGAGAAACTCGCCTATCCAAGGTAAGGACCACAGGCTCATAGAAGAACAAAGGAGAGGACTTCGCTGCCGAAAAGAAAGAACGAAGAAACTCGCCTATCCAAGGTAAGGACTATTAACTCATAGAAGAACAAAGGAGAGGAGTTCGATGCCGAAAAGAAAGAACGAAGAAACTCGCCTATCCAAGGTAAGGATCACAGGCTCATAGAAGAACAAAGGAGAGGAGTTCGCTGCCGAAAAGAAAGAACGAAGAAACTCGCCTATCCAAGGTAAAGATTACAGGCTCATAAAAGAACAAGGGAGAGGACTTCGCTGCCGAAAAGAAAGAACGAAGAAACTCGCCTATCCAAGGTAAGGATCACAGGCTCATAGAAGAACAAAGGAGAGGACTTCGCTGACGAAAAGAAAGAACGAAGAAACTCGCCTATCCAAGGTAAGGATTACAGACTCATAGAAGAACAAAGGAGAGGACTTCGCTGCCGAAAAGAAAGAACAAGGAAACTCGCCTATCCAAGGTAAGGATTACAGACTCATAGAAGAACAAAGGAGAGGAGTTCTCTGCCGAAAAGACAGAACGAAGAAACTCGCCTATCCAAGGTAAGGATTACAGAATTATAGAAGAACAAAGGAGAGGACTTCGCTGCCGAAAAGAAAGAACGAAGAAACTCGCCTATCCAAGGTAAGGATCACAGGCTCATAGAAGAACAAAGGAGAGGAGTTCGCTGCCGAAAAGAAAGAACGGAGAAACTCGCCTATCCAAGGTAAGGATTACCGACTCATACAAGAACAAAGGAGAGGACTTCGCTGCTGAAAAGAAAAAAAACGAAGAAACTCGCCTATCCAAGGTAAGGATCACAGGCTCATAGAAGAACAAAGGAGAGGACTTCGCTGACGAAAAGAAAGAAAGAAGAAACTCGCCTATCCAAGGTAAGGATCACAGGCTCATAGAAGAACAAAGGAGAGGAGTTCGCTGCCGAAAAGAAAGAACGAAGAAACTCGCCTATCCAAGGTAAGGATTACAGGCTCATAGAAGAACAAAGGAGAGGAGTTCGCTGCCGAAAAGAAAGAACGAAGAAACTCGCCTATCCAAGGTAAGGATCACAGGCTCATAGAAGAACAAAGGATAGGAGTTCGCTGCCGAATAGAAAGAACGAAGAAACTCTCCTATACAAGGTAAGGATTACAGACTCATAGAAGAACAAAGAAGAGGACTTCGCTGCCGAAAAGAAAGAACGAAGAAACTCGCCTATCCAAGGTAAGGATCACAGGCTCATAGAAGAACAAAGGAGAGGAGTTCGCTGCCGAAAAGAAAGAACGGAGAAACTCGCCTATCCAAGGTAAGGATTACAGACTCATAGAAGAACAAAGGAGAGGACTTCGCTGCCGAAAAGAAAGAACGAAGAAACTCGCCTATCCAAGGTAAGGATCACAGGCTCATAGAAGAACAAAGGAGAGGACTTCGCTGACGAAAAGAAAGAACGAAGAAACTCGACTATCCAAGGTAAGGATTACAGACTCATAGAAGAACAAAGGAGAGGAGTTCGCTGCCCAAAAGAAAGAACGAAGAAACTCGCCTATCCAAGGTAAGGATTACAGACTCATAGAAGAACAAAGGAGAGGACTTCGCTGCCGAAAAGAAAGAACGAAGAAACTCGCCTATCCAAGGTAAGGATTGCAGACTCATAGAAGAACAAAGGAGAGGACTTCGCTGCCGAAAAGAAAGAACAAGAAAACTCGCCTATCCAAGGTAAGGATTACAGACTCATAGAAGAACAAAGGAGAGAAGTTCGCTGCCGAAAAGCAAGAACGAAGAAACTCGCCTATCCAAGCTAAGGATTACAGACTCATAGAAGAACAAAGGAGAGGAGTTCGCTGCCGAAAAGAAAGAACGAAGAAACTCGCCTATCCAAGGTAAGGATTACAGACTCATAGAAGAACAAAGGAGAGGAGTTCGCTGCCGAAAAGAAAGAACGAAGAAACTCTCCTATCCAAGGTAAGGATTACAGAATTATAGAAGAACAAAGGAGAGGACTTCGCTGACGAAAAGAAAGAACGAAGAAACTCGCCTATCCAAGGTAAGGATTACAGACTCATAGAAGAAAAAGGAGAGGAGTTCGCTGCCGAAAAGAAAGAACGAAGAAACTCGCCTATCCAAGGTAAGGATTACAGACTTATAGAAGAACAAAGGAGAGGAGTTCGCTGACGAAAAGAAAGAACGAAGAAACTCGCCTATCCAAGGTAAGGATTACAGACTCATAGAAGAACAAAGGAGAGGACTTCGCTGCCGAAAAGAAAGAAAAAGGAAACTCGCCTATCCAAGGTAAGGATTACAGACTCATAGAAAAACAAAGGAGAGGAGTTCGCTGCCGAAAAGAAAGAACGAAGAAACTCGCCTATCCAAGGTAAGGCTTACAGACTCATAGAAGAACAAAGGAGAGGACTTCGCTGCCGAAAAGAAAGAACGAAGAAATTCGCCTATCCAAGGTAAGGATTACAGACTTATTGAAGAATAAAGGAGAGGACTTCGCTGCCGAAAAGAAAGAACGAAGAAACTCGCCTATCCAAGGTAAGGATTACAGACTCATAGAAGAACAAAGGAGAGGACTTCGCTGCCGAAAAGAAAGAACGAAGAAACTCGCCTATCCAAGGTAAGGATTACAGGTTTATAGAAGAACAAAGGAGAGGACTTCGCTGCCGAAAAGAAAGAACAAGGAAACTCGCCTATCCAAGGTAAGGATTACAGACTCATAGAAGAACAAAGGAGAGGAGTTCGCTGCCGAAAAGAAAGAACGAAGAAACTCGCCTATCCAAGGTAAGGATTACAGACTCATAGAAGAACAAAGGAGAGGAGTTCGCTGCCGAAAAGAAAGAACGAAGAAACTCGCCTATCCAAGGTAAGGATTACAGACTCATAGAAGAACAAAGGAGAGGACTTCGCTGCCGAAAAGAAAGAACGGAGAAACTCGCCTATCCAAGGTAAGGACCACAGGCTCATAGAAGAACAAAGGAGAGGACTTCGCTGCCGAAAAGAAAGAACGAAGAAACTCGCCTATCCAAGGTAAGGACTATTAACTCATAGAAGAACAAAGGAGAGGAGTTCGATGCCGAAAAGAAAGAACGAAGAAACTCGCCTATCCAAGGTAAGGATCACAGGCTCATAGAAGAACAAAGGAGAGGAGTTCGCTGCCGAAAAGAAAGAACGAAGAAACTCGCCTATCCAAGGTAAGGATTACAGGCTCATAAAAGAACAAGGGAGAGGACTTCGCTGCCGAAAAGAAAGAACGAAGAAACTCGCCTATCCAAGGTAAGGATCACAGGCTCATAGAAGAACAAAGGAGAGGACTTCGCTGACGAAAAGAAAGAACGAATAAACTCGCCTATCCAAGGTAAGGATTACAGACTCATAGAAGAACAAAGGAGAGGACTTCGCTGCCGAAAAGAAAGAACGAAGAAACTCGCCTATCCAAGGTAAGGATTACAGACTCATAGAAGAACAAAGGAGAGGAGTTCTCTGCCGAAAAGACAGAACGAAGAAACTCGCCTATCCAAGGTAAGGATTACAGAATTATAGAAGAACAAAGGAGAGGACTTCGCTGCCGAAAAGAAAGAACGAAGAAACTCGCCTATCCAAGGTAAGGATCACAGGCTCATAGAAGAACAAAGGAGAGGAGTTCGCTGCCGAAAAGAAAGAACGGAGAAACTCGCCTATCCAAGGTAAGGATTACCGACTCATACAAGAACAAAGGAGAGGACTTCGCTGCTGAAAAGAAAAAAACGAAGAAACTCGCCTATTCAAGGTAAGGATCACAGGCTCATAGAAGAACAAAGGAGAGGACTTCGCTGACGAAAAGAAAGAACGAAGAAACTCGCCTATCCAAGGTAAGGATCACAGGCTCATAGAAGAACAAAGGAGAGGAGTTCGCTGCCGAAAAGAAAGAACGAAGAAACTCGCCTATCCAAGGTAAGGATTACAGACTCATAGAAGAACAAAGGAGAGGACTTCGCTGCCGAAAAGAAAGAACAAGGAAACTCGCCTATCCAAGGTAAGGATTACAGACTCATAGAAGAACAAAGGATAGGAGTTCGCTGCCGAATAGAAAGAACGAAGAAACTCTCCTATCCAAGGTAAGGATTACAGACTCATAGAAGAACAAAGAAGAGGACTTCGCTGCCGAAAAGAAAGAACGAAGAAACTCGCCTATCCAAGGTAAGGATCACAGGCTCATAGAAGAACAAAGGAGAGGAGTTCGCTGCCGAAAAGAAAGAACGGAGAAACTCGCCTATCCAAGGTAAGGATTACAGACTCATAGAAGAACAAAGGAGAGGACTTCGCTGCCGAAAAGAAAGAACGAAGAAACTCGCCTATCCAAGGTAAGGATCACAGGCTCATAGAAGAACAAAGGAGAGGACTTCGCTGACGAAAAGAAAGAACGAAGAAACTCGACTATCCAAGGTAAGGATTACAGACTCATAGAAGAACAAAGGAGAGGAGTTCGCTGCCCAAAAGAAAGAACGAAGAAACTCGCCTATCCAAGGTAAGGATTACAGACTTTTAGAAGAACAAAGGAGAGGAGTTCGCTGCCGAAAAGAAAGAACGAAGAAACTCGCCTATCCAAGGTAAGGATTGCAGACTCATAGAAGAACAAAGGAGAGGACTTCGCTGCCGAAAAGTAAGAACAAGAAAACTCGCCTATCCAAGGTAAGGATTACAGACTCATAGAAGAACAAAGGAGAGGAGTTCGCTGCCGAAAAGCAAGAACGAATAAACTCGCCTATCCTAGCTAAGGATTACAGACTCATAGAAGAACAAAGGAGAGGAGTTCGCTGCCGAAAAGAAAGAACGAAGAAACTCGCCTATCCAAGGTAAGGATTACAGACTCATAGAAGAACAAAGGAGAGGAGTTCGCTGCCGAAAAGAAAGAACGAAGAAACTTGCCTATCCAAGGTAAGGATTACAGAATTATAGAAGAACAAAGGAGAGGACTTCGCTGACGAAAAGAAAGAACGAAGAAACTCGCCTATCCAAGGTAAGGATTACAGACTCATAGAAGAAAAAGGAGAGGAGTTCGCTGCCGAAAAGAAAGAACGAAGAAACTCGCCTATCCAAGGTAAGGATTACAGACTTATAGAAGAACAAAGGAGAGGAGTTCGCTGACGAAAAGAAAGAACGAAGAAACTCGCCTATCCAAGGTAAGGATTACAGACTCATAGAAGAACAAAGGAGAGGACTTCGCTGCCGAAAAGAAAGAAAAAGGAAACTCGCCTATCCAAGGTAAGGATTACAGACTCATAGAAAAACAAAGGAGAGGAGTTCGCTGCCGAAAAGAAAGAACGAAGAAACTCGCCTATCCAAGGTAAGGCTTACAGACTCATAGAAGAACAAAGGAGAGGACTTCGCTGCCGAAAAGAAAGAACGAAGAAACTCGCCTATCCAAGGTAAGGATTACAGACTCATAGAAGATAAAGGAGAGGAGTTCGCTGCCGAAAAGAAGAACGAAGAAACTCGCCTATCCAAGGTAAGGATTACAGACTCATAGAAGAACAAAGGAGAGGACTTCGCTGCCGAAAAGAAAGAACGAAGAAACTCGCCTATCCAAGGAAAATACCACAGGCTCATAGAAGAACAAAGGAGAGGACTTCGCTGACGAAAAGAAAGAACGAAGAAACTCGCCTATCCAAGGTAAGGATTACAGACTCATAGAAGAACAAAGGAGAGGAGTTCGCTGCCGAAAAGAAAGAACGAAGAAACTCGCCTATCCAAGGTGAGGATCACAGGCTCATAGAAGAACAAAGGAGAGGACTTCGCTGCCGAAAAGAAAGAACGAAGAAACTCGCCTATCCAAGGTAAGGATCACAGGCTCATAGAAGAACAAAGGAGAGGAGTTCGCTGCCGAAAAGAAAGAACGAAGAAACTCGCCTATCCAAGGTAAGGATTACAGACTTATAGAAGAACAAAGGAGAGGACTTCGCTGCCGAAAAGAAAGAACAAAGAAACTCGCCTATCCAAGGAAAGGATCACAGGCTCATAGAAGAACAAAGGAGAGGACTTCGCTGCCGAAAAAAAAGAACGAAGAAACTCGCCTATCCAAGGTAAGGATTACAGACTTATAAAAGAACAAAGGAGAGGACTTCGCTGACGAAAAGAAAGAACGAAGAAACCCGCCTATCCAAGGTAAGGATTACAGACTTATAGAAGAACAAAGGAGAGGACTTCGCTGCCGAAAAGAAAGAACGAAGAAACTCGCCTATCCAAGGTAAGGATTACAGGTTTATAGAAGAACAAAGGAGAGGACTTCACTGCCGAAAAGAAAGAACGAAGAAACTCGCCTATCCAAGGTAAGGATTACAGACTCATAGAAGAACAAAGGAGAGGACTTCGCTGCCGAAAAGAAAGAACGAAGAAACTCGCCTATCCAAGGTAAGGATTACAGACTTGTAGAAGAACAAAGGAGAGGACTTCACTGCCGAAAAGAAAGAACGAAGAAACTCGCCTATCCAAGGTAAGGATTACAGACTTATAGAAGAACAAAGGAGAGGACTTCGCTGCCCAAAAGAAAGAACGAAGAAACTCGCCTATCCAAGATAAGGATTACAGACTCATAGAAGAACAAAGAAGAGGACTTCGCTGCCGAAAAGAAAGAACGAAGAAACTCGCCTATCCAAGGTAAGGATTACAAACTTATAGAAGAACAAAGGAGAGGACTTCGCTGCCGAAAAGAAAGAACGAAGAAACTCGCCTATCCAAGGTAAGGATTACAGACTTATTGAAGAACAAAGGAGAGGACTTCGCTGCCGAAAAGAAAGAACGAAGAAACTCGCCTATCCAAGGTAAGGATTACAGACTCATAGAACAACAAAGGAGAGGAGTTCGCTGCCGAAAAGAAAGAACGAAGAAACTCGCCTATTCAAGGTAAGGATTACAGACTTATAGAAGAACAAAGGAGAGGACTTCGCTGCCGAAAAGAAAGAAAGAAGAAACTCGACTATCCAAGGTAAGGATTACAGACTTATAGAAGAACAAAGGAGAGGAGTTCGCTGCCGAAAAGAAAGAACGAAGAAACTCGCCTATCCAAGGTAAGGATTACAGACTCATAGAAGAACAAAGGAGAGGACTTCGCTGCCGAAAAGAAAGAACGAAGAAACTCGCCTATCCAAGGTAAGGATTACAGACTTTTAGAAGAACAAAGGAGAGGACTTCGCTGCCGAAAAGAAAGAACGAAGAAACTCGCCTATCCAAGGTAAGGATTACAGGCTCATAAAAGAACAAAGGATAGGAGTTCGCTGCCGAAAAGAAAGAACGAAGAAACTCGCCTATCCAAGGTAAGGATCACAGGCTCATAGAAGAACAAAGGAGAGGACTTCGCTGACGAAAAGAAAGAACGAAGAAACTCGCCTATCCAAGGTAAGGATTACAGACTCATAGAAGAACAAAGGAGAGGAGTTCGCTGCCGAAAAGAAAGAACGAAGAAACTCGCCTATCCAAGGTAAGGATTACAGACTTATAGAAGAACAAAGGAGAGGAGTTCGCTGACGAAAAGAAAGAACGAAGAAACTCGCCTATCCAAGGTAAGGATTACAGACTCATAGAAGAACAAAGGAGAGGACTTCGCTGCCGAAAAGAAAGAACAAGGAAACTCGCCTATCCAAGGTAAGGATTACAGACTCATAGAAGAACAAAGGAGAGGAGTTCGCTGCCGAAAAGAAAGAACGAAGAAACTCGCCTATCCAAGGTAAGGATTACAGACTTATAGAAGAACAAAGGAGAGGACTTTGCTGCCAAAAAGAAAGAACGAAGAAACTCGCCTATCCAAGGTAAGGATTACAGACTTATATAGAACAAAGGAGAGGACTTCGCTGCCGAAAAGAAATAACGAAGAAACTCGCCTATCCAAGGTAAGGATTACAGGCTCATAGAGACTATACAAGACTATAAAACAGTAAATGAAGAGAAAATACAAACTGACAAAATTCAGCACAAAGATATGCATAAATGCAAGAGTTGCGCAAAGGAGAGAGGGTGAAGTTCGTAGTACGAGTAATATGTGCCTAGTAAGAATTTGTTGCAAATTTATTTGATGTGAAAGCTAGGATATGAGACTATCCGATCAGATAATTATGTTGTGTAAGGTTAACTCGATTGACCTATCGATGAAAAGACGTGAGGAAGAGGGAAGGAGGTGAAAAGCTAATGAATCAAAGAAGGGAGAATAAGTGAGAATGTAAGAAAGAGAAATACCCGAGAACATGGGAATAGAGCTAATGTTGAACAAATTAAGAAGTGATAGTAAGAAGTGCAATTGTTGTAGATGAGGAGAAGAAATGAAGATAAACGTTGAATGATGAAATGAAGTGAGACGTGCTGTGGAGATCTAAAAGGAGCCAGGCTCGCAAATGCTTACCAATGTAGATGAGAATGTCAAAAATGCGGATGAATGAGAAAAAGGAGGCAAAAGGAATAATTACTCAGACTAAGAAGTAAGCAAATAAAGTATTTAGAAGACGATTGGTTCACTGGTGCAAACCAGGTTCTGTATCAGGGTGGGCAAAAGGTAGTTAGTGGTGCGGTCTGAAAAATCCTAGAAAAACTAATCCTCAACAGAACCAAGCTCCATTGCACCCTTCTCTCACACACCCAATATAGCTTCAAAGAAAAACCCTAGAACCAGACTACTAACCACTAACAATACAAGTTGGGGGTGGTATTCGATTGCATGATGACTGTCTCAGGAAAAGAAAATTATTTTTTATTTTTTTAAATATATTCGTCACATTTGGGTCAGTTTGTCTTCATAACAGGTTCTGTCGATCTCACTTGATGACAGCCTCCGGAACTCGAAATTAGCCACAGGCCTTCGTTAATATGTCCCTTTTTAGGCCCCTGAAGGCTGGATTTGATGATCTCTCGTTTCACCGCGCCCCACTAAACCAAGTCGAGGGGAGGGGGGTTACAATCAGGCGAGTTGGGAGGCCAAATGTCAGGTGCTGTGTGATCGAAGAAATTCTCCGACAGCTAGGCCTGGGTCTTCCGGCCATTGTTGCAGGAAGCAGTCTTGCTGCCACACGTAAAGCCTCCCTGCAACTAATTGGTCAAAGTGTGGCAGGGAGCAATCTTGCTGCCCCACATAAAGCCTCCCTGCAACTAATTGGTCGATCAAGGGCTTCATCACCTCGCTCAGAACACGGATGTAGCCGTCTGTGTTCAGCCTGAAGCTCACAGGGAAGAGAACTGGGATGGCATGACGTCCCCTTCATTGTTGACGACACAGAAGACCATGATTGCCGCTGGAAGTTCTTCTGCAGGACTCTGGGCACGTCCTTGTAGCTCTGAGAGTTGATCTTCTAGTATTGGCCGAAATTCTTCTCGTCGGACAAAACCAACCGGAGTTTCAACTTGTTGATCAGCTTCTTGCTATGCTTGAGTCGCTTTTCCTTCATCGGCTTAGACAGAAACTTTCCCTTCCTCATCTTGTAGGAAATTAACGATTGACCTCGTGCAAAACCAGCATGGTGAGCTTTCCATCCACACCTTTCTCCCTTGCAATGACACACATCGACTTCCTGAGATCCTTGTTGATGATCTCCTAGAGTGCAGCGACGAATTCCGGCGTTCTTGGCGTCAGATCGTCTACTATGAGGTTTATTCTCCGCTGTCGCCTCGTAGTAAAATCTGGAATCTTCGAGCTCCTTTCTGACCTTTTCCACTATCCTTCTGCTAGCATTCAGGAAGTCTTAAATCTCCTTGATTGTCTTTCCGCCGCGGATTGCATGGAAGAGTCCATGCCTCTTCCACAAATTGGGAGGGGGGGCAAAATTTTCCAGTCAATTATCCTGCCAAAAAATAAAGCAAAAATGGTTATTGTTTTTAACAAGAAAAAGATTGACAACGAAGGTAAAAATAATATACGTAAAATTAGCAGTTTAAATTGCGAATGAATACTGTCCCCACCCTGTACATATATTCGAAGCCATCAACCAAAACACACTTCCACAACGCAATGTTCCTCATACAAAATACTGGACACCAACCACAGCAATGACAAAAATGAATAGCAAATTTTCTTTCCAACAGATGCGGCCAAGTTCTCTAACACAAAGCACAACCCTAAATGAAAAAACTACAAAGTGGGGTCCCCCATGAAGCATCCTCTCCCTCGACCTCTTTATGAACGATACGCTCCTTTCCACTACCAAGTCAGTCTGACTAAACATTTAAAGCAGATGACTTATCCATCGCATTCCAATCTATCAACGCACACACAGCCTCCAGAAACCTCAACAGGTAACTACAACTCCAAATGTGGTTCGTGCTAAACAATGTCCAGCTCCTCCCCCACCCGCCAAATCCAATCACCTTTACTCCGGAACAATCAAACTATCACCCAAAAATCTGCCTCTACGACCAACCCCTCCCACGCAACCTTAACCCTACGCTTCTGGGTGTTACACTAGATCCATACAACCTTTTTCCTTTCTTCCTTAATCTCCCGAACAGTCGGAGGGAGCAGAGATGCCCCCAGCTACTGTAGAGTTATAAACAGCAACATAACCGTCGCCCAAAATACATAAAACCACCTCGAAAACCTACAAATATAGATAACACAAAGAAACCTTCACAATCCTGTAACACAATTCGTCCGTACGACATTAAACTACGTATTCTGAGCCTGAACACCAACCATAGCTAATGGATACCTACACATAAAATACAAAATAGTACCCTCTACATTGCAAATGGCTGGATAAAAAACACTCCAAACCAAACCACTACCCCCCCATGCCGAAACAAAACTGCTCCTAATCGAGAACCACCTAAACATGGGTTCAGTTCTCTCCCAACAGAACTCCCAAACCACGACGGCCGCCCTCTTCACATAATTGCTAGGAAACCTAACCACAATCCCACAGACCCAGAACACTATAAAGTACATACTATTTACCCGCATAGCATTTCAAAACCAGTCATAAAACACCTTACTCCAAAGCTCTCCCATGACATCCACAAATCTGAAGCAACCCTCGATCGCCGAACCTGAGTTTCACTGGTTCACCTACGTGAAAAAACAGATTTGATCTCCCCCCCGCCCCCGGCTGCATCCTGGTCACAACCTTAAGCTTAGGGGAAGTCACTTTCGGGCAGACGAAACGAAATTCTTCTTCTTCAACAGAACCATAAAAATTTGGAATAATCTACCAGATGCTATGGTTAACGCAGCTAGTATAGTTTCATTTAAAGACAAATTTGATAAATGGATGATGGAAAACCCTAACCCAGACTTGTTTTACAGTAGGTAAAAAAAAAGGGTGATGAAAAATAGTAAGTAATAAAGTTGCAATCTACTTTAGCAAATTTTTCCTGCCTCGCCTTTACTTTGCCGTTTCAGAGCCTTTTTGATCCATAATCCTTCTGCTAGCCTAGTGAGGATCAGTAGATCTGTTGCTAACCAGACTTTCAATGTAATCTCGATGTAAAACCTCATCCTACCATACCCGCCTATTTATTATCTCAGAACCTCTCTCGCTATAACCTCTTTAGGAGACCACTGGAGAAGACCACATGCCGTAGCAACCTTCCCGATAGTTGTCAGGTCGATTGAAGACAACATGGAGGTTATCAAAGAAGAATGAGTAACGGGCAAAAAGGTGCCTGAAAAAAATAAATAGATTGGGCGTATAGGAAGGATAACAGATTGGTAGGGGATGGGCGAAGTGAGTTTAGAACGGGTAGATGAAGTAGTTGCAGTGAGACAGCTAGGAAATAAGAGATGTAAAGTCTATGATGGGTTGATGGATTTGGAGAAAGCTCATGACCGCGTAGACAGGGAAGCATTGTGGCAGGCTCTAAAAATGTTTGGAGCTAGTGGGGAAAACTGTTAGATAGAGAGAAGAGTATTTTGTTGGATATAAAGTGTGCGTTAGGCTGAAAAATAGGCGGAGTAGTTTGATATGGGTGGGTAGTTAAGGCATAGTATGGTGATGTCGCTATGGTACCTTAATATCTTTCTGGATGGATTAGTGAGAGAAGTGCGAAAATGAATGGAAGAAAGGAGCGTGGTAATGATAAGGAAATGGTTCTATGTTCGCATATGCGGATGACCTGGTGTTAGTGGTTGAGAGTGAGACACTAGTAGATGTTTCTTGAAGCCTCTAACAGTATACGAGGAAATGCTAAGGGAAGGTGTTTGGGATTAAGGATGGGGTGGTGTGTACTATTAGTCGCGGTGTTACCCTGGAACAAGTGCGATGTTTTAACTATGGTGTATCGTGAAGTATTGTAGAACCGATTAAACAGATTAGGACCAAATAATTAATGAAGGCTAAAGGTTTATTGTTGTGGAATTGATCTAAGGGTCTGTGTGGTGGAATTGTTCTGGGGATCTGTGTGGTGGAATTGCTCTAAGGGTTGTGAGGTAGAATGGTTCTAAAGGTTTGTGTGGTGGAATTGCTCTGAGGGTATGTGTGGTGGAATTGCTCTAAGGGTTGTGAGGTGGAATTGTTCTAAAGGTTTGTGTGGTGGAATTGCTCTGAGGGTCTGTGTGGTGGAAATGCTCTAAGGGTTGTGAGGTGGAATTGTTCTAAAGGTTTGTGTGGTGGAATTGCTCTGAGGGTCTGTGTGGTGGAATTGCTCTAAGGGTTGTTAGGTGGAATTGTTCTAAAGGTTTGTGTGGTAGAATTGCTCAGGGTTTGTGTGGTGGAATTGCTAATTGAGAGAGATGCTTGGTATGTGAAAGGTGGATAGATAGAGGAACGACCGAGTGAAAGGTATTTATGGTGTGAAGAAGGGCGTGAGTGTGTTCTGAAGTGGTATGGACATGTAAGAAATCTGCCTCAATTTCGAACAAGGGCCACAAAGACGAAGATTTCGAACCTTGAACCTAGAGGAGCGGGTAGATGGCGCTGATAAGCGCCGACATCTTGTGAAAAAGCGGTTACATTACAAAATAAAAGAAACTCCCTTAAGGAGGACATGCTACTGATAGGTACGAGCTTTGAAGACCCTCGTGGAGGGTGCTTCTCTATTTAAAAATGCGAAAACCAACGGAGGTATCTATGGAAAAGGGTAAAGTTGCGAGAGTGAGGTAAAGTTATGAAGTGAGGGTGGGGAGTGAATGAGAAAACTTTGTGGTGGTGGGAAGGATGGGGGATGCCCACAGATTCCCATTAACTAGGGCATTAATTAAAAGAGCTCCTCGCTCCTCCCTCGTAAAAGTCCTTGGCAAGGACTCCAAACCCCATTACCTTTGGGATCACATAACGAAAAAACAAGATGATGCAATTACCCCCCCCCCCCCACCCACCCACCCATACATACATCCTTAAGAATATTGAGAATGTGGATCTTGAAATTTAAAAGCTTAAAATTGCTAAATTATATCTTAAATTTAATATTAATAAGCGACCGAATTAAAATTAGTATATTAATTTTTTTTTTCACAATTAAATTTTAGCAAACAAACAAAACATTCCAAGAAAAAGAACAAATAGAAGCGATTTTATGGCCAATTTTTCCAACCAAACTCGCCCATATTTTGGGGTGAATGCAATTAGTAATTAACTCAAAAGAGACCAAAAGGGAGATAGATAAACAAATAGATAGACAAATAGATAGACAAACAGACAGACGTGCTACTAAATACACGAAAAGTAAAAAATAAATACACGAATGAGCAAAAGCGAAAAAAAAACAAAAACAAAAAAAAAATTGCAAGGTCCAAATTCCCTACCTGGAATTTTTGTGTGAGAATGGATGATTGATGGATGGATAGTTGATTGATTGGTTGGTTGGTTCTACACTAGAACAAAAGCATTTAGTGCTAGCGTTTAGGTACCAGACGCCCTTCACCACCTTTCAGCGCCACCAACACTTGCACAGACACGATCCGAGGAATGCCCAAGGAGAGAGAGAGAGAGAGAGAGAGAGGGTAGACTTCTTCAAGAGCGGGAATCATCTCATACACATCCTCCCCCCTCCTGCTCCCCGGGATGAAGGGGTAGTGGGGGGGAGAGAGGAAGAGGTGGAGGTGAGTGCGCGTCTCGGTCAACACTTTTTAGGCACTGCCGGTGCTGCTTACGTCGGTGAACGTGAGGCGGGAGACCTCGGTGATGGGCATATTCACCTGACTGATTATGTCCCCGTGGGCGGTGCGAACCTGGTACAAATAGCGGTACTTCTTTTGCCGCAGTTCCGCCCTCGCCTCTCGACTGCGGAGGCGATGCACGTTGGCGGTCCGAGACTTTACCGAAGGCACCACTGCGACGAAGCGAAAAGGTCATTAGAGGCGAAAACCAACGAGGAAATCGGGCTTAGGGGATGGGGGGGGGGGGGGGGGAGACACGAGGGGAGATTATTATTATTTTTTTGCAACGTCAATCTGGCGACTTTCTTCAAGGGCATAAGCCACAGAAATTAAAATGTCGCCCTAGTACTAGGCTACTTTAAAATTCCCCCAAAACAAACAAAGAAAACTAAAAACAAACACAAAAATAAGAAAAAAAACAAAGGCAAGAAGAAGGAAGCACGCTCCAGCGTGATCATGCGACCAACACCAAAGAGTCCAAATGGAGGAGGCCAGCCTCCTCCAAAAAATTAAATAAGCCACAAGTTTGTGTACACGAACCCGTCCCGAGTACAAGGCCACGAGGGAAGAGTAAGTGGAGGTACACCGACGACTGGAACGACGCGCAACTATCCTGCACCTACCCCCTAATTCCAGGTCTCCCTTGCAGGATTGAAAGGGGGGGGGGGAGATTTGATCGTACCGAGGCGCAAATAGGGTGGAGACAGGGATTTCTAAATCTTCTATATAGTAAAATAATCCCATAATCGAGGGCTTCGTCGATCCTCACCCACCTTTTCTATTTCCTTCATTTCGATTCTCCCTTCCGTTCCGCCTTACATCCACACCAACCAATTCAACTTTACAAGATCATGAGATTGGATAGTCCCATTACTCAACCTCTTAAGAGCTTCCACACCAATTACACCCCGCCGTTTTTCCCCTCGAATTCAAAACCAGCCCCGAGGAGAGCTGAATGGACGAAAGCTGGTCGGCAACAAGCCTGCAAAAATTAGCCGCCGGCCAAGAAAACAAAAAGGCCCAAGGAGGAGGCTTGTAAAGAAAGCGGCGAAAACAAGGTGAAATGAAGATGTCTAGAATGAATAAAGCCCTGGTAGAGTAAATTTAGTTATAGACTAACGGAGACATTGGGGCAAGGAGGGCGCGCCACTCATCCAGGTACCCCCCCCCTCCCTATTGCAGGGAAATCCGTCCCACAGCATATTTTTTTAAGGTAGAGATCATTCATACTTCTCTCTCTATCCTTTCCTCAATTCATGTACACACCTGTTCTGAACTGAAATATCGCGTTTGCCACACACTTTTCCTTCAGCACATAGTCCCACCACCCTCTCTGCACAAAAAACTCCAGTTATCCTACACTTTCATATCGCCTACAGCCATCAACCAATACCCATTCTCGATTCCACCCACCCCTCGTTCGTTCCAAGTCATTCCAGAACTTCTCTTTCTCAGCACTTCTATCATTATAGGGTTCATACACTACACCCACCCACAGTTCCACCCTTGAAAATCTCAACTTCACTCGTATAGTTCTCGAGTTCACTCATTCATACCCAACCATCGCATCGTGCCATCCATTTTACCCACACCACCCTGATTGCACTCGATTCCACACAAACTCTTCATTCTCTTTCACGTTCCGTTCCTCTCACACAGCGCAAGCATCTGCAATCTCCGTTTTCCCACATTACAAGGCCCCCTCCCTTCACATGCCACGCACCCACTCATTCACACAAATGAATCGAGTGGTCTTTCTAGACTAGAGGCTCCCCTATCAGCGCTTACTCCCCCCCCCCTCCCTCCCTATGGCATTCAAGCAGGCCACGCAAATGAGGGCATCTCCCTTTCGGGGCGAAAGTAGTCAATAAAATGACCTGTGGGAAAAAGAAAAGCGAGCAAAAGATCTTACTTTGTTGATGATAAATCCCCTTCCCAGATATTCTCCACTGGGTGAGTGATCCCACGAGGACCATGAAGGGCCACACGCCGAGCAGCACCCAGGAGAACCAGCAGGGCTGCTCGCTCTCGACGCCCATGAGGCGGTCCCGAAACCATTCCACCATCAGGTGCTATCGAAAGAAACAGGAGGGGGGGAGGGGGGTCAGTTCGGATGGGGTTGGGCAGAGGCAACAAAAGATGCCCATAGCAATTCAAACGCCCCCACCATCCCCCAGATTTTAGAGTGCGGTTGGCGCGCATCAACGACCTTAAGACTACCCACCCTTCCGACCCCATTTATGCCCTCTTAAGCACAAAGCCACCCATCATCTTGTCTATGCGAAGGCCCTTCATAGCGATGGCATCAAGTCCAGTTAAGGTACAGCCATGGGCAGGGGCCTAGCACGCCCCCTTACCCCCCTCCCCCCTCTATGCACACCTATCATACACACTCCTCGTTCGATCCTCCCTCTCCCACCCACTCACATAACCTACTTTTTATGGGTCCTTCCAACCCTCCTAACACTTTGACACTCTCGTCTATTCTCTTCACAGTTCCATTCCCATCCTCTCCTCTTACATGCCCATACCACTTGAGAATACCGAGTCCCAACCTCATTCACACCATAAATACCTCTACCCATCTTTCGCACACCAAACATCCCCCTCAAATTGTCCATTTATACTGCTCTAAATTGCGATTTTTTTCCCCTTCTATTTCCATACGTTACAAGACACAGGTCAGTCATACTCTTACTCCAATCTACTTTGCCCAACACGAGAGGTAGTAGTGGTGATGGTTCGCCAACCTACCTTTATCCAGGCGGATCCCAACCGAGGATAATGAAATAAACAAAGGTCAGTATGACAATCGCTGGTGAACCCGAGGGCACCAGTCCTCTTTAAGGAGAGGTGTCGGTAAGTATTATGTTTTTGACACCAACCGATGTTCAGGTGGAATTTTCGTCGCCCCGCCCCAGGGCAGAGGGACCTGTTCCGCGTCAGAAGTATGTGGATATAGATACCCAGTGGCAGGATTCCTTGTAACAGAGAGAGTGTTTTGTGTTGTGAGAAAGAAATCAGTGTTTTAATTGGCCATGTGTGTGATAAGAAGTGTGGAAGATCAACCCACCACAGTGCATGGCTGAGCACAGCGCGTCCACCAAATGGTAGCCAGATCTCTACGTGTGCTGACGTTTGTGTTCGCTCATTGGCACACCAACGCAGTATCCACTCGGCTATCAATAGCTCTCCCAACCCGAGTATTTATACACCTACTTGTGATGAAAGAATATTTTTACACAAAAGTTACACTTAGCACAGAAGCCCACCATCTCCTCTCCCTGTGTACCAAGAGCCTCCACTTATCCCTTATCTCATCCTGTCACTTATTCATCCATTCATATCTCGCACAACAGTCAACCGATACCCATTCTCAATTCCATCCCTCCACTCGTCTCGAGTCATTCGAGAACCCCTCTTTCTCACCTTCACTTCTATCAGTACAGCGCCCAACCAAATTTTGCCCACGTCTATTCGGGATTAGGCGACCTTTACGACACACACCGGGGGACCGTATGGCTATGCTTCTTGCCCCGCATGCAGGTAACATTCGGGGTTTAAACACTAAGAACTGAGACTGCAAAACATAAGATAAGGGCGTTATCGCTGGCCAAGTATCCTGCCTCTAGACTAGCGTCCTCGATGAACTCCGCCAACCGGATGGGGTTCTCCCTTACATACAGCGCACCGTATCGGGCATGTCACTCTATCGAGCAGTGTCTACATTTTAGTTTGGAATGAGCGCATCGGAACCTTGCCAGGACGGTAGTGTGTGAAGTAGGAGGGGCTTCCTTTTAGAATGGTGGAATTGCGTTAAATAAGTGAGTTGTGAGTAAGAATAGATGATCTACTGCGATACCTAGGCGTGGATGGTTTTGTGCGTGATGCGAGTCTGATTAGGTGGTGGATATAACAGCATAGCTGTGGGGGATTGTTTAGAAACTGCTCCCCCGCGAAGGTCTCCGAGCCGATTTATGCGCCATCTCATAATCTCCTCGTGTAAGGTGTACTGCGCACGTATCCTATGGCTAGCGAGATCTACTACTTAAATTTGCGTCTTTCATTATAAGGTGTAGGTGTAAGACCAGGGAGTTGTTCAGGATGAATAGGTTGAAGTGTTATGTGATGGGGTGTATTGGGCCCTTGCGTCACGGGTCTGCCAGGAGTGTAGATATCGAAGTCTCGAGCGTGGAACATCAATACAAAGGGTCTACTCGCCCGGACGTTCTAATGGGGCCTTGGTGTTTCAGGACCATCGGAAGGGGCAAGTTCGCACAAACGAGTCCAGGAACGCGAGGAAGTAACTCTTACCCCTATAGCCAAGGTGTTGGCTTCGTTATCACCTAAAGGACAAAGAAGAACGCGAAGGGCAAGGTCTAAGTAACCTTAAGCTTTCTTAGCCAACGGATGATTATCATCATTAAACAAAATGCGAATTATTAAGATCCCAGTTTGGATACCCTAAAAGAGACTGCACGGGACCCAAGAGGAACGAAGGGGTAAAATCGGAGGGAGGAAGAACGGGGGTGGGGAAGAGCCGTTTGAGACGCGCATGTGCGTCGTCTGAATGACTTAACCTACAGTATCGATGCACCCTGGGACACACGGTCCGTTCTAGGCTCGTTTTCCTTTCTGAGAACCCTGGTAAAGATCCTTCGGAGGGTATTCGACCCTATGGACATGCGGGGAAGTTTCTCACCTCTTCGACGAAGTAGTCCAACGTGGCGGACATGATGGCGCCCCCGCTGATGGCCGTCCCGATAATAGTCAGCCCCTTCTGGAAGTAGAGCGTCAGCACCGCCATCAGAAGCCCACTCGTCAGGAGCAAACCTACGACGGCCCACACGCTCGGCGGCGTCCACCTGCCCACGAAAAGCTTTATTTGACTAGATTTTTAAAAAAAAAGAAAGAAGCGACAACTAACTAGGGAAACACCAGTCTTTGAGGATAGGGGTGGTGGTGGGGGGGGATGGACAGTGTGAGTAGCGAAAAGGAGACTACTTGGGGCGAGAGGGACAGGAGGAGGAGGGGGGGGGGAGTGTTAATCTCTCGAATCTGGGTCCATTCTGCGCCAAAAAATAAAAGGCCCCGACGGGGGGGACTTCGTAAAGACGAAAATAGATAAGGACCAACGGACGATCCAAGATACTCGATAAGGCCAAATAGAGCGGGAATAGGCAGACAGCAAAAGCTGGATAGAAAGTATTATTTTTGTACAGATGTGAATATTTCCCCTCGGATTTGAGGCCATCTCCAGCAGAAAGTTTGTGATGTATCTGTAAAGTGGTGAAGATGGCGGAAACTGAAATGTGTGAAATGTGCAGGTATGGAGAGGAACGGTAAACTGCGGCTGTTTGAGTCTGGAGGGCACATAAGACTTTTTTCTTAAAGGTTATTTGGAGACTGCCACCAAGAACACAAGTTGTACTCAATTTAGCCTATGCTAACAAAAATAAAAACTAAACCAAAACCAAGAAACAGCGGCAGAAGGTATAACGCGTCACCTCCCACCAGGAGCGAAAACCAGAAACCTAGGCGGTTCTGCATAACGGGAGATACGGTTCGATGCCAGTTAAAGGTCGATTACAATGAACGTAGGGAGAACATCTTATGGCAGCGCCGAGGTGATATCGTTGATGTTAAGGGCAAAGACTGTGAAACTGAGGACATTTCCATGCGGGACAACCAGGCACTCCCCCATTGAGACCGCGAGTGCTCACTCCACTCGTACGAGGAATCGACAATGTCGTAGAAATTCAGATAAATTGGGAAGTGCCCCCTCGCCCCTATCGTCTGGAGGGTCTCCATGATACCGTATAGCCATGGGCCTTCTCCAGGTCGAAAAACACCGTGGCGTAATGCTCTCTGCGAAGGAAGGACTAACAGATAGCATTTTCCAGCCGGAGGAGAGCATCCAACGTGGAGTGGATCTTGTGGAAGCAACACTGTGCGGAAGACAGGTGGTCTCTGCTGTCCAGAAAAAAAGTTAATCTAACATTAACCAATTTTTCCATCGACTTGTATACGCCCTTTTGGCTTTTGTCATCCCTGAAATTATAAAGGAATCGCGCTGAAACCAGCCGAGCAAAGTAGCCGTTCGCCAGGAGTCTGGCATGATACCCTTTATACAGCTCCTGTTGAACAAATCTAGCAAAAGAGCCATGCCAGGCTCACCTTAGTATCGAAGTATCGCATACGGGACACTATCCAAACCAAGGGCGTTGTCCGCGCATGAAGCGAGTGTGAAACGCAACTCAATCAACCTATCATTGAAGGGTTTTCCGCCTCTGGGTCTAAAGTCCAGTGGACGGCCTTCAATGAATGCTGATGGAACAGCATCCCAGCTAGAGAATGTGGAGAATACGGTCGCGTAAGACGCTCCACGGATGCGGGGTGCTGCAAGAACTCGCACCGAATCCTTTTGACTATTCCACACCTCTGCAAGAGGGGGTCCTACCCTTAAGTGAAGACATGTATGCGAGCCCAGAAGAGCGGCGGGTATGTTTCAAAACCTACTGAAAGCTACCCCTAGATAGAAAAAATTTGCCGACGGTGAAATCGTTCGGAGGCGCTTATAGCGCATGTAGGCGTATCACTTCTGTCTGATGACCCTCTCTCACTAGGACGACCATCAATGAAACGGACGACGTGAAAAACGGCTAGATGTTCTAGGAATAGTAGTTAGGCTCACGGCGATGAGGTTACGGAAAACTCAATCTCCTCATCAACCGACCTAAACACCTCGACTGGGACAGAGAAAGTCATTTCCTGAAATACAGCCCGCCGCGCCTATCTAAGCACTACTGAGGCAGTTTCTCTGAGGCGGTTTCTCTCAGGCGGCAGCGGCCCAGAAAATGATAGTTGAATGGGAAAGTGGTGATTACCATGAAAGCCATCGACCTTCCCCCACCCAAAACGAGGCAAAACATCCGGAGAGCACAGGGACATTAAGGCTGCAAGATAAAGAGGTTTTCGAACAATGATGCGTAAATTTATCCACATTTATGACACCTATCTCCAGCTCGTCAAGGAAAGACCTGACCCATGGAATTGATCGTCTAATACCCCTAGGGGGTGTGGCTACCGTTCAAATCTACGAGGAGAAATGGCGTCAGCAACTGTACCAAGACGCACCGAAAGTCCGCTGCCTCTAAGTCGGGTGACGGTGGAATGTGATGAAATAACAGTATACCTCCTATCCACGCGTAGCTGCACTGCCACTGCCTGAAAGGAGGTATTTATAGAAAATAGAATAAGGAGAAACATCATGTAGGATATAAATCACGCATCCCCATCTCGTGGTAGTGGGGTCGCAAACCCCTTATACCTCGGGAGGGTGGGCAGGGGGTACACGCCAGGCATGGTCTGCTACATAAAGATAGCTAAAAGGGGGATACGAGCCTCAGCAGCTCTTCCCAATTGGAGCGAAGTCCACGCCAATTCCATTGAAGGAATATGCCCTCCAGGCCATCACTGGAGTTGCCGTGCGCTTACCAGTTAGAACTCCGGGTCCTGGTGGTCGCACAAGGCACTGTCGCCTTCGAGGACTTATCGGGGGAGGTTGGGCTCACTCGCGTCTTTTCCTCCCTCCACCTCAAAACCTTTGGCCGGCGGGTCTCCCTCTTTTGGAATATCTCGCGTCTCCGAGTCGCCCGGTCAAGCCTGGGTGGGGGGCGTGGGAGCCGAAGTTTCCTTTTTGCTGTCCTCCTTTTGGGAGACAGCTTAAGATTAGCGGCCACTAATTTCGCGCGTGATTTTTGGACTACTTTTCTAGCTACTTTCTTTTTGCCTCACTCGTTATTTTAAGACAATAAAAATTAACATTTTAGGCAGTTTCGAAATGGGGGGGTTAGCTCCCCATATCCCCCACAACTTTAAAAAAAAACTCGTAATATTACTAATTCGAAAGCCAAACATGAAATTTGAATGCAAAAGTCCAGCGGACATTTTGAATTTGCACCGTTCGCGCTTGCCCCCAGCGGTGCGCGAAATCAGGGGACGCTAACCTTAATTACCCAGCTTAAAACACCCGAGGACGGTTTCACGACTACCTTCGTGAGGTTTGCCAACAATGAGTCCAACAACGACTGTGGGCCACGCGGGAGGGACGGGGGGGCTTTAGTACAGCCAGCTCTATCCCACTCGGTGCGGCATTTCCCTAGGATCGAAAACGAGGTTCTTTATAGAGGATGTGCGGAATGAGTGGGTGGCCAAATAATGGAGACCGGTGTGGGTGATCGAATCCACCTTCCACAATTCACGTACTTGCGGAAGAGCAAAACTCGCATCCGTAGTCTAGCATCGACCAAACAAAGGACCGCAAAAGAAGTAGAGCAATAGCCCTCTCAGCACCCCAAGTGCTGAACGTTTCAGAACGAAGAACGTAGACGGCGCGGGTACAAGACCTCCTAAACCTGCGGATATGGGGGTGCTGGGTGAAGCGCCGGTCGAAAACAAGACCAAGGAAACTGTGCGAATCCACCACATCCAGGAAAGCCCCATCTAATAAATGCGTCTCGGAGTGAAGCCGTGGATGGGTTTTTTGGAGTGCAAAAAAAAAAAAACCGAAACCGGTGCGCCTCGGCATAGCCATGGATGCGGTTCAATGCCTGTTCGGACTCGACGCTCCAAAGTGTGCATCGGGATCGCAGTAAAAGAGAGAGAAAGGTCGTCTACAGACTGCGTAGCGAGAACATTCTTCAGGCAGTAACGAGGTGATGCTCAGGTCAGGGCAAAGAGTGCGAGACTGAGGACACCTCCCTGTGGGACGCCCTCCGCCTGCTCTATTGGACCGGAGACGATGCCTACCTCTATCTTTTCCTGTGCTCTATACCAAATATTTCATCCACCTCTGAATAGGAGAAGTCCCAGAGTCGTCATTCAATCTATTAAAAGTTGTCCCCAATAGGGAAGTGTTTTTTTCCAATCCAGGTACGAAAGACAAACCCAGGTTCGAGCACCCCCTTACTCCTTACCAAGGATATACAGCAGCGACGAGGGCGATCCCGAGAAAAAGTCCCGTGTGGAAACCGGTCATAAATAGGCCCACGTACTGCACCAACATCGTGATGAGACCGAAGAGGACCCCCGCTCCGAGAGCGACACCAGCGTTCCCGATGACGGGGAGAAGGGCTTCGCTCAGGCAGATCAGGTACACCACGACGGAGGCGAACAGGAAGCCCGTCAGGAACATCACAGCCTTGAAACAGCGGTACCCTGACAGGAAGAAAAGGATATCAAAGGATTTATTCGATAACACAAGATGTAAGCACAAGATGGAAACCGATGTAACCAAAGTGGGCATCTTGGCAAAAATAGAAGCGAGATTTTTTTTATTAGATTTAAAGCGAAAACCAACGAGGGCATCTCCCGCATAAAATTTGAAAAGGAGTGTTGTTTAAAGAAGTGAGGATAAAGTGAAATCTGAGGAAGATTTATAGCGACAGACCCTCCTGAAGTCATTGTGGTTGCTAGGGACAGAAGGGAACGCAATCACGAACTTATACCCCCTTAAGAGGAGACAATTGATCTATGACATAAAATAGCCACCCCCTCCCTAAATTCCGTCCGTGGAAACCTCCAAGATAACCCATTCAAAAACAAACCTCAATGAAAGTCCTCTTTCACTCTTGGTCAGGACAAACCAAGGGGCTGGAGGGCGCATCCCCCAGTAGCAAATAGGTCTCAAGGGCAAAATTACTCTAAAGTTGCGAATCTCAAAGCCGGTTGCGGGATCCCGGCGTGGCCGATTCTTACCGAAGAGACTGTAGACGACGCCGAAGACAAGGAACATGGCGCAGATGATGGCGGTGACTGCCTGGTACTGGGGCATGTGGCCCTCGCAGCGCACTGTTCGATTCGCGGGTTGCTTGCCCTCCTCCGCCCACCACGGGTAATCGGCACCCCTGCTGAACATCTCGACCGCACTAGATTCATTGCCAAACACCACCAACATTCCCTGCGGGGGTGGTGGAAAAGGACTTAGTTGACCTACAAAAAAGGAAGTTATAGTTATCGCGCGCACACACACATACATACTAAATATATACACGGTAGGGGGCCAAAGAGTTCCATACTCTAGCTGTGAAGGGAATGGGGGAATTATCAACTTAGTTTATGCCCGAGTTCGCTATTTCTAACACAGTAATCATGTGGAGGGCAAGACTAGCGGCTATTGCATGGACGCGAGTGAAGGCGGCATACACACATGCAATTCAGTAGAGCAATGCCCCCAAAATTTATCTGTTAAAGAGAGAGAGTGTGCAGCGACCTTAAGGGGGAATTTAAATGAGTCCAAATTTGCTTTAATCCAATTCAATCAAAGGGAGAAGTGAAAGATGAGCCACCACAGCATGGGAACAATATTCGATACAAGGGAGAATAAGTGCCGCATAGATTCAGAGTGTCTGCTAAGAAGAGAATTACCCGTTGCCATCTTCTGAACAGTATAAGCAGCTTTTTTACAGGCAGACTTAGCCAGGCCTGCAATATGATCCTTTCAAGAAATTCTGGTGATACTGTAGCATGATTCCTACTGGCTTTGGGAAGTCCATCGAGGTCAATGGTGACGGATGCCCTTTTGAGGGCATCAACCTGCACTAGGTTTAAACCAGTAGGAATGTGTGCAGTCTTCGGACCAGTATCTTGACCGAGGGGAGAAGGACCCTGATGGCAGAGGTTCATCCTCGGCTGCAGGGAGGTACCGAGCCACTGGTCTGTTGTTGTTCACTTGTTGGCACTCCCGATCCTGGTTTGTGATCGAGGTATCCTTCCTCTAGCCTTTGCCTAAAAAGGCAGAACCCACAAGGCAGCGGGGGGGGGAGGGCAGTGGTTGGTAGGCGCCAGGGCGTGACCACACACCGGTAGGCCTGCACTTTAGTGTTAAGTGCCTGCTTAGCTTGCCTCCCGCTTGCAGCTTCTGCCACTGGCTAGCCCTTTTGGTGAAAAGGGAAGCCGAGTGCGTAAGTCTTCTCCTGTCAGTACATAGACTTTCCATTACCAAGACTCCTGCTGTGCCTCCTCGTCGTAACAGAGGGTAGCGGGATGTCTCGTAGCCCCAGGCTAAATCAGCAGGGGATCTCGGAGCGGGAGTGTGTTTAAAAGAGGTCTTAAGATTGGCTACAAACAATATTTAAAAATCGTCGCTCCACTCGCCATTTGGACGCAGTGAGTTACTGATTTGGACAGATACGAGAGATACCTAAAGAGCAAGTAGCTGATTGATTCCTACTAATAGGCTTGATTCCTACCCTAATTATTTAATTATTAAGAACGATAATTTTATTTTAAAAGTAATAAAAAAAATAAATTTTGAATGGTGAAGCTACAAGAAAACATTATGAAAACAAAGGGTCGAATGCTAAACTAAAAGAAACCTAATACAAACAAATGAAAAATAACTTAAAGAAAAAAACAAAACTCGAAAACAAAGGCTCGAATGCTGTAAATAAAAATAATATAACCCAAAAGAAAAACACAATGTAAAGCGAAAGCGTTACCAAGGCAACCTGGCACACACACCACCATCGCCTTCATTAAAAATCATTTATCACAATCAAAACCTCTCCTCATTCTTATCATCAACACCACTCATCTCAAACTTACACATCTTTTTCCACCTTTTTCTCTCTCTCTCTCCCTCTCACCTCTTACTTTATCCCCATCCCTAATAATTCATTCATCATCATTATTATTTTAAGGTAGGAATCATACTAGAGTAAAAGTCTTGGTAGGGATCATGATTCAATAGCGCCGAAATTCTAATACTAACTTCTAAACCCAAAATGTTAACCTAAAAATATTAACTTTCTCCCCTAAAAAAACGGGTAACGATAATTTTGTAATAAGGCTCGTAAAGAGGTGGAATTAGTGAAAAAATAGGAAGATACATAACTCGAGCGACCAAACACCTGGCACCGGAGAGTAAGCAATGTGAGCTGTTCAAAAGAATGGCAATAAATTATAAAAAAAATAAGTTCTTCACTATAATTATCTTCCAACTCAAACCATTTCCATCGCTTGGACTGAAATGACAATTGTGTGCAATTCTCCGGTGGTAATCGTCGAAAAGGATGGTTCCACATTCCCTGATAACACCTAGAACCTTTTCTATCCTTTGGATGTTGTCCTTCGTTTGATTGATCCCTGTAATCACTCTATCCACATTTATATGTGCGGGTCACTTCTATGAACTACCATTGAATACACTCCCAAGTGGTAACAAACGTTAATAACCGACTGAGTCAAGCCTCCAAGTTGTTTGCTGGGAAGTTCGACGATTGGAGATGATGGATATCCCTACACGGACAGAGCGAGGTGAATGACTCAGTTGATTATATCGTGTTTTTCTCCCACGTGCGAAATCCAGCTTGACAACACAAGTTTCTCCACAATAATTATCAGCTGACTCAGACTCAACAAACCAATTAATTTTCTCTGGAGGTCAAAATGCAATTGTAGGAAGTTTTCTCAGACCACATTCTCGTTTATTTTGTAGGCCTCAACTATTTTTTTTTATTAATTCGGTATATATGCACATTGGTCTATTTAATCCGGTGTTAACCACCGATTTAACGCAGTAAAGGTGGCTCAGAAATGTTACATTGTCACTCCATTAGGGTAACATTGATGCCACTGTATTTTTATCCGATTTGGCGCGCATTTGCTGTTCCTCTTTCGAGCCCTCCCCAACTCTCGGAAATCTGCCTGGGTAGACGCACAAAGGGATGATGATTCCTGGCAGGGACAGAAAAGTAGGTGGTCAGTGAACTAGATACGACTCGTCGTCTTAAAGCCTACCCCAACCAGGTCCCTCTCAAACGTCAGTTTAATGCATTTAGTGGATTATTATACAAAGGGAAAGGAATCTACCCCAACGTCTATACCCAGTTCAAGCAAGGGTGAAGTCCCAGTACCATTCTACGACGCACAGCTGACATCAGAGAGTGTGGACATTCACTTAAAAGATAGTTCCACTGGGCATCTGTTTTGCTTTTTTTAATTAAGGACTCATTCGGCGACAACCGGTAGGGGCAATGACTACGAAATACACAACTAGCCAATCCTAAGGCAAGATTTGTAAAAAAACAAAAACAACGAACTAAGACACCAAATGCCAAAACCCAAACTAAAAACAAAAAAAAAGGAAGAAGCGGATTAATATGGAGGAGCAGGACTCTTATAATGCCACAGTGGGTTTGTTTTATTTTGTTGTTTTTATAAAGAGCTCATCTGGCGACTGCCTTTTAGGGCAAAGGTCGCCGAAATCACTTTACAGCCTAAAACTAGGCTAGATTAAAAAAACAAAAAACAAAAAAAGGACATGTAAAACCAAAGAAAAAACTGAAAGCAAAAAAAAACAAAGCAAAGGAGCAAGAAGGAAACACGCGTCGGCGTCCGGAGAGGATGGGGGCACCCGGCGCAGTAACATGTAACCTACAGTAAGATGCCGGCCTCCTACAAAAAGTCAGATAGTCCACAAGTCTGGTACACGAACCCGTTCAGAATACAAGGGACAAGCGGTAGCAACCCCGTTGGTCCCGATGAGGGGACAAGTAACGTGCGCGAAGATCACCCAGACTGGGACATTCAACAAGAATGTACCAAACAGTCTGGGGAACAACGCAGTCGTCATAAGCGCTCCATCAAATGGTCTGCGTCTCGCGAGTGTGTCCAATTCAAGGACGACAGAAAGCAACCTGAAGCCGTCGCGGCTTGATTCTTGCCATTTAATATGTGCAACGAAGAGCGAAACGCAGGTCTGTTCGCCCATTCCTCGCGGACACTTTGGCAGCAAGGATCGACAAGTAAGCTCTCAATGGAAGACGTGCGGGAGCCACCGGTCGCCAGGTGTAGGTCGGTGTGGTGGATCGAGTCCACCTTCCGCAATACACGCACGGCTGCGAATCATAAAACTCGTGTTCGTAGTCAGGTTTCAAAAGAACCAAGGATCGATAGAAAAGAAAGGTAGTGCATCACCCCAGTTGATGAACGTCACGGAACGAAGAATATCCATGGCGCGGGTACAAGAGACCCCAAGGATACCAAAATGAGCCTTCCAGGTGATGCGTCGGTCAAAAACAAAACCAAGGAAACAGTGCGAATCCACGACTTCCAGGCGAACCCCATTTACAAACAAGTACAAGACGGGGTGGAGACGTGGATGCCGGCAGAAGTGCACTACCTTAATCTTGGCTAAGGAAATCAAAACCTGTGCGCTTCGGCATAGCGACAGACACGCGTACAATGCCTGTTGTGGTAAACGCTCCAGAATTGGCGTTGGGGGGCACCAAGAGATCGAAAGGTCGTCCACGTAGAGCGTAACGAGAACATCTTCCGGCAACACCGAGGTGAAACCGAAAATACGCAGGGCAAAGAGTGCGACACTGAGGACACTTCCATGCGGGACACCCTCTTCATAATCCATTGGGCGGTAAAGGATCCCTCAACCCGAATCGACGAAATCGCAAAAACACCGATAAAGATTGGGAGGCGTCCCCTCACCCCCATCGTGTGGAGTATCCCCACTATACCGTATCGCTATGCGGTATCATAGGTCTTCTCCGGATCGAAGAAAAACTAGTGGCATAGTGTTGTGTACGTGGGAAAGCCTCGCAGGTGGCATTTTTCAGTCGGAACAATGAATCTGACGTGTGGAATTTTGGAAGCTGCACTGTGCGGTAGACAGGTACCATCCACTCTCCAGATTAAAGATAGTGGACGGAAACCGGCCAACCAGGTAGAGGGATTTCTCTCCGATCTGCGAAAAGCGAGCACAGTAGTGATTTGGCTGGAGTTTGTGAGGATACCCTCTACACAAATCCTGTTGAACATACGAGTATCTAACAGAAAGGCCATGCCTCGCTCACCCAGGCGCCGAAGCATGGCATACGGGACATCGTCGGGACTAGGGGTGGTGTGCGCGCACGAATCGAGAGCGGAATGCAACTCACTCAATGTAAACCTGTCGTTGAAGGGTTCTCCGCGTCTCGAGGTAAAGTCCAATTGACGGCCTTCCGCGACATCACGAGGAGCATGGAATGTTGGCGGAGCAGCATGCCAGCTAGAGAATGAGGAGAAAGCGGTCGCGAAGGATTCTACCATGGATCCAGGGTCCGAGATTGCGGTCCCATTCTCCTGGATAACGGGAGGGGGGTCCTGAGAGAACTTGCTCCGAATCCTTTTGGCTTGCTAGATGGGTCTTCCGTTAAGTGAAGACACGTATGCCCGCCAAGAATAGCGGCGGACGTGCTACGAAACATACCGGAACCTAGCTCTAGCTTGACGAAATTCACCGCCAGTGAAATCGGTCAGGCGGCGCTTATAGCGAATGGAGGCATAACTCTTCTGTTTGAGGGCGTAACACATTCGGCTGACCACCACAGAAGCGGTCGGCGTGCAAAACGGCCAGACGTTCTAAGAATAGTACTTCGGCCCAAGGTGATGAGGTTGCCGGAGAACTCAACGGCCTCATCTACCGATCTAAACTGAGACGGAAAAATCCTGAAATGATGACCATCGCGCCCATGCAAAGCACCTACGGCAGGTGGGAGGGAGGGAGGGAAGGATGGGGGGCGGGGGGCTCTCAGGCGGTCGCGGTTAAAAATGATATTTGAATGGGACAGTGATCACTACCATGGAGGCTGTGCATCCGGAGAGTACAAGGATAGATCAAGACAGGAAATTGAAGCGGTTCTCGAGCAGTGATGCGTAAACTCATATACATTTACGACACCTATCTCTATTGCTCATCAAGGACCTGACCCTCGTGATTGCTCGAGTAGTCTGTCCAGAGAGGGTGTCTACCGTTCAAATCACCAAGCAGTAGAAAAGGCCTCGGCAACCCTGCCATGGCGCCGCGTAAGCCCTCTCCCCCCGCGTCCAATGTACGCAAAAATAACAGTATACCTCCTATCCAGGTGAAGGTGCACTGCTACTGTCTGAAGGTAGGTATCTAAAGCAAAGAGAAGAACGGAGACAGCATGCCGTTGTAAATCGCGCATCCTCCATCCCGTGGGGGTGGGGTCGCAAATCCCTTATAACCCGGGAGGGTCGGTAGGGGGACGCCCCCAGCATGATCTCATGTTAAAACAAAAAGAGATAGCTAAGCGAAAACGGGAGGAGAAAAGCGTCCGCAGCTCCTCCCCGTTGGTCCGGAGTCCGAGGCAATTCCTTTGAAGTAATATTCCCTCAGGGCCTAGCTCGGAGGAGATGCAGGGGCCCTCTATGAAGAGAATACACTCGCAGGAATGACCGTACGCTTCCCGGAGGCACAACTCCGGGGGCTGTTGGCCAATAACGAATTCCAGAATGAGATCGATCACTGATGTAGACAAACGGTCCGGGAACAACGTCAATGGCTTTTTCCAGCACGGCCGCCATTCAGGCCACATTGTCCTGGTCCTTAACCATAAAAGATGGTGCCGGCGTAGCCACCTTATATATGTAATGAAGAAAGGTGAGCAGACTGGCTGGCCAAACACACCCCGTGTGAGCGAGCTTTCGGCCCTCGCAGCAGGTAGGGACCTCACCGTATACACTACCAGTTCCCAACCTGTGGCCACATGGCCAAAATGGGCCATGCAAAATTTCATAATTTTTAGTGTGCCATAGGACTAATATATGGCCACAGATCATTAAATGGGACGGTTAATGTTGAGTATATTTCCCCCCCCCCCACTCGAATTTTTAGATAATTCATATATATATATATATATATATATATATATACTAGCAGAGATACGCGTCGTTGCCCGGGTAAAATGTGCGTTTGGAAATAAAGTCAGACGGATTTTATCTTTTTCTTTTTTATTCTTCACAAACAATATTCTGATTCTATGAACTAAACTTAATCTTGTTCAACAAAGCTACCGAACATCTTGGTCCACAATATTCTTAGTGTTGACTTGTAGAGCATATACATAAAAAAATACTTTTGCTTCTAAATCTAGAGCAATCAACTAAGAGTTAGTTGACCATAAGAAAAACAGGGTTCCTCTAATTGCAACTATGCCACTAATAGTCTCTCTCACCTTACGATTTTATTTTTTGAATTCAAATTGAACAACTTACATGGATTGGGAAATATAGTCTTCTGAATGTAAGGGCCCAGTCACACCAAGCGGACGTACGCCAGTACACCCGAGTCACTCCCCAAACAACCTTCTCGGAGGTTGTCAAAAATGGTGCCACCGCGACAACCAAGAAGCCGGGAAACGGAAGAGTATAGGGGGTCCTACATTAGGGGACTCCCTGAAAGTTCTTCTGTTCAATGCGAGGTCAATCAGGAACAAGTTTCCTGAGCTCCGTGGCCTTGTAGCGATGGAAGAACCCGAAATGGTAGCCATAACAGAATCGTGGATAAAAACCTCAAACCAAGACTTTGAAGGCGAATTCACGGTTCCTGGCTACCAACTCTTCCACAAAGATAGGCCAGACCGAGAGGGTGGCGGTGTAATGTTGTATGTCAAGGATACAATCAAATCTACGAACTCCAACATTATATCCGAACACGAGCTCCTAGGCGTTGACCAAGAGATAGGTCCTGTCAGATACAGGACCCTGGTGCTTTACAAACCCCCTTCCCAACCCGTTGAGAAGGACAGGGAACTGTACCAGCTGCTGGGTGAGCTTGTTCAAGGCAGAGTGTGCATTGTTATGGGCGACTTCAACAGACAAGTTGACTGGGAAACCAGAGCAGCCTGTGGCGAGAGCGCGCTACTCCTGGAGTTCGTCATCAACGAGTTCCTCACTCAATGGGTCAGAGAACCGACGAGAGGAGACAATATCCTCGACTTGTCTTCACCTCTGAGGATGATATCGTTGAGGATGTCTCTGTAGGCGAAAAGCTCAGTGGCAGTAGGCAGTGATCACCAGCTAGTTAGATTTAGCGTCAAGATCCCGAAGGTAGGGTCTGTTGCCAGTCAATCAAGGAAACTTGACTTGAGAAGAGCAGACTTTGCAAGCCTTCGTGCTGGGTTGACTGATGTAAGGCTAGCGGTATGCAAAGAGGTTGAGGATTTGTGGAACAATTTCAAAAATAAGTTCATGAGTCTTCAATCAAGTTGCATCCCTCTGGAATGCCTCCGTCGGTATTCTGTTCAAACAAAGTGGTTTAATCAAGAAATCGGCCAACTGCTTAGGGAGAAGAGAAATGCGTACCGGCGATCGAAGATCTCGGGTGCCTTTGACGAGTACTGGAGGCTAGCCAGGAGAGTGAAGTCCAGCATAAGGGCGGCTAAGCGTACTGAGGAACTCCGAGTGGCAAGACTCTGCAAGGAGAATCCAAAGGAGTTCTTCGGCTATGTAAATAGCCGTAAACCAATCCATCCTAGGATTGGGCCCTTAGTGGACGAGGAGGGTGCATTAACTCACTCAGATGCTACTGAGGAGTCCCCAGCACGGCTTCCGAAGGCAACGGTCATGCCTGACGAACCTTGTGGAATTCTTCCACTTCGTGTTCAGTGAGCACGATCGGGACAAGGCGGTGGATGTGGTGTACTTACTTTCAAAAAGCCTTTGATAAGGTACCACACCGCCGCCTTCTCCAGAAAGTACGAGCGCTGGGCATAGACGGAAAAGTAGCCGGCTGGATCGAGAACTGGCTAAGTGGCAGACGGCAACGGGTGGTGGTGAATGGACAGGCTTCTGAGTGGGTGCCCGTTACTAGCGGGGTGCCTCAAGGTTCTGTCCTGGGACCACTACTATTCATCATCTACGTCAACGACATGGACGGTGACATGGTTGCCAAGATTCCAAAATTTGCCGACGATCCCAAGCTTAGTATGAACGTTGCGAAGGATGGAAATACTGCCCCCCTGCAGGAAGATTGGGGAGTGGTCGGACACGTGGCAAATGCCTTTTAACGTGAACAAATGCAAAGTGATGCATATCGGCCACAGAAACCCCCAATCTCAGTATATCCTTAAGGGCACTGCTATTGAATCCACCGACACTGAGAAGAACTTGGGTGTAACTCTTACTAGCGACCTCAAGTTCTCGAAACAGTGCATCGAGGCAGAGAAGAAAGCCCAAAGGATGTTAGGCTACATAAAGCGACAGTTTGGATACCGTAACAAGGAGATAGTACTTTGTCTGTACAACTCCCTCGTTCGGCCGCACCTGGAGTATGCCGTACAATTTTGGAGTCCTTCGTTTCGAAAGGATATCGAAAGTTTGGAACGCGTACAAGCCAGGGCAACCAATCTGATTCCCTCTATCCGACATAAAAGTTATGAGGATAGACTAAGGGAATTAGATCTGTTCTCGCTGGAAACCCGTAGACTGCGTGGTCAGCTCATCGAAGTTTTCAAAATACTTCGAGGGTTCGACAATGTTGACTACCGGGATATTTTCACACTGAGTGAGAACAGAACGCGCAATCACGGCTTCAAACTTGAACTGAAGCGTTACAACCACAATCTGTGTGTAATTTTTTTTACTTAGAGTATCTGCGGTAAGTGGAACGCACTTCCAGTGGAAGTTGTCAACAGTGAATCTGTTGACCAGTTCAAGTCAAGACTAGACAAGGTCTTGAAAAGTGGCCGTTTAGGGACGCAAAACAATTGAGCAGACATGTGCCCGCTCGATTGCTAGTACAAAGGTACCCTCCTTGAATTGACCGTAAGGTCTCCTAGGGTACCTTCTTTCCTTGTTGTTACTCCTTGTTGTTACCTGTTTCCGACCACCGGCGACCAGATTGGGAGGTAGTCTTTGGAAATCGCTGGTAGTCGCTAATAAGGTCGTAGCTGATGTTACATCGAAAACCACCTGCGACCAGTTTGGATGGCAGAGATTCCTCCGGAGGTCGTCCACCAGACGAAGAACGGTCGAACACCGGTGGTAGATCGGTTGGCTACAATTAACCGTTAAGAAGCTGGTTACCGACCGGTGGGCGTCCAGTCGTAGGTGGTGGCTGATCAGACGCACGTGGTCGGTGACCAATCAGGAGCTGTCAAAACCGAGTACTGGGCGACCCGTTGCCCACCACTGGGCCAGTGGTCGCTCATTGGTTGGCAAGTGGTCGCCCACTGATTGGCGAGTGGTGGGCGACCGATCGGCCACTGGTCTCAGTGGGAGTCGCTGTTGCAGTCACGACATCTGGCAACTAGCCGCCGACCGCTCTACCGCCAGTACAAATCGACCCAGAGCGTCACGCTCGCTCCCTCTGCCTGCCGCCTCACGCTCACTTCTGCTTCTACCGCTTCTACTTATTCCCGCTGATTCCAGTAAGTTAATTACCGTATTTTAGTGACTATTAAACGTACCTTTTTATTTGTGATTGTACGTCCCAATAATCCTGTGAAACATGAAAAACGATTTAATGCATATACATTTCACCCATCCACAGGAACTTTGAATAATTTTGTGTGCAGGACCACCACAAGCCACCCTATATATAGGGTCATTATCAATTGACGACCATTGGCCGACCGCTCACCGATTGGTGGGCCGCCCATCGCCGAACCGTGAGCGACCTACAGAGACTTGTTGCGAACGAGAGGTGGTCGCAGGAGACCTGTCAGAAGTTTGATGGTTGTGACTAGTGGCCGACTACTCAGTCACTAGTGGCCAACTACTCTCAGGTTGTCGGCGCCCGATGCCAGGTGGCAGCCACACTGATCGCCACCCGGATGCCCACTAGTGGGCTACTAGTCGGCCACTAGTAGCCCACCGGTCGCACGACTACTCGCCCACCACCTGCGACTACCTCTTTTTAGGTTTTGTGTCGCCGACCGATCGCTTGGTTTCCGGTCGCAGGTGGTTGGAAACAGGTCGTAAGCTTGGTGTGACTGGGGCCTAAATGACAATGCTGATCCTGATTGATTTAAGGGTATTCTGTGAATGAAGACATCCTCTCATTTTCCACTTCCAGTAGGAATAGTTGCCTCTATGACATGTGGCATCAAATTCCTTACCACCAGCCAAGTGCCATTACAGAGGGGTTTTTTTGTATCTAAATTGCGCAACAACATTATTTAGATTTACGAGGTTCAATTTAAGTTTGTGAGGAGATATTTCAAGAGGTTCTAGAGAGTTTAGAAACTCTGTGGAATAATCGACTATTTGAGCATGACCCGAAATTGCATCAACTTACTTGTAAGTTTGTTGACTTCCTGAGAGGGTAAAATGTAGATGTTTATTAATTCTGCAAACAGTTGTTCTTAGGAGCCAATATAGCTCTTTCACACAGCCAGTTGTGGTTTTGATGAATATTGGGTAGTTCCTTTGCCTTGAGATTATCAATAGTATTAATTACTATGCAGGCATAAAATACTTCTATTCCACCATCACCATCAAGAGGTACTTTGCCATCTCCCAGTGTCAGAATGTTTTTTGTAAATTGTGCTCACAGTTGATCACCAAAGAGCTCTGCTCTCATATTTGAGTTTAGAAACTGTTCTAATATTCCTACACAAAGATGATTTTAGGCAAGCCGGGACATCATCTGCCCTGGTTTTCCTAGGGATCACTTGAGGTATCTGCCTGAAATTACCTTAGAGCAAAAGAGTGACACGTCCCATAGGAGCCTCACAATCCCTGATGTCTAGCATTGTCCTGCCTAGTGCTTCTAAGGCTCTCTTATGAGCCACTGAATGAGGTACCCGGCGTTGCCCGGGTAAAAAAAAAATCCTAAGCGAGATATAGGTTGAAATTCTTATATTTATTAAACATTATTCTTCAACCAATGCCCCGTAAGGGGCGCGGCGATTTGCCATCCTTGCCGCTGTGCTGACGGGATCCAGCGCTCCGTCCGGCCCCAGCTTAGCCTCTCTTCCTTCCTTCAGATAGCCCGATTTCTCCCCTACCTCGTCGCTTTTCATACAACCTCTCCCACAACTTTCTCTGGTCAGCCTCTAATTCCACAGGGTAGATGCTGACCTTCTTCTCGGCCAACCGTCCTGGATCGGGGCTGAGGGGGGGGGGGGACAATGTTCCCTAACCCCCGAGCTCCGGTCTGGAGTGGTTGGTTTTTAACAACCTGCTTCATCCCAACCCATACCTTCCTCACATCCCTTTTCCTCTCGTCTTTAAAATCTATCTTTTTTACGCCGTGTCTAAGGTGGAGCCGCCATGCCGATAGACTGCCAGGCCACCAGGCGGGGGGGGGGGGGGGGTCCCAAATGGCGGCGCCTGGCTCTTCCGGGCCTGCAAGCACCTTTTGCAGTGCAGGCAACTGTGAGAGGTGGTGAGCTATTGCGTCCCGTAGCACAAATAGGGTCACCATGCCCAATGATGAAAATCAAAGAAAAACCCAACCCCTAACTTCCCCAAGAACATCAACGGAGCCGCCCTCGGGCAGCTCCACCGAGGAAATGGAGGTCCTCCCCCCCCCCCGTGCTTGCGCAGGGGACCCTCCATATTTCTTTAACCGGAGAGGAGGCTTACTCCTCTCCTACGCCTACGGGTGAAGGGGACTCCCCCTCACCCCCTTCTCTGGAGGTGCTTTCAGTCACCTCCCTATTCCCAGCGGCAGTCCCTCCTTTACTTTCTAAGGGGACTGTCAAGAAAGCCAGCAGGCAGCCCATTGCCGACCGCCCCACTTAGGGGGGAGAGGAAAGCCAGGCCCCTTCGGTCGCTTCCCTCAAAAGACCTGCTGGCAAGAATACTAAACCTTGCCGGGGTCAAGGCCTGTGCCTCCCCACAAAAGACTCATGACACTGCCAAGGAGACCTGCGATGTCCTGAGGGGGGAGAACCAACTGGAGGCCCCTCCTATGATATACATGGTCCTTGAGGAGACTCATTCTCAGACGGTAGGGCCTTCCATGGGGGGGAATCCAGGCTCGGCGTCAAACACCGAACCCGAATCCGCCCCTATGCAAGGTCCTCCTCAAACGGCTGGGGATTCTGAGGCAGTACAAGGAGGGGAGGGATCTCCTCCGGATGATGCCCCTGCCACCACCAGGACCTTCTCCATTTCGAAGAAGGACCTAGCTGAGGCCGGTCCATCTGGCCAAGGGGCTTCTACCGGCGGAGGGGAGAAGCGGGTTCATTCACCGCCCTCCTCTCCAAAAAAAAGGACGAAAAAGACCAAAAAGACTAAGAAGACTCGGGGCTCCTCTCCATCGGCGGGGGCTGTGGGGACGGATGGGTCTGCTGCCACTTTGGCAAGCGACCAAGCCAAGAACGGCACATCCGGCCCCTCTGCCCCCCCCCCCCCCGGTTGCGAAGCCCCTGACTAAGACCAAAAGTGGACAGGGCGGAGCCTCGATGACATCGGGGCCCCTGATTCAGAGGTTACCTGGCGTTTTCGAGCCCGCTGGCTTCAAGCGCTTCCTCGTTATTCGCTCCACTGATGGCACCATGTTGTCCAAGGGCAACATGATCCATCAGAGGAGAGGATTAGCTAGTGCAATTGGTAGAGAGCCGAAGGTGACCCGTTTCTCGGACGGGAGCCTTCTGGCGAATGCGACGAATCCCGCCGAGGCGGCCAAGATAAGTGCTCTTCGGACACTTCATGGCACCCCGGTGAGTGTGACGCCGCGCTCTACCATAAACTTTGTGAAAGGAGTAGTTTATGCGAGGGAACTCGTTGACTACTCAACGAAGGACATCACCCTAGAGCTGGCCGACCATGAGGTGATCAAGGTCGAACGTGTGATGAGAAAACAGAGAGGGGCCTCGAGACCCACCCCTACTCTCTTCGTCACGTTCAACTGTGACAAGCTCCCTGAGTCGGTGCGTGCCGGTTGGTACCGCTACCGCGTGAAGGCATTCGTGCCACTGCCACGGCGGTGCTATTACTGTCACCGCTTCGGCCATACGAATCGCTCATGTAGACGTGCAAAGTCGGGGTCACTCGAAGTATGTGTAAATTGCTCCAAGGTCGCACACGATAAGTCCAAATCATGTGTGGCCAAGTGTGTCAATTGCGGAGAGCCGCACCCCGCTTCTTCGAAGCAATGTGGTGCATATCTCCTTGAGAAAGAAATCCTGGCCGTTCAGGCCCAGGATCGACTCTCATTCCGCGAGGCTAAGGACTTGGTCCTGGCGCGCCAGGCTCTGCCTGGGACGTCATATGCCTCAATAGTTAGAAAGGCACCCTCTGCTCCTGGCCCATCCAGGCCAACGAGCACGGTTGTTTCCGCGCCCATTCGGAGCCCTTCTGCGGGATCTACACAACCTGGGCACTCCCCTGGTAAAGCTTGCGCCAAAAAGGGTTCATACCAAGCCCCGGCTAAAACCAGGGCTCCCCCCCTCTTCCCCCAGCGTGACCGTTTCCCGTAAGGCGAAACGGCCACGCGCCTCCACCGAGTCGTTAGACTCACAGGAGGCAACACCCCTGAAGATGGTCGCTAGGCCATCTTCGGGGGTTCCTAAATCTGTCCCCGGAAAGGAGGACAGCAACAAAGGAGCTTCGGCTCCTTCGCCCACGCCCCGAGGTAGAGCAAGTGGCTCGGAGACGGTGGTTCCTCGAAAAGAGGGCTCCCCGCCTCCGAAGCCGCAACGCCCGCCTAAGGTTTCGAGGCGGAGGGAGGAAAAGACTCGAATGGCGAGCCCAACCTCCCCCAATAAGTCCTAGAAGGCGACAGCGCCTTCAGCGCTTTGTCCGGACAACAGCGCCCGAGGTTCTGCCCCCGGGAAGCGTACGGCCATTCCCGTGAGGGTCTTCAGTTCGAGGGGGGGCCCCCGCGTCTCCTCCGAGCTAGGCCTGGAGGGCATATTCCTTCAATGGAATTGCCGTGGACTCCGGGCCAACTGGGAGGAGCTGCGGAGGCTCGTCTCGTCCCGTTCCCCGTTAGCTATCTTTTTGCAGGAGACCATGCTAGGCGCGTGCCCCCTGCCTGCCCTCCCGGGGTATAAGGGTCTTGCGACCCCACCATCGCAGGATGGCCGGGCTGGAGGATGCGCGGTTTACATCCGGCATGATGTCTCGGTTCTTCCTTTCTCTTTAGATACCTCCTTTCAGGCAGTGGCTGTGCAGCTGCACCTGGATAGGAGGTATACTATCATTTCTGCGTACATTCCACCGTCAGCTGACTTCGACGCGGGGGACTTCCGCCGCGTCGTGGCACGGTTGCCGAGGCCCTATCTCTTGCTTGGAGATCTGAACGGCAGGCATCCTCTCTGGGAAGATTACTCAATAAATCCCAGGGGACAAGTCCTTGCAGATCTGATCGAAGAGCTTGAGATGGGTGTCCTAAACGTGGATAAGTTTACGCATACTGTCCGAGAACCGCTTCATTTTCTTGCCTTGACCCCTCTTTGTGATCTTAGGATGCACAGCCTGATTTTGATTGGGGGGGTGGTCGATGACCTCCATGGTAGTGATCACTTTCCCATTCAAATATCATTTTCAGGGCAACTGCCGCCTGAGAGACCACCTCGGTGGTGCTTGGCGGGGGCGCGGTGGCCTGCATTTCAGGAAATGACTGAATTCTCTATCTCAGTCGAGGAGTTTAGGTCGGTAGATGAGGCCGTTGAGTTCTTCTCCGGCAACCTCATCGCCGTGGGCCTGACTACTATTCCTAGGACGTCTGGCCGTTTTGCACGCCGACCACTCCCATGGTGGTCGGCCGAGTATGAGACGGCCCTCAAACAGAAGCGTTATGCGTACATGCGCTATAAGCGCCGCCCGAACGATTTCACTGTCGCTGAATTTCGTCGGGCTAGAGCTAGGGCGAGGTTCCGGTATATTTCGAAGCACGCCCGCCGCTCTTCTTGGCGGGCATACGTGTCTTCACTTAACGGGAAGACCCCTTTAGCTGAGGTATGGAAGCGAGTCAAAAGGATTCGGGGCAAGTTCTCGCAGGACCCCCCTCCCGTTCTCCAGGAGAATGGGACCGCAATCTTGGACCCCGCGTCCATGGAGGAATCCCTAGCGACCGCTTTTTCCGCATTCTCTAGCCGAGATGCTGCTCCGCCAGCATTCAATGCACGTCGTGATGTCGCGGAAGGCCGCCGGCTGGACTTTACCTCCAGAGGCGGAGAACCCTTCAAAGGGAAGTTTACTGTGACTGAGTTGCGTTCCGCTCTCGCTTCGTGCACGGACACCGCCCATGGTCCGGACGATGTCCCGTACGCCATGCTTCGACACCTGGGTGAGCGAGGCATGGCCTTTCTGTTTGATTTGTTCAACAGGATCTGGGTGGAAGGTCTTCTCCCAAACTCCTGGCGAATCGCTACTGTGCTCGCCTTTCGCAAACCGGGAAGAAATCACTCTACTCCGACCGGTTTCCGCCTAATCTCTCTAATCTCTTGCGTGTGGAAGTTGATGGAGAAATTCCGCAAGTTCCACTCTACGTCGGATGCTCTGCTCCGACTGGAAAATGACATCTGCGAGGCTTTCCTTCGTAGACAGCACTACGCCACGGTGTTTTTCGATCTGGAGAAGGCCTATGATACCGCATGGCGATACGGTATCATGGAGACTCTCCACACGATGGGAGCAAGGGAACGCCTCCCAATGTTTATATCTGAATTTTTGCGAGATAGTCGATTCCACGTACGGGTGGGGGGAGCCCTCTCCGGCCCAAAAGAGCAGGAAGAGGGTGTCCCGCAGGGAAGTGTCCTCAGTGTCACACTCTTTGCCCTGAGCATCAACTGCATCACCTCGGTGCTACCGGAAGATGTTCTCGCTACGCTCTACGTGGACGACCTTTCGATCTCTTTTGGCGCGGCCCAGATGCCAACTCTGGAGCGTCGACTCCAACAGGCATTGAACCACGTCTCTCGCTATGCCAAAGCGCACAGGTTTCGCTTTTCTTTGGCCAAGACTAAGGTGGTGCACTTCTGCCGCCATCCACGGCTTCACCCCGACCCAGATTTGTTTCTTAATGGGGTGCGCCTGGATGTGGTTGAGTCGCACCGTTTCCTTGATCTTGTATTCGACCGACGCCTCACCTAGGAGGCTCATATTCATAGCCTTAGGATCTCTTGTACCCGCAACATGGATATTCTCTGTTCCGTGACGTTCAGCGCTTGGGGCGCTGATAGGGCTACTGCCCTACTTTTTTATCGATCCTTTGTTCGCTCGAAGCTCGACTACGAATGCGAGTTTTATGCATCCGCAGCCGAGCGTTTATTGCGGAAGGTGGATTCGATCCACCACACCGGCCTTCGCCTTGCGACCGGTGCCTTCCGCACTTCCCCCATTGAGAGCCTGTTGGTCGATGCTGGGGAGATGCCACTCGCTCTGCGCCGCGTGCAGTGCATCACTCGCCTGTACGCGCGAGCCCGGCGCCTCCCTCAGTCGCCAACAGCTCTCACTGCATCCGCAGCTGATCTCGATGGTGCCTATGCCGCTGAGAGACGCCAGTCATACCCTAAGCCCTTTGGGTTTAGGGCCAGGAAACTCCTTCGAGAGGTAGATATAGCTCTCGGGCCGGTGGCGCCCCTGGTTCTGCCCAGGACGCCACCCTGGAGGGTACCACATTTGGCTATTTATCGCCACGCCTCTGCTCCCAAAGCTTGTACTGCGCCGGGAGTTTTGCGTTCGACCTTTTTGGAGCACACATCGTGTCACGCTGGAACTGTGCCTGTGTATACGGATGGCTCCAAGTCCCAAGAGGGGGTCGGCTTCCACGCCCTATCCCTTCTGTTTGAAGTCAGCGGGGCTCTACCAGGCGCTGCGTCTGTCTTCACGGCCGAGCTGGTGGCAATACACCACTCGGTACGGGAGATTACGCGACGTGCCCGGTTCGGAGACCGGATTGTGATCTATAGCGACTCACAAAGCGCCCTGAGTGCTCTCGGGGCATTGGAATCGCCGCATCCCCTGGTTCGCGATATCCATGACGCCACGGTTTTGGCGAGCCGGGCAGATGTCGAGATTATCTTCTGCTGGGTTCCTGGACATGTAGGAATTGCGGGGAATGAGCACGCCGATGAGGGCGCCAAAGTGTCCGCGAGGACTCCGCGACCGGACCAGCTTTTCGCTCGTCCTCACACCCACTAAATAGCAGGCATACGGGCTGCTCTTCGGACTGCTTGGCAAAGAAGATGGGAGACGGTCGAAGGGAACTTAAAGTTGCGTGCCATTGCGCCGCGCCTGTTCCCATGGTGTTATCCTCCAATGCTGCGGCGGCTTCAGGTTGCTTTCTGTCGTCTCCGAATCGGGCACACTCATGTGACGCATCGCTATTTGATGGAGCGCTCGCCTGCGCCTTATTGCAACGACTGCGTCGTCTCCCAGACTGTTCAGCACATTCTTGTCGAATGTCTCAGTCTGGGTGATTTTCGCGCACGATACCTGTCCCGGTACTCGGATGGGCGGGGTCGCTACCGCCTGTCCCTTGTACTCGGGACGGATTCGTGCACATTGACTTCTGGACTTGTTGACTTTTGGGGGGAGGCCGGGCTTCTCCCCTTTATTTAAGTTTTTTTTTGTTGTTTTTCTGTTCTTGTTTTGTAGGTTGCACTCTCCTGCACCGGGGTGAGGGGGACCTTCCCCCGCTGCCGGAGATTGCTTCCTGGTTGTTAAGTTTTTTGAATTTATATCATTGTTACGTTTTCATATTTTTATTTTAAAGTAGCCTAGTTCTAGGCTGTCGTGTTTTTCGGCCACTTATGCCCAAGTGGGCAGTTGCCAGATTGGCTCTGTAAAAAAAAACAAAAAAACCCCCCTCCGCATTCGTGATAATAGGATATATATATATATATATATATATATATATATATATATATATATATATATATATATATATATATATATATATATATAAGAGTCGGGGAAAACTCCAATCACCCCTCGGCCTATTCCTCGACAATATATCTTTTCTTTTATTATGGCGCAATTTCGTCTCAGTCAGATAGCTAGCTGAACGCCGGTTACTCGAGTGAGTCGTTCCTCACTCATGAGCGGGAATCGAGGGATGGGATTATTTTTGTTATATTTACTTGGGTGGTTTGGTGGGGCTACAGGAGGAAAGTTAAAATAAATAAATAAATAAAAGTTAAGGAAACTAAAAAAAAGTAAAAGCTAAACATTATTTATTAAAAAAACATAAAAGTTAAGGAAAGTGAAAAAATAAAAGCTAAACATTATATAATGGATAAAACTTACAATATTTGTAAATTTGAGCAACTAAGTCTTTTCCTTTATTTCGTTGCCTCCATAAAAATTCGCACATATTAAAGGAGTAGTTGATCAGAGAACGAGCGATTGCACACTCCTTTTTTTGTATTCCTCGTTTCAGCCTTGGCTCAAAGTGACTCTATTTGGTTCGTGTGGGCACTGGTTTCTGGAGCTTTAAAAATGTCACAGGTTATTCACTCCAGTAACCGGCCGTTCAGACATCTAGCTGAGGATACTAAATTGCGCCATAATAACAGAACAGATCCATGAATATTAAATAATAATATAATATTAAATAATAATATATTAAATAAGAATAATAATAATAAAAAGGTAAAGTTACGCAGAGAGGGGGCGAGGGAAAATCGCACAAACAACTTTTCCAAGCCCCATCATAGGTTCAAGTCAATACAGTGAGAGGGATTCCTTAATTTGCACTCAGGAGGGGTGGATGAGTAGCTCCCCCGGGTACCAAATGCAACACGCTACACATGGTGCCGCCCTGCCGGCTCCGTGATTGAGGCAGAAAAATTAGTGATTCCATGAAATGCGGACCACCATGACCGCCCGCTCCAAGCACCAACCAACGAGGCGGTTTCTCACGCGTCACCGACCGATAAAAAGATAAGTGGATAGGAAAGTGGCCGAAACTCAGCGACCACACGGCCAAAATGAGGCCGTACATCCATCAAGAGAGCATAGGGGCAGGTCAAGACAAAAAAAAATGGACCGGTTACCGGACACTGACTGATACGTAAACTCATCCAAATTCAGAACCCGTTATTTGGAACTCTTGGGTCGGATGGTCACGGAGCTGACCGGTCATCTAGGGCGACGAGACAGCGCTTGGAGGCGCGTCTCGTTTAGCCTGCGGACGCTCTTCCTTTCTCCTTTCGGATGTAGCCATGTTCAAGATAGACAGAGGGATACTATAACCTCCCAATGCCTTGGGTGTTGTAGTAGTAGTGGTGGTTCGCTAACCTGCCTTTATCCAGGCGGATCCCGACAGAGGAGTGGCTCTTTTTGAGGAGAGGTGACAAGAAGTATTACGTTTTGCCACCAAACAGCGTTCAGGTGGAATCTTCGTCGCTCTGGGGTAGAGGGACCTGTTCCGCGCCAGAAGTATGTGGATATTGATACCCAACGGCTGGATTCCTTGGAACAGAGTGTGTGTTGTGCTTACGAAGATGGAAGAGGAAAGAAAGAAGTGTTGCAAGATCTACCCACCCTAGTACAGGGCTAAGCATAGCGCGCCCACCAATTGGTAGCCAGATCTCTACGTGCGCTGAAGTTTGTGTCCACTCTTGCCGGGATCGAACCCAGTACTGCCACGTTGAGAGACCAACGCCTTATCCACTCGGCTAGCAAGAGCTCTTTGCCTTGGGGTGCATAGGGCTTAAGTCCCTATTGGATGAGAAACATCCCTAATATTATGATCATTTACGCATAATCACTCTCGGTTGTGAGCTACGATGGGCCTTTGGAACCCACCGCCTGACTCTGCCACTTGGCCATAAAGCTTAAAACACAGAAAGGATCAGGTCGGCGTAGCCACCTCACATGTGCAATGGAATAGGGGTGAAGAGAGTCAGTAAGCCAACAAACACACTCCGCCCCTAATACCTACCCTACCCATCGAACTTTCGACCCTCGGGGCATGTAAGGTCATCAGGGTATATGTATATCCTGCCAGTCAACCGGGTTATGCTAAGAGGCCGGAAGTCTACCAAGCTACCAGAAGATATTTGCATAGTAAGAGAAAAAGTTGGTAAGGGGACGACTAGGGTATGTAATACCCTGGCAATGGGATCTCCCCGACCCCTTGCTGGTCTTAAGTCAGTAAGGACAGATCTCAAAGGAATGTGGTAAATGCAGTATGTGAAAATATATCACAGGTCCTTCAAACATTTAGGCAGGGAGGGTGCACAACTGCATGAACTGGGCAAGGAGGCCGTACTGCCCCAACAGGTAGAAAGTGTAACGGTCTAAACAGAGTACCTCACTTGCAGGGCTACTGGGGATCAAGCTACTCCCTTCACCTGGCTACAGCCGGGGATTCAGTCAAGATTCGTTCATCTCCGTTACGCAAAAGTGATCTGTGTAAGGAAATAACTTGTTCCTAAAAGGTCATAACACTCCCGCCCCTTAGCATCCTGTTTTGACGCGGTTCTGCTGTCGCAGTTTCGTCTGTCCCTTCCCTCATTCCGCGGGTGAAAATGCTCTCCTTGTTTTCAGTATTTCCTCCGGTTCCTTCCCTTCTGAGGTAAATTACCCGCGGTTTTAAGCCTCATTCTTCCTCTTTAAGAAAAAACAAAACAACAACAACAACACCCTCTTCGGAATGAAAAGTGTGCGAGAATAACCCATACATAAGGACTAGTCGACAGAGTTTCAACTCCGTCCAGAGAGAATGACAAAACCACTTAAAATGCCCTAATGCGCTTTATTCATACAAACCCAAATTAATCAAGCGCCGTTTCACAGGAATCAGAAATAGGCGCCGATCGATCCTCGGAGCAAGATTCAAAACACAGCAAACAGAGCGAGCGATAAGATTCATTCACGCGGAAAACTTTCTAGACCGTGAAAGAGTGCGCATGTTTCCACCTGTTTAAATATCAGTGAACTAAAATGGTATTCTGCGATTATTTTCTTAAAGGTAAAAATCAGGATTGCCAAAAATTTTGAAAGGAGACTCAAGGCATTATTATTAGTGCGCCCCAATCGTGAAAAATGACGTTTTCTTCAAAACACTACAGAAAAATAGCAATATCTGAATTATTTTAAGCTACACAGTCAAAAAGTGGTGAACAATTTTGAATCACACTAAATGATAAGAACGGAATTAAAAATGGATAATCTAAAACAAGTAGCTTTACCTTCGACTCAATTTTTTCAAAGATATGACATCAAAAATGAAAGAAAAACTTCGAGAAAAGGAATCAAGTAGCTTCATTACCAGTGAATTATAAATAACTACATAAAAAAACAAGAGGGAAGAAGTCTGGTAAAAAGACTTGAAATATATTCATGAATGAATCAACCCCGCACACATGCGAGATGAGTTACCCCCCCCCAAAAAAAAAAAATATATATATACATATACAAGAGCAGCTTGCGCTTCGCAGGCAGACCTTCGTTTTGTGGCCTATGGCTTATCTGGCTCTAGCATGGGTTTTGCTCTAAAACAAGGTCCGCTGACCAAAATGTCGCGTGCCCTCACTTTATAGAATATCATAGCATAGTATATTATAGCACAGTATAGCATAGCATAGTCTAGCCTAAAATAGAATTGTAAGCCAATACTTTAGAGAATAGACTAGCCTAGCCTAAACTTGCCTAGTATAGCAATCATAGCATAGTATAACCTACCGTGTTTTAGCCTAATATAGCCAAACATAGAATAGCATAGCCTAGCTGTGCCGGGCCTAACCTAGCTTACTATAATCTAGCTAGCCTAGTATAACCTACTTTATCCTACCTTAACTTAGTATAGCCTAGCCTAGCTTAGTAGAACCTAGTCTAAGCTAACATTTTATACTATAGCCTAGCTTAGCCTAACCAGGCATTGCAAGCCAGAGCCTAACCTAGCGTCGTCAGAGTAGCCTTGTATAACCAAGCTAGAATAGGCTCCTATAGCTTAGCCAATATATCCTTGCATACAATAGCCTAGCCTAGCATACTATAGGCTATCATATTATAGCCTAGCCTAGTATAGCATACCATACTCGACTAGAATAACCTTGCATAACTTAACCTATCATAGCCTGACATAATAGCCCTCCCTAGCCTATTTTACTTTAGCCTACCCTAGCATAGTATAACCCTGTCTAGCCGAGTATAGCTTAGCCTAGCATTAACTATCCTAGACAAGTATAGCCTATACTATCCTATTATACCCTAGTCAAGCATAGCTTAGTATTGTCTAGCCTAACATACTATGCGCTATCTTAGCATACCATTTTATAGCGTAAATTAACATAGTATATCTTACCATTGTACATTATATCTTACCATAGTATAGCCTATTCTATGCTTGCCTAGCAAAGTATAGCATATTATCGCCTAATCTAGTCTAGCAGAGTATCGGCCGAATAGTTATGATGTTATTGCCAAAACAAAGTAATTCCCGGGCTAATCTTGGGAAAACTTTGGCAATTAAATCATTCGAAAGGGAATGTAAAACAACATAAGGGTTACAAATTTCGTTAGAATTGGCCAAATAGTTATGATGTTATTACAAAAAAAGAAAAACGGGGACCGACCGACATATAAGTTGAAGCGTCGCTCACGACTAGACTCGCACCCGACTAAAACATTAAAATGTTTCTAGTACATGAAAAAACAACAACATAAAATATGAAAGAAAGATAGAATAAGAGGGGGAGTAGTTTGGAAGAGAGGGTGGAGAGTAATAGTGAGAAAAGGAAGGAATTGGTAGTCAGATATGTGCGCGGGTGCCCGATGATCTGTTATTTTGTTTATTTTTTTCGTATTTATTATTAATATTGTCCCACTGCGGGTTGTTTGGTCTACCCGATCGTAGTTCCTTGAAGAAGGATGGCTCGAAGAGCTTGAAGTTGTCGTCCTACAGCCTTACTTTGCATTTCAGTAAAGCTGTCTTGACCGACTCTTCGCCATCGGGTGAGTCATAGCACCACTTTTGACTCCTGAGGCCACCTCCTCGATGGATATCTCTCTTTGTTGAGTGGTGTTTTTGTAGAGGGCGATGGGAAATTTGAATATCCCTTCCGTCGAGCTCGTGTTCTTCCTGCTGTGATAGTCGTTCTTCTTCTTCTTCTTCTCGTTTTCTAGGTTCTTCTTTGTTTCTTTTTGTTCTTTTTTCTGTCTGGGCGAGGCAGGCAGGTGTGTTTGGTCAGCTGTAGGCTCATGTCCGGTCACTGTAGGTATTTGCTTCTTTTGTTGGCTTGGCAAGTTCTGCTTTGTGCTCCCTTGTTGCATGTTGCCGAGAGAACTTTGTCTGATTGTGGGTTGTCCGGGAACGTGATAGATTCCAGACCATTTGTAGCCAGCATCTTGTTCATCTCGGTATTGAATGAACTCGGGCACGCTAGGTTCATCACATGCGCGTGAAGAATGCATGCTAGCATTTTAGGAGGGGTCGCATCGGTGAGCTGTAGGACTATTAGGGGTTGTGCCGGCGTTGTGTTAGTTTGTGGTGGGATCTTGGCGGCTGTTGAGTAAGAGATGTTCGGCCTGTCAGCCGCTACTCTCTTCTTTCCTATGTGTTCCTTCCTGACTGGGCACTGCATGCTCAAGGTACATATCTTCTCTAAAAAACTATATTTTAAGAACGGGATTTTTGGGATGGGTTGAAATAATTTTTTCTCTTAGTTTGTATTTACAAATTGACCAAAAACAAATAGTGAAATTCTGAAAAAATAAAGTTCTGCTAGCCGTTGGTTAACAGTAAAATTTTTATACTTCATTTCTGGCAAGGATTAATTATAGATAATGATAATGTTTCTGCCGATCTATCAGGAACTGCATAGATGAAACCCTCGCGCGTTTCCCTGCAAATCCCCCTGAAAACCCATTGCACTGGTAAAACCCTCGAGACATTGTTTTTTCTCTAGCAAGTTCGTACGTTGTCATTTTCTAAGGGTGGAAACAATGCTTATGCTTCTAAAAACAAAACAAAGGATATTGCAACACTAAAGATGACAGAGCCTAATCACTCGAGTAACCGGCCTTTCAGCCATCTGGCTGAGGAAACGAAATAATAATTCCCTGACTAACATTGGGAGGACTTTGGCAATTATATCATTCGAAAGAGAATGAAAAACAACATAAGGGTTTCAAATTTCGTTAGCCGAATACATCGTTACAATTTTATTACAAAAACAAAAAAAGCAAAACGGACGCGACCGACATACTGAGATGTAGAGTCGCGGCGACTAGACTCGCCCGCGACTAAAAATATATATAAAATCGTGACGATAAAATTAGTTAAAATTAATTATTTTAACTAATTAATACATCTAAAAGTTTTATCTTGAATCTAAGCTTAGAAAATACGTATGAATATGAAACAAAATAGATCATGAGTAATTATCATGGAATATGTAATGGAAATACATATTAATTTGTTTAGACCAAAACTCCGTTGCTAAAGCGAGATAGGCCGTAGGCCACAGACCCAAGGTCTGAGAGGCGAACCCCACAGCTCCTCTTGTCCTCAAACTCCTCCTCCATAACCCTATATTTTAAGAACGAGATTTTTTGAAGATTTGAATAAGATTTTTTCTTTTAGTTTGGTTGTCACCTAAGTAGATTTCATTTTTTTGTCAAAGTTTTTCTAATAATTCATTTAATTTTTCAAAACTAAAATAATTATAAAGGTGAAGTTGATAAAATTGATTAAAATTTTGGCATGGAAATTATTAGAGCAAATTTAGATGGAAAAAAAAAAATCATGATAAGGCGTAAGACACAGACCGAAAGTCTACCAGCGAAGCGCAAGCTCCTTCTGTAAGGAGGAGTGGCGAAGCCCTCCTCTTGTCTCCTAATAATTTACTCATGGTCTATTTTTCCGGATCCATACTTATTTCCTAAGCCTAAATGCAAGAAAAATCTTTTAGCGGAATTCTTTTGATACAAAGAAAACAAATCGTCAGAGCCTACCCCCATCCCTATCTAAATTTGCTTTTATATACAAAAAAAAAAAACAGCCTTGCCTTGATTTTAATACATTTTCTGAACTTCACGATCTTTAAATGTTTTTGTTTTAAACAATTCCAAAACATTCGATAATCATATTTATTTTTTCTGAACTCTTTAAAAGTTTCAAATAAACGAAAAACCCTCCTGCGTCGTTTTACAAATTTCGAAGAAAATCTTAGAAATAACTTGGATAAAAGCTTCAAATCTACCAACGGGACTCACAAACTAAAATTCAAACTGTTAAAAAAATTGCATTCCTATAATATAGTTATGGATATACATCAGTGTGCAGCCTACCTTCCCTATAAGAACGTTATACTACAGGCTGATAAAAACAAATTGAATAATGATATATTATTAATGACTTACAAATAATCATACAAATCAATCATTCAGAATAAAAAGAATAAAAAATGGCTAAATAGTCAATCAATGGTAAACATTATGATGGAGTTCATTGGTTAGGTTAAGAAGGTAAAGGTAAGCACATATTAGTATTGTTTTTATCATTATTCTTATTATTATTATTTAGCAGTATTATGCATTATTATTATGTAAAAAAAGGCTAACCACAATAAAATTATACCATGAAAGGTAGACCAAACGCTAAAGGTCATTTCACAGATACTATTTTAGCGAAGGTTTGTAGACGACAGCTGCGCAGTGTTTAATAACCAGGATCAGCCTTACCAGTTTTTTAATTACCTCAACTCCATTCATCCAAATATTAAATATACCATAGAAACCGAAAGAGAAAATTGTCTCGCCCGGTTAGATATTTTAATTAAAAAGACCAATCATTTACAGAAAAAAGACCTTCATAGGGTGGGTACAATTTTTTTTTTTAGAGATTTTGTGATTTGTCCTACAGCCTGAGCTCGATCAAGACGCATCTATCGTGGCTTCCTCCCCCGCCTTCCTCTTTCTCACTTAGGAACGAAGAATTTGAATCTCAAAGAACCTTTTTCCAGAATAACTCCTAATCCCATGTCATTAGTAAATACACTCGTGTGCAAATTTTTGAATTTCCCATAGGCTAGATAATTTATTCTTCCTGAAATGGGTCCCCTTAACAAAGTTACAAAGAAAAATGTCCAAATTATTAGAGCGCTATTTTTCCAGGGAAATTTCAAATTAGTATTTAAAAATAAATTTAACATTGGTAGATTTTTAGGGCAGAAAGATATACCACGTCTAGAGATTGGCAGTCGTGTTGTGGTGGTGGGATCGCAAAACCCTTATACCCCGGGAAGGTGGGCAGGGGGCACGCGCCCAGCATGGTATCCTGCAAAAGAATAGCTAAGGAAAAACCGGAGGAGACGAGCCCCCGCAGCTCCTCCTAGATGGCCCCGAGTCGAATCCATTGAAGGAACATGCCCTCCAGGCCTAGCTCGGAAGATATGCGGGGGCCCTGGTTTTAGCCGGGGCTGGGTGTGAACCCTTTGCGCAACAGTTCTATCAGGGAGCACCCGGGGTGGGTAAAACCAACAGAAGGGTTGCGAATGGGCGCAAAAACAACCGTGCTTATAGGCCTGGAAGGGTCAGGAGCAGAGCGGGACTTTATTATTGAGGCATATGACGTCCCAGGCAGAGCCGGGCACGCCAGGACCAAGTCCTTAGCCTCGCGAAATGAAACACGATCCTGGGACCTGAACAGCCAGGATTTCCTTCTCAAGGAGATACACAACACATTGATTCGAAGAAGCGGGGTGTAGCTCTCCGCAATTGACACACTTGGCCACACATGATTTGGACATATCGTGTGCCACCTTGGAGCAACTTACAAAGACTTCGGGTAACGCTGAATTTGCGCGTCTACAGCAGCGATTCGTATGGCCGAAGCGGTGGCAGTAATAGCACCTCCGCGGCAGTGGCGCGAATGCCTTCACGCGGTAGCGATACCAACCGGCACGCACCAACTCAGGGAGATTGTCACAGTTGAATGTGACGAAGAGTGTAGTTGTGGGTCTCGAGGCCCTTCACTGTTTTCTCATCACATGTTCGACTTTGACCCGCTCCATGGTCGGCTAGCTCTAAGGTGATGTCATCTATGGAGTAGATGAAGAGTTCACTCGCCAAACCAGCCGTTTCACTAAGTTCATGGTAGAGTGTGGCGTCACACTCAACGGGGTGCAGTAAAATGTCCGAAGGGCACTGATCATGGCCGCCTGGGAGGGATTCGACGCATTTGGCAAAAGGCTCTCGTCCAAGAAACGGGTCATCTTCGGCTTTCTACCAATCAGGCGAGCTAGAGCTCTACTATAATGGATCATGTTGCCCTTGGCCAACATGCTGCCATCAGTGGAGTGAATAACGATGAAGCGTTTGAAGCCAGCGGGCTCGAAATCCCCAGGTAACCTTTGAATAATGGGCCCCGACGTAATCGAGTCTCCGCTCTGCGCACTTGCACTTTTGGACTTATTAAGGGATTCCATTTACACGGGGCAGAACCGGGGGCGGACGTGCCGATCTTGGCTTGGTCGCTTATCAAAACGGCAGCAGACCCATCCGTCCCTGTGGCTCCTACTGAGGGAGAAGAGACCTTAGTCTTTTTCATATTGCGGTTTCTTTTCTTTTTAGGAGAAGAGGGTGAGGAATGAACCCGCTTCTCTCTTTCGCCGGAGGGAGCCCCTAGGCCAGATGGACCAGCCTCAGCAAGATCCTTCTCTGAAATGAAGATCTTGGCTATCACAGGGGCACCAGCCGTGAAAGGAGATCCCTCACTCTCATTGTGAGTCCTCGGGGACTCGAGCCGTCTGAGGAGGAGCTTGCACAGGGGCGCACTCGGGTTCTGTGCTCGACACCGAGCCCGGTTTCGAGCCCATGGAAGATCCTAACGTCTGGGGCTGGGTCACCTCAGGGACCATATCCATCTCAGGTTGGCTTCCATGTTGCCATCCCCCCCCCTCCCGAGACATCAAGGATCCCATTTGAGGTTCCTTTTTTGTTGTCTAATGCGAACGAACCGGCATCCGTTGGGGGAGAAAGGATGGGCAGGTATACCGACCCCCTGTAAACTCGTCGCGCATGCAAGCAGGACATTGGGGGGCACTGGCCGACGGGCCCTGCCATCCGTTGCCTCGCTAAGGGTGTTGGCCCTATCGAACCGCTCCCACCGGTATCGGTCAATTATGCGCCGCCCTACCTGGTTCCTTGGCAGTCCCCTTGGAAAGCAAAGGGGGGACTGCCTCTGAACAAAGTGAAGGGGGTGCGAGGGAGTCCCCTGTACCAGTATGCATAGGAGAGGAGTAAACCCCCTCTCCAGTTAAAGATGTTTGGAGGGTCCCTTGCGAAAGCACAAGGGGGTTGGGGAACATCCTTTTTCTGCTGTGGAGCTGCCCGAAGGCGGCTCCGATGATGTTAGAGGGAAATGTAAAGGGGGTGTTTTTTTATGAAAAAGTTATCATTGGGCATGGTGACCCTATTATTTCAACGGGATCCAAACGCTCATCCCCCCACACAGTAGGGGTGAATACAGGGCCGGCAGAACCAGCTGCCGCCATTTGAGGTCACTCCTCCCGCCTAGTGGCCTGGCAGCAAATCCAGCATGGCGCTCCACCCGTGGAATCTGCGTAAAATTGATAGGCAGGGAAAGGAGAAAGAAATGGGATGCGATGAAGGTGAGGGTGAAGCAGGTTGTTAAAAACCCGCCAACACAAACCGGAACTCAGGGGTGAGGGGGCCGTTGTCCCCTCTCCCCTCAGCCTCAATCCGATGGTTCGGAAGCTGGCCGGCGTCTAGCCTGTGAAATTAGAGGCCGACCATAGAAAGTCTTGGGAGAGGTTGTAAGGAAAGTGAGGAAGTAGGGGAGAGAATACAAGGCGTCAGGAAGGAGAAGAGGCTAAGCTGGGGCCGGATGGGGCGCTGAGTCCCGTCAGCACGGTGGCCAGGAAAGCAAATCAGCGTGCCCCTTACGGGGATGACTCCAGAGAAGGGGTGATCCACCGCAGCCGTAGTCCTGGAGAGGAGTAAGCTTCCTCTCTGGTAGAAAAGGGTTTGAGGGGCCTTTGGGAAAGCAGAAGGGGGAAGGGCACCTCCTTTTCAGAGGTGGAACTGCCCGACAGCGGTTCTAAAGATGGCAAACGGAAGCCCATTTGTCGCATGGCGATGGCGAGAAAGGAGCCCCTCCACCGGCCAAAGAGGTGCCTCGATTTTTCTCGTCGCCCCCCCTTCCCCCCCCCCGACACCTAGGGAGAGCAAGGCCGCGCTTTGAGGCAGATCTCCATGCGCATTCCTCCATTTCCTTCTGTTATCACCCTGGTCAAATTAAAAAGAGAAAAAAAAGGTCTATTTGAATGTAGATACTATGTCCTCCCAATTGGTTGATCGTCTTTGCCAAACCTGCCCGCCATTCAGGCGACAGTGTCCTGGAGCTTTAACCATAAAGGATGGTGCCGGCGTAGCCACCTTATATTTGTAATGGAGGAAGGTGAGCAAAGTCGACAGTCCAACACACTCCGTACCTAATACTTGCCCTAGCCAGTGGGCTTTCGGCCTTGCCAGCAGGTATAAACTGCCACTCGACTAAGGCTCATAAGAGGACAAAAATGCGCCAGGCAACCAGAACCTCTGTCGATACAACAGCAAGTGTGGTAAGGGGTAGATGGGTATGTAATAAAGAGAAGTAGAGAGAGGCGGGTCCACTAACGAGTAGGGTGGGTGATCATCTATTATTATCATACCCCTGGGTGATGCCGGGATGGCGTGCAGTCCACCCATGCACCATGTCTAGCTAACCGGAATCTGTCCGGATGAGAACAATTCTTCCTGGTACAAAGTGCGGGTAGACAAAATGTGGGGGCAAGCGCACCAAACAACTTTCCCAGGCCCCATCGGAGAGTTCACGTCAAGCCAGTGACAGGGCTTCCCTAACTTGCATTCAGGCCGGGAGGCTGTGCAGCGAATCCGGGTACCCCAAGTACAATCGCTGCACTGGAAGCGATTAACAGAATCGACGACCCAACACAGCCCGTACCACTACCTCATCTAGCCAGCGGGCTTTGGACCTACCACTCGGCTAGGTTATAGTGAAGAGGAAAGTCCGCCGAGCCACCAAAATATCTCTGGATAGTAAGAGCATAACGTAGGAGTGGACAAAGCTCTGTAATAAAGAATTGATAGAGGCGGATCCACGGAGGAGTAGGATGGGGGATCAACGATTATCATACTCAGGCATTGGACTGTGCCGGGAGGACGTACAATCCATATTGATACCAGGTTTAGCGTACTAGACAGGGTATCCTCCTGCGGATCCTTAATCCTAGATAAAAAAAAGTGAAGAAGCGATACTCATTGAGAAAGTGGGCACGTGAAAGTAAAAGGGGGCACTAGCTTCACCGGGTCCTGTCAAAGAGTTCAAGTCAACCTGGTGAGCGGAACCTTCGCACTCGGGCCACTCCTCCGTGCATCACGTCTAACAGTTTACAGGGTGGTGCAAAGGTTTCGTCACTCCCTGTAAATATTGTTTTAATTTTATATTTCAGATGGCTGACACAAGCTCCTACAGTGTGGAAGAGAGTCTGATTACAAGTATATGGGCACGAGATCGTGTGCATTCTGGCAAGAGCATGGAGGATGTGCGACATGACTTCAATGCAAGATTCGGCAGACTAGCCCCTCCGAAAAGGGCGATAGTGCGTTGGGAAAAGACGCAATTAAGGACAAACCTTAATTTGGCTGGGAACAAACGCAATTAAGGACAAACCTCAACGCGAAGGACCACATGTGCAGAGGGGAAGGCATCTGAGCTACGATCACCATCAAAGTGACTGCGAAAACGGTCTTGCGAGCTACAAAATCCCCAAACCATAATTTTAACACACATGACAAAGGATCTTCATTTGAAATCATTTAGGCCAACATTCGTCAACGAACTAAGAGATGTCATGGACAAAAGACGTGTGGCTTGTGGACGGTTTCTTGAGGTTTTCAGACAACCCCCCAACGTGAAAAGGTGTTTTTCTCCGATGAATGTGCTATTTACCTGAGTGATATTTCGTAAAATATTACGCAAGACATGGCGCTGCATCATCTTTTGTGCTACGAAAATGATGGTATTCATACAGACCTTCTCAATGTGTGACAGTATCAATGAAAGTGAATACACTAAAGCCAGTACATATGCTTGATATTATTATATTGCTCCTCTATTGTTCTTATTACTTTTCAGTAGGGGGTGAGAAGAACTTCGGACCACTTTGTACATAGGGCAACCCCCTGCTGGCAACATCTCAATAACAGCACCACACCCCAATACGAAAATAACTTCAGCAATAAACACTAGAACAATGGCTTCACACAAAACCGCATGGCAGTCTCTACCCTCAAATCACCCTTCACACCAACCGACAACAACAAACCCCAAATCAGAGAGAATGGACAAGTCCTACCTCGACACTTACCTGGGCTCCACACACGACTAACAAAGTTACATGGAAATTTAACGCTCTAAAAGCAGTAGCAAACCACTTTGGGACAACAAGAACAGTCACTAATCCCAACACTACAATTCTTCGGAAATTCCATCAATTAAGCAGCACCAACTTGGCTCCCGACATTATCTAAATGGAACGCCATCTCTAAAGACTAACAAGACAAAACCTCAGTCGCATCTTGAGCTCACAATTCAAACCCAACAATGCATCACGCTACTCCTCAGATGCACTGCCCCCCTTCTTTATCTTTACTACTATGATTCACACACTATAAGTCAATATCTTCTAAAATCTCCATTCCCTTTCGTAACCGCAATTGGGAAGGATTTTCAAATTGAACTCTTAAGAACGGAGCTATAGCTGATATCTGAACAGCAGTGGGAGAGTTGCGTGCCCTCCCGTTCACCGGGGGCTTAAGTACCGGTAATCTTCTCTAGGCTACTTTGGCTATATCACTTTCAACACAATTTCACTACACACACACAAGTTAGCAACTTTATTTACGAACTTAACCTCACAAACTGCCCTAGAAGCTTTTAGCTTCTAGTTTCAAATAATAAAAATCTTAACAAAAATGAGTAACCAACGAGGGTACTTTACTATGGCGTTCAGTTATGGGCAGATAAAGGGGCAGGGGGGGGATAGAAAGAATATGAGAAGCGAAAATGATAAAGATGATAGGCTGTAATATGCATTAAGATTCGTACATGAGCACATACACTCAAAAGTAAGAACTTGGGCAATCTTGCGGAGCCTACCTAGGCAACAAGGAGCGTCCGCGCAAGCATAGAGATGGCGCTGCTGGCGCGGAAGCCCAGACAAAGAAAGAGGCTCTGTTTGCAACACTCGATTCATTGTCGGGAAGAAAACTGCTCCGAACGACAGAGGAAGGAAAAGACGAAATAAGCGCGCCTGGGGTCGGACAGAGCCCCGCCCCACCCTACTACCCTTTCCCCCTAAGACGGGCAAAATAATGACATCATCTGTCAGAACGCATGCGTAGCGGCGACCTTCCTTGTTCGCCGATATGTGCGCCATGAACAACGACCCAAGCTCATCACAAACGTACATATATAAAATGACAAGAAAGGAACATAAAACGTATATTTAAATGGGAAATTAGTCACATTCCAATTTTGTTTACTTAGAAGGGCGAACACAGCAATAACAGATGGCGTTACTACTGGTCACCATAGGTACGGCGAGATTCGAAGATCCAAAAAGGAATTAACTCGGGTTTCACACAGGCTGCTGAAAGCTGAATAATCCAAGGAGGATAAGATTGAAGGTTGGCACTTTAAAACTAAGAAGCGATGAAGAAGAAAGTGAAAATATGGGGAAGATATGTATATAGCCGCAGATCCACGGCGTTTGGGTTCGGATGCCAAGGAATCTTGTAAATGCCATTCGCATCATGGTTGCCCCAGGGTATACATCTGACACTCCATTGCGGGGGATAAATGGGGGGGAGGACTAATGCAAGGTTGGGATCTCGCGCGATCTCAGAAATAAACCGACTGCGGGGAATAAGAAAAGGGGTTTTAATGAAGACAGCCCACCTGCTGGGGCAGAGGCAATAAGGAGTTTGCGTGATGAGCAAACAAATTGTCGTGAAAGGCTTGGCAAAAAGTAGGTCAATGAAAAACAAAGAACAACGAGTCCGTAATAGGAAAATCTTTCAATTGAGTTCTTTTGAGTCAGCGACGATAAGCCTTTAGAAACAAAGACGCAAGATCACAAGTTCTCCATCTCTAAATGGAACCATAGACGAGCCTACCTGCACTAAATAGGCCTGAAAGGCTCCATAATTGGCCTCTCTTTATCGGTGCCGACTTCGCTTCATTGTTGACGATCTGTGGAGAAAAGAGGAAAGCCTATTAGATGAGATTGGGTAAGGGAGGAACTTAGTTATATTTAACGAGGTATTTATTAATTTAATATAATTTCTAACACTAGTTCCCATCTTTCTACTAACTTTTCAATCCCACGTTTTAAAAAATCTTTCGACTTAGATTTAAGAAAGTTCTTTGTTTGTTTTGACTCGTGTTGCTGACATTTTCATTCTCTTCAGGTGATTCGCTACACACCTAAAAATATATTAATCTGGTGAGGCTAAAGTCGTGTGAGTATGGACGATGAGTCATTAGTTCCCAATCTAAATTGTTAAACTTTTCTATAGTATTTTATGTGATAAGAGATCGCACGTTTTGTTGATAAAAGAACACTATTCTATTGATTAATTCTGGTCTTTTTCTTCAATTGCTAAATGTAAACGATCTAGATGAACAGGGTAACCCTCTTTAGTGATAATCTGATTTAGGTTAAGTTCAAAATGGATTTTGCTATTCATATCCTATCAAACGTACTAATCCATTGTCTAGAAGGTTTAGTGGTAATGTACATAATCCACATTTCGTTTCCTGTAACAGTCCGACTTAATTGTCTACTTTTTAATCGAGAAAAGAACAAAAAGTTTGATTCTTTGTTCCAGGTTGTTAGGAATCCATTGTCCCAATCTTGAAATCTTGCATACGAGTCGAATGTAGCTTTTCAGCCAATTGTCCAACAATGGCTATGGATTTTCTTCCACTATTATTTTTTAAAAGATCTTGATCAAATTACACTAAGTCTTTCTGAACGGGGGTTAATCTCTGAGACTAACGTTTCCCGAGCGAAAATTCTGAAACCATCTTTGGCACTGGCTCACACTAATTGTTCCTTGACCGTATACTCGACACAAACTTTCTGCTCTATCTTAACATTGTTGCTTTTTCTAAACTCCCAAAGCATAACGTTGCAATGTCCTCTTGACACTTCCGTAATATTCATCTCTTAACGATAAAGCAGATTAAATTAATAATACAGAATGAATAGCTTCGAGTTTAGTAGACTAGGCTCGTATTAATACAAATCTGCTTTCGATTATTTTTATCCCTAAAATAATGATAAACATTAAAAAAGGGCCGATTACTCAGGGGGTGAATAAATACAACAAACAAATGAATAAAAAACTAGAGAAAAGGCATTATCAGGAGACTGAGGGAGACCCGCTTCACTCAGGGGCGCTGAACACGCACCCAACACCCTATTATGGAGGAGACCTGCCCCATCCAAAAACTCCGCTATACCACCATCGGGAAGCGACGAACAAATTTATCCCAAGTACAAGAGACGAGCCGTAGCAACACCGCTCTTCACGGTAACGGGTGGCCCCCGCGAAGATCCTCCCGAATAGGATTTTCTACAAGAATTTGTCGGACAGTCTGAAGAGCAAGCAGTCGTCACAGTAGAGTTCAGAGGGACGTTCCATCAAATGGCGCTTGTAGGTCCACGAGAAAAGTCGCGGAGCAATGTCATACAACTTTAGATTTCTGTCGACCGTCTCCCATCTTCTTTACCATGCAGCTGAATGGGCTGACCTGATTTATACAATGTCAGGTGGGGGAGAGCGAAATGCTGGTCCATTCGCCCAACCATTTGACTGTTTGGCACCCTCATTTCCCACAATCCCTACATGTCGAGGAACTCAAATAAGGCAATCTTTACATCCCTGCTCTTGGCAGCCGTAGTGTCACAGATACTGCAAATAAAGTGGTACGGAGATTCAAATACCTCCAGGGCACTCTGTGTACTCAATAGGTCGCTATAAATCATACCCTCTCGCAGAACTGGGCACGGCGGGTAATATCACGTCCCGAACAGTGTATTGCCACCAACTCGGACATGAAGATAGACGCAGATCCTGAAAGAGCCACACAGGCTTGAAACACGGGGGCGGGGGCGTAAAAGCCGACCCCCTCTTCGTATTTGGAGCCACCCGTGTATATTGACAAAGGTCTAGCGTGACACGGCGACAGACGTTCAGAGGTGGTAGCGTCCAATGTAGTCTTGGGGAAAACCAAGAGGCGCCACCGACCAGAGAACTACTTTACATCAAACTCTCGAAGGAGTTGCCTTGCGCTAAATCCCAAAGGCTTAGGGTATGGTTGGCGAGTTGTGGCAGCATAAGCAGCGTCGAGATCGGCCGCGGACGAAATGAGAGCATTTTGCGACTAAACGAGGCGCTGGGTTCGCGCTTACAACTACACAATACACTATCCGTCGTAAAGCGAGCGGTATTGACAACTTAACATAGGGATGTAGGAAAGGCACCGGTTGACAAACGGAGACAAGTGTGGTGGATCGAATCCACCTTCCATAATTCACGCTTAACTGCGGGTGCATAGAACCCACAACTGTAGTCTAGCTTGAAAGATAAAGTGGAAGATAAAAAAAAGTAAAGGAATAGCTCTATCAGCACCACAAGTGTTTAACGACAAGTAAGGAGGAATGTCAAGAGCGCGAGTACAACAGAGCCTAAGACTGCGAATAAGGGCCTCCCAGGGGAGCTGTGGGTGGCGAGAGAAGTGTGCACCACCTTAGTCTTGGTTAAAGAATGTGAGCGACACCGAGGATATTTCATTGCGGGACGCCCTCTTCCTGCCGTTTTGAAGCGGAGAGCTCCCTTCACGCGTAATCGGAATAAACGATCTTACCGAAACTCACAACACAAATGGTGGAAGACGTTCCCTCTTCGCCACGATGTCAAGGGTCTCCATAATACCCTATTACAATGCGATATCATAGGCCTTCTCCATGATCAAAGAAAACCTTAAATGCTGTCCACAAAGGAAGACCTCAGATATTTTTTTCTAACAGCCCGAGTACAGCAGCCCATGTGCAATGGAACTTGCGAAAGCATCATCGTTGTCGAAAAAGGCAAGCTGCGGTGTAAAAAAAATAAGATAGCATATCAATCAATTTTCCACAAAGAAATTTGGAGAAATTGGGCGCAAACCAGCCGGGGTCTGGTGATCCCTCCCTAGCTTGCGAAAAGCAAGCACGGTAGCTATTTGCCAGGATCTGGGAGGATACCTTGTCCAGATCCTGTTGAATAAGGTTAGTAGAAAGGACATGCCTCGCTCACCAACGTGTCGAAACAAGATTTATGGGTTATCGTCTAAACAAGGGGCGGTATCCGCGTAGGAGGAAAGGGCGGAGAGCTTCTCGTTTAGTGAAAACCTGTAGTTGAAGGGTTTTCAGCCTCTCGGGGTTTAGTCTAGTCAGCGGCCTTCATTGACCTCGCGACGTGCTTTGAATGCTGGTACAGCAGGATCTTGGTTAGAAAATGCGAAAAAAGCATTCGCGAAGGACTCCGACACGGACGCAAGGTCCCAAATTGTGGCCCCTTCTCGAGGATGGGTGGGAGGACCGAAGAGATCTTGCCCTAATTCCTTTTGATGCGCTTCTACAACTCTGTAAGATAGGCTCTTCAAATTAAGCGATGGCACGTATGGCTGCTAAAAACAGCGGCGGACGTGCTTCGCAACATACCGAAACCTGGTTCTTGCTCGACGAAGTTCACACACGATGAAATCGTTAGGGCGGCGCTTGTAGCGCACATATGCCAAGATACATGAAGATGTAGGGGAAGGTAGATAGTCTGAATAGCCAAATGGTGCGACTACAGTTTTTCGTCGTCATGAATTCTTGGGGGTTTATGGAATTGCTCGTGTCTATCATCCTGTTCCCAGCCTATCCATATTCAGTGATATATCGAGACCAGCGGAGGTGATATTTGCTATTCTGCAAGGATCGGTTCTTACTCCCTTTTTCCGTATCTATCTTCTTCCCCTTGGAATTCTAATGCGGGGCCTCGGCCTACCATTTCATTTCAATGACGATGAAACGCTAGTTTACCTCTTTCTCGCCAGTCTCGATTGTTGATAGTTAGAATTTCTCCATCAGCGAAAGCACATCATTGTCGAATAACTATGCGGACAACTTTCTGAAGCCGAGATGAGGCTAGTGGGCACTCGCTTGCTGTAATATTGCTCCTTTTCTGGACAATGGCAGCTCCCAGTTCCCTTCTCCTACACTAAGAATCTAGTCATTACCTCCGATGGTCAACTATCTTTCAAAGTTCATCTCTTCTTCCTCCATAATCTTAGCCGTATTCTCTTTCAGTAACCATATTAACTTCCTAATCGCTATCCAAGTTTTTGTCAATTCCCACATTGACTACTGCAATATGCTTCCTCACCTCTTCGACACCTTCAACTTGTTCAAAACTGAGACCTATATTCTCCCCAGAGTACGTCATTTCTCTGCAATGGTTACCTACCCTTTTTTTTCGCATAGCCTTCAAGGTCCTCGTACGCAAATATGAACGGATCCCCTCACCCCTATTTCTATTCGAGCTTATCCCGACCCATAGGATGCCTACGTTCGGGCTTTGACCCATTATTTCTTAAAAGCCTCTGGTTCATGGGTGATCTTGCTGTCTCGATTTTTGCTCCTACGATGGGAAATTCACCAGCCTTCTGCTTTTTGTGCCTTCAAGCGTGCCTGAAGCCTTCTTTGTAATTGGTAGACAGGCACCCTGTGAAGGAAGGCCTTTAGTTTAAAAAGTAGCCCCAGAATTATTATTAAAGGGCTAAAGCTGGTGGGTTGCTTCCGCTTCGACTAACTCTCGGGAGAAGTCCATTCCCCTTTCAAAATGGCTCAGGGACGGAAGGGGGCCGGGAGATAAGAAAGGTAGGGGCGGGGGGGAGGGAGGGGGGGGGGAGAATGGTCAAATTGGCTCGATACTGAGGAGCGCAAACACATGGCGACCATGGTTCAGTCTGGCGTCTGCGCGGCTCCTTGTCCTTTCACTCTCAACAGTGAGAGGCATTCTGCAATCACCGATTGACGGTCAACAGCGACTCTTTGGGGGTTAATAAGCAACTCAAATTACGATTCCCCTCCCCTATCCAGAGGCACCTGCGCAAACACACGCTTACCTACAAGCGACTTATTAAGACTAGTCGAAAACCAACGACGGCATCATCCGCAGATAGGTTGCAAGATGAGATATGAAAAGAAAGTGGTAAAGAAGAAGTGAAAAAGGGGTGGTGGAAAATCTTCATGCAGAGGACGTTGGGCTCGCAATCCACCAGATGTAAGCTGCAGCAGTTTCCCCTCACGCAAGGGAGGTGGGGGGAGGGGAGCGACCAAAGATATACGTTCCAACTTGAAAAAACATAACCAATGTTGCAAATCATTCTCAGAACCACTGGAACAGAACCGACGCACGGCACACATACACATAACTCTATATACACATATACGCACTTTCACCTTCATTTTTGACGGTTCTCGCCAAGAAGTGGCGATTAATGTGAACCGGTTACTTTTTAGGTCAAAATGGTCGGGGCACTGAGTCCGCACTTGAAAGGGATGGGGCAGCGCGATTAAGTACAAGACCGTCTAGCCATATGAAAGCAGCCAACAAACGGTCGCCATGGCAACGACTCGGGAGATAAAGCGCGCCAACGCGAGGCAAAAATAGGAGGCAAAGCGGAAGGAAATAGGGCCACAAGAACTTCATTCACGAGGACGAAAGGCGTATAATAGGAGGCGAGGCAGAAATTTCTCGACCTCCCCCCTTACCTTCACAACTTCGCACTGATTACACCACCCTTTCATACATCCAGATCTTCACAACAACGCGTCTAGATAGGTAACATGAATCCTGCCCCCCCCCCACCGGTGGCCCCAGAATGAGTTCTCAGAAACGAGGAGTATGAAGAAGGCCCCCCCGGAGATTCGAGCAAGGGAAACAGGATAATGGAATGGGAAAGGAAAAGTGGTAATCCGATGAGGTCATGTCAGTGTAGGCTAGTCGGGAGAAAAAAAAATAGTGCAATCCGCTTCGATCCTAAATACCGGACAAAAAAGTACGAACTCTAAGCCTATCGGGGGAAAAAGGTCTTTGTGAGGCATTAACTATCGTCAATGAACAGAAACATTCAACTTGCATCCCACAAACACGCATTCAATTCATGGGCGCAACATATTCGACACCCTTATGGAAGACGGTTCCGCCATCGATTCCCATCGAAATTATGGGCGGGGTTTGACCCATAAATCGTGGGAAGAACGACAAAGAAGCGGCACCACAACATATTTTTCTTCTTTTATGATTTCGTCTGTCTGCCGGCAATGGGCGCAAGGCCGCCGACAAAAAAGATAAAAAGAAATAAAAATACTATTTAAAAAAACAAAAATAACCAAAAAGTGAATGGAGGAGTGTTGTAGGAGAAGACCGCCGATCGTAGGGACTTTAACAAACCATCAATAGATCAAAAGTTCGATGAGCACACGATATTTTTTTGTTTTTTCCCTTCGGCACCAATCTGGCGACTGCCTGCTAGGGCATTAGTCACCGTAATCATCTGGAAGCCTAATGCTAGAGTAGATAAAAAAGAAAATAAAGTGCAAGACACACAAAAAAAAAAAACGAAGGCAAAAAACAAAAGAAGCGAGGAAGTAGACTCCGACGTGGGTGGTGGGGGGGGGGCGCACTCCCAATGACGCAGGATCATTGTACCAAAACCAAACACAATAATAAAATTGAAGAGGCCAGCCTACTTCAAGCAGGCAGACAGTCTCTATGCACGAAACGTCCAGAGTACAAGGGACAAGGAGTTGCGACCCCACCAAAGGATAGCAGCTCGCGGACTCTTTGGCGCCCTCATTCCCCGCAATTCCCACATGCCCAGGAACCCAGCAGACGATAATCTCCAAATCCACCCGGTTCGCGGCAACCGTGGCGTGACGGATACCATGAACCAGGGGATGTGGAGATTCCAATGCCCCGAGAGCACTTGGGGCGCTTTGTGAGTCGCTAAAGATCACAATCCAGTCTCCGAACCGGGCACGACGCGTTATCTCCCGTACCGAGCCGTGAATTACAACTAGCTCAGCCGTGAAGACAGACGCAGCGCCTGGTAGAGCTCCGCTGACTTCAAACAGAGGGGATACGTACAACGTGGAAACCGACCCAATCCAGGCACGTGGAGCCATCCGTATAAACTGTCACGGAACCAGCGTGACACGGAAGGCAGTGGTCGCCAGGCGGAGACTGGTGTGGTGGATTGAGTCCGCCTTCCGCAATACACACTCGGCTGCGGATGCATAAAACTAGTCTCCTTAGTGAAGCTTCGAACGAACAAATGATCGATAGAAAATCAAGGCAGTAGCCCTATCAGTACCCAAGGTGCTGAACGTCACAGAACGAAGAATGTCCATGGCGCGGGTACAAGAGACCCTAAGGCTGCGAATATGAGCGTCTCAGGTGAGGTGTCGGTCAAAAACAAGACCAGAGAAATGGTGCGAACCCCGTTTAGGAACAAGCAAGTGTCGAGCCTGGGATGGCGGCAAAAGTGCACCACCTTAGTCTTGGCCAAGAGAGCCGGGAGCATGTGCAGCTCCTCCAGGTACCAGGTGTAACAGGCTACACTGACTAACCCTCTGCCGGGTCGATGAGCTCACAAGCAGGAACCGGGCCCCATCACGAGGGACAAGCGGCAGTAATCTGTTACAGGGGACAAGTTACGCACACGAAGCTTCTTAGTCTTGGACATTCAACCCAAAAGAGCAGGATAGCAGTACATGTTGAGGGAAGCTCTACATCAGATGGCGACGCGTCCCTTGGGGGTGTCCAATTCAAAGACGACAAAAAATGAGTCGATACCGTCGATGCATAAGGAGGGGGGCGGCAAAAGCTCGTTGTGCAATCGCGGCACGCAACGTTAAATAACCGTGCGCTGTCTCTCATCTTCTTTGCCATACAGCCCGAAGGGGTGACCTGATTTCCAACATGTAGTCAGAGTGAGGGAGGGCAAAATGCCGATCTAGTGGAACAATGTGCTGGCAGTCTGGCCCCCTCGCCATCAAGCTCGTTTCCAGCTACCCAGGGCCGGTTTAAGTAGCTGCGGGGCCCGTAGCACAAGGAACAGCGGGGCCCCGACTAGTATATGTATGTATGTATATATAATATATCTATTGTATCTCACCCCCACCCCGCAATTTCCTTTGCAGAGAGGGAAAAAATTATCTGAGGAATTTAAAAGAACTGCTCTTATGGCTTGGAGGACTCAACTGAAAAAGAGGGGTTTATTTTGTACACTTTTTACTCCTCTTTAAAGAAGGACACCTTTGCACGCCAGTAGCTTATGAAAATGAATAATTATTTCGTCTCGGCCTTCTGTACCCAAGGGCAGAACTTAATTATTACTAATATTTACATCCTGGCGGGGCCCCCTGAAGCGCGGGGCTCTTGGCACGTGCTACATGTGCTACTAGGTTAAACCGGCACTGCAGCTACACGCACATATCGAGGAACCTAGTTTTCCCCCCTTTTTAGTTAATCCCCTGGCGACTACATACAGGGGCATAGTCACAAAAAACTATTTGATAACCTAATTTTAGGATACTTAAATCTTAAAGAAAACAAAAACTATAACACAAATACAAAGGGGTCAGAAGAGAACAAAACTGCAGATGCACCCAACCCCCAATGGAAGCACCCCCGCCCACACAAAAAGTACTCCGCAGGTAGGTGTGCACAAACTCGTCACGAGCACAAAAGGCAGAAGCGGTAACGACCACACTCGTCCCGGCACCGATATAGGTAAGAGAAGTCAGGGAAAGCCATGCAACCCACCTTCGGAGGGTGAAGAACCCCATCATTGCACCCCCCTTCTCCCTCGCAAAGTTCCATGTTCGTACCTCACAGTCCTTCGAACACTATTTTTTTTTTTTTAAGAGCTCATCTGGCGACTGCCTACTTGGGCATTAGTCGCCGTATTAAAACTGGCCTAGTTCTAGGCTACTTTAAAATAAAATTAAAGAGAAAAAAAACACCCCAAAAAGGGGGAAAGGAAGCAAGCTGGTGCGTCGGGAAGAGGTCCCCCCGGCGCAGGAGCGTGCAACTAAAGGAAAAAAACAAACAAAAAAAACAAATGCAAAAAACAAAACAAAACAAAAAAAACAAACCTTGCTTAAATAATAGGGAGAAGGCCGGCCTCCCCCAAGAAGTCAACAAGTCCACAAGTCAATGTGCACGAATCTGTTCGAGTACAAGGGACAGGCGGTAGCGACCCCGCCCATCCCGGTACCGGGACAGGTGTCATGCGCGAAGATCACCCAGACTGGGACATTCGACAAGAATGTGCCGAACAGTCTGGGGGACGACGCAGTCGTTGCAATAGGGCGCAGGCGAGCGCTCCATCAAATAGCGATGCGTCACACGAGTGTGTCCGATTCGGAGACGACAGAAAGCAACCTGAAGCCGCCGCGGCATTGGGGGATAGGTCCATGGGAACAGTCGCGGCGCAATGGCACGCAACTTTAAGTTCCCTTCGACCGTCTCCCATCTTCTTTGCCAAGCAGTCCGAAGAGCTGCCCGTATTCCTGCCATGTAATCGGTGTGAGGAAGAGCGAAATGCTGGTCCGTTCGCAGAGGCTTCGCGGAATCTTTGGCGCCCTCATCGGCGCGCTCATCCCCCGCAATTCCTACATGTCCAGGAACCCAGCAGAAGATAATCTCGACATCTGCCCGGCTCGCCAAAACCGTGGCGTCACGGATATCGCAAACCAGGGGATGCGGAGATTCCAAAGCCCCGAGAGCACTCAGGGCACTTTGTGAGTCGCAATAGATCACAATCCGGTCTCAGGACCGGGCACGTCGCGTAATCTCCCGTACCGAGTGGTGTATTGCCACCAGCTCGGCCGTGAAGACAGACGCAGCGCCTGGTAGAGCCCCGCTGACTTCAAACAGAGGGGATACGGCGTGGAACCCGACCCCCTCTTGGGACTTGGAGCAATCCGTATACACTGGCACGGTTCCAGCGTGACACGATGTGTGCTCCAAAAAGGTGGAAGGCAATACTCCCGGCGCCGTACAAGCTTTGGGAGCAGAGGCGTGGCGACAAATAGCCAAATGTGGTACCCTCCAGGGTGGCGTCCTGGGCAGAACCAGGGGCACCAGCGGCCCGAGAGCTATATCTAGCTCTCGAAGGAGTTTCCTAGCCCTAAACCCAAAGGGCTTAGGGTATGACTGGCGTCTCTCGGCGGCAGAGGCACCATCGAGATCAGCTGCGGATGCAGTGAGAGCTGTTGGCGACTGAGGAGGCGCCGGACTCGCGCATACAGGCGAGTGATGCACTGCACGCGGCGCAGAGAGTGGCATCTCCCCAGCATCGACCAACAGGCTCTCAATGGGGGAAGTGCGGAAGGCACCGGTCGCAAGGCGAAGGCCGGTGTGGTGCATCGAATCCACCTTCCGCAATAAACGCTCGGCTGCGGTTCATAAAACTCGCATCCGTAGTCGAGCTTCGAACGAACAAAGGATCGATAAAAAAGTAGGGCAGTAGCCCTATCAGCGCCCCAAGCGCTGAACGTCACGGAACGGAGAATGTCCATTGCGCGGGTACAAGAGACCCTAAGGCTGCGAATATGAGCCTCCCAGGTGAGGCGTCGGTCGAATACAAGACCAAGGAAAAGGTGCGACTGCACCACATCCAGGCGCACCCCTTCAAGAAACAAATCTGGGTCGGGGTGAAGCCGTGGATTGCGGCAGAAGTGCACCACCTTAGTCTTGGCCAAAGAAAACCGAAACCTGTGCGCTTCGGCATAGCGAGAGACGTGGTTCAATGCCTGTTGGAGTCGACGCTCCAGAGTTGGCATCTGGGCCGCGCCAAAGGAGATCGAAAGGTCGTCCACGTAGAGCGTAGCGAGAACATCTTCCGGCAGCACCGAGGTGACGCCGTTGATGCTCAGGGCAAAGAGTGTGCCGCAGCAGTGGCACGAATGCCTTCACGCGGTAGCGGTACCAACCGGCACGCACCGACTCAGGGAGCTTGTCACAGTCGAACGTGACGAAGTGTAGGGGTGGGTCTCGAGGCCCCTCCCTGTTTTCTCATCACACGTTCGACCTTGACCGCCCCATGGTCGGACAGCTCTAGGGTGATATCCTCAATGGAGTAGTCAACGAGTTCCCTCGCATAAACTACTCTTTTCACAAAGTTCATGGTAGAGTGCGGCGTCACACTCACCGGGGTGCCATGAAGTGTCCGACGAGCACTTATCTTGGCCGCCTCGGCGGGATTCGCCGCATTCGCCAGAAGGCTCCCGTCCGAGAAACGGGTTACCTTCGGTTCTCTACCAATTGCACTAGCTAATCCTCTCCTTTGATGGATCATGTTGCCCTTGGACAACATGGTGCCATCAGTGGAGCGAATAACGAGGAAGCGTTTGAAGCCAGCGGGCTCGAAAACGCCAGGTAACCTCTGAATCAGGGGCCCCGATGCCATTGAGGCTCCGCCCTGTGCATTCTTGGTGTTAGTCTTAGTCAGGGGCTCCGCATACGAGGGGTTAGAGGGGCCGGATGTGCCGATCTTGGCTTGGTCGCCTACCAAAGTGGTAGCAGACCCATCCGTCTCCGCAGCCCCCGCGGATGGAGAGGAGCCCCAAGTCTTCTTCGTCTTTTTAGTCTTTTTCTTTCTTGGAGAGGAGGGCGGGGAATGAACCCGCTTCTCACCTCCGCCGGCCGAAGGCCCCATGCCAGATGGGCCGGCCTCAGCCAGGTCCCTCTCCGAAATGGAGAAGGTCCTGGTAGTCGTAGGGGCACCTGTCGGAGGAGATCCCTTCCCTCCTTTTACTGCCTCGGAGCCCTCGGCCGTTTGAGGGGGACCTTGCATAGGGGCGGATTCGGGTTCGGTGCTTGGCGCCGAGCCCGGATTCCCCCCCATGGAAGGCCCTACAGTCTGAGGCTGGGTCTCCTCAAGGACCATGTCTATCACAGGAGGGGCCTCCAGTTGGCCATCCCCTGCCAGGACATCGCAGGTTCCCTTGGCAGTGTCGCCAGTCTTGTGTGGGGAGGCACAGGCCTTGACCCCAGCAAGGTTTAAAATTCTTGCCAGCAGGTCTTTTGAGGGAAGCGACCGAAGGGGCCTGGCTTCCCTCTCCCCCCTAAGGGGCCCTACCGAGCCGCTTGCACGAGGGGCGGTCGGCAATGGGCTGCCTGCTGGCTTTCTTGGCAGTCCCCTTAGAAAGAAAAGGAGGGACTGCCGCTGGAGATAGGGAGGTGCCCGAAAGCACCTTCAGAGAAGGGGGTGAGAGGGAGTCCCCTACACCCGTAGGCGTAGGAGAGGAGTAAGCCTCCTCTCCGGTTAAAGAATTATGGAGGGTCCCTTGCGCAAGCACAAGGGGAAGGACCTCCATTTTCTCGGTGGAGCTGCCCGAGGGCGGCTCCGTTGATTTTCTTGGGGAAGTTGGGGGTTGTTTTTTTTTGTTTTTTTTGTCATACATGGGCATGGTGACCCTCTTTTTATTACGGGACGCAATAGCTCATCACCTCTCGCAGTTGCCCGCACTGCGAGAGGTGCTTACAAACCCGGCAGAGCCAGGCGCCGCCATTCGGGACCACCCCTCCCGCCTGGTGGCCTGGCAGTCCATCGGCATGGCGGCTCCACCTTGGACACGGCGTAAAATTGATAGAATGTGAAGAGGAGAGGAAAGGGGGTGTGAGGAAGGTATGGGTGGGGATGAAGCAGGTTGTTAAAAAAACCCCATCCCGAACCGGAGCTCAGGGGTTAGGGAACAATGTCCCCTCTCCCCCCAGCCCCAATCCGGGGTGGTTGGCTTGAGAAGAAGGTCAGCATCTACCCTGTGAAATTAGAGGCTGACCAGAGAAAGTTGTGGGAGAGGTTGTATGAAAAGCGACGAGGTAGGGGAGAAATCGGGCTATCTGAAGGAAGGAAGAGAGGCTAAGCTGGGGCCGGACTGAGCGCTGGATCCCGTCAGCACGGCGGCCAGGATGGCAAATCGCCGCGCCCCTTACGGGGTCGAACACTCTAAAGTACGTTCGCCTTCCCGTGGCAACTCTCGACATAAGCCATTCGAGGCACGATAATACTGCCTTGAGGTTGGCTGCTGAAGCAAACCTCGCCATCGAACCTTTGCTTCAAAGGAATTCAAGTGCATACGTCAGAATTCCAGTCCTCGTTAATACGAACTTACTGAGACCCCTCCACCCCCACCCACTACTTAAAATTAAGACTGATTATTATCCATTACACTTTTGCTATCCACCTTTTTAATATATTCACCCATTCGCCCCCTCTTCCCTTTACCTAGAGTACATTCCTACGTCATCGCCATGCCCGTTCGTCGTTCCGAGCTTCCCCACAAAGGTTGGCGCGCATCATCGCCAATACCCCCCTCCCGCTTGTCTTATTAAGCATAAACCCATTCATTCTGGCCACGCCTACTTGGTTATTCATGCAGACGGACCACTAAGTGCCTTTGCATGCGACCCCAGGGGCCGTGCATGGTAAAAGGGTCCTAGAACTATATAGTCCTAGCCCCTCCCCCCATACCGCCCCCCACACAAATTATTGTTTTTTTCCCCTTAGTACGCTCGTTCCCGAATTTCATTCCTTATTCCAGATTTCTGGCATTTTCATTTTTAATGAGCGAAATAATATTTAATAAGACGAGGCCACGCCTCTCCTATCTGGGGATTGTAAGAATTTCAAACTCCACGACCCTAGTAGTTCGTGACAGTAAGACCAGGAGACTATACTCGTACATCTTTGCTCGTTTCAAATGTAGACTGTACGTGTGTACGAATGTGCATATCGTGTACGTATTTGTATTGGTTAACGTCGACACGCGTTTATATTCATGTATACATGTTGGTATACGTGTCTAGAAAGCACAGAGGAAAAAAAAGAGAATAAACGTAGAAAGTTCAAGGAATTGAATAAAAAGGGGGCAGAGCCCCTAAAGAAGAGAGCGAATAAGAGAAAAAGGAGTGGGCGATTCGAGATAAGGATCAACTTCGGGTCTTAAATTCGACATCATTTCGAGAAGGGAAACGAAAACTTTGGAGACGAGTTCAACTTCCGCCGGAGCTAATTACATCTCTTCCCGGACGCGTCTACTCCATTAACCTATATTCGATTTCCACTTATCACGACGATATAACAACAACAATAACGAAAGCGACCACAACTTTAGACATCCGGATAAGCAGTGACACAGTCTCGGATCAATCTTGCTACAGCTTCATAAACTCGAATACTGAAAAGGCGCAACTAAGTGACAACATTCAGTTGACAAATGAATAAAACGCGATTAACCAACCTCCCCGTCTCCCTATTTAGGAGGGGACGATCGGACGAATACCTGAAAAAGATTTCACTCGAATCTTGTTTTTCAATAAGTTCGTGTGGGCGTTGCAATGAATGACAGGTTGTTTTTTTTTGTTGATATGTAGCGGAAAATGGATTTGTATTGTTCGCCCCCAATTAATCATGCCTTCCGTAGCTTGTGAGAGTTGATGATGGAGGCATACGGCAAAATTCAATAGATTGGCAAGTGTGTTTATGATACAGCGGAGAGTGTATTAAAGGCATATTATTTTTAGGGGGTTCCACCGTACCCTCAGGACACCAATTATATGGTGCCCCGCGTTTTTTGTTCTAAGCATTTATATAATTATATAAATTTAAGGCGAACAAAGACCCACAGTTCCACTCAAGACCAGTCCCATTGGGTTGTTACTTAAATTCTCCACTCAAATGAATCTGCTTTCATTTTCAATTGTTAAATTTGCCTCCTTTAGTAGTAGAGAGAGTGAGCAACAGGAAAGAATGAACTTTGATTTGATTTTTGTTAAATTAGTGGTTAGTATATAAGCGATTAAAGAGAAATAGTGGTGAAATGGAAGAAAGTAAGAGATTTGCAAAGGGGTGCCAGGTGCATGGAGATCAGGCTAATCGCTGTTATAAATTATTCATGAAATAAATTTCCATATAGTATATTTTGTTAATGTTAATAGCGTTCAAACCGTTATTATCCTTTGTTCCGTTTTTTTATGTTTCCTTATTCTTTTGTGAGTAAATATTTATTATATTGTTATTTCTTAGGGTGTTTTATTTGTTGTTGGCAAGGTAGTTAGTCCTTATTTGCGTTTGAATAATCCAAGTTTCTTTTTGGGGGGCGAAAATTTATTCCAAGAGTGAAATAGGGTTGTAACTTTCTTTTTGAGTCAGTAACTTTCGGGACTTTGCAATGTAGACCTAATTTATACACGTCGGGGAAGTAACTCGTATTTAGGTAGGCTTTGAAAATGCTCCTCATTCCATCCCCAAAGCAGGAATGGGCTTCGGTATAATTTTGCTTAATGAGGCAAGTTTGGCATAGATCGTTCTGCTGGAAAGAGTGGAGGGAGCTTGTTCGCTCCCGCAACGGAATTAGCGCTCCCTCCCATATAATCCCAAGCCTTGCTTCCACCTGGTGGTTGGGATGAGTCCTATGGATGTTTGCGGCGATCTCATCTATTATCCTCCGCTCGAAGTTCATCCTCTTCGTCGCTGAGATTGAAAATGTTCTTCCAATGGTCACGGAATATTCTTTATATGCCTTCCTCTTCAAATAAAATTTCTCCTATTGATGTTGGAATTTCCAATTTCGGTTTCGGGTGCTTTTATAATCCAGTCAGAGGTAGCGTTCGCTTTTAGTGGAAGCCCTGGACGACTCTCGCTCTGAGCCGGTGCGCTGGGTGTTTAGATCGGAGGCCAGCTATCTTATTAATCAGTAATCTAGGATCTTCGGCTTACGATGCCCCCCCCCCCCCTCGTCCAGACATTCACTTCCTTCTTCACAGGAATACTATGGTCAATTTCCTCGTAGCCACCCACCCCACACCTTCCCCCTAATACCGCGCATTGCAAGTCTTCCAGCTCAAACGCTACACTCACCACACGTCTTTGTTTCGGGAACAATTCCAGCTTTAAATCGTGTGGTTACGCCTTTGTAAAGAGAAAGGTGCGGAAGTCTGAGTTTATTTACAGAAATCATCGGTTATAATGACCGGACGCTCTCGCCTCTCTCGTCTCTCCGGGAAAGGCTCAAATATATAAGAAATATATATAAGAAATATATATATATATATAAGAATATATATATATATATATATATATATATATATATATATATATATATATATATATATTATAATGAAAAATATAATCTAAAACACTATAATACTGCAACTTATTTTCAGACCATGGCGAGCACTTGACGGAGAAAGATAAGAACGAATAAGGATATTCAGAGGCAACTTATGTGCTCAATATAAATCTCCCTTCCAAGACAATCACTTCCCTGTTAGATGTTGAAAAACGCTGTGTCCATTGCACAAGAAAAGAAGAGAGAAAGACCAGAGTGGTTTGCTATGAGTGCAGAAAGCCAGTCAGTGGGGTACATTCTTCCCCATTGTGCCTTGACTGTATGAGAACTCATAAGAGATATGGCCTCTAGTGTGTAAGGAAAAAAAAGGAAATATTTTGCTTTAAGTTTTTTAAAGTTTTTTTAGTGCCGTGTAAACATTAGATTATATAAAAAAAACTTTAAGAACAATTACAAATGCATCTTTATTAGAAATAAGAAACATTTTACCTCAATTTTAATTTTACGGAAAAAAGAATAGCCAACTACAGAAAATGACGGAAAAGTTTCTTTTGGTGAGAACACATTTTTACATCTTTTATTTTAAGATTTTTTTCAGTTTTTTCTATGACTTAGCGAATTACATTCACAACAAATAACACAAATACTCTGCATTACCAACAAGCATGCCAGGTCTCACGTCATTACAACACTATTGGATCAAACTCATATATATACTAAAATATGTCTATTTTTTATTTTTTTTATTTACTACATTGTTAATTGGGTATGAATTATAAAAATAATGGATTTTTTTATTAAAAATAGACTAAAAATACATAAAATAGTAATTAAAGTACCATAAAATTGAAAGAGAAGTAGCTATATATATTTTAAGTGTTGGGTTTGGTGGACCCCACGATACCAATTATATTACGTGCAAAAACGATACAAATTAAGGGTTAAAATCCATCCTTTCAAGCGACGACGCAGTCAAGGGAAAAATGTGTGGTAGATATAATATAACTTCAGGTCCTGATGCAGGAGAGCACATAATCTCCCCCCCCCCTCAAATGAAAACTTGCATCTCCTTCTAGTACCCCCCCCAAAAAAAAAGAAACTAAAAACATACAAACACTAAACAACTATATATCGTGCCTACCTTATCCAAACTCACATGCCACAATCAGGGTTGCACGAACCGTCTCAAATACAAGGGAGGAAACGGTAGCGACCCAGTTCATCCCGGTACCGGGACAGGAACGTGCGCTAGATTCCACAGACTTGAACATTCAACAAGAATATAGCAGACAGGCTGGCGAACACCGTAATCGATGCAGTAAGATGCTGGTGAGCGCTCCATCAAATGGCGATGAGCCCCGCGAATGTTCCCAATTCTGAGGCGATAGTAAAACGATCAGAGCCGTCGACGGATTAGGGAGTAGGCACGCAACTTTAGGTTACAGTAGGCCATCTCCCATCTTCTTTATAAAACATCCAGAATTAATGGCCTGATTCCTATCATGTATTTAGTGTGGAGAAGAGTGAAACGCAGACAATTTTGCGCTCTCATTGCCCGCAATCCCTACATGTCTCAGAAACCAAGAGAAGATAATCTTAATAGCCCTCCGGCTCGGGGGCATCCGTGGCGCCAGGGATACTGCGAACCAGACAGTCAGGAGGTACAATGTGGGGTATAGCAACCACCTCGACCGTGAATACAGACAGCGCCCAGGAGAGCCCCTCCGATTCAAGTAGCGGGGACACAACAGGAAACCATCCACCGTGACAGCGTGCTCCAGAAGGTTCGAACACCATATTCCCGACGCTGTGAAAGCAGAGGCGTCGCGACAAATCGTCAAAGGTGGTGCAATCCAGGGTGACCTTCTGGGCAGAACCAGAGGGGCCACCGGCCCGAGAGCTACATCGAGCTGTCGCATAATTGCCTAGCTCTAAAACCGAATATCCTGGGGTATACTTGGCATCTCTGGGCGTCATATAAACCATCGAGATAGGTCATTACCGACTGAAGGAGGCGACGGGCATGCGTCTACAAGAGCATAGTACTCCGGATAGGGCTCCATTTTTTTTTAAGACCTCATCTGGCGACTGCCTACATGGGCAGTAGTCGCCGTATTAAAAACTTGCCTAGTACTAGGATACTTTAAAATCAGATACAAAAACACAAAAAACAAAAACCCAACAGTAAAAATTTTTAAAAAAAGGGGAAAAAGCAACGAGCAGGAAGCAAGCTCCTCAATCGGGGGGAGGTTCCCCCGGCGCAGGAGCGTGCGACCTATAAGGTAAAAAAACAAAACGAAAAAACAAAAAAAAATGGTTAAATAAAAGGAAGAAGGCCTGCCTCCCCCCCAAAAGTCTACAAGTCCACCAGACAATGTGCACGCGCTCGTCCCGAGTACAAAGAACAGGAGATAGCGACCCCGCCCATCCCGGCACCGGGACAGGTAACGTGCGCGAAGATCGCCCAGACTGGGACATTCAACAAGAATGTGCCGAGCAGTCTGGGGGACAACGCAGTCTTCACAGTAGGAAGTTGGCGAGCGCTCCACCAAATGGCGGTGCGTCTCGCTAGTGTGCCCAAATCGGAGACGACAGAAAACAACCTGAAGCCTTCGCGGCATTGGGGGGTAGGTCCATGGGAACAGTCTCGGCGCAATGGCACGCAACTTTAAGTTCCCTTCGACCGTCTCCCAACTTCTTTGCCAAGCAGCCCGAAGAGCTGCCCGTATTCTTGCCATGTAGTCGGTGTGAGGAAGAGAGAAACGGTGGTCCGGGGGCAGAGTCCTCGCGGACTCTTTGGCTCCCTCATCAGCACGCTCATTCCCCGCAATCCCTACATGTCCAGGAACCCAGCAGAAGATAATCTCGACATCCGCCGGGCTTGCCAAAACCGTGGCGTCGCGGATATCGCGAACCAGGGGATGCGGAGATTCCAATGCTCGGAGAGCACTCAGGGGGCTTTGTGAGTCGCTATAGATCCTAATCCGGTCTACGAACCGGGCACATCGCGTAATCTCCCGTATCGAGTGGTGTATTGCCACGAGCTCGGCCGTGAAGAGTGATTTCTCCCCGGTTTGCGAAAGGCGAGAACAGTAGCGATTCGCCAGGAATCTAAGAGGAGACCCTTCACCCAGATCCTGTTGAACAAATCTAAGAGAAAGGCCATGCCTCGCTCACCCAGGCGTCGAAGCATGGCATACGGAACATCGTCGGGACTAGGGGTGGTGTGCGCGCACGAAGCTAGAGCGGAACGCAGCTCACTCACAATAAACCTGTCGTTGAAGGGTTCTCCGCCTCTGGAGTTAAAGTCTAGTTGGCGGCCTTCCGCGACATCACGACATGCATTGAATGCTGGCGCAGCAGCATGCCGGCTAGAGAATGCGGAGAAAGTGGTCGCGAAGGATTCCGCCACGGACGCGGGGTCCGAGATTGCGGTCCCATTCTCCTGGAGAACGGGAGGGGGGGTCCTGCGAGAACTTGCCCCAAATCCTTTTGACTCGCTTCCACACCTCTGCTAAAGGGGTCTTTCCCGTTAAGTGAAGACACGTATGCCCGCCAAGAAGAGCGGCGGGCGTGCTTCGAAATATACCGGAACCTAGCCCTACGAAATTCACCGACAGTGAAATAGTTCGGGCGGCGCTTATAGCGCATGTAGGCATAACGTTTCTGTTTGAGGGGCGTCTCACACTCGGCCGACCACCATGGGAGTGGTCAGCGTGAAAAACGGCCAGACGTTCTAGGAATAGTAGCCAGGCCCACGGCGATTAGGTTACCGGAGAAGAACTCAAACAGCCTCATCTACCGACCTAAACTCCTCGACTGAGATGGAGAATTCAATCATTTCCTGAAATGCAGGCCACCGCGCTTGCGCCAAGCACCACCGAGGTGGGCCTCTCAGGAAGCAGTTGCCCATAAAATGATATTTGAATGGGAAAGTGATCACTACCATGGAGGTCATCACCCCCCCCCCCCCAATTAAAATCAGGCTGTGCATCCGAAGAGCACCGAGATAGATCAAGGCAAGAAAATGAAGCGGTTCTCGGGCAGTGATGCGTAAACTTATCCACATTTAGGACATCCATCTCAAGCTCTTCGATCAGATCGGCAAGGACTTGTCCCCTGGGATTTATTGAGTAATCTCCCCAGAGAGGATGTCTGCCGTTCAGATTTCCAAGCAAGAGAAAGGGCCTCGGCAACCGTGCCACGACGCGGCGGAAGTCCCCCGCGTCGAAGTCAGCTGACGGTGACTGAACAGCCAATGCCTGAAAGGAGGTATCTAAAGTGAAAATAAGAATGGAGACATCATGTCGGGTGTAAACCGCGAATCCCCCATCCCGGCCCCCATTTAATGGTGATGGGGTGGCAAAACCCTTATATCTCAGGAGGGCGTGCAGGTGGCACGCGCCTAGCATGGTCTACTGCAGAAAAATAGCTAACGGGGAACGGGACGAGACGTGTCTCCGCAGCTCCTTCCATTTGGCCCAGAGTCCACGGCAATTCCATTGAAGGAATATGCTCTCCAGGCCTAGCTCGGAGGAGAAGCGGGGGCCCTCCTCCCCGGAGGCAGAACCACGGGCGCTCTTGGCGGGACAATGCGCTGAAGGCGCTGTCTCCTTCGAGGACTTATTGGGGGAGGTTGGGCTCGCTAGGCGAGTCTTTTCTTCCCTCCGCATCGAAACCTTAGGCGGGCTTTGCGGCTTCGGAGACGGGGGGCCCTCTTTTTAAGGATCAACCGTCCCCGAGCTACTCATCCCACCACTAGGCGTGTGGGAAAAGGAGCCGAAGCTCCTTTCTTGCTGTCCTCCTTTTGGGGGACAGCTTTAGGACTCTCGGAAGATGACCTGGCGACCAACTTCAGGGGTGTTGCTTCCTGTGAGTCTAACGGCTCGGTGGAGGCGCGCGACCGTTTCGCCTTACGGGAAACGGTCACGCTGGGGAAAGGGCGGGATCCCTAGTTTTAGCCAGGGCTGGGTGTGAACCCTTTGTGCCGCCAGCTTTACCAGGAAAGCGCCCGGGTTGAGTAGAACCCGCAGAAGGGCTCCGAATGAGCGCGGAAACAACCGTGCTTGTTGGCCTGGATGGGCCAGGAGCACAGGGTGACTTTCTAACCATTGAGGCGCAAGACGTCCCAGGCAGAGCCGGGCACGCCAGGACCAAATCCTTAGCCTCGCGGAATGAGAGTCGATCCTGGGCCTGAACGGCCAGGATTTCTTTCTCAAGGAGATATGCACCACATTGCTTCGAAGAAGCCGGGTGCGGCTCTCCGCAATTGATACACTTAGCCACACACGATTTGGACTTATCGTGTGCGGCCTTGGAGCAATTGACACAAACTTCGGGTGACCCCGACTTTGCACATCTACAAGAACGATTCGTATGACTTAAGCGGTGACAGTAATAGCATCTCCGCGGCAGTGGCACGAATGCCTTCACGCGGTAGCGGTACCAACCGGCACGCACCGACTCTGGGAGCTTGTGACAGTCAAACGTGATGGACAGTGTAGGGATGGGGGGGGGGGTCTTGATGCCCCTCCCTGTTTTCTCATCACACGTTCGACCTTGACCGCCCCATGGTCGGCCAGCTCTAGGGTGATGGGTGATGCCCTCTCTGGAGTATTAGTCAACGAGTTCCCTCGCATAAACTACTCCTTTCACAAATTTCTTGGTAGAGTGCAGCGCCACACTCACCGATGTGCAATTAACTGTCCGAAGAGCACTTATCTTAGGCCGCCTCGGAGGGATCCGCCGCATTCGCCAGAAGGCTCTCGTCCGAGAAACGAGTCACCTTCGGCTTTCTACCAATTACCCTAGCTAAAGCTCTCCTCTGATGGATCATGTTGCCCTTGGCCAACATGGTGCCATCAGTAGAGCGAATAACTAAGAAGCGTTTGAAGCCAGCAGGCTCGAAAACGCCAGATAACCTCTGAATGAGGGGCCCCGATGTCATCGAGGCTCCACCCTGCGCACCTTTGGTCTTAGTCAGGGGTTCCGCACCCGTGGGGACAGAGGGGCCAGATGTGCCGATCTTGGCTTGGTCGCTTACCGAAGCAGCAGACCCATGGGCCCAGCAGGCCCGGCGGATAGAGAGGAGCCCCGAGTCTTTTTAGTTTGTTTTTTTTTGTTTTTTCTTTTTAGGACGGGGAATGAACCCGCTTCTCCCCTCCGCCAGCAGGATCCCCAGGCCAGATGGACCAGCCTCAGCCAGGTCCTTCTCTGAGATGGAGAAGGTCTTGGCAGTCGCAGGGGCACCGGTCGGAGGAGATTCCTCCCCTCATTGTACTACCTTGGAAACCCTAGCCGTCTGAGGAGGACCTTGGATAGGGGCGGACTCGAGTTCGGTGCTTGGCGGCGAGCCCGGATTCCTCCCAATGGAAGGACCTACCGTCTGAGGCTGGGTTGCCCCAAGGAGCATGTCTGTCTCAGGGGGGAAGGTTCTTCATTTGACTCCCCCCCCCCCCCGAACATCACAGGTCCTATTGGCAGCATCATTAGTCATGTCTGGGGAGGCTCAGGCCTTGATCCCCGCTTGGTTTAAAATTCTAGCCAGTAGGTCTTTTGAGGGAAGCGTCCGAAGTGGCCTGGCTTCCCTCTCCCTCCTAAGGGGGTTTGCTCTACCGAGCCGATTCAATGGGGAGCGGTCGGCTATGGGCTGCCTGCTGGCTTTCTTAGGCAGTCCCCTTGGAAAGAAAAGGGGGAACTGCGGCTGGGAAGAGGGAGGTGCACGAAAGCACCTACAGAGAAGTGGGTGAGGGGGAGCCCCCTACACCCGTAGGGTCCCCTGCGCAAGCACAGAGGGGAGACCTCCATTTTTTTTCTGTGGAGCTGCCCAAGGGCGGCTCCGTCGATGGACAAGGGGAAATTGAGGGAAGATTTTATTTTTTCATCATTGGGCATGGGGTGACCCTAAATTGTTCACGTGATGCATACGTTCATCACTCCTCGCAGTAGCTCGCCCTGCAAGGGGTGCGTACAGGCCTGGCAGAGCCAGGTGACGCCATTCAGGACCATCCCTCTTGCCTGGTGGCCTGGCAGTCCCTCGGCATGGCGGCTCCACCTTGGACACGGCGTAAAAAAATAGATGGTGAAGTGAGAAGGGGATGTGAGGAAGGTATAGGTGAGGGTGAAGCAGGGTGTTAAAAACCCACCACCCCAGACCGGAGCTCAGGAGTTAAAGAACGTTGTCCCCTCTCCCCATCAGCCCCGATCCGGGACGGTTGGCTGAGAAGAATGTCAGCATCTACCCTGTGAAATTAGAGTCTGACCAGAGAAAGTTGTGGGAGAGGTTGTATGAACAGCGAGGAAACCGAGGGAAACAAGTGTTTTGAAGGAAGGAGAAGAGGCCAAGCTGGGGTCAGACGGGGTGCTGAATCCCGTCAGCATGGTGGCCAGGATGGCAAATCCCTACGCCCCTTACGGGGGTATGGCTCCAAGCGCCCAGCTTCCCCCCCAGAAGACTCAATAGGAGACCCGAGGAAAGCAACGCCCACCAGACGGAGAATGCTGTGTTGGATCGCATCCACCTTCCGCAATTCATTCTCGGCTGCGGATGCATAAAACTCCATAGTCGAGCTTCGAACGAATAAAAGAAGAGTAAAAGAGCGAGGTGGTAGCGCTCTCTGTACCCTAGAAGCTGAACGACGCGGAGCGAAGAATGTGCTTTTTTTTTTTTAATTAAGGGGCTATCTGGCCGAAGAATGTGCATGGCGCGGGTACAAGAAATTAAGGCTGTGACCATTAGCTCCCAGGGGTGTCATCGGTCGAAAACAAGATCAAGGAAACTGTGCGATTCTACAACATCCATGCAAGCCACATTTAGGAACAATACCGTGTAGGAGTGAATCCGTAGATGTGCAACCTTAGTCTTGGCCAAGGAAAGCCAAAACCAGCTCGCATCGGCATAGTGAGAGATGCAGTTCACAGACTGTTGGAGTCGAAGCTCCAGGGTAGGTAGAGATCTGGGCCGCACCAGAAGAGATCGAAAGGTCGTCTAAGTAGATTTTATTTAGCGCCCATCTGGCAACTTCCTACTGGGGCATAAGGCATCGTAATTATGTTATAGCGTAATGCTAGGCTAGATTAAAAAAAACAAACAAACAAAAACAAAATATTCAACAAAACAAGAAGAAGGAAGCACGCTCTAGTGTCGAGAAGAAGCCTGCCTCCCCCCGGTGGGGAGGAATACGACCTACACCAAAGAAATTAAAATAAAATGGAGCAAGAGACTCCCACAAGAAGTCAAATAGTCCAAACTGGGAGATTCAACAACGCAGTCATCGCAGTAAGGCGCAGGGGAGCGCTCCATATAATGGCGGCGTGTCTCGCAAGTATGCCCATTCTAAGACGGCAGAAAGCGACTTGAAGGCGTCGTGCATATAGGGGTTGATCCACGGAACACAGACGGCACAATGACGCGCAACTTTAAGTTCTCCTCGGCCGTTTCCCATCTTCTTAGCCAAGCAGGGCTACCCTGATTCCTGCCATATAGTCAGTGTGAGTAAAAGTGAAACGCTGGTCTGATCGCCCAGTACTCACGGATTCTTTGGCGCCAATGACCCGAAATTCCCAGATGTCCATGAACCCAACATAAGAAAACTCGACATCCGCCGACCTCGCGGCAACCTGGGCGTCAAGGATACCGCGAACCAAGAGCCGTGTATATTCCAATGCCTAACATTCAGAGCGCTTTGCGAGTGGCTAAAAATCACAGGAATCGATCAAAAAGAAATGAAGAGGTTCTCGGACAGTGATGCGTAAACTTATCCACATTTAGGACACTTATCTTCAGCTCGTCGATCAGACCGATTACGTAGGCAAGGAGCCGACTCCTGGGATGGGGGGGAAGGGCTGGTTTTAGCCGATACTGGGTGTGAACCCTTTGTGCTGCCAGCTCTACAAGGGGGGCGCCTGGGGGAGTAGAACCCGCAGACTGGTTCCGAATGGGCGCGGAAACGACTACAAAAGCAGATGGTGCCTTTTTTAAAATTTAGGAACAAGATGTCCCAGGCAGCACTTCGCGCGACAGGGCCGTCCTTAGCCTCGCGTAATTGAGATACGATAGACTTATCGCGTACAGCATTGTCAGGCACTTGCCGTCAATAAATACCCAGGATGTGCAGTATATAAAAGGATAGAAATACAAAAAAAGTTTACTTACTAATTATATTAGCCTATTGGTACAGGAAGTCCATTCTTCTCTCTTTCTTTGTAGCAGAAATATTTGTCACTTTTTCATAGAAATCAAAAGTAGGGTTTTGCTCCATTTTGTTAAGTCTTTCCTTTTCAATAGATATTAAAGCAAGTGACGAAAGTCTTTGATATGTCATTCTGTTCCTAGTGTAGTTCTCAATTTTTTTTCAAACCAGAAAACGACCTTTCCACAGAAAGAGTTTTAGCAGGAATTGTCAAAATTAATTTAGTCAACTTCACAGCTTCCTGGAACGTTTGGGTTAGTTCATTTTCAAATATAAAATCAAAGTAAAGTTTTAACGGATTTATCTCGAAACACTTGTGCATTGTAAATTCAAGCTAAATCTGCTTTCAATCTTGTGATGTCGAAAAAGTTTCCATAGTTCTTTTCTAAGCTCTCAACTGCATCCTTATCAACTTAATAAGCAAGATTTAGATATTTATTTCCATGAACTAATGAAATGAACTTTAAGTTTTATAAATCAGCAAATCTTGCTTTCATGTTCTTCATTATGTCATCCAAAATAACACAAAATATTCTCATTCTTTCTTCTTTAACTGAACCTTTCGTACGAGATTTTGATTCAGTTTAGTTATTCACTCTGCAATATTCTTCATACTTTACGAACAAATCCTCGAAATTTTTGTGCAGATCCTCAACCAAATTTACTGTGCCATTAATTCTCTCAATGCAGTATGGAATATCTATCTATCATTTTAGTTTGTAAGACATTGAAATGAGTGTTAGTTTTAATGAAAATTTCATTATAAACCATCAGAAGGAAGTGTCTTTTGTTAGCCACTCATAAAACCCATTGGTTCTCACTAAAGTTTCTGGATCCCGCGACATAAGATTATTGTTCATACTGTTGAAGAGTTGGCAAAGGTCACCATGGTATTGTAAAATAGTCTGGATTAGGTTTGAATTCGAAGTCCATCTGGTTGGTGGTGCCTTTGGAATGCGTTTTCTTACTATCTCATCAAGAATTTGTGTTCCTTTTGTAGAGGGATGGAAAAAATGAGGCAAATGCCTCGCTGATCTTGAAAAAGCTTGTACATCCAGGTATAAATTTTGCAGACTGAGATAGAAAAAGATTCAACTTATGAGCATATCAATGAAAATAAAGCTACTGGTGCCATTTCTCTTGCTTTAACTTCGACACCATTTAAATGGGATGTCATCACCATTGCCTCACCGTACATCTATGCTACAAGTTTCTCAACACAGCCATATTTATCCAAATTATTAAATATACACTGTTACACTTCCAACAGTTCTGTCCTTAACAATGTCAAATCCTATAAAAATTTCTTTCATATCAGTCCAACACGTAGCTCAATACTCTAAAACACAGCTGTACATGAAATATCTGTCGTTTCATCCACTTCTATAGCAATAAATAAGGCTTGCGAGATTTCTTCTTTAATATTATTTTCTACAATCGGGCCTACTGCTTCAATCAAGTCAGTTTTTTTTACCTTATTAGCAAAGGCCAGAAAAAAACTAATGAATTCTGTAAATGTTGTGCCAATTTTTCATCAAATTTTGCAGTTATAGTTCAGTAACTCAACAGAGTTTACACGATTTAACGATTTCTATTCATTATCTCCACGAAAGGAAAGTGTTTGTTTAATCAAGAAACGAGTAACACAAATAAACTTTTTTTTTTAATATATCTGTTTTCTTTAACTTATTTATTGTGAATTTCAATGGTGGCAGACTTCTGTTTATCCAAGAGCAAGTCGACTCGTGTAGATCCAAATGTTTTCAATCATATTTGCCTTTCATAATGTGCTGCTGATCGCTCGTGTTTACTTAAGGCATTGGGCAAATTATTTAAATCCCAATATCCTTGTTTTACCCACACACTTTCACTAACTACAGCAAATTACAAAAATGGGCAACAAAAGAGCCTATTTGCTATGTACAACCGCAGAACCACTCTTTCTTGCTGTACCAAGCAGTTCGAAATGTTCTAATAATTTTCGTCCTTTTCTGCTGTTTAGGTCCTTTAGTTCTGGTTTTAGTCTACCACTTTTTTATAAGGAAAATATATAATGGCTCAAACCTGAAAAGAGAGGCCATAGCGAGACGACCCTAAATTCTTCTGCCAGAAGGATAACTATAAAAGGCCCTAGAACAAATACGCAAAGAATAAAATTTAATGACGAATTCAACACTTCAAGTGATGTGTTGAGGAGGGGGAGTAAATACAGATGGTTCAGCTTTCAACTTCATCCAAGTAGGCAAGACTTAACTTTAATTCCTCCTTTTGAGCCATTTTATTTCTTAAAAAATAAAGTTAATCTCCCTCCAGCCGTGTGCCAATAACCAAGCGCATTAGCAGCCATTTACAAAGACTCCCAAAGCCTCTTTAGATGTTACTATTTACCCGCTCGATCCCAATTCAACCTTATAATAACCCCGCGTAAAAAAAAAGAAGAACTTGACAGACTAAAATTGTCCATCTAAACTTAAATCAATATTGCAAAGCCTGTAAATTCAGATGCACGAAAAAGTAAATCTGAACGGTACATTACAGAATTACGAACCTGCAAGGACTAATAAGATCCACTAGAGGTTAGCTCAAAAAAAGAGAAGAGAGGGTGTAAATCAGAGGTTTAGGATAGCTAAAATAGGAGAGGATATGGATAAAGAATTAGTTTCACGTTTAATTCTGAACTACTTTCAACTAAATTCAGAAGCAAGTTAATCTAGATGGGTGATTCTCATGAAACCACTGAAAACCATGTCAGTAATGAATTAATATACATGGAAATGTAAAACAATTCATTTTAATATTGAAGCATGCAATACCTATTATATGGTTCATTTAATTGTTTAACTTCTATCTTTTTTCAATAAATTCTTTATCTAAAAACGCATTACCGAGACGCTTCCGGACAAATATTTCAAGGTTTTCCTTTCAATAAAATAAAAATTAACCACAAAAAACAGGGAGTATATATTATATAAAATATATATTCTGGGGGTCTAAACCGAAGTCCGAGCACACAGCTTTCATTACCGCAACATTTGCCCATGTGCCTGGCTAAAACCACTGCATTTGTCAGTTTTATTAGCCTACAGAGGAGAAAAAAGACAAGGTAAGATCATCTGTGATCTTTTGATAGTTAAAGTTTTGTCTATTGTCTGCTTACCACACACAATGGGTACCATTATCATACCAATGTAAAATTTCATGTTTTTGAAAAAAAAAATTTAAGCATTACTGTATAAAGCAGACCTAGGCAACCTTTGGCACGCGTGCCAAACGCGGCACGCCAACGACTTCTACCGGCACGCGAAGCCAAATGCTTAACTTAAGAAAACTAAATAAATGTATCTCCAATTTATTTTATATAGCAACCACATTGTGTACAACCTGTTATAAATTATGTTATCAGTGAGGCAGCAGCAGAAGTCTCATTGATGGTAAATAAATGAAAAGGTCCACAATTTTTCTTTCTCTAGTTTGGATTTGTTGTTTTCTTCTTGAAATGATAAAGATTCAATTCTGTTTAATATAATATGATAATATGTATATTTTTAGGTAAAATGACTATCTTTTCCTTGTAATTTTTATGCATCATAAAGGGTTGGGAATGAATAAAAAGAACATCTTTAATTTTATATCCTATCATTGTGTTTTAGTCAAGTATTGGCACGTGAGAAAATTTTGTAGCAAAGATTTGGCCAATTTTGGCACACCCACTTAAAAAAGTTGCCCACCCCTGGTATAAAGGGTCTGCTATGTGTAGACATAAAGTGATGGTGCTTTTTTTTTTGGCAAGTTCATTATGGCCTGGCATTAAAGGCTAGCTAAGCCAAAGAATATTCATTACCGTAACGCATATTTCATAACGTCATATAGCCAGTTACGGTAATCAATATAGGAATATTTTCCTATTGGTATTTGTTAGCTAAAATAGATCAGTAATCTAACCTTTTGGTTATGTTGATCTACAAAGATGGAAGATAAAAAGGTTGGTACAAGAGGTAGGCTGCAAAAAGGGAAAAGTTTCACAACAATCCTAAGCTGCTTTGCGGAGTACAGTGAGAAGTAAAGAAGGGGTAGGCCCACATTTGAAGTGAAAAGAAAGGTTTCTGACATACATAGTACTGAAAATAATCTCAAACAGTACCATATGGTAGGAAAATAATAGCGCCACCTATAGGACAATGATTACGCTAGATATAGAGTCGATCTCTATATTTTGAGAAGCCTGAAAATTGGCATACTTACACATGTTTGTGTACATATCACAGCCTAATACACTAAGAACATTTAGATCCCCTATATTAAGTGTAATATCAATACACACCAGTAAAGCATTAAATAAACACTAATAATGCAATGCGTACGTACGATGAAGTAGGATTCAAAACGTGTTTACACCAAACATTGCACCTTCCCAATTGCAAATATGCCTAGACTATTGTACTTTTGGGTTGTGATATTAGAACTGCTTAAATGTGATCTAACGTTTATATTTTTGCAGGTATCTAAAAAAGAGAGCGACCCGTTAAAGTCACCCAAAGAGATGAATGCAAAACAAAGGGAAAAACAGTAAGAATTCCTATAGATATGCCAAAAAAAACAAAACACGAGAGATTATCATGAATCTAACCCCACCATCAAGTACCGATGACTCATATGAACAACAAAATGACACCTCCACATCGCCGAGTCCTGCAACCCAACGAATAAAACAAACAAGACTTAAAATTTGTTACACCCCCCCCAAAAATTAAAGAGCCTATTTGGCGACCTTACTAGGGCAAAAGTCTAATAGTAATACTAGGCTCGATTAAAAAAAAAAAACAAGTAAAAACATGTGAATAAATATTTAAAAAAAAAACAGGAACAAAGGCTAAGAAACAAACTAAAACAGCAACAACAAATAAAAACAAGATAAGCAAAAAAGCATCAAGGAGGTTACACAAACAACACCAAAAAGGAAACGACCACTATCTAAACGAAGAAGAAACTGAAGGACATGGAGAAGAAAGTGAAAGACAAGGAAAGGTCACTTGAGTGTTCGAGGAAGAGGATAAGACAACTAGAGGAAAACAGGAAAGGAAAACCAGCCACAAAAGGAGAGAGAGGTTGGTGGCAGTCAATAAAAGGAAGAAGATGGGAACTCTTGTTGAAACCTTCCTACACAGGACGACATCACTATCGAGATCAACGGAAAAGCTGGTGAAAGGAGAAAAGGCGAACTGATCTTCAGGAAGATGGACTTGACTGGCATCAAGAAAAAGCGTGCGCATTTGGACTGGCCAATCTAGCTGGCAAGCATGTAAAACAAAACCCTTTCCTATAATACACATTTTACTAAAAGACTTTCCTTTACCAATTTAGGTGTTCATTACCGAAACATGGTCTTTCATTAACTTAATGAAAATTTCATTACCGAAACACTTTCTTCGACAAAAATATTCAAATTTCCCTTAATACCAGAGAAGCTTAATTGTTTGAAGTGTGTGTTGCTATTGTTGAAAAAAAAAAATTCTAAACCAAAATAAAATGCCCGAACAAAAGAGGTGTTAGGGTAATGAAATTGTTGTTTGTATTGGGAAAAGAAATTTACACATTTTAGGATGAAATCCTGCCATGTTCATTTCTAGTTAATTTTTTTGAAATGCAACTTTATATTGGTCTGTTATTTGTTACTTTAAAGCAAGGGTCGCAAAACTTTTTACACAGTGGACCAGATAACTGAGAGGATGACGAGCTTGGGCCGCCTTACCATTTTGTTCAATACAATATATTGAAATACACAAAAAATAAAGACAACTAGCATATTTATTTACCAATACACAAAATACACAAAAAATAAAGACAACAAACATATTTATTTACCAAAAGGTTGCCAAAAGAAGCGGTCGTTAGCAATGAGAGTATTATTACACCCAGTGCGCACATATCCGAGTCTCACAAACTAAGCAGAAAAAAAGGTTAGTGAGATTTGTGAACCTGGCGTTTAGCTTTTAAGATATCATCATTATTGATTTGTAATTGCTGACTCCACACTGCGTGGCGGGCCGTAGTTTGGAGACCCCTGCTTTAAAGTGTTATGGTAAAGACTTTATTTAGCCCCCTGCAAAAATGTCTGAAAATTCCTAAAAATGTATACTAAAACAAAGAATTTATAATGAATCTAGATCCTATCTGATATAATGAGGAAAAATCATTGTCTCCTTATATTTGGTAATTGTAATGTTGTGCCAAGTTCCCGAGAATCATCGAAAGTCCGTTATTTTCTAAGAAATTTTGTGCCATCGCAGTGTTAAATCATTTGTTTCCTAGCTCGAACCCCTATTTTCTAGTTGAGGCCTGTCCGGTTAATTAGTTCAAATATTGTCATAATTTATATTGGTAAACTGATTAGTATTTTAGAGCATTCAATATGTAGGCCGAGCAGATGCCTCGGTATCTTTGTAGGATCTATTTCTAAGTTCAGAAATTAATTTCGTCCAATATTAAAAAGCACCGTTACATGTATGGAGACCAGAAATGCACCGCATACTCCAAACGAGGTCTTACAAGTGCTAGATATGAGGGGAGAAGAAGAATAGTTTCGATTAAAATGCAAAATATTAAGCTATCTATCCTAGAACCCTATTCGCCTTCGATCATCATGAAATATGTGCATTTCCTTATATTTGTCAGCGTTGAATAACGTCTACGATCTTTCGGACCATTAGTCAGTCTACCAGTCTTTTTGCGCAGTCCCTGGTTTGTGAAATCAGCAAATTTTGAAATTTTACACATTCGTGTCAAGAGTATATGTTTAAAAAAAGCAAGGGTCCCAAACAGATCCCTGAGGAACGTCGCTAGTGTTCGATACTAAAGATGAACCATTTTTATTGACAACACTCTCTCTCTCTCTCTCTCTACGTTTATTCTGCCAAGCTTCAATCTATTTTAGTGCCTTGCCTAGAAATCCCGTGCGCTTTTAGCTTTATTAAGAAAATGAGGAAAGCTGTTAAAAGCCCTTTTGAAATAGAGATAAACAACATTTACAGCTCTATCACATATGCCTTCGACTCCCTAAGAACTAAGTAGTTCCTCGGTAATAGACTTTTTGAAAATTGTACAAATAAGTTCTAACACTTCGCTTCCTTATTCTTTAAAGCGGATAGGATAATTTTATCATGCCTAGGCGTTTCGGATATTTTTTTTTTAGTAGAAAATGTTTAGATTCGTATGAAAGGGTAGAATCTTCTCAATATTGACTTACGGCCGTATGCTAAGAAAAATGTGAAGTGCACTTTTATCAGATTTAGTGTAGTTTCACAATTATTTATAAATTTATTATATGCAAAAGGCTAAAATGTAAAATACATAAGTTTTTTTTGCTCAAATGTGCATTTGGCATTTGTATCTTTGATGGTAAAATGTTCATAATAAAGGTTTCAATTTTCGACACGTGCAGGTTTTCCAAATTGCATAATCAGTTACGTTCCTTTTAAGTCGAGTGCGAGTCTAGTCGCGGGCGACTTTTACATCTCACTATGTCGGTCGTTCCACGTTTTGATTTTTGTTTTGTTTTTGTAATATCATTGTAACTATCGGCGATTCTAACGAAATTTGAAACCCTTATGTTTTTTACATTCTCTTTCGAATGATATAATTGCCAAAGTCATCCTAAGGTTAGCCAGGGAATTATTTTGTTATGGCAATAGCATAATTATTCGGCAGATTCTAATGAAAGAAATTTGAAACCCTCATGTTGTTATACGTTCTCTTTCGAAAGATATAATTTCCAAAGTCCTCTCAAGGTTAGCCAGGGAATTATTTCCGTTTGACAATAACATAACTATTCAGCCGATTCTAACGAAATTTGAAACCCTTATGTTGTTTTACATTCTCTTTCGACTAATATAATTGCAAAGTCCTCTCAAGGTTAGCCAGGGAATATTTTGTTTTGGCAATAACATCAACTACTCGGCCGATTTTAACAAAGTTTGAAATCATTGATTTTTTTACATTCTCTTTCGAATGATAGAATTGTCAAGGTCCTCTCAAGGTTAGTCCGGGAATTAAGGAATTTTTTGAAGGTCGTAAGGTCATAAATCAGAATAAGAGAGACCGCGACTTTTTGGTCAGCAGACCTTGATTTTGCCTGCTTTAATCTCGCTATTTATCTACGGCGCCTGGTTTAATTTATTAGAATCTCTCGGCTTAGGCGCACTATTTTGTTATTTATATTGAAAAAGAGCGCTAGAAATCAATATAAATTAAATGGGCGTTTTTAACACTTAAAATTTGACGCCAATTTAAAAGTTTTAATTAAAATAAAAAAATAGAAGATTTAAAATTCAGGATAAGGAGAGAGCTCGAACAATTTTAGAAAAATTTAGATTGAATCGAATTATAATGTGATCGCTGTTAAAGTCTGAACTCTGAATGGACTTTTGGCCTAAGCCCTTTTCGTTTCCCAACTGTAGGCAAGCCTTCCACATGCCCCAGGGTTGGCAACATGCCACATGTCCTAGGGTTGGACTTGCTATTGAGTCGACCTAAGATACGAAGTGAGAGCAGAGCCCGGAAGTAACCCAATGGCAGAAAGTGATGAGAATATATGGAAGATACAACACCAGAGTAGCCAAAACAAACGACCACTAGGTTTTTTTTATTTAAAGGGGTTTCTCACCTGGCGACTGTTATCAAGGGCATAGCCACCTAGACTATTAGGCACAAGGGGTGTGAGGGCGTGTCAACTCTCCCGGACCTACTACTGAGCCAAGGCGAAGACAAGTACACTTGGAGCTCTTCCTACGGACGCGGCGAACTTTTCCAGTACGAAGGCATATTCAAAGCTTATCGAAAAACGGTTTAGCTCTCTAAATGTGTATAATCTACAGAAGCAACTGTTGACGGGAAGTCAGTTCGTCTCTCCAGCCAAAAATACACTCAACTGTGTGTTTTCTCTCTTAATTAGTTTGGGTTGAATGCCGTGGCTTTGGTAATTAAACTTCTGTATATGCCGTCTATGAAGTTATGTGACCCCTCGTATCGCTAGACGCGTGTACGTGTCAAGATAATGGAACCAGTCTCTCGCTCACAAACCCGCCCTAAGCTAAGCAGAAAAGGCTAATTGGAGTAATTTTCAACCTAGAGCCTAAAGCACATCCCCATAAGGTCGAAAACGGCGTGCTTTGGAAAGCACCTTCATAGACGGGTCTCGAGTGTTCGGATGATCACTTGGCTAATGAGCGCCTACCGCGCAAGGAGCTCAGTGTAGGGGTGGGGAATGCGGAGAACAACGTTCAATTGTTCATGTGGGAAATATACATAGCCGCAGATCCTCCTGTAGGCATTAGGATTCGGAACTCATCATTGGGTTGGGGCCAGGAGGACACGCAATTCATGTCAGCTAGTTGATAAATGCTACACCAGACACCCCTTTGAGGGAACAACCTGGGGCACGGATGGAAGGGCGGGAAAGTGAGTTTGGGAATGGCTGCTAGGACCGCCCTCCCGGCCCGTATGTGCACCGCCAATGGGTGCTGGGTATAGTATGGGCGAGCTTGCCGCAGCTCACATCTGGATAATATCGTACTCCCCAACCCCCAACGCCCGTTGTATACCAACCACACATTTTTAATTCCTTTATCTTTTCATTTTTTTTTTTACAGATGTGCCCTTGCAAACTTAAGTTTCCGCTTTATTCATTTTTTAATCGCGCCATTTCTGCATCTGCATTGAACAGGCGTGGAAGCGTTCAGCTACACTTGCTTGAAGTCCACAAAAGCTGCAATGTGTGATTGTATGAGGGTAATCGGACTGAGCCGATCAATAGACACGAATCACTGCCTGCACCGACCTAGGCTGCCACCGAGAATAGACCTACCGATGGACAAGCGCCGAGCAAGACGGGGGCGAGAAAGAAGCCTACAGAGGACCTACCAAGCACCTACAAATGACAGCTGAATTAAGCACCCAATAAACATCGGCATCCATTTAACACAGGAAAGACGTTTGTGGAGGTTTTTTCCGCAATGATCCATGAAATGACTGCCGCACCAACACTCACAAGCGATCTCCTTCCGTTGTACAACTGACCAAGATTCAGGGAGGTCGCGCCCTCAAGGAAGTATGAGGATGTGCCTTCCCCGCGATCACTCCCATTACTTTCAACGCAAACCTCTTCAAAACAATTCGGCCGGAGGCGAAATCGCTCCTGGGCGCTGGTGATAGAAATGACCCCACAAACTCAATGTAAGATTGCAATGGGTACGGCCAGACGGGCCCCGCTATTCCTTACCTCTATCGAGTCGCTCTCGTCGGGAGCGGTCGATTCTGGGACGCATGTCTGTTTTCTTGGCAGTCCCCTGTGAAAGGAAAGGGGAGTCCGCCGCTGGTGCAGAGGTGATCGTCCATGGGACGCTCCAAAGCATGGGGTGAGGGGTAAATCACCTAACCCCTAGGCGTAGGATAGGAGAGGATTAAACTTCCTCTCCGGTAGAAAAGGGTTGGAGGGACAACTGAGAAAGCACGGGCGGCTCCAAAGATGGAAAAATGGAGACCCCTTCGCCGCATGGGGATGGTGATAAGGGGGCCCCATCCAGTGGTTGAAGGGGTGTCCCCTGTTACCTCGTCCCCCGCGACACATTTGTGAGGGTAAGGCAAGGCTTGGAGGCGGTTCTCCTTGCATTAACGGTCGCCCGCTATTTCCTTCTGTTGGAGCCATAATGGAGTGAAATAGAAAAAAAGAAATGCATGTTAAGTAGATACTATGAACTTCCAATGACTTGTGAGGTTAAAAGAAAAGTCTCCGTAGGTTAAGAAATTCAAGAATGTAATCATTTAGACACACTCGGTCCACGGGTACTAGGATGGTGCCGGCGTAGCCACCTCGTATGTGTACAGGAGGAAGGTGAGCAGAGTCGACAGCCCAACACACCCCGTACCTACTACTTGCCCTAGCCAGTGGGGGGCTTTCGGCCCTCGCAGCAGGTGGGGACCTCACGCTATACACTGCCACTCCACTGAGACCCATAAGAAGACGCAAGTGCGCCGAGCGACCAGCATCTCGGTGGGATAGAAAAGTAAGTGTAGAAAGATATGTAATGAAGAGGAGTGGAAATAGCCAAGTCCACCAACTCGAATGGTGGGTGATCACGTATTATTATCATACCTTGGCGGTATGTGATCCCAGGATGGTATGCAGTCCACCAAGACACCATGTCTGGCAAACCAATCTCTGTACAGGGGAGAACAGTTCCTATTGGTACGAAGTTCGAGTAGAAAAAGTTGAGGTGATAGCCGTAATAACTAACAATAACAATTAACCACTAATAACCATATTAATAATAGTGCTAATAACAATACTAATAAAAATACTACTAATAATAGTATTAAAAATAAAGATAAAGTAGCACTGAAGGGGGGCGAAGGGGAAGAGCAACGAAAACTTTTCCAGGCCCATCAGTGTGTTCCCGTCGACCCTAATTTGCACTCAGGCCGGGAGGGCGTCAGCCACTCCAGGTTCTAAGTAACAGGCCATACAGGGTAGCCCCCTGCAGGGTTTTATGCCAAGTAAGAATGAACTCAACAACATATATGTGCCACCATGTTGTCAACTTCTATCCATCCAGAAATGCACCCCACGACACCAGGAAGTGCAGTTATATTTCAGCAGCAAGACATTTGCTCAATACATCCAACGATAACAAGAATTGGTTTTGGAGAAATGGGGATCACACCTACGAGTGGCCGCCACAGAGCCCAAACTTGTGGGACGTGCCTGGAAGAGCAAAAACAAGTAGCGCAACTATAAATAAAACACAATTGTATGAAAGATTACAAGCTGAGTTGGATAGAAATGTGAAAATTGGGTGAAATCAATACTGTGAAGAATTATCGCCTTAATTAAAGCAAAAATTGGTCCAAATAATTATCAAATTAAATATTAAAATAAATAAATCTATATATATATATATATATATATATATATATATATATATATATATATATATATATATATATATATTGAATTTACCACAAATGTTTAATTACATTATAGGAAAGATTCCATAAGGTGTTTTATACTTTTGGCCAGAGGTTGTCTGGCTGCTAGTGTAGCAGACAATTGTTAAGCAGAGGTTCGTACGAATCAACGCTAAATGTGTGTGTGTGTGGGTGTGTAACCACACGAAATCTAGCCTTGGCGAATGCACGCACGACACACGCACTTAAGTACCCCCACCGATCGATATCCTCTTAACCCAGATTCGGCTCCACGAAATTTACCGAACCATGAGTTGAATGGGGTAGGGGGAAGTACAGCAAGAGAGGGGGCACAAATACAATGGAGCAAATGAAGCGAAGGCAAAGGAGGAGGAGGAGGAGGAGGAGGAGGAGGAGGAGGAGGAGGAGGAGGAGGAGGAGAAAAGCAAGCCCCTTTCAAGCTTGAGCGAAGTTCCCCGACCCGAAAATGAATTTCTAATAAAGATCAGAATGACAATCGGTGGCAAGCCCGTGGACATCAGGGGCGGTTCTCGTAGGGGAAAATGCAGTCAGACCGGTTTTGTTACCCCCCACCCCACAACGAGTAGCTTTTCGTGCCTCAGCAGCCATTATGCGCTCTGTCTCAGGGGAGTGTGGACCATGAACTCCCCTGGTGACTGTTAGCAAGGTCATAGGGAGCCGAAATTACAAATCAATTTAATTTGGGGCTAATTTTTTTAAAAAATACAAATCTAAATCCCGCTACCTCGGGGGCCCCGCCAACATGGGGCTAAATACTATGGAGGCCCAACTCCTCAAGAACTGTACAATGTCACAGTCGGCTGAGCACGAATCCGTCCCGGGTACAAGGGCCAAACGGTAGCGACTCCGCTCGTCCCGGCACCGGGAGAGGTAGCGCGCGCGAATATCTCCCACAGCGGGACATTCAATCCGGGGCGGAAGAGTGATATTCTGTGTGCGATGGGAGGGGCCAGGGGGAGATAGGGGCAGACGAAACCGCTGTTGGGATTAGTCCTGTGCATAATAAGGAACGTTGCCGGAGCTGCTTACTCGCATGTCCGACTTTTGGGTCTTTTGGGTCCGCTTTGTCAGGGAATCGAACCCGGTAGCCAAACGTGGAAATTCACCCCCTTATCAATTAAGCTCGCGAGAGCTCAAAAATTATTTATTATTACTGATACTTCTCTGGTAAATGGAGAAGAGGCATTTTTACCAGAAATAAAGAACGGGTAATTAATTTATTTCATATGTGTATGCGCGCGCGCACGTGTGTGTGTGTGTGTGTGTGTGTGTGTGTACAGTGGGCCGCAAAAACTTTACAGCCGACACTGCTTCAGCTCCTGAGGGCCGGGCCTCGTCCTCACCAGATAGACAACATTCGAGGAACCCATCTAATGTACCATCTAATCCCTATCGCCTATTCTATGTATCAATTTATGGAACATTTTGAAGTTACCTTATTCCATTGTTATTTCACAGCCATGTTGTGTATGGTTTAGCTATGCAAACGATGTCATATCTATTTAGCCTATAAATAGCTTAATTTCATTCGAGAATTTGCGTTTAAATCTCAACGATCTCCCCCCCCCCCACCATCAATTTCAAAGTGGAATGGGGAAAAAGAAAATTGTATAGCCTTTCTCGATGTCAAAATTGTAATAGTCATTGACCAAATTAGCTTCAATGTTATCGTAAAACGACCCATTCTCACTCATACATCCACTTTTCATGATGTTAACATTAAAAAAAGTCGTTGCAACAGCTATGTTCTTAAAAGCACATAGAATGTGATCCTTGCTTTTTACAGGACGAAATTACATATACAACCTGTCCATTCATTGAATTAAATTATGCCCTCAACATCAACACATTCATTAAATTAAATTATACCCTCCACATCATCCATGACAGCTTATCTGAAGTTAAATCTATATTCTATCGCTCCAAGAATAAAAAAAGAAGAAGAATAATATGAATTGCCTATCCTTCCCATTTTCTCCCCTCCTCAAAGGAGTAAACAGAGTTATTTCTCCAGGTCGAGCCTCGTTTAAATACCCTTTTCCATTCTTAAATCTTTCGACTAAACCCAAGGATCAACCAAATGAGGCAGGCGTATATTTAATCCCTTGTGAATCCACCAACTGTCCTTCGATCTATATAGGAGAGAATGGGAGAACATTAAAAAAACGAGTATATGAACATAAAAGTGATGTTAGGCGAGGCAATAATACATTCAGTATTTTTAATCACATTAATAATTACAACCATCAAATAGATTATTCGAAGTCCTAAATAATAACAATTGTAAAGATTTTAACAAAATAAAAATTGTAGAATCTATGTTAATAAGAAGTTCCCAATTTCAATCTTTTTGGTGGTCAATTTGAAGGTACATAGTTCCTATGCGAAAACCTGATCATAAACTGGTATAGCTAATGATCATAACCCCCCACCCCCTGATTAATGACTTCTGTTTTTCTCCCTTTAATTTGCCTAGATACTGAAGCTATGGAGCGACTTTTGTATCCAAGCCACTTAGTATACGCTTGAGGAGGGTATAGTAAACTGCAAAAAACGAAACTAGTCTAGTTAATGAATTTTATTCTCCTATACAGTGGATTCACTATCATAGCATAACTCACTATCAAGTTATCTCTCAATATATATATATATATATATATATATATATATATGGAGAGAGAGAGATAGATAGATAGATAGATAGATTAGTGTAGTTGGGTAGCAGTCTTTCTTGAATGCAAATTTTGTTGAAGACCATTGTGTATTTTGCCTTAATTAATTTCCTTTGGCAACTTTCTCTTCTTCTAACTATCTTGTTTATTCCATCTTGTAGATGGTGGATCACTTGTCCAGTATTCATCTCTTTTTTTAAATGAATGTTTGGTAAAAAAGAGATGAATACTGAACAAGTAATCCACCATCTTGTAAAAAAAAAATAGAAGAAGAGAAAGTTGCCAAATGAAATTAATTAAGGCAAAATACACAATGGTCTTCAATAAAATTTGCATATATATATATATATATATATATATATATATATATATATATATATATATATATATATATATATATATATATATATATATATATATATATATATATATATATATATATATATATATATATACAGTGGGTGCAATAAATATACGATACATGGTCAAAAGTTTATTTACCATAATTACACAACAGCAAAGTAATCGAAAATTGAACATCTTATGTATT